>JAYDZK010000056.1:24638316-24710816 GCA_034509185.1 Euphonia xanthogaster
TCAAATACTACAGGAACAAGAATTAAAACAGAAACTTAAATTTATTTTTCAGTTTAAAGGTATTTCAAAAACAAACATTTAATGCTTTATGGACTTGAAATGTAAGTAATGGGGTATGAAGTTCTGGGGCAACAATACTTATTTGCCTCAGATCAATGACACCCATTAATTACTGATGTCTGAAACTATTTGATGGCCAATAATGCTTCACATTGCAGTCCAGTTTCTAATGAGCTACAGTACATGTAAAAAAATTATCATCACAAGACCTACAGAAAGCCCCAATCAGTTTTCCGGAAGTATTTTACTATTTGGACATCAGAAACCCCCAATCCATCTGCACTGTTTCCCACCCACAAGACAATGCCAGCAAGTATGCAGCCAGTAGCCAGGCAAACCATAGCTCATGACTTGAACAGTATAAATTAGGAGGAGTGTCTATATACTATTTATACAGTTAAGAGAGAAAGAGAGAAGCTCTTTTAGATGGCAATTCAGACTGAATAAATTGAGCTCTCTTCTGAATTTTGAATTGTTCTGTGCGAGAGCTTTCTCTCCATGAATGACAAGGAACCTCCCCATGTAGGCATGTTAAATTTGGTGATGAGAAGACTTCCTTTCCTCTAGACAGCAGAAAAAAACAAGCAGTGCATGAGCGAGCCCCACATAATTGAAGAAGAAAAGAACTACACAGGTGTAGACACTTGGAGCCACTAAAATTATTCTTGAAGTGCAGTATCTTGTATGCTTTCACACCAGGACTATGTGACCTACAGACGGTCCTTAGTATATACCTCAAATTGTATAAATTAAAATGTATAGTTGATCTCACAATTTGAAAAAATCAATATACTGTCCTTATGATGGGATTTTACAGTTGTTGTGTTTCAATTCTCCATGGACACAAGACAACTTTAGAAAATTCCAGCTAACTACTGAGCACGCTGACTTAGGTTTCTACTAGTTTAAAGGAACACCAATAGCACATTGTATTTTAAAGCAATTTAATTGGATACTCCTGTTTTCCAACAAAATGCATTCAAACAAACTGAAATACTCCTTCCCCACATGGCCAAATCAAACTCCATCCCAAGAAACTCAATTACCACCTCCTTAAAATTTTCTGCATTTGCATTTTGTTTGCACTGTAAAATGTGCGCAGGCTGAAGGTTCTCATCTGTATTTCCAGATCTTCACAAAGTGCATAATTGTTCTGATCCCCTCTAAGAGTTTCTGCTTTAAGAGGAAGTAGAGCCTAGCCAAGAGAAACATCTTTCCCAGCTCACCAGAACAACGCTTGCCTTTTCCCAGTTTAAAGATCAAGAGTGTGAAACTTGTAAATACAAAATGGTGGAAACTCCACTTTCCCCGAAAAAAGTCTTCAAATAGTAAACACAAACCCAGATACAATAAAAAAAAATAATTCAGCTCAACTACATCTTGAATACTGAAACACTGAATTGAAATGTGTTCCTCTCTTTTCACCAACTAGCCAGGGAACTAAAATGAAACATTATACCTTGTGCAAAAACAGGAGAATGAGCCAGGGTCTATTTTGGAATTATGGAGATTGCTATTATTAGAACATGCATGACCAGCATCTGTGCAGTATGATTTTCAAAGCTACAGAATCCCCACGCCCCAGTCTGACTAAAGGACATATGTATAATTGCCAGACTTTCACATCTATCTATCTTGATGCTTTTCTGTTCACTGAGGCACTCTTAGGCCTCAGTTTTCTGCATCTCTTCCCTGAGCTTAAAGTTATGGAAAAGGCAGTGCAATTTTCCCTTGCACAACACTTAGAAAACCTGCTTCCCCATCAAAGGGAGGAGTCAGGGCTTTTCCAGATGCTTCTGTATGCCCATGTAGAATCAGTCTATGCTGCTGGATGTCCAAATGTGCACACAAGCATGTACCGTGCCTAAGCCTGGGACCAATTAGATGCTAAGAAAGTATTTCTTCAAAATGAACATTTAAAACCATATTTTTCCTAGTCTAAAGATTTACTCCTTTTCCTCCCCATTCGCCTCCCTCCTCCCTGCCCCTCATTTCTTAAATAAAAACATGTAGCTATTACCACCAGCAAAATAAAGATAACTTTATATGAGTGCAAATAACAGAAAAAAAATTCTATCTCCAGCTGACATAAACTACTCTAGGCTTAAACTGTGGCCAGCATGTGGATTACAGAGCTACTCTCTCTTGTAACCCTTGCACATAAGATGTAAAAACCCCACTTTAGGACTGTTTCAGATAGAAAGGTAATACTACCCAGATCTCAATTATTTGGGCATCACAGCCAACTTGCCCAGGACACACACATCATACCCAAGATTTCCATTCCAAATCCTGTCCCTTCTCCTTTGAGTCATGGCAGCCATAGCAAAGGCACATGCTGCAGGTGCAGAAGATTGAAAACAGAATATCCAAGCATATCGGTAGCATATCTTATGTATATTATTTAGGTAGAGATAAAAGAAACCTTTTTTGGTCTCAGCCAAAGTAGCCTTTAATAGGACAGTTCTCCATTTACCCTGTCAAGGCTGACAAGTACTCTGTAGCTTTATGTACATTTATCAGGATTGCATGGGGATTAACTGGTGTTAGTTGCTCCTACCTCAGGGTAAAATGGATGGATCTCAGTCAAATTTAAGCAATAAAAACTATCATTTGGCCCAAAGAGCAACTGACATGCAGACAATTCTCAGGCTTTCAAGAAGTGTTGAGATTATTCCAATGCACCCATTTCCCTGTCTGGTAGTTAAATAAAATCCCTTATCTGTCCACTTTAGGCTCTTTTGATCAGTTTGTGATAAAAGGGGGCCATACCAGTAATCATGAAATGCAGGTCTGCAGCCCATCTATCTGCTTCTTGGAGCAGCTGAAGCAAGCTGCTTTCAAGCTCTTCACTACAAGAAAATTAATTTTGTGTACAGTAAGACAATGAATGGGTAAAGCTGGCTGTAAAGAGAATAAGGATGCAGTCACCAACTCACTTCTAACCATTATTCTCTGCAGAGAATAATGCAGTCACCAACTCACTTCTAACCATTACTATTAGTGCTCCCCACTGACCAACCACAGATTAAAACAGCACAAGAAAACAGAAACAGTGACCAAGACTGTCAAGAGATGCCAGAACTAGGGCAAGAAATCACTCATCAGGCCAGGGAACTGCTGTGTACTTTTTCACATTTACATGAACCTTTCTATGTGTGACCCTTCTATAGCAATTTGAAAAGAGACTTTCATTAATTAAAACTTTTAAAACGGTGCAGTGCAGTTTAGAGTAATTTTTCAGTACGTACTGTTTATGTGCCTTTTGGGTGTGTAATGCAAAAGCGTGTTTTAATGTTCTAGCCAAGTAGAAACCACTGCAGCATTTCATGGTCTTGTGATGTGTTGTATGAATAAGAGGGTTTCAACTTTTTCTGTTCCATAGAAAGTGCAGCCATATACATACATGACTAGAAATTCCTGATCTTGTTTTGCTATCTGTCTTGCTGTTTGGTCATACAAACACACCTATTTGTATATCAAATGCAGTGTTTCAGGACTGTGGTCAGATCTGCCCTGGTGTGTAATTAGCATGAATACTTTTTCAGTATTAGCATTAATACTTTCGGCCAAACAGACAAATTTATCACGGCAAAAGCTCCCCCTCTCTGTCTCTTATTAGATACCTGAGCCTGACAGGGAACTCATTAGAATATTAACATTACTAATTTCATATGATCTTATGTACCAGGGTTTGTACAGTAATAACGTTTTAACCACCTTACTGATATGTCTGCTTGCCCTGAGCATTGTTGAGGCAACAGAAGACAATGTGCAAATCCATTGACTGGTCTCCTCCTTGTAAAACCATCATTGTCCAATCTGTCTCTGTTTTCTACTGCAGACACAGGATAGACTGACTTTGCTTCTCACAAGACTACCTAAAATTAAATGCCCTAGGTTGGGCAAGATTAATTTGGACTTTTTGAAAGTTCATTTGAAAAGCCACAGGGCTCTGAGGCGAAAAAGCTGCAGATAAACTGGGGTAAATATAGTTCAGCAGTATCTGTCAAGGAGAGACCTGAAAGCTGTCCATGGTTTCAACAGCTGGTATTGTTTAAATGTTTCTGCTATCCTGGTGCCTCCCATCAGGCATTTAGCCAGTCCCCAGTCCCACTCTCACAACACAGCTCAAAGCAGCAGTTTCCTCAATATACTGCTCCTTTCCCCAGAAACACTTCCATCAGCAGTCTTGGGAGACTGCCAACACACAGCTTATATTTAAGTACCTTCCATTTACTGAAATGTCACCTCCTTCATTAGACACAGGTGAGTGTCTCTGTCCTTTCACTGACTTTCTATGCCACCTGCCAATGTTTTGGAGTTTTTTTCAAGACTATGGAAATATTTTATTTTTTTTTTTTTCAATTTGTTTGTAGTCTTCAGGTTTAGCACCAAAATATAAAGTGTTACCTAGGGATGAAGCAAATTTAAAGATTTCTTCAGAAATTGCAGTGTTCTCTTCCTGCAGTGATAAGAAATCTTTAAACTGGAAGATGGGAGTTTTTGATATAGGAAGAAATGCTTAAATGTGAGATGGCGCGGTACAGGAACAGGTTGTCCAGAGAGGTTGTGCATGCCCCAGCCTTGGAAGTGTTAAAGGTAAGACTGAATGGGGCTTTGAGCAACCTGGTCTAGTGCAAGATGTCCCTGCCCATGGCAGGGAATTGGAACCAGACTATCTTTAAAGCCCCTTCAAACTCAAACCATTCTATGCTTTGCCACTGCTTAGGCATGCACTGAAATGGACAATACAGCTGAAATGCTCCAAACTTGTTACCTTGAGAGTGTATCACCCATGAAAAGGCAACAAGTTTTCCAAAGCATAAATATTACAGATAATAAACCAGTGTTTGTTTGCTTTGGTAATTACAGGTAAACAACCTGTCTCTAAGGGGAGCCACATCCAGCACTGGTAAAGTATATGATATTCATGAGTTAACTTAATGGAATACACAGCTGGCTATAGTCACAATGAAATGACTGAAAGAGCAATAAGGATGGATCTTTAGTGATACACCTGTTTGGAAACAAGTTCCAAGAACAGATTTTTTTAGCATAACAAATTGAACTAGAAAGACACAATTTCTGTAAAAGGTTCACTAATATAGAACTAGGAAACATATATAATTTTTTAAAAAAAGTTTAGAACTTCTAATGCAAAAAAGCATTAGAAATACTTTATTTTATCACTTTAATAACAATGTCTGATTTGTCAAAATAGCAGTAGAAACTCTATAAATATCTGTTAAAGGATTATTCCAATAGCATGAAAAACTCTAGTGATGAAATGACACAGAATATAGAATTGTCATCATGCATTTACATATAAAAGGCTGTTTAAAACTGACAGGCACATAAACAGAAAATACATGCTATAAAATTAGTCATTTTTAAGTACAGATCTTTAAATAAAACTGGCAGAGCACCTCCATTTGAGCTAGCTCGTTCTCAAGAGGAATCATAAAAATGGTACAACATATTTTCAACATATTTTCTTCAGTCCTGTACACTGATAATAGTTTGATTATTTCACTGTTTGAACATATCTTCATCAACCTACCTTAAAATATTTTTGATATTTCTTAAATAATGCATTTTTCTGTAAGCCATTATATGCTTACAGAAGTATTATTTATGTTTTCAAAAGATGATCAGAACTATGATTTACTAGATCTTGGATGCTGCTTGTCAGAAAAAAAACATATATAGCACATCCAGGACCACTAAAAAAATGCTTATTTTTAAAGTTCTTATGATGCAATATTTATAGGGAACTGAAGAACTTTAATAGGCCTACAAGGGACGATGTTTTGAATGCACAACTCCTTATAGTCAAAAATAGCAGCAGCACATTTCAAGCCAAGCACAGTATGAAACAACACCGTAAGTTTGCATTAATATAAACCACGTCCAATGATTATTGCTAGAAAAAAAAAAAGAGTTCTGACAAGCAAATAAGAAAAAAGAAAATATTTTGACACTTCTTTCACTGAAAATGTTGACTTCTTTGAAAATACACAGAAGTCGGGTTTATTGCATTTCATTAAAAAGCTGCAACGGCCAGGGACATGTCCCACCTCCCCTTTTACCAGGGAATGGAGAGAAGCTGGGCAGGGCCTGAAAGCCCAGCTGGGAGCCTCACTGAAGGGTCTCAGTGATCAGGACAGATGGCTGACCAGCCGGCTCCAGAAACTCCGGCTTTTCTCTCAGCCATTCCGCTTTGGATCAACACCGGCACCCTACGCCCTGGGCTGGCGAGTGCCAGCGGCTCCCCCAGCTGCAGCAGCAGCCTGACAGCTGCTTCTTCTCCCTGCTCTCAGGCTGGCAGGGCAGGAATTCGACTCCCTTACTCCCTGCAATCAGAGCCCCAAAGTGGAGGAGTAGGTGGAAACACTTCTCCCTTCGTTTTCAAATCAATAAGTTGTTAAGGCTTTATTTCTCTTGAATATTTTCAAAACTTTATTTCATGAAAAGTGCCTAGGATTTAAAAAGCAGTACTTTCCAAAGCTCTCTGAACACAGTTTCCCTGAAAATTATAGATTTAGAAGAATTTGTTTTTATTTGCCTCTCTAGACACAAAATCAATTAATCACAAAGCTTTGAGCCTAAGAAAATGCAGTATTACTTACATCATTGTGCAAATTTGAAGTAAGTATAGAACCCTTTGGAACATTTAAGACATACACTTGTATGTCAAATATTCAAAAATATTTTCTGTATAAAATTCTTTTTACCTGTCACTTTTATTTAGTTTTAGAAGGAACTCAGAGACTACCTTAATGGCATTCAGACATTTATGCTAAGAAAAATAGATGTAACTTTTTGTTACACTATTTGGATTTCTCATAACAAAACTTCACAAACTGATGTCCATTAAATATAGGCATAACTGTTGTAAGCACTGAATAGCAGCCTAATTTGAAATTTAATTAAAAGAAATAAACAAAAATAAAAGTATTTCTTGATAAAAAATTGTTAGTGAATTGCAGAACAAAAAGACAGCTTGGCAAGTGAGCTACCACATCTTCCTCTTCAAATGTAGAATAAATGGGTTTGTTTCTGACAGACATTTGTCTAAAATATTTAAACAAAATTTAACCAAGGGGAATTCCACAACACCTCCTATTCCAGCACTTTCTTACTTTGCTTATTTCCCGAAATCATTGGACATTTAACACAAACCTGCTCTGCACCAATTAAAGCCAATTATTATCTATGGACATGTACATACAAGTATAAATATATGTAAATCTCTTGCAATAATATAATTAAAGATGAAAAAATAATGTCATTTATCAACAAAATATGTATTTTGGAATGAAATTGCTATAACATGCTTTCCACTACTATTCTCTTACTGATTTCTTGACAAATCAATTAAAACATTATCAGTAATTTTCTTTTTACACTGGACTGTATCTTACAAACATAAGAAAATGTACATTTGTACCCAAACACCTGACCCACCTCTCAAATCATCAGTAATCTAAACTCAGCTACAGCTTTGCCCCCAAGTTTGACAGTAACAACAGCTGCCCCAAGAAATGACCTCAGGAATGAGGGTTGTTTCTAGAGCTGGGCTTACCAAAACCCAGACATATTCATTTAAATACTGCATGACCCTGAATATTTTCCTTTGGACAAAAGACATTATTACAGTTCACATATATACACTGTTTATAGTGCTCCTACTGAAAAGATCATGTCTCACCTTCTGCATGATACCAGAGCCTCCACAGCTCTTCAAGTCTATAAGAAAAGCCTCAGACTTGCCTTTAAATTAGAAGTGATAACTGAAAAACATTTCCATCCAGAAATTCCAGGAGGTTCAAAACTAGTGTTTCATAAAACAAGACTAAAATATAACTAAGGTTTGCAGGTCCTATAGCAAAGTTTTGCTCATGCCCAAATAGGCAGAAGAAAAATCCAGTTCTGCAGTATAAAACGTGCATTAGACAATAGCACAAGAAGCAACTTATGGGATTCACAAGCAATTCTGAAGGGTTAAAAATATTGCTTATGAACAATTCAGCTTTTTTTTTTCACTTAAAATAAAATTTTTCCAATATATTCTTGTAAGAATTTTAGTGAAGGAAATTCCAAAGCAAAAGTTTTGCTTTGAGATGAACCTGACTTTGACATTATGCAACCTTGAAAAACTAGTATTAATACTGTTGTTTTGAAAATGTAGGAATGTTTCAACTTCTTCAAAATCATATTTTTGACCCAAAATTACTATAACAAATTTCAGAGCATTTTAGAACTGAAAGGTCACAATAAAAACGTTATGAATGGAATACTTAATGAATCTCTAATGAAATGTTCAATGCTGGATCAGTTTTATTACTACTACACACTAAAATTGTAAAAGATTTCACAATTTTCACTACACTTTGGCTTTTTTCAGTGGAGTAGTCACTATTCCAAACCATGGCAAACCCAACTGAGGACAAAAACCCATAATTTTATCCATCTGGTAAAAAATCTCAAGCTTATGTTCTCTGAAGAGTTTTCTAAATTATGGGCAAGTTACAAGTCATAATGGCTAGGAAAAAAATATTTAAAGAGAGGAAAAGTAGGAATATGAATGGTTGAATCAATTAAAAGACCAGTTAAAGATTATTAAGTTGGATTTTTTTTTCTCCACAAACTTTGTGAACTCTGTATAAATATCAAATAGTGGCAACAAACACAAAGAAATTAGAGCAGGATTTACACATGGGAGGAGAACACAGACAGGTAATAGAAAAGAGGACATGCTGTTGGCATCTTCTTGTTTATAGAGTTACTGAAGAGGTTTAAGCTGACTATTTACCTTTCCTTTTGGAAGTGGAAAGCTTTAGGGCCTGTTTAAAAATAAGTATATATACACATCTATCTGTCTCTCTATCTGTTTGTCGTCAGCAGTGGTGACTGAGACACTGCTGGGAGTTTCTCAACGGCAAACTCATTAAAGTGGCAAGAGCCACAATCTTGCTAAGTTTTGCCCAGTGTAAGATGTCCTAAAGCAATTCCTTAAATGAATGAGTTTTGAAGAAAACTACAGTGTCAATTGTTGCATTATGTCAAATCAAATCTTCCAATTTAGGATGCAAAGACACTGAGAAATGAATATTTCTCAGTTATTTCTCAGTTCCCTGTTACTTTGTAGGTAACAGCACAATGAGTGGGTTCTGGAAATGAATCTGGGGGCAGCAGAGTGCACAGGTCTTTCAGAAAAATCACCTGCACAACCCTCAACTCACTCCAACCATCTAGACTTATACGGTGCCTATGGAACATTAAAAGAAAGGAGATTTCAGGCTGAATGAAATCTATATTTGCAGTAAAATACACTGTGGGAATGGATTTAGTTCTTTGGTGTCTAACATTTCTTTGCCTTTTATACATTGAGGATTTAAAGACAACTATGAAGAACCATTAGAATAATGTAACAAAATATTTATGACTGCAACACTGTGGGTACCTGTGTTACTTCAGTATCTCTACAAAATCCTCAGGTTTTTACTATGGAGCTTAAATGCCTCTTGTGCTGGGGTAGACTTGTGGAAGCACGACAGTGTAACATAGAAAAGAAACTGAAGTTCCTAGAAGTTCGTATCACGTATGAAGTACATAATGTTATATCTATTGGCCAAAAGGATTAGCAGGCTGGATTTGTGAGCATCTGTGTTTTTGGTATCTTAAACCATTTTATATCAAGCTTTTTCACAATGTATGACTTCCCAGCACACTCCATTGCACTATAATATAATTTTCACAAAATCCTTTCTACTGTATTTTAAAGTCCTCACATAACACACTAAAGTGTTGAATGATGAGCTATATCCAAGCCCCAATATGGCAGTTAAACATATTGATATATCCAGGCATATTTTACATACTATTTATATATACACCAAATGCTAAACATGCTACATATTGTAGTTAAAAAGCCCCAAAGTTTGAAATATATGTACACGTCCTTTTAACTTTTATTTGTCTCCTCTGTTCACAGACAGCTGGAAGAGGTACATAAATAATAAAAATAGGAAATAAACCACACTCTAGCTATCTATTATGAAGGGAATACTGTTTTAACAAGATCTATGGAACCACATTATCATTCTATTAGTTCAATAATCTTGATGTTGTTACAAGATGGAGACAGTTATCAAAGCAGGGGATCATTCTTGTACATAAGGATCACATCACTTAATGGGACAGAGGTGTCACATAAACCACAGTGTCAAAAAGATAACAAGAACAGGGCAGAGCCTGGAGTGGCAATGAATTTATTTTGGCATATACGGCTCCAACAAAATAACTGATATTTGATAAGCATGTAGATAAGGCTGAGTTTTAAACTGCTGTCATTAGAGTGCTGATTTTGTGAAATTCTCCAGGAATTGAGTTTTTATTTTATATGCAAACACATTTAAAATCTATACATACTTCCCACTGACAGCGGTTGCAAAGCGCTTTCATTAACTCAGCTTTGCAATGACAAATGTTAAGAACACCTTCTCTTCTTTTGAAATTAAATTAATACTTATGGTAATTATTATAAAACAACTTTAACTTTGAGGACATTGGTCCTCAGGGTTTGCACAGATTTCTACTAAACTGTTTCCTCAGAGAAACTTTAGGAATTATTCTTCATTATTTGGTATATTCCTCCTTAGAACAGGTAGCCAAGCCAACATTTTTTACACCTTTTTTCATTCATATAGTTTTAGTCAAAAAAAAATAGATTCTAGGCATGATATTTCTTTTACTACTTCATTCCTGTGTGCAGATGATAGCAGTGCCCACTCCCTCCTATATGGCACATAAAGTTTGAGTCAATTCAAGAATTCAAGATAATAAACTGGTTTCAGTACAAGTACTTCTACTCTTGCAGCTTCCAGGCTCTGCTATATGTATGATTTGGTCTCACAGTTATTACAGAGGTATTACCATAACCACATATTTGCTAGAAGATCGGAATTCTAATGACTTTTTAAGCTGACTACAGGTTTGCAGGTAAAACACCGAGACAGCCCAGTATCAATCTCTGAATGTCATGTTTGTAAGACGAATGGATGGAGGCAGTTCCACTTCTGCTGGCTTTAGCCTTAACTGCTCCATAGGTGTGGCCCTTCATCTCACACAGTTTGTGAACAGAGATATCCTATGAAACCACATGAAGGGAACAGGCTGCATTTGAACAATCATGTGCTCAGCTAACACAGCTAGATCATTAAGAAGGTACTACTGTAGCTACAGACCTACAATGCAACTATTTACATGTAAATAAAACCCTGGAATTTTAAGTATGATGTTACATTTATGTAACAAATAGCAAATGAATAGAAATGAGTTAGGTATATGAAAAAACAGAAAACGGAGGGGTGGCACAGTGATTTAACAGACCAAGGACGCTACTTTATTCAGAAATGGTGAATTTCAGACAAAGGCCAAAGAAGTCCAGCTATCTTTTGTAAGTTCCTACCAAATGTAGCTAACTTTTGTAAGTTCCTACCTCTATGCTTCTTCAGGCTATCAGCATACAGGACAGGACTTTCTGAATTAATAACTCTATTTCTATTTTCTTCTGTTTGTCTCCCCAATACAATAGCATGATGACTATTGAAATAAAAAAAATGACTGCTGTATGTTGTATTCTTCAGAAATCAATAGTGGGAAGATGTCCTTAATTCCTTAATTTATATTTCTGGAAGTTGTTACAGAGGCAGTATGTATAATGTGTAGCCTTTCCCAGCTCCAGCTCCAGATTTATGCAATAGTTAGTGAATGCAGAGCTAAGTTTGGAAATGGATTACCACAATCTGACGTGAAGCAGAACTGAAATGATAAAGCTGATTGAAGAAGGCAAATTCCTTAAAAAAACATTCTCTGAATTCTCCTAGATTTCATCCTTTGCATTAACTAAAACAAGATTATATGGCCAAAATCTTTTTGTACCGCTTCACTTTTTGCAGATTAATCCTGGCTGATAATGAAAACTACCATCAAGTTAGCTGCAGGTAAAATAAAGTTTGCATGGCCATCATACTGGCATTTCAAAAGCACAGGATGAGTCTCATACTGTGACATTTAAAAGGCAAGAAATCCCACTTAGATGCTTTACTTGTACTTTGTGTCAATCATGCTACTTGGCACAGAGCAGAAGTGTTGTCAGGAATACTGTCTACATCCTGAGTGAGAAACAAAACTCCAAAAGTGCATGTGAGGGAGAGAAACTATAGAAATGAGGAAAAAATTCACTTACATTTATCCAAGATGGCTGTCGCTATTACTGTTGAAACTCTGCTATGGGCTGAGGTCACAAGACCCTGTAAGCTAAAATAGAGAAGCTTCAGCTGAGGGTAACTGAAGCTGCAGCACATTAAAACACATTTTAAGGTTATTGGTAATGACTGGAGTTTTAATTTCTTGATCTGTTTTTCCCAAGGCACAAAAAGTGTCTTCTACTTTTTTTGTCATTTTTCAAGCCTAGAGGCTTTTCAGTATCATCCTTTACCTCAGTGTAAGTCTGTCTGTATGTTATGTACCATACATGATATGAAATGTATGAGGGTTTCATTGGTGTGAGTTTGGAGTCCCCACATTATTCACAAATGGAGACACCACACACAATTTATGCAGATTCTCCCAAACAAAACTAGAACGGAACCTTTATACAGAAACATATCACTATGTATATAGGAAATGTTTATATAGGAAATGTGTTGGAGAAGCTTGCTAACTTTTATATCTTAGCAATACCAAAATAACCTTAAAATATTTTTTATGCATATAATACTGTAATCTACTGCATCTTAACTTTGCAGGACTTAAATCATGTGTGTGATCTACTAGGCAGCTACAACCTATTCTTAACCCATGATATAAAATGAATATATAGATTTTATATTTTAATAAAAAACATATTCTTGGCTTCAGTAAGGGGCAAGACACTGAATTTAACTAATTTTGGATCAGACATTCTCTCCCCTGGCCCACAAATCACAATGCATTTGAAAAAACTGATATGCAAAATTCAAAAATAAAAAAAAAAAAGAGAGAATTATATTACTGGTAGTGTTAACAGCAGGGACATGTAATAATAGAGGGAAAGAGACTAGTAAAGTTCAGCTGAGAAGGGTGCATGATTAACAACCCTGCAGTTTATTATCTGTACTAAGATTGCACATGATAGCTATGTAAATGCACACTTGTGGATGTTCTCATATAAAAAGACGTGCAATGTGGAAAAACAAATTTCTAGAGTGTGCCTCATAGGCTTTTCTACAACTGAAATCAACAAAAGGAATTCCAAGAACACAAGGAAAGTAATGAATCTGAACTACAGAAATCCTGAAACAGTCAAATAATAACAGAAGCACATCTATTTGATTTATGTTAAAGAATGACCAGTTGCCAAGAAATACAGCAAAGTGTGGAATCTCTGTGCTTTCTGAGCAAACCTAAAGGAATGAAATTCCCATCACAAAATACAGATGTTTACTTCATTTCTTGTGCAACCATAATGTGACTTATAATAGATGAGATTGTATAAAGATGAGAACTAAGGAACGACCAAGATACAACAGTATTTTAATGTATTCAAAGAAACAGTGTACGCAGTTGAAGCTAGGAAATCCACTAAAAAAGTTAAACATTAGAAACTTTGGTATAAAATTCACTCTAGAAGTCCCCATACTCTAATAACAAAGCTATCAAACTCGTAATCTCAAAGACAAGCAAAGAATGCAACATGATTCTAAGAGAAATAACCATCAGGAAATAATAGGCGGAATTTTCCAACAAAACAATGACTGCTGCATTTTATTTTTTTAGTAGAAAAAGCCAGGAAATTTTGTTTGAATTCCCTGCAAAGAGTGGGAGAAGTGATGGCTAAGGCATTTGGGGTAGAGCACTAAATACTTTGCCTTTATCGAGCCCAGTTCAGTACTTAGATGACCAGTCTGAAGTTCCATGGAGCCCACCCAGAACGACTATTTCCCACCCTTGATGCTATGGGATAGAAGCCACATCACCTGAACACAGTATCTCAATTAGAACTAGTTGTTTGCTTTCAACTAATGATAAACACTAGGGAAAAAAAATAGCAACATGAAACAGAATTAATAATTCTCTATAATTCTCTCCCTGAGCAGGGAGGCCTCTGTAACAGAATTTAGACAATCCTGAGTATGTTTGATTATGTAGAATGTGGTCTAAAATGCCCAGTTTGAATAGGTAAAACTCAATTGACAATAAGCCCAGCTCATTTCATAGGCAGTAATTTATTTAGAAGAAATTAAAGAAAAAAACTAGAAGTGGTAATGGGGGATATTGCTCTACCAAATGCAAAAAGTCTGCGCTACAATCTAAATCTGAAATAGTCATCTGAAGTAATCAAAGGAGAAAAATAGGCATTTCTGTGGCACAATTCATTAAATCCTAATTAGATGTCTAAATCAGATTGCATAATTTGTCTCTTAAAGCTGTGTTGACTATGTGTTGACAACGATGTGTTGACTAAAAGTGCCTTGACTATGAATGGTGACAAAAAGGCCCTTGAGCCTGGACTATTAAGGTGAAAGGCAGAGACAAGGTGTAACCTTCTATTGTCTGGTGCAATAAAGCCCTCTTCCAAGAGACCAATTATCTAACACTGACTTCTCCTTAGTATGCACCTGAAGTAGTCATTTGTATTTTTGTTAAATAGATGTAAAACCAGACTATTCTGTATTGACTTCACACATTCAGACAGCATCACAGAGATGCAATGCCCTGGAAGTATTTCCAGGCAAACAGCAAAAGTAAAACTGCCAGACACTTCAGTTTTTCTTCAGATATGGGAGCATAACTAATGAAGAACAGTGCTGAAATCCTCAATCATTTTGTTCTATCACCAGATGTATGGGCATACCTATAATACTCCATAGCCTATGTAAACAAACCCATCAACCAAACAACCCTCAAATTCCCTTCTTTCACTTCAGTTTTGAAGACAAAAATCTCTGGTGAAATAAAACTATTGAAAATATTACAATCTACACATGTGTGCACACATAGAGAGAAATCAGCCAGAGAATCTCAGGTATGAACATTCATATTAAAAACTATTGAAAAAAATCAGCATGATGTTTCAGGAAGGCAGAAAGCAGGTTGACTATGATGGCAATAGCTATTTAAGCAAAACTTTGGTTTGAATGAAGTTCCATGAATTAAAAAAGTATGTAAAATCAGACGTAGGTGAAATTTAAAATAGCAAGTAGTAAAGTACATGTTTTTATTGTGAAATAGCTTACTATAAAATTTCCCAATATTTTGTACCATTCAGCTTTATGGAGCTCATTAGATTAGATGTGACAGTAGCCTAGGCCTCTTTAGAGATACATATGACAAACATAGGCAGCCAGCAAAAGAACCATCTTGATTTTGATAATCAATTTCAGAACCGAATTGAATTTCCAGAAATTATGTGAATGAAAATTAGCTCCCAGCTAGATGGGGGTTGGTACATTTGGTTTAAATTAATCAGGTGGATAAAAACAAAATAACTGAAAAAAAAAATAAACCGTATTATTTTGTAAATATTTACAGATTAATTCAAATTTATCAACTAGGAAAATTAATCAGAAAGTAGACTGACAGCACCTCACACAACTCAGTGATCACCATAAATCCAGACAATGTATCAGATTTCATCAGAATAGAGGTCATGTTTTAAATGAAGGTAGAATTTGTAATGCATTATTCATCCATCTGAAAATATTACAAGGTGGGATACCTTTTTTATAGTTTATTACCATAGCATATTACAAAATGCATTTGTAAAATAAATGTTTAACTGATGAGTCTATGACAAGTCGTTAGAAAGCATATTATAAGATGCAAATATTGTTAAAATACGTGTGCATGTATAATGCATGAGTTACAGTCATCAGGCATGGTAAAAATTGTCATAAAATTTAACAAATGGTAGTAAGATATTTATAAATGGCATCTAAACATAAAGTGTGCACAGAGAGTAGATGGTACTAAAATTAATTCTTGAATGAAGGCTCTTTTTTTCTCTTCTCTTTTTACTCAGAACAAATCAAGTTAGGTGATTTTTTTTTTGTTGGGATACTAGTAAGCAATGTCCTAAATAAATTCTTCTTGATAAGTTTCCAAGGCAGATAGAAACTTCTGCCTTCAGAAGATTTGCAGGATAAAATTGGGAACAGATCTCCATTAGCTCAGCACTGATTAACCTTAACATCTTCAATTTTTTTCCTACAGAGAATTAAAATGCACTGGATAAATCTGAATTATTACTTTTGCAGACAAAATTTTTGAGGAGGCAAATTGTTGTAACTCTATATTATAATTCTTTGTCTACTCATCAGAAAAAAACTTCAACAGAGCAGGGAAGAAAACCTTACCTTTCAAATTTTGAGCATTTCATTATTGATACCTAAGATTTATATAAGTCTTCTATATGCTATTATAATTTTTAATAATTCAATATTGTACAGCAAAACATCTATCAGAGAAAGGTTTTTATGGGTTTTGGTATATCTGTAGAATATAAACAGAGTTCTTCACCAGGATATTTCCCAGCTGATTACAGAAACAAAATTTGTCTTCTTGAAAGAGAAGTTTGGGTATGTTCCATCTCTAAGAGTCAAATTACACAGCAAACAAGATCCTGAAAATAATGTCCTTACTCCCAACATCATTAGGTAATGGTCTAGGAAAATAGGAGAATGGATTGAATAAGAGTGAGATAGAGAGAGACAAGGCAACTAGAGGGAGATACCCAGTCATGTCCTACAAGCTTTTGTGCAGAGATTTACTGGTACATGAAATCACTTATAATTATAATACAGAACTTTAAAAGATTTCACTGGAACTAAATAATGTTATAAATCTCATTTAAATCTGCCAGGTTTCAGCTGCTGAAGAAGTTAATCTGCAGCTTCTGAAACACAGTCAAAGAGTATTAGCTGGATCTGAGAAGTCTGATTCTGTGATACGAACGTTGACATTGTTCTCTCTTAATGTTCTTCGAAGTTTAACAAAACTGAATGCCTGGAAATAAGGTATAAATACATTCAAGATATAAGCAAAGCACTAATTTTGACAGAACAAGCAAGGAAAAACCCCAAACTCTGCATGTTTTAAAATATAAACTTATTAATCCATAGATTAAACAACTATTTCAAGCTTTTGAATACAAAGGGTTCTTGAGCCTACCATTGCTGGGAGAACGCAAAAGGAAAGTATCTCAACTTTTTTTATTGTGTCTTATCATCTTACTCTGCCCACCTTTCATAACACACCTGGAGTGGGCACTCAGAACACAGGCTATTAGGACCTGGCTTCTGTATCACCTATGCTCATACTCCTCTGGATGTAAACAATGTACTTAGAGGCCTGAATTTTGAGCTGATACAAAGATATGCAAAGACAGACCCCATTTCAGCCAGAGGACATGGTGCATGCATTACCAGCTGTAGCTCTATGAAGTTTACTCAAGACCTATCTTACGAGGAAGCGCAAGTGATGACACACATCTGTGCAACACATCTAAGAAACACTTTTCCCTTCTCATCTATGGAGATGTGAAACACTTTCAGTTGAATATGATATATTTTCCACACCAAAAGCTTTAGTGAAAGCACTAAAGTAAGGCCCTGGCTACAGGAGCACTCACTGCAGTGCTGTGATCCCCATGAGAACACAACACACCCAACCACAGGGTGCTCCTGCTACCTGCATGTCATAGCTGGAGAGAAGAGCGCATTAAGTGCCTCTGAATTTCCCCACCCATGATGGTATTCAGAGAACTTGTGGCTAATCTGTTTTTTCTTAAAAGCCCTCACATGCAAAGCCCTCCACAAATTTCTTCAGCTTTTCTAAACATAAAGGAACTTGCAAAGCACAAAGTTTTGAAGTCTAACACTAAGTCATTCCTTCTGGTGCACGTTTCTTGTTACCTATAGATGTGACCACTTGGTAAAACGATTGAGCAATTGGTTCTTGCAAAAGAGTGACTGTCTCAACATTAAACTGAAGGTCGAGAGGACACTGCTCAGAAGTGTGAAAAATGCAGTGTAGGACACTTCCCCATCCTTCCAGAAATAGAGTCACTCCTGGCTTTCTTTTTACACTGCTCCTACTATTTAAATATACTTGTAAAAGTGGACAGCTTTCAAATCAATCCAACACATGTAAATAACCTAAATATAAGAGACAACAAAAATGGAACACATAACAAAATTATAAAATGTTCTCAAGTTACATTGGAAAAAGTTCATGAAAATATGAATATCATAAATAAAATTAGCAATAAATAGTTTCTTTTTCATACATTGTTTTTTTTCTTCCAGAAGTTATATCAAAAATAAGTAAAAAGTCAATATATACTGCTACTGACTTGTTTAATAAAGAAAATGGTCTTTCCAGCATATATACCTGTTGAGCAATTACAAATCCAAGAAATTATTAATTAGAAACATACAGAATTTTTCCAGTGTATTTCTGTAGCTGACATTGCATCCTCCTCTGTTAAGCAGATATGGCAGAATGATTCAACAGAAACAGGGAGCCAGCAGTCTGCTGATTCATAGAGAAATTTAGTCAATTCATCAAATTGAAAAATATTTTTCATCTAAGGGACTATATATATTAACTGGAATTACTACTCAACCTAACAAGCTTTAAAAATAGCTTACATCAGACAGTGACAGTATGTCTTATCTCAAAATCTAAAATATTTTGTTTTTATTTTTGCTTTCCTATTTTATCTTAATCTTTTTGCAATTAATTATGCAGTCAAAACAAGAGGCTTTTTTCCTGAACTACTTAGCAGTTTATGATAGGCACACACATCAAGAAAAGACCCACCACTCTAAATGTGAACTGTCTGTAGTTTCATAGTTTAATGCTACAGTACATAAGGTGACAAAATTCCAACTGAAGATGTGCATCATCCACCACAAACAAAGAAACTGCAGTGTGTTCAGCTTGTAGTCTGGTATTGTTCAGATTCACAGAATGGTACTGGCACTCTTTGATTGTGTACTTGGAAAAGAAATTTCTCACAGTAAGTAAAATAGGAATTTTCTTGAATTGTAAGTACAAAATGAAATGGAAACCAAGAAAGAATTCTATTAATTGGAGAATAATCAATATTTTGTAGTGAATTTCCAGACATCCTGTCTTCATGTGTTAGCACACGTGTATTCACATCTTCTGCTAAATTCTTCATTCTGTTGCTAGTTTATGAGTTTCTCACACACTTATTTCTCACCAAACACAACTGTATGATTAATTACATTAGTTACAACCTCCAGCCCAAGGATCTACAGAAGTGCAAAAGTATGACTTTAAAGTATGTCTACATGGACAAGGGTTGAGTGTCTAGCTGATTAAAGAGATTAGCATACCTAAATACATTTTCTTTGGAGAAGAAAATGCCTCATTTACAAAGTATGAAATTCTTAAAGGAAAGAAATCCCAAGGAAAGAAGATGGTTGGAGAAGTATCAGTAAGACAAAGTCTGAGGACAAAGACTATACTGAAACAGATAGTTTATTCATTGCGAACAGAAGGCAATACTATGTCCTTTCTAAAAACAGGACAGTGTCAAGGGATTTTGGGATTGGAGTTTTAATCTTTATACTTCTTGTCCCTCCAGATTGGACCATAATGGGGTTGCTATGGATTGCATCCAACAAATCCTGGCATTCATCTTTTAGGGTCCTGGCCTATCCTATCTGCTATTAATCTGATGAGATTTACACATTCTTTAATCAAGAACAGATAATGTTCTGTGGAGTAGAAATACAGTTTATGCACAAGCACAGACTACTCTAGCCACAGTAAGACAGGATACAGAAGAAAAAAAGAAAAAACCCAGAATAGATACTATACTTGGAATGCTTGAGATATGACTACTTCGGCAAATAGGAAAAACAACAATTTTCTCAGCTTTCATCCAAGCTTGGAAAGACTGGAGTGAAAGGGGTCTGATTCAAAGTCTCATGCTTTCCTATGTTGCACAGCTCAGGTAATTCAGAAATTCATAATTCAGGTAAAATCCTTCTCATTTACACAACTAAATGAGGCGATCACATTTATGGCAGGAATTGTGCAAAGATATCAACGCACTTGCTCCAGGGAGAAGAGACTTAGGGTATAAAAAATAAGAGCTTTCTATGCATTTATATAGAGACTGCAACTAACACAGTGCTCCATGAACATGAACAATGAAGAGGCTGTGGTATAATTTGCTCCCAATAAAGTCTAGAGTCATAAAACTGTACAACAGGAAAGGACTGAGAGACTGAGATTAAAGCAGAAATAGGCACTATAGAAGTAAGTTAAATATGAAAAGCCTCTACAGACAATTCACAAGAATGTGCATACATATACATATATTAAAAAGATAATTCACTTATCTGTACAAAGACAGCTCTAGTGTAGTTTGGGTGACTGATTTGGGTAAATAACCTGGTATCATGGTCTTGAGGAATCAAAGCTCCATCAGCTTTTTCAAATGACAAGCTTTTTCTATCCGCTCAAGATTAAGGGAGTAAAGAAATTTCACAAACATTAAATTCAATCTTTTTAATTTTTCCTAAACTAAGAAATTATTATTGTCATTATTAATATTAGAATTTCTGCTAATATTTTTTAGAAACAACCTAAATGGCACTTGTAATTAGAATATATTTTATGTAGAAAATAAATTACCCTGGTTTGGACATAATACCTCACCGACAAAAGCTATTACATAGAGTAGACTCTCTTACAGACACATATATGAACAGATATGAAGCTGCACTTCTCTATAGCTTTCTAAATACAGTTTTGTTTGGAGTTTCATAAAGACACAATGTAGGTCTGAAATAGCTGGACTGCATAACAGAAGTGGAGAGAGGGAGGAAAAAAGTGCTCCTTCTTCAGGATACTGAATGCTACTTTTAGATTAGAATGAAACATCCCAAATTTCACATAACATTATCAGATCACAGACCAAAACAAAATTGTTATTATAATGTTTTTGTCTTTACACTTCTCAATTTTCATAAATCTCGGATTGTTTCTTTTTACTGCAGACCAAGAAAAGATGTGCTTGTTTAAGATACAGCGTGTTTCCTCTACCACATTGTGATTATGCTTAGAAAAATTGGTGAAAAACGTTACATCATCAGTATAAGCAGTTAAATTACTCCATCAGTATGTATCATATTAACCAGTACCATCTTTCTTCTACCACTATGGCATTTGCGTACTTACTATTCCACCTTCCTCTGAAATGCCTCAAAGTCATCTCTAATCTTTACAAGGCTAAATAAGTTTTCTGGTTATCTTTAAACTTTGAAACATGTGATATCCTTCATCCCACTTTCCAGCTCATTAATAAATATATTAAACAATGGTATTTAATGGACAGGTCAGGAGGAGACAGAAACGTTAACCTTTTGCCATGCTGAAAATTGACAATATACTCCAATATATGCATACTCCATCTTCTGTCTCATTTCTAACTTATCATGGAACTTTAACTCTCACCTAGAACTATTAAGTTTTCTTAATAATCGCTCATGAAAGACTGTGTAGACTGTGTCAAAGGCTTTTTGAATATCCTTTAAATCATGTCTTTTGGTCTTACCTTTAAAAAAAAAGCATTATTTTTGAGACATTTACAAATATTTCTTGTAGACTGAAAATAGTGGAGTCCTATTAGATGTGATTGAGATGTGTGTGCTCTGCAATTTCAGTAAACTGAGGCCAAGGAAGAAGCGCATGGTTAGCCCTGTGAAAGGGCAGACTATGAAAAACAGCCGAATCAGTAATACAGGAAAATTAATTAAAAGGCCATATTTTTCCTGTTGGAATGAAGAACTTCAATGCTTATGGTAAATCACATAGGTGATGGAAGACCTGGAAGCAGCGGCAGCAGCAGTAACATGGGAATGGCTGCAAGTGCACAAAGGCTCCCATGATGCTGACCAGGACCGTGCTGTCAGCACTGCACAGACACTGAGGGAGATGATAGTCCTGTGTAAGACGAGAGATGACAGTGACAGACAGATAGGAAATACCTGTCATGATAGCAGGCAATATATGCATCTAAGCTCTCTATACATAGACTGGAGAAGTCTGAATGACTGACTTGGAGGAGGATAATGAGGTACTTCACAGTCATTACAGGCAGCACAGGAGAAAGTACAATAGGGCTGATCTGAAAATCAGAAAGTTGAAAATTAATGGCACTTTTTTTTCTACTTTATGAAGAATAATGGGTATCGTAAAGTCAGACAGTAAAGGACTATAAAACTGAAAACAAACTGCCTGTATTTGATGCTTTGAGGGGGAATTGGGGAAAGACACAGAGAGAGATGTTACAAAAATCTTTGCAGTACATTGGGAGCAATGAGACAAGATGACATTTGTTATGTGCTGAAAAGAGGCCAGTTGTGGCTTATCTGAAATGTGGAGAACCTGCATGAGACTTTTAGCTCAGTGCACAGCTTAAGAAGCTGTACCTTAGTATGGATAAGAAGGATAGGAAAGATAGCCACATTCCAGATGTTTATGTTTCAAGCTTAAGACAACCAGCGTGGTGGTAGAGTTGACAGTGTTGAAGAAAAAATGTGAAAATGGAAAGATTATTCCTGTTGGTCTGAAGTTACTGTCTAAGCATACACAGGCTGGTATGAGGAAGATGGGATGAGTTGTATCTACATGGACTTTGGGGTTTTTGGTTGGTTGTGTGTAGGTTTGGTTTTTTAGGGGTGATTTTTTGGGTTTTGTTTGGTTGGTTGGTTTGGGGTGGTATTTTTTCTTTCTTCGGATTTTTTTGTTTGTTTGTTTTGTTTAGTGTTTCTATAGAGTAAATAGTATCTGGAGTAAAAATCACAAAGATGATGATTAGAGCTCTCATTTATATCAGCTATAATAACACATCTCTGATGAAAATGGCAAAGAAACATTTAAAAGGATAAAAATAAAACTAGGAAAGCGTAGGATGGAACTGGGAGAAGGGAAAATCCCTACAATTATTGAGAATAAGCACCCCCACTGAGCTCACACACTGGTTAAGGGATGAAGAAATTAACGTCTGAGCAAAAGAAGTCAATTAAAGAAAGGAACAGCTTCAAAATTTGAAACCATTTTTCTGCTTTTATCATGAAATAAATTTTATTTTATCATAATGCTTTTTGTGGCAATTCCCTTATCACAGAGGAAATAATTTAGTTTTCTTTAAAATAAAAGAAGTCCAGCAGAAGGGTACAGTTGACAAAATCTGTTGCTATTAATTAGTGGCACTGCCAGATCAGCTAAAAAAATAAGTGATAAAAAGTGAGAGAACCTGCCATATCCAAGAGTCTCTCCTTGGACACTTGCTGTGAAAAGCCACCTTTATCCTGCAATGGGTGAACAGGTTATGCATAAAAGAAGACAGACCTTTTTTTCTTGTTGACTGCTCAGTATGAAGTGTTAGTTTCTCAGCAGACAACAGAAGTTGCCAGTGATCCTTGAAGCTAAAAGTTTCCATTTGCAAGTACACAACAGAGCTGTTTTACCAGCCCCATCTGAGAGAAATACTATTTAAATGTCTCCAAAACAGTTACTGATGTATGTATGGTGTTTGGATTATGGAGCTGGCAAGGTATATGGTGCAACCTAACAACTCTCACTTTTGTGTAAACACTTATTTAAATACTTCTCAAACAGATTCTCAGTGTTCTGCTTAGTGGTCAAGAAATACAGTAACTGTTAAGAGCAGGAACTGAATTACACCTCTATTTTTGGAGAGTCAAGGGCAATATGTATTTATTGCTGTGCCAACTACGTGATAATGTATACAACTTCTCTAAGACATCACCCAGCTTCATTTGCTTGTTATTTCCTAGTGCTACATCACAGCTATTCTAATGCAGCTGAAACAAAATGTGGGAACAGTAATAACATAAATTCTGACATATTTTTTATATTTTTGGCTTCTTTTTGTGACTGCTATATTGTACTCAGAAATACTAAGATTAGGCTAATAACAGTGGGAATAGGTCCCAACAAAAACCGACCAACAGGTCAATCAAGCCCATGGTAAAGTTCATTACTGTGTTAAGCACAAACAAGAATTAATAAAAAGTGCATTGAATTCAGAGCTGATTTCAGAGTAAATTGTAAATGAAAATTCAAATGGCTCTAAAGAGTTCCAAGAATGAGCAAAAGCCTAGTGACAGAAACAAAGGATCAATATAAACCCAGAAACACTTCTATGTTTTCTAGATGTGGAAAACAGTATCATTTAGGGGACTTAAAATGGGTCTTGCAGATGTTGAAAAATCTGTGATTCATAAAATAACTAAGGAAAAATCTAAATCCTATACAGATTAGTCTGCAGACTTTTTTTTCTGATCAATACTGTTTTTGTTTAATCTCACTACTTGTCTTACTACTTTAGCATTATGTTTTGAACCTGAATGCTAATATCCTTGATATTTTATTGTAACAATCACAGCTTATTTTGTAATTAAAACAATTCAGTGTATTAGCTGGCATTCTAAGCCACCTTAGACAACAACTTATATTGTTTCCAGCCTATAGTTTTCTAAAATCACCTTGCTTTCTTAACTTGTTGGGGAACTCTTTCAAAACAATAAATGGAGAGAGTGGGCAATCTCCCATCCAAGTTCACAGGAGGCATATGGTTCAACATATTCTTCTCTGTGTAATCTTAGCTATCAGCCTGTTCAAGCAATATGGCTTCAAGACAACACAAAACTGAACATTACCTGAGCAGAGGCTGCACATTATCACATTAAAGTTTAAACTACATATAAGCAACTGATTTATCTTTCAATAAAACAAAGCAAAAGGAAAAAGTGATTGAGTTTCATCCAGAAAAGCTATGGGAATGAAAACCACACAAAATGCAAATATATTCATTAAAACCCTCATTACATTAAAAGGTCTTAATTTTTTTAGAAATATTAAACTGATTATTATTTTAAATTTTAGAACAGCCAAGTCCCATTTGCTCTTTTCATGATATATTGGACAGTATTTGTGTTTTATTAATTCACATGATGTGATTGACAACACTAAGGCATGTTTGTACCACATGAGGATGTAGACAGGCTCAGATGCCTACAAGTGTAGATGTGGATTCCTGTTTACAGCTGATATTGTAAGTTGAAGAAAAGTTAATTTATATGAGAAAAGGTCATCCTCAGGTATCTCCCTTCAGGTAGTCTTTATAGAATATAGAATTCTATATATTCTTCAGATATTCGATAGAGATCTCCCATCAATAACATACCAAATGCTCCTTAATCAGCTTCTATTAATACATTTGTTGGTTTCCACAACAATTAAAAAGAAGGGGAAAAAAACCC
Organism: Euphonia xanthogaster; assembly: GCA_034509185.1. NCBI lineage: Eukaryota > Metazoa > Chordata > Aves > Passeriformes > Fringillidae > Euphonia > Euphonia xanthogaster. Next base: position 24,663,759 of record JAYDZK010000056.1, read on the forward strand.
AAACTAATGCACCAGATATTTAGAAATAGATCATAATGAAAAGAATAAAAAAATGTATTAAGTAACTACTAAAACTAGCTCTAATTTAGCAGAAGATATTTTTTAGGTAAGGTTCTAATAATCAAAGTAATGTAGCTGTATACAAAAGACCAAAACATGAAAAAAATGTTCATGTTGGATACAAAAATAATCTTCAGATGCTATAAATGGATAAAACTCACTGCTTGCTTGATATAAATTACATTGCTGACAATAAAGTGCATTTGAGAGAAAAGAAATCACTTTGCCATCAAGTGACGATTTTTATTTGCAGCAGGAGGGAGAATGCCTCTGGAAAAGCACTCCATTGAATTTTTTGTTGTTGCAGTCTATGCTTGAGCTGGCTGTTCAGGCAAACTGCTCCCAAATATGACACAAAATGAAATGCTGACAAAAACTTGTGCACAGTGTGATATGCCTTACCTGAGATATATTGTGAGCTAACACAGAGGTGACATTTGAAATAGTGGACTAGGTCATCCCTGGGCTTAAAAAGGCAGAATTAGAGAAACTCTGTGCTGATTTTGTTCACTAAATGGTTTGCCAAGGGTCTTGTGCAAAACCATTACAGGACAAGAACATACATATGAAGTTCTTAAACGTATCCCTCTCCTCCCTTTGCAGCCTTCAAAGAAGAAAATCTGTTCTCAAAAAGACTCAAAAAGCAGTGCCAGTTTATGAGGAAAAAAAGGCACAAGGAATTGTGTATGAAGAATATATTCTAGGAGCACAGAAACCTCACTTACCTTGTGATTTTTAAAAACTTCTCCTTATATACATGCAAATGTATACTTCCTGAATTACAGCTTACTTGTACACTGTAACACAGACATTGAAGGGAGTTCATGGACATTTTCAATACATTTTCTGCAGTCCAAAATGAGAATTCTCCTTTTTTTAATGGAATTTCTCCTACAAAAAATTAACAAACCCAAAACCTTGCAAAAAACTAAAACCAAAGTACGTAAAGAATGTCTCTAATACTTCCAAAGAAGCTGTGCTTGTAATGTTCAATAAAATTATTCAGAAGATGAGCATTTCTAGGCAAATCTTCCACCAAATAATAACAATAATAATAATAATAATAATAAAATAATGTTTTAAATGCTATCTTTAACCTCAGAGACATTCTACACATGAACATCCACATTTCCTATTAAATTGCTACTTTTAGACAGTACTCTGTGTAGTATGATCCTCTTAATCCGCAATTCAGGACTGATAATCATTCTTTCCTTTGTACATTTCTAGGGATCTGTTGAAATGCTTGACTGCCTAAACTACAGTAATTTCCTTTATGCAGTTGTAAATTAAATTTTGTAGAAGTGGAGGGTGATTTAAAAAAAATAAATTTCCTCTTAAGAAACTTAATACAGCAAAGAAAATTCAGGAGGTAGAGACATTCATAGCTCTGCAGTTACACAGGGAGACAGAACAAAACAAAAGTGACAATTTTACAATTGTGTTATATGTACTTTCCTTACCCAAGCTGACATACAATGTAGGATACTTTACATAAACACACAGCTCATGTTGTTTTAATCTTGGAATACTTCTTTCTCATCTCTTGAACATACCAATAAAGAACTTTGACTGATTTATAAATATTTCTCCCTCCTTATCCGTCACTTTCCTCAGAAAAACACCATTTGTTTACTTTATATTCTGTCAGTTCAAATGGTGCCAAAGTGACTAAGTCCAGTAAAATAAATAATACATTCCCTGGGAAAACCACATGACCAAAAAATAAACTTGAATAAGAGAAGCTGTAGGAATTAAAACCAAACCATAGCAAAAAAACAAAACCAAAATAAAAACAAAATAACCAAGTCACCCAAAAAAACCCCACTAACCCAAAACCCAAAAAAACCTAAAACAACCTGTGACCTTATTATTAAGTTCATTAGCGAGCACTGAAAAGGAAAAAAGGATCACAATTCTCGACAAAAACTTAGCGAATGTAGCAACCATAATTACTAGTAATATTATACAATGTAATTGAAGTATTTAAGTAGATATTTTGGGTTTAAAAGTAGCTCTTTATCCCTTAATGATTGGCACATTAAAGTCTTTATTCTACCAAATATTATTAGAGATGGGGATTGGAAACTGGTAGCAGTCCATCAAAGATGCTGCCAATAATGATTTGGATTCTCTGACAAGTTGCCCAGATGAAAGTTCTGCTTGAGATGGTTTTTTATGCAGATTTTGGAAGTGAGTATATAAAATTTCATTCCTAGTTTGATCTGTGCTTCACACATTTGTGTGGATGTTTTATAAGAGGGTCCAGCCACTAGATATGCTGAGACTCTTAAGTTCTAAACCAAAATCAAACACATGTCCTTGCTTATTCACCACATAGACCTTGTCTTTATTACCTGGTTACTCTTGATGGAGCTGAACAAGGTATTTCAAAGAGATGGCAATGATACCACCAATGGCTGTAATTTGAGCTGCAGTTTCTCTCTGATACAAGGGAAACTAGTCCCCGTTTCACAAATCATTACACAGAGATTGTGGTTGAAGTCAGGCTAATGACTTACACTGATGGCATGCTTTTATGTAATTTTTCCTTGAAACATGAATAGAGGAACGAAAACACATTATTCTTTTATTTCTAAAAACTTTTTTGCAATCTGAACTCTTCCTTACAGGTTGTAGAAAACAGAGTTGTTTAATTTCTGCATTTTTCAAATGCACCTTGACAGTTAATCATATTAAAAAAAAATATATATATATATACAAGGGAAAAAAAGATAAATGGATCATGTAATTCCACGTTTTTCTAGCAGCAATATATAAACCAAAAATTAGCTAAGTTAATACTAAGTTCATTTATTTTCACATGGAAACTTCATCCAATTGTCACACTGACCAACTCAGAGTTCCCCGCTGCTACTGGATTCCTTTCAACTTACTATAGATCTGGAATGCTCATCAGTTTAGAAATCTAATATGGGAAAGAACCAATGTTTGAAGAGCCTCTTTTCCACTTCACTATAAAATAATAAAAAAAACCCCCAAATTTAAAAAGGTCAGCTATTATTTTCATTTGAACAGCAGTGCTAAATGTCAAAGTGGTTGGCATTAAGTAAGCTTGTAAAGTGACTATTTAAAGCACCCATGTATGTGCCAATATAAGCACTTGAGACAGATAATCTGAAAGAACAGAGAAAAAAGTACTTGATTTAGTATGAAGACTTCTGAAAAACCCCTCCTTCAAGGATTCAGTTATAATCCCACAGATACAATAATTAAATGCACTTCATGTGAAGTTGATCTGGCACTGATATACTCTTGTACAAGGTGGCTTTGTACTTGAGTATTGTGCAAAAAACAATTATTTGCCCTTGAATCATCTTCATGCATGAAGTAATGGCATTTCCATTTTACAGATGGGGAAACTGAATCACAGAATGGCTTGCTCAAAATTATTTGTCATATTAGCAGCACTGGACAACAAAATTCAGAAGAGAAATCCACTGGGTGAGTATGTGGCTCTGTGAGTGCTGAGTCGTCCAATTTCAGACAAGCAAAGTAAAAAAGGTGATGAACTTTAACTGTTAAAACACTCCAGGACATATGAAAATCTTTTTTACACCAGTAATGGGAATATTCATATACTAAAAATAAGAATATCTCAAGAGCTTGTTAAATCAACACTATATGGATGTTGTAAGAGATTCAAGTTCTGGGCGTCCAGTACAGCTTGCTGATACAAAACTGAAACACAAAACTCAGACTTACTCAATGTAACCACAGACTGGAAACTGTAGGCCCAACCACTAGTATCACAAATTCATTAAGGAAAAAAATAAATTCCCTTTTATTTTCTTTTTTAAAAATACGTACTATGCTATATATAAAAAAATTCTGTTCTGTGGATAAACAGACATGAATTGCAGTGTCTAGAGTACAAACAATAAGCACATTCAACTTCACTGAAACCTAAAGGAGCTGAAGGCTCTCATCTCCATGATAGATCGTGCCCTTTAGAACTGGGAAGTAGCATGGTGGAAAAGAAAATTGGAAAGCAAAGCAAGCCATAGGAAATTCTGAGCACATTCACAAAGGGCAGGTACCTTCATTCTGGTCCCATTTGTCTATTATTCTTTCCATGAGTACAATATAACTCTACTGGTTTCTGCAATACTTGTAGCCAAAATAAAATGGTTATACCCAGATTGCTATGACACCTGCAAGGTATGGATGAAGATCAGAGACCACTTGCTTGAGATTAAGTGCCTCATGTGCTCTGGGCCTTTCCTAGGTTTGTGTGTGAAAATAACAGAGAGGATAGGAAGATGATAAAAATATTTAGTGACTCCAACAGACTTAAATAAAAATAATCTGCTCTAACTGGAATTTCATATCAGAAACCAGCAAACAGATTTCCATCTAAATTATTTTGTCAACAGCATGGTGGTATCCTTGCTAACCTTATATGGCACCAGTGAATAATTAGATACACAGGGGTGTGACTCCAATTGAAGGTGTTGGCATTGTAGCACTCTGTGAAAATATTAACTATGAGGTTAACTCCAATTTTCTCTTCTTTAATTAAATGCACATGGTACTAATGAGGTAACCTACTGTTCCTTGATAGCACTAATTAGCTAAGAGGAGAGCACACTCTCACACTGCAATTTAAACCTAAAAATAAGGTTGAAATATGCTAATTGCAGGCAATTTAAAACAGTACAAGTTGTAGAACTAGTCATAATAAGGAAAACTGACTGCTTTACAGCTCTGCAGCTGTAACTTTGGTTAAAATCAAAACATCCCACATAATTTTAGAACAATCTGGCAAAATATCCACCAGCCTCCTCAAAAATTAGTAATTAATTCAGAGTGTACAATACAAATGAAAAAAACCCCAAAAACCTATAATTCTATGCATATCAAAAAAGATAAATAATGCCTGATAAATATGAACAAAACATGATGGAGTCTGTGAAGAAAAGTATCCTTTTTTAAGCCTAACTTGTAGCCACTAATTTTCCTAAACACTTCTCGGATTCATCTGTAGAGGTGTCAAGCAGCTACAGCTTACACTGATGTTGATGGAGTCCGGGGTACTCAACTTAACTGAAAGTCTGGCCCTAAAATTTAACTCCTGAATGGGGAAAGAAAAGGAATATGGAAACAAGTTTTGTCAAGAGAAAGTAGATTTTTAAGAACAAATCTGTGATCCTGTGTATGACTTTGAAGTGCGTGTTCTTTATATGGCAACGATGGTTCAGCTCAGTTGGTGAGTTGTAGATGAAGCTGCATAGCACATTAACTTGTAACAGCATTTTCACATTTCTAGCTTTAAAGCTTCAGCTGTTGAGTACAGAGAAGATGGACAATCAGTCTTTTGCTATACAAACGATTTTGCTGACTAATGCACAGAGGGACAGTGGCCTGAGCTTTGGCAGATCACTTTTTTTTCTCTTAGTATTTTTTTTCTCCTTTACAGAAGAGTAGCAATGCAAAGAAGATAAAAAGATTACAAGATAGTGATCCTTTAATCAGAGAGAAATTGGAGATGTTAACTGAATATAGGCGCAAGAAAATCTTGAACTGAATGAAAATAGCATCTCACACAAAGTTTCAACTTATTTTCTGAGTTGATAAAGAAAATAAACACTAAAGAAAGTGATAACACACATATTGTCACTCCAGAAAGAAATAAAATCTGTTCGTGTGTATTTATAGTTATGAATGCATGCTGTACATCTTATCATCAACAGATTTCCATAAGGCCTAATGCATTATCAAGTTATCTGACTTTACACTACATCCTTTGTTTTAATTTCAAGCAATTATATATGCCTACATTTCACTTTTCAGGTGTTCAAAATTTAATTCCCCTTTAGGAGTATGAGATCAATGCTGTGCTGGGGTATAGCTCCCTAGTCAATGAAGCTATGCTACACAAAGGTCCATGAAATGCCCATTTCACATTTCCTGAGGCATTATTACAACTGATAGATTTTCATCAAGGACCACAGCTATCATATGCTACAAGAAAAGCGCAACAGTAATCTAAAGTGTTACTAATGTCTCATTTGCCAGGTGATTCTTAACAACATCTGAGAGTCTGTTTAGTAGTATTTATAGATTACATGAGTGGATAGACTATTTTCAACTGCAAAGGAGAGTAAAAGACCTAAAAGGGCCTTCACTAGTCTTAGCTGGGCATCAGATTCATCCTGATTCCAAGTCGGTGACTGATTTAATTCTGCACATGTGAGCAAGACTTAATTGAGGCAACTACCAGTCTGTGAACCTCAACTAATGCCACTTCTTGTCAATGCCAATCTCAAAAAGTAAAATGTCATCCCCTTCTGAACCCAAAGTTTCTCTCCAAGAGAAAACAAACACCATGATCTGTGCATGTAAACAGCAGTGGTCCTGACTTAGGTAACTGCAATGATATAAATGGGATGCAAATATGCTCAGATCCAGTTCTAATTATATGATTTATTGTGGGGCCCAGGAAATTGCTGATATTCCACATACAAGAAGTATTAAAAAAATGTTAGTGATGAGTGTCGCTGAAAGGGACTTTTTTTTTTATTTGCTATTATTTGCTCATGTATTCAGGCTTTTTTTCCTGATCTCAAAAGACTTCCCATAGAACTCTGTGAGAACTTTAATAGAGCCAAGATGGCTTGGGCCATCTGTTTTAAAGCAGTCTCTACATGGGTGACAGAATGACACAGTTCCCTAATGCTCACTGTCTTTGTGTAGAAATGTCCAAGTTGCATCTTTATTTCTGAGATAGAAGCATAACTTTGGTGAGTTCTAAGTGATACTGGAAGGTACCCATATTGCATAGCATGAATGACATTTCTGCATGCAAACACCTCCAACAACAAGCAGTCAAGAGGAAGTAAAAACTTTTCTAAATGCAAAGATAATTAGCCCCACAATAACATCCTACTCAAATGATGCATATAATTCAAATCAATTAGAAAAGGAGGTTGCTGTTTTATCTGGCTGACAGTTGTACTGTAAAGCGATACAGCCAAGCTAACCCTAAAGAAAAGCTTTACTATCTTCAGCATGCATAAGGAAGTTCCTGCAAACCTTTTCTTTCTTAAACAGTTTGTATTCCATTAAGAGCATTCTAATAAGTGAATGAAAGATTTCATAGGAAGCGAACAGGCTGTGAAGCAAACAGTTACCAGTTAAGCACCATGGAAATTAAGGCAATTTTAAATCATTTGCTACAGGATGAAGCCACTTTTTAAACATAGAGTTGTTCTCTTTCTTGAGGGATGCTTTAGAGAAACATATCTCTCATAAATTAAGAATTGCTTTCTTTAAACTTCTTTCACCTACCTTTTAGGTTGCTCACACAAGTTACCAGTTGTGCTTTGACGATAATAAATAGTAAGAAATTTGATGCCATTGGGTTCTGCACGGAACTCAGTAACTATAGATTTTGCTTTTTTTGCTAAAACATATCCAGAAATCAAAACTGAATTTTCTTTTTGTTCTTGCAAACAAATAGGAAACCCCACCTGAGACATAGCCATAGGATTCGGAAAAGCAGGAAGACCGTGTTCTAGTCTCGTTTGCCCAGTAGTCAGCTGTTGGAAGCCAGTGCCCTCAGCCCCTGCTTCCTGAGACACACGGATTTTCTCAACTGTCTGGCCCAGATTCCCAGTCCAAATCATCCCACACAGAACATAAACCTCAGTTTCAAATATGCAACCTACCTCACTGACAGCATGTATAAAATTGTCTTGTATATGCAGACATATACAAACCCCAAGTACCTAGTGTTTTCTATTAAGAGAATATAAATTACTATTAATCCACATCATATGCAAAAGATAGAAGGTCCAAAATAAACTAACACATATATTCATAGTCCTCTTTCATTTTTAAACTGGGTAACTTTTGTTAACTAGGTTCGTCCTACAAGAAAATAAATATTTCCCATAATTTCTTCATTTTGGATGTCCTTTGATACTAAATCTCTCTGATCTAAAAAGAACACAAAACTCAGCTGATCATTTATATATCTATGCATGCTAGCAACATAAGGTAAATAATGTTTAAAGATATATAACTCAGAGACCCAGTTTATGATTGTTTAAACAGAGATGGTCTTGCAAAATAAAACCCTGTTAAAACACATTTTCTCTCTAATGTATACTTTTTAAAGATTTACGTGAATAAGGCCTAAACTTTCTGAAGGTTTGTGAATATACAGTAAATGGCTGAATAAGATAAAAAGTTGTCCTACTAAAGGTTTATGCGAAGTCAAAAAAAAAGAAGAAAGAAATATTAGTTCATTCCTTCTTTGAGTTAGATTTTAAAATTGCACCATGGGTGTATATTTTTCTAAAGAAGACAAAGCAGATAACAGTATGTTTATACAATATATATAAAATACTTTGCTACACAAGAAAATGTCACATTTTGGAAAGGTTTCACCATATGCTGGAAATTTCTCCTTTACAAGCTCATTATCCAATAGTAGCTCTCAAGACCAAAGCTCATTTACATGTAAAATAAGAGTATGGTCTACTCTTTAAAGGCACAGTGATAAACACACCAATTTGACAATTACATTAATATGAATATTTGCCTAGTCTCCCGTCTCCACCTGTTCTTAATTTGAAGCAGCTGCAGAACAAATCACACCACATAATCTGAATATGCCACTGAGTCACATAAACACACCAACCCTTCTCATCAAGTTGTTTTTTTTTCCCTCTGTTTGTATGTTTGTTTCGAATTTACATGAACCCATAGAAAAAATATTTTTGGTTGGACAATTTATATTCATCAGCGATAACATATAGAGGATCAATTGCCTTTTTTTTACTCTTGTTTTGGTTTTTTACTCTTGTTTTTTTACCTTGTTTTGTTTTTTTTTACTCTGTTTCCTATAACAATGAGCATTTAATTTCCATTACTAGATGAACAGCACAGAGATAGTAAATATTTTACAGCTTATTCTACTACATGCATCTCCTGTCAAATATGTTAAAAACATGTGCAGTCACCACCCAGCACAATAAAAGTGTACCAATGAAATCCTTGTGGCTCTCAGCAAAATAGGGCTGAATGGTCACCACTTCACTTTCTTGCAAAATCAGTGCTTTCCACTATTTAGAAAACTCTGTGTTTTGTACCAGCAGCATAAAAGGAACAACAAAACCACAGTTGACTGATAATTCAAAATGACAGTTCACACTAACGACACATTCTTCCTACATGTATGCTGCTCCTTTTTGATACACAAACAAGAAATAATTGAGTAATTTAAGACATTGACTCTATTCCTATGCATTCTGACTGTCATTAGGCCCCATTCTGTAATGTTAAACTGATTCAAACTGAAAGAAAGATGACGGGAAGGCAGCACATGTGGGAAATAACTGAATACATCACACATGCCTGATACGGCAATGATCACGAAGGACAATGCCAAATGCAAAGTGCACAATATTAATACTAATGGTAAATTATTTTTCAATGAATAATCAGCAGCACAGACATACAACCCATGTTCTGCTTTCCACAGCTTTCTCAGGAAAAAAAACCCCATTATAGGGCCAGTGTTGCTTACGAGGGTGTTGCCTAGAATCTCTAAACTGATGGTTTTACTAAAAACAGATGAGACCCTTCTGTGTTTCAGAACAAGTATTTAGAATTGGATATCCTTTTGGACTGGGATCCACCATCAAATACTGTGGTAGATCTACAATTCTTAGCATCAAAATAAATATGAACTAGAGGGCCAGATCTGAACAGTCTCAGCCCTTTCGACACTGAAACATTACCCAGACAAAGGTGTTTTGTAGCAGAAAACCAGCTCTTCTGATGGCTATCAAAAAGTGTAAAAATTTTTACATTAAAATTATATTGTAGTAGAGATAACATCGTATGTTATGTTAATTCTTTCAGTGCAGAAGAGAGCATGGCATCTGCCTGAAGCTGTCACATCAAGGAGAGTTGACACTGCTTTTCCAGTTCTAGACTAACAGAACAAACATGTGGGGATCTTAACTGTCAGCAATTGGGAACGGCAGCAAAGACAAATGACAAGCAGTCTGGACAATATGTAGAACCACTGTAAGCTGTCATCAGAAATTGAAACGGGCAAAGAATTAACCAAATTATTATGAGAATTTTTAACATTAAAGATACGTACATTTAATAAAATAGTAACCTATCATTTAGCTGCAAAACAAATAAAAAGGAAAAAATATTTTGTGAAGGAGAGACACTTCTACAATGTGAAGCAGAGGCCATGCTGCATAACTCCTGGAAACAATTTATTTTGATACAGATGTCTGGTACTTTCTAGGTGACTTAGCAGGATGCTGGACTGGGCATTTCTTCCTATTCCTTTTTCTTACTGAATATTTAGCCTCTCCAGGCTAGAAAGAAATAAAACAACTTCCATATTTTACCATTATTTATAGGTTGACTGTATGAGATAGTGCATCAGCCTTTGCTGAGCATGGTTTTAAGCACACTAAGAAACGTCCGTGAAGTTGAGTCAAATAACTCAGAAACTCTCTGTGCTGATGTAGCAGAAGAAAATGCAAGCATTCACTGTTTGCTGTAGTCCTACCCAACCAGACAGACATGTCAACTAATACTTATATCTTGAGGCACCATATGTGTCACACAAAACTTACAAAAGAAAATAAGAAAGATCAAAGTTAAACAGCTTGTGCACATTAAACCTATGTTTGCACATCCTTAATACCCATGTTGGAAAGAAAAGCACCAACTGATATTAAACACTACTAAAAATCAAGGTTCTGCTAAAGAACAAATAATAAAGTCAAAAATCACATCAAATGTATTTTAAAATAATTCTACCAATGTAATAACATGTAGAAGCTAGATAACATGCCCTACATATTGCAAATCTTTTAACATTAAATTAAAAAACCTGATATGAACATCAAATGACACAGTATGATGCCTACATCAATTTGTTCATCTATCCTCATTTCAAATGCAAAACTGTGCTGTGATTTTAAAACTTTAAAAATTCTTCAAAGCAATCACTTTGCTTTGCACTGTGGAGTTTGGTACACACACTTTTGTATGAGGGGTATAAATGCAGCCACTCTTCCTGATGAAGTGTTCAGTTCCCTTCATATTTTTTCACAATGATAAACACTCTTATCAAAGGAAGTGTGGGATGGATGACTACACTAGGGAGAGTTGATCAGCAGAAAAACTAGCACAATCTTTTATCTAAAATTAGCCTCAATGTAAGAGATGGAAATCATAAATTGCCTCCTAGGAGTATCATACCCTAATCTTTCATATATGTCTTACACTTAAGGTGAGACATTTTATCATCACCATATCAAGTACTTTTGCCTCTCTTGGATCTCTCAGAGAATAGAAACATAGACATTGGTTTTAGGAAAACAGAAACACAAAATATTTTTTTTAATTGCCACCATCTCCTAGTACAATTTCATTGCTGTTTTTGTTGGACCCATAAGAAAATCAGAGGGGATACAATTGCTCTCCATGACACCAAACATATGGAAGATTTACGCTGAACAAACAGCTTTTAAATGTATACCTGATATTTTAATTAGGAAAGCAGTATACTCAGAAACAAAGTATCTGAAATACAACAAAAGTGCCTCAATTTCATATTGACATAAATATTCTCTCAAGCTAAGTCCCTGTTCTGCCACTAAGTTACTCTTAGTCACATTCTTTTAGTACTTATTTAACTTCCTAAAAATTGAAATCAGCTTATTTCAGAGGAGGATAGTCAATAATAGAATTTCATTTTGCCTATTTTCATAGCAGCAATTTACATGAGATTATATGTGAACTGTAGCCTGCAATAAAGTTAAATTAGGTTTATAACTTACCTCGATACTGTTTCATAGTTGTTTTCACCAACTGAATGGTAGATGATAGACTGACACATCAAAACAAAGGAACCTACCTTAAGAATTGTGTTGTAGAGGCTTTTTAAAATGCTTCCCTCACTTCTAAGGAATGCAGGCACCATTTCTCTCCTTTTTTATTGACTGGATGATTTGTATGGGAACTGAGGACATAAAAGGGAAGACCCCTTTTCCTTATGGTGTGAGAGACACTGTATGCAGGACCAGGAATCTGAAGGTCTGGGCTTCGCTGCCTGCATGGCCAAAGCTGTAACATAGATACAAACTCATGGAAGTGCCACGGAACTTCCAAAGGAACTGAGGTAGTACCTTTCTCTTTCCAAAGGCCTCTTTTTAATCACTTTCAGAGCATGACACACATTGAGCATCTGATTCACTCTGTGGTGTTAGAAAGCAGCTATGTAGCTTGAAATCATTTGAGGGCCCAACTATGTTCCTTGAGCTTAATCATATTAATCCAATCTTTTCACCACCATGGAAAGTAGTTATGGCTAGTAAAATGCATACTGCATCATCCTGATGTCAGCATTGGGTCACAAGGAGAATTGCTCATAAGAGGTTGAACTGGGAAAGGTTTGATATTTTTAGGGGTTTCCCTCTGAAAAGCATGACTAAAAGCAGTTGTGAGAAGTCCAAAGGACTATGGTTTGTGAAATATGAAGTTTGCTGGTGAAACCAGACTGTTCTTGGAGGGAAGTCAAGTTCACTTGAATGGTCAAAAGCACATCATCAGAAGAAAAACATACTGGCTTGTGGATACTGCTTGAAAAGACAGAAGAATGGCAAACTGAATGACATGAAATTATCATTTAGCCCACTGGGCTGCTTTTAACGGTGGTCAATACTCAGTGCCCAAAGAGAAGAAGCACGGTGGCAGACGAATATTGAGATGTGTTCCTGAACTCGGATATATGTTGCTTGAAAACCTACATCATCCTTCCAGCTTAATTCCATGTCTTTTACTCCACAAAAAAGAGAACAATTAGATCCTGAGAACCCTCAGAAGAAGTTCAAGAGCTGAAGGGATGATAAGAGAGCAGAGATATCTTTAGCTCTGTATGGATCATATATCCTTCTCCTTTACCAAGGAATATTCAAAACTTGAGCCAATGGATTTTGGTATTCCCTTAAAAATGTGAATAATATATACCCACTCCTTGTGCTCACACAGTTGGGCATGAAATACAGTAGAGATGTACAAGTATAGACTAGCTGCCTGCTGTTCAGTCCTACTTGAATAGGTATGTCAATGATGCATGTCTCTGTGGGTGTCTGTGGTTCTTCTTCCCTCCTTGCACTCGGTTACTGGTGCCCGAATGCACTGAACGCTCTCTGGGTATCTGATCCACATTAAAATTTTTTACAGTTAATTATACAAGTAGACCCAAATCTCTAACACAAAGCTTTTGTATCTACAATAGTAAGGAAGAAAATAAAAGTTTCATCCTAACAATGAGATCAATACTGAAAATGAAATCTAATGCATTTTAAGTTTAAAACCACTGGATTTTTTATCATGGACTGCTAGTCTGCTAGCCAAGTGTCTAGATCAGTATTTGTCAAAACCAATAGTTTCTTACTGTTTTTTCTCCAAAAGAGAAAGCAAATGAATTATGATTCTATAAAAGATACCCTTCTTGTGTAAAACACATCTAAAACTAGTAATCAATATTGAAACTATAAAGTTTATATGTAATGAAATGAAAATCACAACAATAGATGTCCCAGAATGAAAAGAGGGAGAACAATGTATTCACCATTTTTGTGGCACCATTCCAAAGATTCTGTGCTAATGATGTGTAAACACCAAGGAAAAGACAAGTAATATAAAATTATCTGCAGAGTGAAACAAAGGTTTTCAAAATCTTTTTAGAATTTCTGTTGACAGTTTTAGAGGGGAAGGAAAAGTGACTTAAATAACAAGGATTCTTCTCTGAAAAAGGATCCTGCTTATGAGTTCCTCCTAAAATCTTTGCCATTCACAGAGGTTTAATTGAGAACCAATTTTAGTGTAAATCATGTGGTGCAACAGCATCTCTAAAATGTTAGATCTCACCTAAACTACAAGAAGGGGTCCTAATATGGCTATCAGTAAAATTACTTAAAGTTTTCACTCTAAAATGTTAAGTGATTCCACATATAATAAAGTATTATCAAATAATTTTGTGGGTTTTCATTACACTGGAATTTATTTTAAGGATGAGGCCATTACTATATTCAAACCTTTCTAAAAGCACTTCTAGCACTGGGTTTTTGACTATATTTATAGTCAAAACCCCAAAAAATATCTAAGAAATCAAACAAATTTAGATAAATATTTCATTTTGAAAATCCAATCCCTATAATCAATTGGCAAGTTTCCCTATGACAATTTATCTTTGCAATGTTACCAAAACCCCAGAGGATTAGGAAATCAGTCTTAACAGCTGCTGATACAACTCTATGGACACTATTATTAAAGCTATTAAGGCTCATACAATTGCACTTAAGTTTCTTATTCTAAAGAATAATACACAAAATAATACAAGAATAATAGTATTCTAAAGTCATAATTATTTGCTTCTAGAGGCATGGCTGGAATATTACACTGCCCCCCCAGCCCAATTACACTGACTGAATACTCACTCAAAGAACTCTAACCAAGTATTCCCCACCCAGAAAAAAAACCTAAAAAATTTCTAGACTAAACTGTTTTTTGGATGCTAAATTAGCATGACTTTTCTTAATGTGGAAAATTAAGAAAATTAATTTTCTCTTAATCTTGACTCTGAGACTCATTGGGTCATAGTATATGCAAGACCTTAAAATGGTTGCAATAATAATGATCTCATAAGTGGGTTGTTAGACTAATTCATTTTATTTTCAGGTACTATAGGACAATCAGCTCAACAGTATAAACACTCTAAAACATTCTGGAAGTGGGTATTTTTGGAAGAAAAAATATTTTACAAGTCAGTTGGATTTTTTAATAAATTCTGTCTCTTGTTTCAGTATATTTATTTCCATGAAAAGCATATTACTTTTAGAATCAATGCCTTCCTATTAAAAATGTCCATATTTATTAATTTGGTGGTATTTCGTACAAGTTTTACTGATAATTATGAAGTCAGTACATTTTTGTATCAAACAGCCTGAAAAAGTCTTGAATATATTAATCATGGGAAAGTACAGCTACTTAGATTATGCTCATAGAATCGCTTTATTGTAATCTAACAAATGAGGATTAAAATATCTGAAATGGTCATACACTGAAAGTGAATTTAAAGAGATGAAATGTTGTGGATTTAGGATGCTACCTGAATTTTACTAAGTGTCAGTTATTATCTAGTCTTCAGTCTTTTCTATTAATCCAATAGGATGTAAATATGCAGAAAATAAAATTTATTTCTGAAAAAATAATAAACTATCATTTTCTCTGAGGTGTTTTAGGTAAATGCTGTAACTTTAAGAAGGCATTAAAATCCCTTTAGAATATCTTCAATGAGTCTTTACCTTTTTTAAGAAAACAGCAACAACAAAGAATAACACAACACTTTGAAACTAGAAGAGATTTTCTGAGTTTTAGTTTTTGTTTTAATACTCTAATTCACATCACGTAAATCCCCTTCTAAGTTGTCAAGCTGTAACTTTAGACAGGCAAAATATATGGCTGGTGGCTATTGGTTCCAGTGCTTCTACTAGTACACTTCCAGAACTCTTTTCTCTGCATAGTGAAAAAACTTTATTTTCCATAGTTCATTCATGCTTACCTTAGTTGCATGTTACCATATTTTAAAACTCTTTTAAAGAAATATGACAAATATTTCTTCATTACTAAAGTTTGCTTTTGGACTCAAATTGCACAGAGCAATCCCAATGTTTCAGCCCATATTCACCTTTTCTGGAGGAAACTTTCTCGTACTTTTATAGCATAAAAATGTATCCAGAATTTACACAATCTCACTGTAGGTGTACAGCAAGCCAGATACCTTCACCCCATGGATATTCAGGCATCAGTACTAGAATCCTGAGTCTTTCAGCAGAACATCTATGGAGTACATTTCTAATATACCAATAAGCCACCAGAAACTAGGTGGATTGCATATATCCATTATTCCAGGTGATATCTCAAAGAACTCTTTTGAAACTGAAATTTAGTATTTCCCAATTTTAATTGGAAACACGGTTTTAAATTTAAGATAATATTTTTCTCACCTCTGTTTTATCACTGGTCATTCATGATCATACAGTGACCTGAGCTTCTCTTTTCCTTTTTCATTTAGCTGATAGACGTAAGGCTAAAACAAATTTTCTTAGTTCTTAAGCAAATGACCATATTTTTTTGCTGTATATTCTAACATTTATTAGAATTTTCTTGCTAAATTAAATTTTTGAAAGATATTAATCCTGTGCAACAGCCCAGCCCTCCTGTAAACCCTATCTTCCTATTTTGTTTTTCATGGGTAAAATATATGCCCCCTGTTGCTATGGAATGCTTGGAGACTGGCATTTTTTCTTCCTTACCCAGAGTATGGGTTCAGCCATTTCTAACAAAGGGATATTTTTCTGCATACACCAACATCAATCACAATTTGCCTCTGAATTTGCATTAATTCCCCTTCAGATACTATGCCCTTAAAGCAAGGATTTTCATGGCATCCTACTCTGTTCTTAAAACAGAAATATACATTGTTTTGCCTATGATTTCACCCTAAATCTTCTATTAAGAAATAATTTAGTTAAATTTGGAGATTTGATTATTCCTAAACATCAAGTCCATAGATATCTGCACACTAAATTACAGCTGCATCAATTTAGGAATCAATTCTGCCAGTATAGAGTTGATTTTGACTTTTTTTTCTTACATGTTGGGTTACTGTATTGGTTCTCCTCAACACTGTGGAAGCCTTCTTTCGTATTAGACAGAAAGTATATTTCTTGAACAAATGGATTTACTGTGAATACTTGTGGGAAAATGTCATTCTTCATTTATACTTCAAGTTCTTGGTAAGATCCTTGAAGCATATCAATGTTGCTGAAACACGGTACAGTTCCTTTTGTATATATTATTATTATACAATTGCTTTTCAAAGTTGCACATAATCAAGTAGTAAAGCACTGAAGTAGTGTTTAGTAATTTTTTTGCCATTAATTCTACTTCATAAGACCTTCATCTGTCTATCTCAAGAAAATATTAGAAGCATAAGAAGGCATACAAAGACCTAGAACATCAAAGTGGCAATTATTAACCTCCTTCCACAACAGGATGGGCTGATATGCTTTTCCACCAGACTGCGTGATTGCTTTTTCATCAGCACACATGCTTTTCTTCTGTAGCATTACTGTGTACTGTGTGATCATTTGGATCATTTTAACACTTTTTAACACAGCTTTACATGTATACATCCCAAGTGATGGCAAACTAAAACTAACACCTATGTTGATCTTGGCATACATTCAGATTCCTGATTAGCTGGCTCCTCACACCCTCAATAAAGTCAGCTTGCTTGGTAAAGCAACTGAACAAGTATGACATCATAAAATAATATCTAACAATTAGAAAATGTCAAGAAAATAATTCAACTCACAAAGCAAAATTAATCTGAAAAGTATGTGAAGAAATAAGCTCAAGGAATGCCATGAATGGCCAGGGAGAGAAACTGAAATTTCACGGGCAAAGTTGCATATGCTACTATTAACTGAAAAACCTTCATTGTTTAGTCACAGAGCTTTTGTTTTGTCCAAAAAATTTTCTTGACTTTATAATTCCCCGTGTAAAGAAAAACCTTTGGCTTGGGGGGGGGGGGGGGCGGGGGCGGGGGAAAGGAAGAAAAAAAAAAAAAAAAGGGACTTTCCTTAATAAAAAATTAACTAGAAACAGTTCTGAAATATCTACCCTCATCTAGAGCATTCATATAATATTTTGTTTAGTGTCTTTCTCTGCTTTGCTAATTTCTAAATCGACGTACACGAATGTGTTTTTCAAATTCAAGAGTATCAGGAGAGCCTTGCTTGAGTGGTAGGACCCAAAACTGGCATAATTAGGGCCCTGCCTGGGAGCAGACCCATTAATAGAGCTGCACACTGAGTGGGGAACCATTCACACTTTCCCTCTCAGCTCTTCATGAGCTTTTCTGGGCAGTGAGCCAGCTGGTAAGGAAATCAGGCAGATCCAACCTGTTGCAAGAGCCTGGAGAAGTGGCTCAAGGGAACCTCCACCTCCCAGCTCTGCAGTGGGACTACTCAGACAGCCCAAAGAGGAGCAGTCGCAGCCGCGCGTTGGCTGTGCTGGGAGGGACAGCAGGGGGACAGAGCTTTCCAGCTGCTCAAGAAGGCAAATCAGCTTCTCAGTAATCCTTGGGGATTCCTACAGTTCAGAATATAAAAAACAGTCCACTCATCCCATACACAACATTATTTCCTGGTGTCAGACCGGCTGCACATTGTACTGAGGGGGAAGGATGAGTTTGCTGGTCTGCCATATAAAAGCTGCTCTGAAAAGACCTAGACACTGTCTCTGAAGGTTTGTCCTTTTGAATCTGAATGAAGAACTGGACTGTGTGTTCTCCCTCTACTCCTAGTTCTCCAGAAGTACCAGAATCAACTAGAAAGCGGAAAGGAAAGACGTTCCAGCGATGCAGGTGGTAATTCCTGGACAGTCATAGTAACAGATTGATGCATCAGATTCTGCACAATGTGTTCAACATTAAAATGCCTCTTGAAATCCCTGATCACATAATAATCCTAATTAGTATTCTGCACATTCAATACCTGTAAACAGAACTTGCATAATACTTCTTTCCTCTGAATCCAAAATATTTTATAATATTACAACAATATAGTCAGGATAAAGCGGTGATCTCTGCATCAACCAGTTGTTTGTGGGTTTTTTGTCTCCATTAGATACAGATGAATCTATTATGTGCTAAATTCTGTTAGAAAAGTGATAGTTAAAATTTTCTCATATAGAAAAGATAAGATTAGCTGGAATATTTTATACTCCTGAAAATGACAATAAGAGATAACTAACTCCTCAAGGTGATGCACATATACTTTAAACTAAAGAGCAAACCATACTAACTAGTGCCACTTTCTTAGTAGATGTATTTTTTTAATACTGGAAGTTTTCAAGAGTAAAATGTGACTTAAAGTAAATCTGTTATTAGAAGGTTTTACAGCAACACAGAACACGATGCAAAATAGGGGTTTTCATGAGCAGACAAGGTTGTCAAAGACAGGATGTAAGTCTTTGGAGCAAGTTTTATCTATATAAGTAAGAACTTCCCAGCAAGTTTGTGATACTGACACTTCCACTGTAAATGAAAGAAACAATGTCCTGAGTTCTTTTCTTTATTATTGTATTTATACCTCTTCCTTAATGGAACTCCTGTTTTCTACACCATATAAACTTGAACATGGATATTTCTCCTTTCCCTTCCCCCTACACTTTACGTAAAAATAACTCCTTGCCTCCTTTCCATCTCTTGGGGTTATCCTTGTCTTTAGAGTGGGTATTACTGATGCAAATTTCTGCACGTCAGAGGATAACTGCATATTCCTCCAAATAGACTTACAAGGGAAAATGGGACTTATGATTTTCCAGCAGCTATCTTCCAAATTTAATTTACCCCAAGCCTCAATGTTTGCTTATATGTAGGCCACGCATTTCCTCTAGAATTATACTCGAGAGGGAGAAAGACTGTTTATCACTACACTCCTCTTACACTACATATTATGCATTTGCATCTTTCTGTATCAGTGTTTTCTACCATCTACAAAATCCTCCTACTTCTTATGCTTAGCAGCATGCATTAGATAAACAGAAATATGTAACATGCAGTTTATGAAAAAAAGACTTTTAAACCAGTTAGATTTATTTCTATTTTTGTTCAATGTAATGCAAGGAAAACTCTCTAAGTTACAACCACAACAAGTTTTTTTTTATGTTTTTAAAATGGCACTTTTTGACTGATATTAAGCATGCACAGTTGAAGTCAAAGTGCATTAAATCAGAGGATATAATTTAAAAGCAGTGGGGTTTGCTTCTTTTTTCCCACATTCCCTATTTCTCATCTCTCATCAAGTCCTTATATATGTTTTAAAAAAGTAACTAAAGGTTACAATATTAATGATATGTTTGCTTATTTATTATGTGCAATGAATTTTAAACTCAGGCCCATATAAGGATCCAAAGGGAGATGACCAACTAGAAGAGAGTAAAGCAAGGAGAGTGGGTTAAAAGAGACTGTGAATATCTTTTCATGCTAAATTTTCATGCTAAATTTTTGCATTTTGTGTCTCTTTAAAAAAAATGGTTCTTCCGATGGTATTCACCAAAGAAATAAAAATTAAGTAATTAAACTTAAGTGTATACATTTCCCAAATTTTATCAAATTATTACACTTCAGTGAAGTGCTTATGCTAAATAAACAAAGCTTACCATAACAACTCAACACTCCATACAGCATGATATTTATACAACTGGCTTGGTACACACTGAGCTTAACCCTTTGATTCCAGGAGTCGTGATTTTATGACATGCCATCCTCTTACAGAATGCATTTGTACTGATGTTGAAACAACAAATCTCCTAGCCTGAAGGAAAAAAAATATCTAACCAATTCATTGTAGATATATTAAACTATGGGGCTGAAGATAATTATCTATTTATTCTCATCGACGTGATGCTCACAGCCTGACTCTGTGAAAAAAACTACTCCTTTAGAGACATTACTGGGAAAAGAAACAACTAGGCAAACAAATAGAATTTTAGGTGTGCATATCACCATCCTATGCAGACAACAACAGTATGTGTATCATGGACAGATTCGTCTAAGCATACAGACTGCCTACCTGGAAGGGAAATAATTGCAATGCTGTACAGAAATACCCACCAATGGCAGAAAATTGACAGCATTTACCTCTGGGTTATGCTTGCGCTCTCACAGTTCTTGAAGAACCCCAACTCTTGCTCATGACTGTAAATGTTACATGAAAACAAAGCTGCCAGTATTAAAACTCATGCTAGATGATACCAGGTTCTTCAGTGGCTCTAAGGACAGTGACTTTCTGCCCTAGGAAAAGGAACTACATGTTCTAAGAGCCAAGGTGACATTTTTTCCTATTATGCCTACTATGGAAATTTTGTGATAAGGAGAGAAATCCTTGAAAGCAATTAGTAAGCTTCACCATGGATTACCATTATAACCAATTCTACAGAAAAGAAAAATATTCTGAAACAAAAAATAGCACTACAAAAATCTTAATCTTACTACAGTAATATTTTACTGGATGCACAGTGAAATAGTAAATGCTATTATCTCATCATATTCAGGTTAACATTACCCTCAACTCTGATCACAAACCCTCCATAGCTATTTTGCAATATGTCATTAATCAATGTATGTACTGATTGGACCCATTCAATTGGTGCATCAGTGTAATGAATGGCATATATAAACATATTTCAAATACATTTATTCGGATATCTATACATGAAAGTAAAATCACTACCACAATTGGTACTCAAGCTTGTCAAAAGGGATGTTTTTCTTCTTCTGTTTTACATAAGACATGCTAATGGTTATGCCATCTGCAGTGTGAAACCCAGACAAATGTAAATGAAAGTAATAGTAGATCAAGACAAGCGTCTATCTAAAACAGCAATTTTTGCAGGTATTCTGTTAACTCGCAAACTAAATATAAGCCTCCTGTCCCTGAAAATATAGGATAACTACTACTTAAATATAACTTTTGCACTAGAAACTAAAACAAAAACTTCTGCACTTTTACAGTAGATCACATAGTGAGTGGTACATTTCTAAAGGCTTTTCAAGAGGATACAAAAGACACTCAAATTATTCTAGGAAAATTTCAGCAATTCCCCTAAAGACATCCCCACAGTAAAGCACAGTAGAACATGATGACTTACCCAACAACCTCTTTTTGTAAAGTTGAGGACACAAATTTGAAGGTTTCTTCAATCAGCTTTCAACTTGCTGATTAGCTAGTAGGTGCTGTAAGTCACTAAAATACTTGATGCATTATGAAACAACAAAGAGAACATACATAAAAACGCCATATGCTACTTTCCCCCCCAAAAAAAGATGGCCACTAAAATAAATACTAGTTTTTTTCCTCTTTTGTCTCATCGAACAATAGAATATTTTACATCAACCTACAGAACATGAGATGCATGGCAAGGCTTACCTAATAGCCACATTTGCTTGCAGATTTGCGAGCTAGTTTTAAAGGTTTTATTGCATTTTTACTAGATTTATAAATCTATTCTAACATATCCACAGTTGCCAGATTAGTAAATTGCTCTGAAATGGAGGAAATTAGATATGCACTAATTTAAAAGTATTTTAAAATATTGGGAGAAGTCTGTTTTCTCAATCACAAACACAAGTACAAGTATTTTTGCCATATAACCTTCAATTTTTTCTTATAAAGCTTATACAAATGTAGCAATTTCTACTGCTAGAAGATTTTGGCTAAAGTTATCATTAAATTTGCCATAAGAAAATAATAATGCTGTACAATTTTATGACAGTATTTGGTCAAACAGGCAACACAATGATCAAAATGTGAGTTCCCACTACACAATGAACAATGAACAGTAAGAGACAGAAGTAGAAAAGCTCAAAGGACTCATGTCCAAAAAGTTTATGCATTCTTTTCACTAAAAAAGAAAACTAAAATGTAGCTTGTGCTCATACCTGAATTTACATGATATTTGATGCACAAAAAAAAAGTCTGGGAGCAAATTCCATTTTTCCTCTCCTTTAAAAATGAACCAAATGAAGTGTTCAAGGCCAGTAAGAGACACTATGTACACAATGATGATGAAAGAAAAAGTTGGAAACAGAAGCAATAATCTAGACTTTAGGGTGCATGCAACAATTCTGAAAATAAAGTTGTTTGCTTTATTTTCTTCTTCCTGCCTCTCAAATGTGACTCATGAGACGCTAGCGCCTCCTGGGAAACAAGTGATACAGCACCAACACAACAAGCCCTAGCATTCAAAGGGCACCAGGCCATAGTTAGTGCTTTAAGAGCATGAAAGCACAAGACTCCCTCTCTTCATCTCATCATCCTCTGGGTTCTGTCTTTGACTCCAAACATCGTTTTCTATCATTTCAACAATGCCTACCAGAAACAGTGCACCCCCAGACTTCTTTAACCTTGAAAAGAAGTGGAGAATGTGAAAAGAGAAGTCAGTAGCTCCTGGACTGTGCTGGTTTTTTTAAGGTGGAGGATTAAAATATGAAAGAAATAATAAAAAATATGGAAAACATATACTGGGAAAATACCATTATTTATGCATGTTTCATATACTTTCCTTATTGCCTGGTGCGGGCCAATTCAGAGATGGAACATAGGGCAGGATGGATCTTGTACAACCTTATATAACCCATGTTATCTTTCAGAATGAGGAGCTAGCAGGATGAAGAACTTTCACAATATTCATTAAATAAATGATTTTCATGGTTCAACCCTTCAGAGTCACTAATTCCACTTTAAAAACTTAAAAAATGCACATAGCTCATAAGCTTCGACCTTTATGGCTACTCTTCTTATGTGCCCTTCAGTGCAGAAGGTATTTGATACAAAGCAAATGTAAATTTGCACTTACAAAGCAAAGGCAGGGGTGAAGAGCGGGACGTTGAGAGGGTCCCAGGACTCAGCCTCAGCCAGGAATGGACTACAACTACAGTATGGCAGGATGCCATCATGTCATGTTTTCCTTTTTTCCATTTTCTTTAATCATATTCCTAAATTCTTGTTTGGTTCTGAGCAAATAAATAAAACCTTAAAAGTGTATTTGAAGAGAGCTGATCAGGAATGTGGAACTCTTTGCTGTGTCCACCACTGCTCTACCAAGTTTCACAAAGAAAAGGAGACAATGTGAATCACATTCAGAAATTGCAAAGTGAACAAATTTCACAACATTTCCCTGGTGGAGAAACAAAATACATTCTAGTGCCTGGGGTCCTCCATTATGCATGACAAAAACTAAAAATGAGATAAAAACACCCTACTCCATCAGAAAACAGGGGAAGTCCCAAGAGAATAAATGCACACCCAGAAAAATAGATGTGAGGAAGAGAATGATAGGATTTATACTTTTTAAATTTCCTAAACAAAATTAAATTGTCTGCAATAAAATGTAATTCAGCAGTTAGGCACCCGTATTTGGTCTATATACAAGAGAGAACATTTTTGTCAACAGAATGCAATTTGATATGGGACTCTGCATAAGGATTAAATGATTAATACCTCATAAAATACCATACTGATAAAATTTTCTAGGAATAAAACTCTCTTCATGTTTTTACTAATGCATTTGAAATAACTATTCAATAACAGAACTTCTGTTTACTCATTCACAATCCAAAGCCCAACTACATCCTAATGTGAAATTTCATGACATAGTTTTCTTTTTTTAATGGCAGAAGCAGCTTTCATAATTCCATGCACTTGTGTTGGTTAAGTTTTTGAACACTTCTCTGTCACTTAGGTATAGCAACTGGGAGGTATTTAGCCTTTCTCTTTTTTTTCCACAGATACTGTTTTGCTCTTAGTCTTAACATATTTTTACAACTTAAACCATGTACGTATAAAAATCACATACCAATCTTGTAACACGTCTATAAAGAATTAATGTACCACAGTTACTGAACTCAGACTTAGTCTCAGACCTTTTAAGCATGTACAGCCACAAAAGGCTTTTGTATCCTGCAGTGGTTTTTCCCTGTGAAGTCAGAGCAACAAGCCCGTGACCAGCAGCATGTGAATATGCACACACACGGCTTCGAGGACAGGCACTGCCACACACCCCGCACGTGTCAGCGAGCTCGGCACTCTTCCCTGACATTAAGGTCCCAAAAGCAAGGAGACTTTACTAACCTGCAATGGTCTCTGTTTCTCACTGCCCTTAGGAGATTTCAGTCCACTTGTCTGTTGCTGTAAAAGCAGCTGCCTTGCTGCCTGGAGTGCCTAAAAGGAAAAAAAGAAATGTAAATAAATTTGACCAATTCCTAGAAAGAAATCAGTTACTCATTGCTAATTGTAGGTAAAAGTCCGATTGAATTAACAAAATCCCCTCCTATTCAATTTGTATTTACTATATTTCAGACTTCAGGGTTGGTTTTTTTTTAGTTGAAACATTAAAAAAAATATTCTGAAAGTATATATATAAGACTTCCCTAGAATTTATGGATGTACATGAAATCCTGCAGGAAATAAAGTTAATTTGTTTGAAGTGCTTGAAGAGGAAAAATCATAAACTGCATCAATAGCCTCATTTCCACAAGGAACTTGTCTTTGAGTGTTCAACTAAAATGCCCACTCCCTTGCAAATTATCATTCAATTTGCATTTTCGTATTACAATTTGAAGTAAAAGCAAGTAGACTTCAAGTGTTACCAGAAGCTGTAATTAAATTTGACAAATCAACATCAGATTATCTTGAAAGTGAATTAATAAGGATATTCATTGAAGATTAAAAACACTTTTTGTACTTACAATTCAAGGAGAAACCTCTCCTTTGACAAAAAAAAAAAGAGTACAGTTTTAATGCCAAATAAAAATGAGTGGTTTTAATTTGCATTCTTAGGAAAATCAGAGAACAAAGAAATTATTACTCAACCAACCAGATCAGGCTCAGGGATGACAGTATACCAATCAAAATAGAAGATGTTTTCATTTATTTTATGTTTTCATTCCAACTCAGCCAAATACAGTTAAACATATGAAATGTAATCAAACATTCTACCTACCCGAAGAATGCTAATCTGTATTATTTTTCCCCTATAAAATTATTTCTAAAATGTCAAGTGTTATAAAGTGGTACTTATTTAGAAATTAAAAAAAAAAAAAAAAAAAGCAAAACCAAAAAACATGATTCAAAACATTTCCACTGAAACTACCTGGAGAACTCATTTTTTCCCCTTAGAAAAATCAGCTCAGTAAATAGCAGTTATAGCTTTACAATACATCACACTATTATTTCTGTTATTAAAACCTACTGTAGATGGAATGTACTGCAACAAATACCATTTGATCAATGTTCCCTAAAATAATAAAGATTCTCAACTGATAAAGAAAGGTACAATTTTGATTAGACTCAAATGAGCTGGTTTTTAAGATAGTTTCTAGTATCCATGACAACAGTTGCTTTGACAAGATGTGCATATGGCATTACACTGCCAGCTGGTGTGAACAATGTTTGAACTACTGCATTGAGATGCTGAGCAAACAGAAAAAGTTGCCACGTCTTAACCCTCAGGGAAGGCAGTCATCCCCTGATCAATTATGAAAAGAAAGAGAGAGGGCTGCTACAGTCTGGCTCCAAGCAAGTTTTCTGAGAAGGCAGGCAGACACAGAAAACCAAAGTAAACAAAGTGAATGCACTAGTACCATCTCCTAACAACATTGATTTGTCTCCCCATAGAAGGCCCTGGTACAAAGTTTGCAGAGCAGACTTTTAACATTTGGAGACATTCCCACAACAATCCCTGTATTGTTTCATCAAATTCTCAAGTAATTACAGGTCAGCTACACAAAGAGTATACATTCCACTGAACCTAAGCAATGAGACACACAGCACTACCTTCTCTCTGCCAAAAATAAACAAAAAGTTAACATATTTAAAAGTGCACTTGAAATATTTTGCTACCAAGGAACCACTGGGTGTATGATCTCTTCTGCGCTCACAGTTCTTGAGCATATCCTAAAGGACAGTACTTCTCTGCCTGAGATCAGAATTAAATGTATCTGTTGATTTCAGGGACACCAGGATTTGGTCCCAACTTCTTGCAGTGGCTGAAGCAAAAACAGATTAAAAGCATGAACAGAAGATATGTGGCAAATTTGTATTCCTTAATCTCTAGTACTCTCCAAAAGGACAATTTGAATGGAAGCACGAGAACTACTGCACTCCTGAATTCATGAGACTGTAGAGGAAAACTAACCTCACTACTTGGAGTGATACTGCCAGGAGAATGAGAGAAGAGATCTGGAGTAAGAGGAAATGGAAAAAACCCCATAGAAACAACAATCTTTCAGTTCTGGCAGTTGCAGATATCCCAATCTTCCTCAGTAGCAGTGTCTTCACATCAATACAATAAAGCAAGCAAGTACGCACCCAGTAAATCTGTACATTTACAGTACTTGAAAATCAGAGAATTATAGTCTGCTGTAGCTTAGATTTAATCTAGACTGATTTCAAGTTGTGGCTAGCATACTCCTGTGGAATGAGCCTAGGAAAGTGTGACTTCCTACAGCTAACTACAAAAAGAGTCACACTTCATGAAAAAGCAAGGCAGCACAACAGGATATGCTTGCATAAAAGGCTCTACTACTTAAACTATTTTGATTCATATGTGCTGGTTGGGATATCTCTAAAGGAGTAAAGGCTTATCTTTTAATACAGAATGTCTTATAAATGATGACTACCTGAATACTTCAGTGATCTTATTGTGGCAGTTTAGATTATTGTAAACACAGGAGATAGAAGAAGAACAGAAAACAATTTCAAGAGATCAGAGATGATTTAAAACTCATAAGGAGAAATCACTGTCAGCCTTTGTTCTTAGAGCAGTCATCATATAGTATTTTTTTCTCCAAGTGTGCTGCATAACTTTACATTTTGCTACACGGTAAACAAGCTCTCAGAAACAGTTAATTTCAAAGCATTATTACTGACATTATTCATAAGTGAAGATCATGAGACTGTAAAACAGTTCTAAAAATTCATTTGCTGCTATTAAATCTTTGCAAAACAAATTGACAACTTGAAAGTATCTTACAAAATTCATAGTTTATCATATACACTTCCAGTAAACACCCATCTGCTGTATCATTTATAAATTTCTCTGACAATAACTCGTGATCTAAATACAGTGTAATGAAGACAAAATAACAGACACTTATAAATCTGACAAACCAAATTTATGTTGAGTCCCACCTCAAGTTAAGTGCAGAAAGAACAGATTCTAGGGCACTCAAAATTGTATCTAGTTCCCAATAACACTTGTTTCAAATTTAGTAGGAACTTCTCCTTAATTATCTAAATTAGTAAAACTATTAAAAAATCCAATGTAGACAAAAGCAATAAAAAGAACTGAGGGTTGGAAATTATTTTAATTACGTAAATGAAAATCATTATGATGCTTTAAGTAATGGCTCTATAAGAAGGAAAATTTGGGCATATGGTTTCCAGAACTCACTGTGTCTTCTAGTAAAATATTTATTGGGAACAGTACTTCTTAATATTTACTACAAAGCTTTGGCATAGCTAAAACATAAGCAGAACAGAAATGAAAATAATTGCATATAACTCACACAATTAAAGCTGATAAATTGCGGTAGACGTTGCTGTTTGTTGGCAATATTACTAGGAGATATAACTTCCTTTAATATTGTATTCCAAACCCTTCTGTTTGATCTAGGCGTGATTCAAAATTATTTTTAAAGTTTTACCATTTTAATAAAGTGAAAACTGTCACCTAAAGATGGTAAGCTTATTACTCTGTTTTTTAGAAATTAAATATATGTGTATTTTTAGGAAACAGATGTCACTCATATCCTTCCTTTAAAACCAGGAATGTTTAACCTATCAGCCTGTTGCATTTGAGACGTTAAAATGAAAAATGACATCTATGCCCATTAATATCGTCAATGTATAAACAGCACAGCGTGACACATTCTTGAGAGCTGAAGGCTACAAAATCTCTCTGAAACATAAATAACAAAGCACTCAGAAGGATATTTGATGTTGATATTCATCTCTGAGAAAAACACTGCTGCCTGGGCTTCTTATGAAAATAGATGCAGCCCAAATGGATCTCCTGTAATTGGTTTCAGATAGCGAGGTCAAAAGAAATATGATACAAGAAACTATTATGTGGAACAGGCGAAACAAGAATGTTTATACAGGCACTCCCTATTTATACTAACAAGAGGTGTATACTCTGCAGATAACCAAAACACTTGCCAGAAGTCGACCAGATTCTTTTCTTTCCTAATTCTGAATACCTATTTTATTTTTTCAAATGACTGCATATCCTAACATTCCTGCTGAACGTAAAAATAAGTTTCTGAACATCTAAGTTTCCAAATGGCTGAATATGTCAAACGGGAGTCATCTCGCTGGTAGCACTATGCAACCGAAACGTATCAACATGCTAAGCTGGATTTAAGGCCAAAGACTGCTCTGCACTGGTTGAATAACAAGTTAACCAAATGATTACACAGCTACATTTATTATAAATACATTTATTATAAAAAAATACACTTCAGGAGAACCTCTGACCCTTAATAACCTGCTCGGGGCCGATTCTCTGGCTGGCTCACAACAAGAATCCCAGAATTACCCATAGTTGTACAAAACCCTCAAAAGATAGCGACTGAAAGACAACATTGTTTAAGTCTTCCTAACAGCACTCAAATGATATGGCTAAACCTTTGTCTCTCACTGATTGTGTTTGCCCAGAAAGTTCTCTAATGAATATCAGAGTCAGTCAGCACAGAAGCTTATAATCTTTCCAAATGGAGTAGCAAAGCAGCTAGCACTATTCAAAGAATCTTGAATTTAAGATGTTCCAACTCCTTTCCAGCAGCAGTCTCTCCAGAAGCCTTGATAGAGAAAGCAAACTCCCATGTTCCCCAGTGAAAAACATTCTTTTTTCTCTAAGCCACACAAAGAAAACTGAGGACAAATGTGCCACACTGGAAAGCCCAGCTGTATGTAACAGAAACCCAAGCCACATAATCTGTCTGATTTTACCTACAGGAGATAGACTGAACAATTTTTACAGTGTTTGCCTATAGAAGTAGAACAGATAGCTAAGGCTGTTGGCACCAATCTCAAGGAATATATTACCTAAAAAAAACAGATATTCCCTAAGAAGGATTTCACTCAAATAACCCAACATCGGACTATGCCAATACTCAAGCAAAAAAAAAATGGTTTTTCTGTCTTCTAAATCTAGATTAGTGTGCCTTGCCTAGTAGTAGAACACAAACCTGGAAGAGATCCAAATGTTTGAAACTATATTTTGCTCCAGAAGAAGAGGCAATAGTTTTTGACACTGTATTACAATCCCAAGTACTCCCAGCACCAGGCTGCTAGACAGGAGGATAAGAAGTGGTAGTGCCCAACAAATGCGGTAGTAAACCCAACCCTAAGGGCGGGATTAAATGAACATTGAATATGTTTGTAAACATCTGCTACATTAACACTACAGGAATTTGTGCAAATGATTGCCTGGCTCTTGGATCCCCAGGCTGCCCAGCTTTTCCAAGGCTGGGAAAATTCTTCATTTGTTCAGAACAGCAACTCTTCCTGCCTGCAAGCAGGACAGCAACTCTTCCTGTTTTATTTTTTCAAAATAAACATCAGAGCACATTGAGGTTTGGGGGCAAGTAGAAAAAGACATTCTGGATCACAGTTTAACTTACATTCCTCAAGTGCTTCATCTCAGAAAACATAAGAATATCTCTGGATATGGCTCTTGTTTCCTTGGACCAAAAGCACTTTGCTGTTGGTTGGTTGTTTAGCAGCAAGGGTGATGGTGTGTGTGTTTGGTTTGTTTTCTTAGGCTGATACGGCCAGTTTCAGTACACTGAGGCTCTGAATTTGATTCAGATTTGTGGTCTTCCCTGCAACACAAATGCCAGTAGAAGAAAGGACCCTCAATCTACCTGGCTTCTGTTCTATCCTGATGTTATCCAGGATTAGTTTTCAGTTGAAGAGAAAAAGTAACAGTAATAAAGTGATAAATGCAACATGAAGTCTTATAATGCTGCTTAATAAAAGGAAATTAATCACATAATTTTCATAAACCTATTTTCAAACAGCAATCTATCAGAGAGAAATTATGCATCTGTAGTTATTGACCTTTCATTTCACCATGACTGATTTGTAATTAGACTAGTTTTGTGAAAAATAATAGTTAATTACCAGATTTTTTTCACTCTAATTGTTTTGGCTTTTTTGTTGTTGTTGTTCGGTTGCGGGTTTTGTTGTTTACTGTCTTCCTTTTTTGTCCTGTGTGAAGGATGCTAAATAAATACAGGGCACTAGGAATTAGCAGTTTACATATTTCATTTCATAAAGCCAATTTCGCTT
Source organism: Euphonia xanthogaster (assembly GCA_034509185.1). Taxonomy (NCBI): domain Eukaryota; kingdom Metazoa; phylum Chordata; class Aves; order Passeriformes; family Fringillidae; genus Euphonia; species Euphonia xanthogaster. The sequence continues at coordinate 24,694,820 of JAYDZK010000056.1, forward strand.
CTTTCCCTATAACCCAATTTAATAGATTCTAAAGACTTCTGCAAAAACAACTCTCTAATTTTCCCTGCACATTATTTGACTGACCAGGAGCTAGAAACAAAACACCCATAACAGTTACATGCTTGAGTTCCTGGCAGCATTAGCAGGAATGTCTTCCCTGTGGACGTAGACTGCATTGGTCATTAGGGCTCCATGTCAGACCACGCTTAGCATGGTGCCTGACAGCAAATCCAAATGCTTTCTCCAAAGCTCCAACCAGGTGAAGAATGCAAATGTCAAGGGTTAGGAGAGATGGGGGCTCACAACACCAAAGTTGGGCTTGAACCTGACAATCTCCTTTCTTTCATCCCACATGTCTGAACTTAACTTCCCTTTTGTACACACAGAAGCAAACAACCTACTCTTACTTCTTTCCTACTCCTTACATTACACAGTGACTAATTGAATTTATTAAATCAAACAAACAAACAAAAAAACAACAACAAAAAAAAAACAGTGCACACATAAAATGCAAACAATCCAAGCTCAGAAATATTCTGACACTGCTATATTCTTCCATGGGATGTGATTTTTAAAAGATTGGGACATGTAATAGTTAAACAGGAGAGCTAATCTCTTAGTTCTACATGAAAAAATGTGGTAATGGTGGCACATACAAGACTTCCACATGAAAACTTGTATGATCTATTTCCAATTAAAATCTGCTAACTGATATAAAAAAGCTATTTAAGTGTGCAGGCAAAGAAAAAAAAAATCCATGCAGCTATCACATGTGTGAAGCCAGGAATAAAAAAAATCCTTAAAATTATTGTAAGTTTATATAATATTATGCATATAGGTAGAATGCATACATAGGATTTGAAAGGAGTTGGTTAAAAAAAAGACCTTCTTTCAAGTTTGTCCGTTGTAGACATTTCCTTATTGGCTGTGAAACTTACTTTCAATTAAAGCAGTCAGAAACAAAGCAGTGATGACTTAGGTAGATTAACAGTCGATTTGATAATTTATAAATAAGAAAGGAACCGATGCAAGTTAAATCAAGGGCAGCCCCACATGTATTAAGATCAAAATTCAGAGCAATTTGGGAGTGGAAAGAAACAGAGTATCAAAGGAAGCATTGCAACTGTTAGAAGGTTGTTCGAAGGCAAGAGTTTTAACAGATAGGAATCTGAAAGGAAATTTTAAAATTAAAGACAATGAATTAAACATGGAGATTATTAATCAAATTATCCACAAAAAATCATCACCAAGATATAAACTAAACCAAGAAGTGAGGTAGATACAAACCAGAAGGAAGCATGCACTCTAACATTTTGTCCTGGCCAACAGCAAGGTTCCCAAAATAGAACCTCAAGTTTGAGACGACAGATCTGAGGACTGATTAATTTTGTTAAGTAATACAGAGAGATAAAATAACATGTGAAGAACGAATGCTAAAACAATTTTACCCTAAAATAACTCTAGCCATTTAAAAGTCAGAATGAAATATGTCTATCTTTACAACTTATTTTCAATGAAATGACATTCTGCACTCACTGGTAAAGGAGTGCTGACACCAAGCATCAGTAGCACAGATTCCTCATCTGGATACCCTCCTTGCAAGCTCGTAACCAAAACTACCTATCAAAGAAAATGGATCTACATAGTACCAAAATTAAATAAAATTACAGTAATTGTACTAATCAAACTCTTTCAGCCAATCCAAGTGTGAGAAATTACATATCCATTGAAGAGTCACTGATTGAAAGGGCTCCAAATATTTGAATGATAACAATTTGATTTACCACTGCCCCTACAAATCCATATCCACAGGAATGAGACTGTAACCATGAAAGGAAATATTATCAAGATGGTCATACCAAGCTTCTAGTGTATGGGAGGAAGGCACAAAAGCTCTTATTGAAATATCCAGCTGATTATCAGTGGAGAAGAAAAAGGCCATGACTGGGTTTCACATTTGATATTATAAATTTAAAGGATGTTTTAAATAGTTTTAATAGTTCTAATTATTGACTTTTAGTTCATACAAGAGCATAATTTAAAGAAATCTTAAATTTAATACATACAGCTGTGGTGAAAACCATGCACTGAAGACATTTAAAAAAATCCTGTCATGTTATTATGATAAAAGCAACTGGAATATAAAAATAGAAGTGCCATACAAAACTGATATTTTGTCTACTTTCCTGAACCTTCTAAAGACTCAGTTAGTGAAATGTATCCAGCTTGGGACACAATGGTTCAAAGAGGTGGATCATTTTACCAGTATCCAGATAAGAATGGTAATAACAATGCCAATGAGAATATCCAATATATGGGATGGCAGAAGTCTAATCATAAAAACAGGAAAAAACCCCAACCCTAAAGAGGCAACAGTCATCAGCAAGTTCTTGCACAGAACAAATTAATTGTATTCCATGGGAAACAATAGCAAAAATGGCCTTAAACTGAGTCCAGAGAGATCTAATTAAATTTATAAAGAAACCTTCCAATGGTAGAGTAGTGGAGGAGTACAATAAATTGTGTACACGCTGCAAAATCATTATCACTGAACCTGTTCAAGAAGCATCTTAAGGAACAGTTAAGAGCACCAATTCTGCTCTGGGACACAGAGGATCTTTAGAAGTGTCTCACAGCCCTGTTTTATTTGATTGTGTGGCTCCTGTGAAAGCATGCCAAGTTCGGATTACTGTGATGTCTAACACCTTGCTACATTTCAAATAACACCATGTTCTCATAAACTGAGTATCATGAAGCTCCAGCATGGTTTGTTTCCATGGTGAGCTAACAGCAGAGGATCAGCAAGAGCTGCACATACAGAGTTGCTCTTTGGAATTTTCCGACCTTACATGACCACTTTTGTGTTTATGAGACTATCCTTAAAATTTTGGACTGAACAGAGAAATAGTGTATACAGAACAGGAGATGGCTTTGAAATAAATGCTCTGTGCCCTAACTGCAGTCAGAGCCCCTGATCAGGATTCTTGTGCCCTCACCTCCAAGTATGGACACAACAGTAGCAAAAACCAAGATTTTCCTGTTATTACAATTCTTGCTAAAAACAACAGATATGTGTGGCTGAAATGGAAACCAAGAAGAGGAGAGAAAATTAAGGCAAGCATGAGGGTCCAAAGTGCCACTAGATCAACTTAAATCAGACATTTTCACAAATGAAAAAAGAAGCAAAAACAAACTGATCCTTTTTTGGCCATGTTTTTAATGAACTAATTTGATCCAAAGTCACTATTAAAAATCAGTCTATATTGCTAAAGGTAAATCAGCTGAATTGAAATCCTACTGTGCATAATTTTTTTTTTAATGGATATTTTGTAATGCTTTCTAAAACTTCAGTTAACATAAACTAAACTGACAGGAACATATTCAATAAAAGAATGATTAGGGGAAGAATTAATAAACATGAATGTAAACAGGCAATATAACAATAGCCATTTTATTTGCAATCTTTCAAGGCTTTTGAAAAACTATATTTTGGAGACAGAAGATGGGGTTTGGTCTGCAATTAAAAAAAACAAACCAACCAGTAAAAACTTGTCTTGATATGAGAGAAAGTAAATTATGCAAATAGCAGCTGGTTTCTAGACACGAAATTTAGCAATGATGGCATTGGGCAATAGTTCTGAATAGTTCTGAAATGTGTTGAAAACAAAAGATCTGATCTAAACTCCTTGGAATAATTGTGAGCACTAAAATCTGGTACTAAGTGTGGACAGTGAGATGCCAGAGGAACCTCTATTTCATGATCACAAATTGGTTTATATATTTCTATAAAACATATAAGTGCTGTTTGCATTTGCAGTCTACTCTGACCTGCTTGAATTATTACAATTTCAGCTCTTCTCTCGGACTGCTTATCTACCTTTCAACTTTCTGGTGCATTTTGTGATGATCTAGAAGGCACAATCCAACACACAGACACCTCTGTCTCTGAAGAATACCAAGCTTCAGGTTCTTGCTGTAGTTGGCAAGTGAATTGCATGTTTTGAAGGGTAGCCTTAACAGTCCGTGTAGACAGTGGTACTGAGAAAGCATTCTCCACTTTGGGGACTTTTAAGAGAGAAGATTATAAAAAGAGTGAAATGACAAAGAGCTTTAATTTCAAGCTAAAATGCAAGTATAGAGAGACAGGCAAATGTCCTCAGGCTCTTCATCCCAGTTTCAGTCCTTGTGAGGACATCTAGTAGAAACCATATTCTTTATGATTAGAAACTGGCAGGGATGAAAAAGAAAAGTCCTGAAGCTATTAAAATTGTTTTGCAGAAGAGGAATAAAGATATTTCGCAAATCCCAGGGCATTTAGGTGCTGGAGAACTGATAGCAACTGTGCAAGGAATTCCCAAGTAATATGCATGAGCAATGCAACAGGTTAGACATCTGAATTAAAAGGTAGATGTTTCTATCACACTTCATCACACTCACCCAGGAAAAAATGATCTATTTTTATACTGCCTTGGCATCTATGGTAATCTTCCTAAAGAGCAAGCAAATCAAGGAATTATAATCATGAATATGCTCAGGGGCATTATCACCTTTAAATGCATTTGTAAAAGCAGACACACCCAGGTATGCTGGTGCCAAACATATGTAAGACCTCACATCAGTATTCTGGCATCAGACTGTAAAAAGTTCCTCTGAACCATGCAGCATATATCACATAATTGCTATCACTAACATGCACATGAAAAAAGCATTTGCAATCTAATGCATGATCAAAATATGTTGGAAATTAAGTTTAGATATAAATTTTACTTCATATATTCCTTCAACTATTCTTTACATAAATCAAAACTTAATAATCAGCTTTTATTTTTCAGTCCTCTGTCATGTCATCAACTTACTATGGTCTAAGCTCAGTCACTAGTCTCTTCTAAAGACACTCCTCTTTACACATTGCACAGAGCTCAGATTTCATGTCTTAGAAATATTTTCCATATTCTCCTTTCTACAATACTTTTTTTTTCCTTCTTGGTACATTTTAAACCTCAGCAAACTGTAAGTATATTGCCTTTTAATTTAGTTTACTAGGCACAATGCAGTGCATCTTCTCTGTGAACATTTCGCTATCTTACTAGATCATCACTTCTTCATACCATGAGTTTCAAGTATCGCACATGGATCTATTCCTGACTAGATATCTCAATACTAGTACAGTGTAACAATCTACAGTAAATTTCAATTTAGTTTAAAAAATTTATGTCATCTCTTAGAGATGGATTTTTTATTTTGCAGGATAAAGCATAGATAATTTCATCTCTGAGATTTGGGAAAAAATACATGACAGACATCATAGTATTATAGTATTTTTTAGTCAGAAGGCCTTGCCTTTTATGAGAAAGCCTTCTGGATAATGCCTACCAATCTACTGCAATTCCCAGGGATCTTCTTGTGCCATAGGACAGTGGACTGAAGAATAAAAACAGGAGAGAAATTATTTTATGTGAGGACTTTGGGATGGCTTTGAAATACTTTCTAGAGCACAGTTTATGGCATAAGGCTTATGCTGCTACCTGAAGAAAGAGCTGTTGCCAGCAGGTGAAACAATCTTTGATTTTAGATGAATGTCAGAGGTTCTCACCCTCTTCTCCAGCAATCCCCAGGTTCATTAACAACACTAAGACATGAACCCTGCAAGCACTTTCATGTACAGAGTTACAAAAAATATAGGGAGTGCATTACAAAAAAAGGTATGATGACAATATCACTCTCACCAACTCTCTCAGCCTTCACCTACACTGAAAACTGGAGAGTAAATGAGAATGTGATTTTCTGCACCAGCAAGCTGCGAGTACAGCTCTGGGCATGCATTTTCCACCTGTACTGACCCACGCTCTCCCAAGGTATGCCCTGGCACAGCTCTGCAGTCAGACTTTTCCAAGGACCAATTTGACTACAGAATTGAGTGCAGCTATCCCAGTTCTGGGGACTGACATGCTCATTAGCTCACGTGTGTCTCACCCTGTGTCAACTGCTCAGTTTAGTATCCATGTGTTTAATTTGCTAGTGAAGATCATGGCTATGTGCTCAGAACAGTTGAGCCAAATGTTGCTTTGGAGTCTCTCTTGGCAGAAGCAGACAGGTTGTGATTTTGGGATGGCTTGTGAGAGTGTCAAAGAACCTCAATTTCATATCTGTACAGGTTGAAAAAAAAATGTTGTCAGAAACAAGAGCAGACACTCCAGGGTGAAGGAATCAAGACTCCTTTCATTCTGAACTGCTGCATCCTGAAGCTCCCATGGTGTATCTGCTGATGAGTTTTAAGTACCAGTTTTATATAGACACCTTACACGTCTGGGAAGAGTTCTACTGAGGAAAGTCAAAATTTTGACAACACCCGTGGTTTTATGAAAAACCTTCAATTCTTTCATTAAAGAAGCAGTGGCAAAACCCCCAAAGAATCCAATGTGTTTCCAGAGTTACCATCAACCAAATCCACAAAAATAGTACTATATAATAATTTCTGTAAATACTAATATGGTTGATAGTATTTCTCATCCTCATATTAGGCACTTAAGACTGAGTACTCAGAGTTATGTAATTTGACAAAGGCTCTAAAATAAGTAATTTCCAGAGCTCAGGTTAGTCACCAACTCCAAGAGTGCCCCAGATCTCAATGCTAGGACTGAACTCCATGTGCTACTGGCCAAGGAGCAAGAAGGTAATTCAGCAAAGGGGACTGGGACTCTGAGAGTATTGCAGAGGCTTTAGTGTATCACCAGTGGCATTCACACAAAAACAAGTGAAAAGAGTAAAAAGGTCCAACTTCAAGCACTTAAGTTTTGGGTTTTTTTAATATTATAAATACTTTTGTTTATTTTAATGATACTATGAAAATGGGATTTTTCAGGAAAAGCATATTGTGAAAATGAATAGTGTTAGGAATGTATTTAAAAACATGTAATCATCAGTAGTACTTTTCTTTAGATTTTTCTGCATCAGAATTTGGGAGGATTCTGGCCTCTCTGAAGAAAAACTGCGTTACTCCTTCATTGCTATAAAAGACACAGAGAAAAGGTGAATCACAGAAAAACTACAAGGACTAAAAACTGTACATTAGGGACAATTTTTACAATTTTTTTACAAGTGCAAAGAAAATTGCAGCAAAATAAAAAAAATGGAAGTAATGTTGAAAAGAAATTAAATTTCTTCCCAACTAGAAGGTATTTTAAAAGACTCATATGGTAGGCAGAGTATAAAAATCAGACCAGCACAGTATCATTGAGAATAGATATTTTAGTGACTAGAGATGAATATGCTACTCAATAAAAAAAATTAATTTTACTTAAACTGACATCCTTAATTTTCAAGACATGTTTTCTGACTAGTCTGACACAGTTCAAGTAGTATAGATAGTCTCTCTTTTATAACAAACATTGGTAGCCTCCAAAGTGACCTAATAGGTCCCATTTTTTGAAATCTGAACACATGAAATTCACTCAAGCTTTTACATCATCTTGCAAGGCAATATATATCAAGAGTCCCATTTAAAATTATTTAGATGTGAATTAATAGCATTCCAAAATAAACATTTTGCAACAAAGTTAAAGTTCCAAAAAAACCCTAGGAGCAATGCCCACAGGAATTCTCACCTTTGCTAATCATTAAATTTGTTGGAAGAAGTGATTTCTGAAATTTTGCCAAATGCAAGTGATAGCAACCTAAGCATTTGTTTTCCAGGTTCTAAGTTTTTTTCAGACAAAGTTTTATTAACATTTCTTCATTTTTGAGAACCACAAGCCTCTGTTGCAACTCCTTATTTAATCTCTGTTCTAGAACATTTTTTTTAAGTTTTGCAAAAAATATTACCCCATATTATATATGGCTTAGCACAATTCTGATTTTGGTTCAGTTTGGAATTTTTTTCCTATGTGTCACAAGATGACAAAACAATGACACCTAAAGCTTCAAAAACATAGTTTTAAAAAAATCAAAAATGAAAGATAAGGAGAAGAAAGTTTCTACTCAAGAGAAAAGAAGGGAACTTAGCAATCTACATTCAAAACAGTCATAAATTATTGTGTTGTATCTAACCTGTCACAAGCCATATGTATTCATCCACACAGTAATACAGCTTCAGCAAGTTTCCTGAATTTCTCAAGTAAAAATAAGGTTTTGGAAACAGAAGGAATTCAACATTTCAGATGACAGCCTTTAATGCATCCACAAATTCCAATAATTAGTAGGAGCAAACATATGAAGATATCTGCTCCTGTATCCAGAGCTGCATTTCTGAAACTGTTTCCTATACAGAAAGGAATAAAAGCATCTGACAAGCAAAGGAAGAAGGGACAGATCAAATCTGTGTTAAATTAAATGCTTATACTTTTAACTTTTACCATATGTTGATTGTCCAGAACATTATGAATATAACTGAATATAAAATATCTTTATATGGAGGGGTGTTCAACCAGTAAGAATTAGCTGCAATTAAATCCTGCCTTTGCTGATTACTATATGTGTTCAGCTGTCAATCTCTCACGTCTACTCACATTGTAGCTAATTTCAAGCAATATCCAAAGGTATACCAATTTCAAACAGATTTAAAACCCTTCAGTCTAGTGAAGAAGAAAAGCCAGGTGACAGTGAAATTCAAGGCACAGAAAAGCTCCATTCTGCCACGAAACACAAGAATGGAGTGTGCAGAGATTGACTGGGGCACCTTCCACCAAGGGCTAACATTTCTGTAGAATCCTCAAGTCAGATATAAATGTTTCTGAACAACAACAATCCCACTCTTTTTTTTTTTTTTCCCTTTCTGCATCTGGAAGATGCTAGATGGATGGTTTTGGAGATTACAATGCACTTTTTCCATGTTCAGGGAAGTTCAGCAGAGTCAGCTGCAAACTAGTAAATGCTAGCCCATCACTGCCTTCTCTGAAGGGGTACAAAAGTAATTCTATTTACATGCTCTTTTACTCTTCATTTCTTGTACTGATTATGCCAATTAGAGCAGTTGTCTTAGTGATGAGGTCATCTGCCCTCTAGAAATCTTACCTGCCTGTTTATGTGCTTGCAGGAGCTGACAGCTGCAGAATGAATTTGATACAGATCATACAACTACTCCCACCAATGAGCAAGGTGATAAGCAGCAGACTGAGCGGTAAACACCGTTGAGTCATTTATACCACTTCTGCCTTAGTGTGCTCTTTTACTGTGGAATACAGACTGTATAAACTTAAATAAATAAAGAAAGAAATAAAATATATTCTAGAAACTATATTTAAGCTGGAAGAAATTTTGGACTGTCTTTACTGCAGATATGTGGAACTATCTTAAATGTGGGGACCAAAGAGAGAACAGATTCTAAGTAAGATGCAGGACTGCACATCTGCTAACATGGTATCTAAGTTCTTTGCCTCTAAACCTCATTAGATTACAAATAGCTCTTTTCCAGTGTAGAGAATATCTAGTTCATACATTCTACTTGGTTCCTTGGTGAACAGACCATTTGTTTTCAAACCAAGATCAAATCCTTTCTTCTTGAAGTCCTAGTCAATGTGACCCCCTAAAAACCTTGTGTACATTTTTTCTTCTGATTGGTCAGCCTTCCTTTTGTTATTAAGGTTATCTTCTTCTCTGGGTGATTCCAAGGGCTTCCTTACAATGCCCAACATGGTAGCCTCATCTTCATTCATGTTTCTGTTTCACTCAAGAACTTAAAAGTCTTCTCTCAAAACTTTTTGCAGTTTATTTCCTAATACTGACCTTAATCTTTCCAAATGTTGTCTTTAGATTTTAAGATTCGTCCTTAGGCTTAAATAAATAAAAACAATAAACAAAAAGTTTAAAAAAAATGTTATTAACATGATACATAAATAAAAGAGATGGATTTAAGGATACTTCATTTCTTCTTACCCCTGTTCTTAAGTGCTCTTTTCTCCTGTATTTTAATCCCTGCTGAATCTAATTTATATGCTGTGATTAGTATGTTTTGAATAGTCTTACTTTCAGCCTGAAGGGGTTCAAATATGTTACGGCTTTGTAGTGCAACAGTATTATTTTGCTTACTGTAGTAAGCATTCAGAATATCCATGAAGTCCCAAATGCAGGAAGAGCAGAAGCAATAACAATCAACTGATTTTAAAATATACCATGTCATTTTATATAAAATAGTAGCTGCAGTTAAAGCCACTCTTTTCTGTGAATAGAATACACATGAATAACAGAGGGTTTTTACATGCCACATAATAAGCAGACGTGCATACAAAAGCATTTAACATATAAAGACAAATGAGGCCATTGGAAGAGAGATTTGCCAGAAAAGAGACCAGGACTCTGTATTAACACTTGGGCTAAGTCCATGAAGCCAAATATGCCTTTCAATATGTTTTGCCTTTCAATATGTTTTGTCTTACAGGCAGAAAGGAAGCCAAAAGTGCCATGTTCAGAGCCCTCTCCACAGTGGTGCCCACATTTGCACATAACTGACTTCATCAATCGGAAACATGCCAAGCGCAATGCAATGGAGAAATAAAGAATAGACACCAAAGAAAACTGTGCTCTGAACAACAGCAGAAAATGCAGAAAAAGAAATGAGATAAAACAATACTCGTCATTAGTCTTTCGTTTCCTGAAATACTGAGTATTGTAAAAAGCAATTTAACTACACATAGAGTAGCACTGACTCACAGGCTTCTACTGGGACATCTCAAAAGATCCCGGTACTGAGAAGAAAGACAGGTAATCTTTATTTTTATGGGCTTTTGTTTGGTTTCTTTTTTAATGGTAACAAATTCTACACTTTTTAAAATTTGCTTGAAAATTCTTTAAGAGAATCCTAGACAGGGCAATGCAAAAATCTGTTGATTCTGAAAAATGGCCACCATCTTCAAGACTAGCTACAGTTTGCCCTTTGTGCTTTGAGACTGAGAATTCAAAAATGCAGACCTACAATTGCCAAGCTGCCCCTTTTTATCTGGAGGCTTTGGGTATCCCCCAAGATTTTTATATAAATGTAGTGCACTCTGGTTTACATTAGAAAAGGAAACATTTATCTTATCACATTGATATCGGCTCAGTACAATATTACATTCTGGAATAAGAAAATATTGCAACTTTTCTTGAAAAGGTCAAGAGGTACTGTTTATCTTCAGGGCATAATGAATTACATCGTATTTCCTCCCCAAGAAATCTGAAAGAATGGAATATGTTTTGACGCACAATGAACAACTCAGGGCTCTGTGACTGTAGGTGGAATAACAAACAAAGCTGCAGTGGAATACTTCAAGCTTCAAAATTCTGTATAAATACAAATCTACGCGAGAAACCTGGCTAACAAGTAGTGCTATTGCTACTAAAAAAATATGTGTGACAATTCTAATAAGGCATGACCTTCAAATCTCTTCAACCTCTGAACTGCATCCAAAATTCAAGTTTACTTACTTACATTACATGCTAAACTTTATAGCTGTTCAGCTAGGCAGTGTAACAGATACAAGTTTCTGGTGTCCAATTTTATAGTCAGAACGCATCTTTTTATTTACGAAAATCACATTTTCTCTTATGTCTGACTGCTTGGTTTATGCTGCAAAGATCCCACTCTCAATTCACTGTTACTAATTGCTAAATACTGCCCGCTATTCTGAAAAAATATTTCCAGTTAGGTTTCATAATGAAAAAAATAAAGAAAAAAATATTATCATAGCTGAATCTGAAATCCCAATAATAGAGACTTGCATCTCCTCATATTTCCTGTATCAGGACCAGTGACTAGTAAGTGGAAATTTTAGTGGAAAATCTATGATGATATGTACAAGCAAAACACAACAAAACCACAACCAATGTTTTATACAGCCTCATTTTTCAACAGCTCATCTCATCTATTGTATCGATAGGACGTAATATGTGACTTGGTCCTGAATATTAATTTTTCACAACAAGTGAGAGACTGAATTAACAAACGAAGGAGGGTCTGTAATAAAAAAATGAGAGTTAAACTAGGGAGTAATGGCAACACAATACATTTGAAAAATTTCTACTGCTCTACAATGTTCCTTCTGCAATCATATTTTGCCTATTGTATTAAGACATTAGCAGAATGCTGATGGAGATTGGAGCAGTAATCGGAGATTGGAGCAGGGAGACGTGTAACAGCGTGCTCCTTTTTTTTCTGTCACAGCGGGCTGGTTGGTTACTATCTACTAGCCAAGACTGCTGCAAGGAGCTTTTCCTTACTCTGTCCGGCTGAAACTCAAAACAGTGATCACAGTGGTCAGCTTTTACTTTACCACTTAATACAGGAAAGAAGTACTCACCGAGCTGAAATTCGTCTCAGATGGCAAGTGAGAGCTAACAGCACCAGCTCTTTTAATCTGTTCATTCAACACAAGAACTCACATTTCAATTTATTCTGCCATGAGAACACAGTGGTCAAAGAAGAATCAGTAGGCAGGGGGTGCTCTAACACATACTATAGATCTTTGGCAACGTGGAAATAAAATGAAACCTGAGAAAAACCTGGAAATGTGTGGAGACACACCTAGACTAAATATCCAGGACAGTCAGGAAGACCTTTAACTTCAATTCAGAAAAGGGGTGAGAAAAAGAGAAGACGTGAATACAGAAATCTTTCTATTTGTGGGTACTGGGTCAATAAGAAAACAATGAAGATCAATACGAACTGCATCACTTGAGGGCACTGAGCGTCCATCAGACCTACAAACAGAAATGATACAGCAGTGACAACAGCTGAACAGCTTCAATGGCAGCATCAGGCAAGATCTCAATATCAAAGTAGCTATGTGAAATAAAGCAGCTTAATAGACTGAGCTTGAAGCTACATCGTGTGGCAGAAGAACCACAGCTAGATCAATTTTCCAATGAATATGCCAAACACAGATGTTTATGGAATAAATCAAAACTTTGTTTTTAGATAAGAACTCTTACCCCATGATACAGAAAAAGGGAAAAGAAACAAGAAAAGGAAATTTATTACTGTAAGTAATAAAGAAATATTAACTGGAATATCACGGTTAATATCATGGTTATGGGAGGTGGAGATATGAAAAAACTGAATAAATAGACAGAGTTGGGGGCATAGAGTTGTTCAGCAAACAGTCTGTTTGGAATATTGTTTGGGTCTGCCCTGACATATACAGAAGTAACTGGTCAAAGAAAGTAGAGTGAAATGAAAAAAACTATTTCTATTCAAAAACTTCTGAACGAATTCTTTCGTTTTCTGGTAGGAGTCTTATTTCCTCTGTTTTTCCTAATAAAACAAACGTTGAAGCATATAAAATCATTTAAAGTATCATCAAACATATCAAGAGATTTTTTTCAGAAAAAGGAAACAAAACCTATTTTCATCAAATTTCATGATAGTAACCCTGGCTGCCTCTGTCCAAAACTGCAATGAACAAAACGCATAGAACACTCTCTCTGGTTTTCTTTCCAAAGTACTCCTACGTGCTTAAAGTATGTCACAACCAAAGCAAAAAACAAGAAAAAAAATTACAGACTTACAGGATGGTTAGATTTTAATGGGTTTTAATAACTTACTATCAGATTAATGATAAATATTAATAGCCCCGAATAGGGCCATGCCTAGTTCTGCCAGTTGGCTCCTAAGTGAGTCTTGAAGCAGAGTTGCAGAGTTTTTGATCAAAGTAATACTCCCAATTTTAAGAGTGCTTTGCATGCATAAAATGCTTAAAATTGCTAACAAATCACCTTTCAAGTCCAAACTGCTAAAACAGTAAGATAAATTACTAAATATAAAGTAGCAAAAATGAAATAATATAACCCATAATTCCCACATGTTTAGCCAAGTTCAATCCTTTGTCCCTTACTATTTAGGAAAAAAAATCATATAGGAGGATAGCTCTGCTTTCCACACCATTTAAGAAAAGCACCCTTGACTATAAAACGAAATGACGTTTTCTACTTTGTTTTTTTACATTTTATCTGACTATTCTGCATCTTATTTATCAGGTTCTACCAATGGTTTTCTGTTGGAGTTTTCTGAGTCATTTGGCCACAGATTTCTCATTGGATTTTAACAATCAAAATGCACAAACAAATTTTAAATTCAGAGTTAGGAGTTGTTTCTTCATATTCTTTTTGCATGTACCAATACTGGATAGCTGTTGATAAATTACAGTAATTCAGACCAACTGAAAGGACTGCCTGTATCTCAATAAATCAGGTTACCACTCTCAGTTTGCTCTGAGAAGGAACTGAGGATATCCCTGGACTTGCTGGGCATTTTAGACTTAACACTTGGCCTTTCAGAGCAGTTTTCATCTTTTAAAACTGTTTTTTGGCTTTAAGGAACATTTCTGAAGGGCTTGGCTAGCTCCAGGCACTTAACCCTGGCTTGCACTTGCAGTGCACCAAAGGCTGTGGCTTCCAGCTAAGAAGACACCGACCGACTGACAAGAGACACAATATCCTGGCACAGTACAGGGAGTACAGACTGAAATTGTATCCTTGATGCACTCTGCACATTTTGAAAAAAAAACAAGGAGAAAGAAGGTACTGTCTGAGGTTCTGAGAAAATTTTGGAACCCAGCTTAAGAGGCAGAAAAGGCATTGATTGAGAAGAACAACAAAGATGGACAAAAATGGATTTTGTGATCATTATGCAATTATTTCCAACCTGTAGGAGGGGGAGATGATGCAATTAGTGGCCATCCTTGGGAAAGGAGAAAGAAAAAAAGGCCCTTTCTGCCTTGAGGAATCTTTCACATCTCATTCGCATCACAGCGACTGTTGAAGTTACAGTTAGCCCTCACAGCACTTTTCTGATCATTGGTCTATGTGTAAAAAATATTTGATATTTTGGGCCATTCTTCCCTTATATTGCCAAAAACCCCTCTTCTCCTTCAAAGTGAAGTTAGTCTATTGAGCCTCAGGTAGTAGTGACTTTAAGATAAGGAAGGATAAGAAGAGCCCTTAGGACATTTAGCACAGCTAATCATAAAAATCATGAAGCAGAGTAAGATATTTGCTCCTTGCATTATACAGTAACAATTATGGAGTACAGACCTTGCAAACAGATTCTTTTTTTCATTATTTTGTTATTTTATCAAGGAAACCATTAAAGACAAGAAAAAAACCAATCAGAAATTAAAGCACACCATGCTAGATGTTCAACAAAATACAGTGCACAGACAGACCTTGCAACAGTTTGGAAACTGTTCATGAAGGGTACGGGCCACTGAATGAAAGTATAATTAAGTTTTGCAGTGAAAGGTTTCTCACGGATCCATTGTGATTCAATGATGTTAAAACAACAGGTTGAAGAATATTTTGCCTTATCTATTCACATAAATGGCATGAAGACAGATTTTTGGCATCTCTTTAAAAGCTATGAAAAGCAGTCCAAAAATAATAGGATAAGGTGTTTAAGAGAAGGTTTTAGGAGCATAAATCCACACAGTAGCAAAACTGGAGTGTGCTAGCCAGTTTGTTGTATGCAGATAGGTGCTAATTTACATTCTGGGATATTTTAGCACCTGAGACAATACCAGGACAGGCAGATGAGTCTGTGCATCACAAACATCACCAGAATGGGCTTAGTGTAGCCTGATACACAATACTCATGATTCAAAGATGCTCACAAGTTCTGACATAGATTTTAAGTATTCCATTCTTTTCCCTCAGATTTGTACTTCCGAACATTATTATCAATACAGATGCACATGATTGTTTTAGTAATTCTGTTTTTTTTCCCAAGCAGCACACAGGACTGACTTTTGATCCACTGGTTTATAAACTGTTCTAGGTGCCTACACAAGTAAAAATTACATTAAGTTAAGAATGCAATGTAGTAACACAGGATTATACAAATTGCAGTATTTTTTAAATTATCCTTATGTAAGAGGTGTCAATAGAATAAGACAGTTATGGCTTGACTTATGCAGGACTGTAAGTATGGTAATAAACGGAATGAAAGAGGATAGCCAAACATCTTTTATTATCTGCAGTGATGTTATACAACAGCCATGGCATCAAACTGCAGGCATGTAATTGAGATTGCTCT
>JAYDZK010000056.1:24715816-24745587 GCA_034509185.1 Euphonia xanthogaster
AAATACTGAACAAATTAGCAATCTCTGCCCCCCAGGAGGTTACCAGGCAAGGACAAGACTAGTAAAATACATTAACAGATGCAGAACAGACAGAGAGTAAAGTACAATGAGACAATGAATAACATTGTAAGTATGACAGTCTTTGTATATCATCCCAACCAGTGTCTACATCTAGTATTTCTCTGAAGGAGAAGAATAAAGTCATTTCTAGTCTACTCAATCAAGCCATTGGAATCAGGTTATCATGAAAAACTAGAAAAAAAATCAAAAAACTTTTCCTAAATTATTTTAAGAGCTCAAAAAACACTGATGGATAAATAAGGACATAAACCAATGTAAGATGGAGTACATTGTCTTTTATGTGGTGAAACAAACAGGAAATACATTGTTAAGGTACAAATAAAATTCAAATGGATTAATCAAACTGAATGTTTATTTAGAGGGGAGGAGGAAATTTCCATTGTTCTATTTTGTTTTAGTAAGAAAACTCATCATGTGGGTGACTCAGAAAGAACTCAGAAAACTCATAAGTACAAACATACAGCTACTGAGTAAGGAAGCCTATTACTGAAGGCAAAGGCACAGACATGTTCTCCTCTCTTTTCAGTACAGAAAGAGCTCTCCCACTTTACTGCCCTGAACACTGAGTTGGCTCTCCTGTTTCACTATCCTTTAGCTGGTTAACACAGACCTGCTTTTGAAGGTTACTGGTACTTCTTGTCATAATAAAAGTATTATTTTTCTTGTCCCTAAAATAGAGGCTACATCTGTTAGGGAAAAACAAATGTCTGAATACTGCAGACCAGTTCACTATGTGCTAATGCATCAGCCTGCAGAACCCACTTTCCATGGACAATCTCCAGTCTTTTGCATTTTTGCATTTGTACAGATGGTTAGCAGTACAATTGCCCTTCAGCCTCTTAGCAGTTGTCAAAATTAACAAAGGATGGAGTTATTAATTAATTACAGTAACATGCAGATGCCTAAATTAAGGCCCCATTAGATTTGACACTGTGCATGTGTGGCATAAAAAGATCAGGCAAAAACACAGCAGGAAAGAGCAGAAGGCAAGGAAAAACAAAGCATTTCCAGTTACTATAAATGCAAGTTTCAGTCCATACACGGATTAGCCAGTGCTGAACTTGCTGCACACACCACATGGACATGAACTTCAGGGACAGCAACAGCCATAGTGGATTGACAGATTTTTACAGGGCAACATGGGACAGAGCATGAAGGTGGCTGAAAGAAAAAAATAATGGACTTATCAGCAATTAAAGCTGGCATTAAGGACAGAGTGGAAAATAAAAGCTGTGGGTTTGGTAAAACCATCCAGGAGAATGTAAGAGAATGGGAGAAGGGAAGATGTGGAAGTACTGGGAACACATAAGAAGTCCAAAATCTTGCTGGATTACAGACAAGAAGTGCATACGTAAGAATGAAAAGACTCAAGTTACACAGGAAGTGATGGAATCACAAAAGAAACAGAAGAAGAGGTGAGAGATGAAGGATGCTTGGAGTTACTGTGGTCTCTTGGAAGCCAGGAAAACACCATAGATAAGAGGAACAAAAAAGGGTTGACTATTTATAGAATACCTGTGCAGTCTGAGACTTGTGATTAGAAGAAGACAGCAGGAATATTGGAAAGATGAGAGAGAAAAACAGTAACACTGATTTTTAGAGACCTTCACCAATTTTAAGAAAGGTTCCAGCTTTCCTACCAGATCTTTCAATGAAATATTCATCCAGAGTAAAGAATTTACTTTACAGACCAGGGGAAAAAAGTGAAACATTGATATAGTTGTATTCAAACAGATTTAATTCGTTACTAATTGTTGTATAGAGCTGAAATAAACTGTTTACTTTTTACAGTCAGTAACAATTGCCAACATCATAGAAACTTTTAGGGCCTACCACTTTACCACTATTTTTAAAATGTCAATGTTTGAAATCACACTGATGCTTTCCTCAACAGTGGAGATTTGAAATGCTGCTTTTCTTGTTCAGAATCTAAAAATGGCAGCATCCCATGAACTTTGCTTGAAACATTTACCTTTTTTTGCTATTTAGTACCACTGCAGTTAGTTTTCACTACTTCCTCAATGCAGCAACTACTTCCTAACACCAGTCAAAAGGAGAGATACTGGATATGCCACAGCAGAAAACTATGAAATATTCAATAATGAAAATCTCACAGCTTTTATCACGCCTCCTAAACCACGATTCACTTTTCATTTAACAAATATAAAAGATGACCTAGAGGTGACCTAATTATTGGTCAGAATGGATCTTGGGGAGACCATGACTCAAGTCCCTCTCCACTGTTCAACTCAGATGGAAATGGAGTGATTATTACTTGCATAAAGTGTGGACTACAGCCTAAAAGTATATAGTTGTGTATATGTAGGCAGGAAGCAGTACTTCTTGGAGAGCAGTTTTGTTTAGGTTATAGCTTCTCAGTTTGCATTTCATTAAGCGACCTTTCATCCTCTCAGCCTGTGCTGGGTGACCTCCCTCGCCAGCCCCGCAGCTTATGGCGGCTGTCAGGAAAGGCGCTAGCAAACAGTGTGCACACCCTACACACACGCAGTTACAAACAAACCAGCAAATCTTACACTCTCCGCTGCCAACTGGGAACCATATCTACAACTGCAGTCTAAATGTAGTCAGGCTAGTATTCACATTAAAAAAACCCAACCAACCTCTTCTTTCCAAAGCAGAGAATACCTTCTATGCTGATTTTAAGATGTGTATGAAACTGTACTGACAGCAAGCATATTTTTTTCATAATTTTAAACTGAATTACTTTTTTCATAATTTTAAACTGAATTACTGAAAAAGAAAATTACTAATTTTCATAACAACATTAATTTAAGAAAATTACAACGGTGCAACAGTTACACCCAACAGAGACTTAAAAACCACTCAGCTCAGACCTCTGTGTCTCAAGTTTATCAGTGGTTAGGATGATTTAATACCACTGAATTACACCTGATTTTAGGCCCATAATATTTTAATTGGAGCTTCAAAAATACGTACAAATAGTATCAAATCTGCCATTAAACTGTCACCATAAAAAGCACTAACAATTTCTGTAGGGCAAAACCTTTACAAAGAAGGAAGAGTAGTGTAGATCTGCTCTAAGTTTTTAACATAGGTTTGGGAAAATGGGGATAGCTCCTCCAAACAGCGTCCAGTAGGAAGAACACACAATCTTCCTTGGAAGTCAACTGACTAGCTAGAAACAAGAGACCAAGCTCAAAGCTATGGAAGGAGTATGTCTTAAGGAGTATGTCTTATACTGATAAGTATAAGGTTTATTGTGTAAATTGAATGTTTCACAAGGTCTAGCTGGCCAAAGGGAAGAGTAATACACAGCTAGATCATAAACTGCTCTCCAAAGGCAGGAAGATTAGGATGTGAGGGTTTGGCTAATGCAAAGAATGTACAGGCAAAAGAGCAATTCTGAAATATAGTTAAAGAAATACAGAATTATCTAAAAAACTTCCATTTTGGAAGAAGCTAAAAACCATATAGAAAGACCTGAAATGAACAGGACAGCACTAACACTGGACAGAGCAGAGCTCCTGAAATAACTATAAAAACTGTATATGATCTTTATCAGAAAAGCTGAGGGTCACTGATGCGACAAACAAGGAAAAAAATATGAAGAAAAATCTAAGAGTGCACGGGGAAAAGTGAAGCTAAATGGTTAAAAAATAAGCTAAGAGATTATTATAACCAAAAAGGCTTAGGGGAGAGGAGATGTTGTTAAGATGGAAATATGTTGATAAAATTGAAAAATGCATGGTCAGAATGGCAATGTAATTGCATATATTGGTTATCATCTCCCCAAAACTCCAGCAAAAGGTACCATATATAACCACCTGTCTAATGGCTGCATTCAGTTTTAACAGCAGGTAAAATCTGAAGTATAGCTCCCATATTGCTTTTTTTCCCACATGTATAAACAACGTCTCTAATAACCTGTATCCTGCTAAAACCACCAGCACCAAAATATTTTGATAACCACCACAACAAGGGGGAGCCATATCTACAGCTAGTGAATAGTGAAGGGCTAGTGAAGAAAACACTTCGGTAGCTGTCTGTGTGGAAATGTCACCCAGACAGCTACTGGGCTAGAAGTGCTTTTGCTTTTCTGTTTCATGAGCAAAACACAGGTTATGTAAGTGAATATACATTGCTGCTTCACACATTGACTGAAAACGAAGTGGTTTTGTTTTCAGAAAACAATAGTTAAGAACTGGCAGGGCTGGTGGCAGTGCATATGTATTACTGCTATATTTGTATTTTCTATTAAATATAACTACCAGAGATAAATGAATTATAACATTGACTAAGAATTTCTTGTTGTTTAATGAACCACAGTTAACAGTCATTCAGTTATTTATGTTATAATGCTATCTGATGACCAAAACCTGCTTGTCCAGTCCACCAATACATAGGCATTACCAAAGAATTCCTAGATAGTTTTAGAAAACAAATTCCAACCTACAGAATGCTTGCTGAATGGGTTTCACAGATAATTTATGAGACACTTGTGTTTCGTGACTGGTCATTTAAACCATATAATGTTGACTTCACTACCTGGCTGAAAGACTGAGGGACTAGAACTTCTTAACAGAAATAAGAAGCAACAAAGGAGGAACAAGTACTGCTGTAAGAGCATAAGTAATGCAGTTGAACTAGAAACACTTCTCTACTATGAAATAAAACATTGCATCACAACGATAATTTATCCCATCAATTAAAAGTAGGAAAATAATAATGTTTAGGATTCAAACAAACATTTTTGTCATGAGTTCCAGCAGGAAGGTTTTCAGCTACAAAAACCAGCTTTAATGAATATACAATACTATTTAATCAAATTGTGTATACTTTTTGCTATTGATTTTAAAAAGAGCACCTA
Source organism: Euphonia xanthogaster (assembly GCA_034509185.1). Classification (NCBI taxonomy): domain Eukaryota; kingdom Metazoa; phylum Chordata; class Aves; order Passeriformes; family Fringillidae; genus Euphonia; species Euphonia xanthogaster. The sequence continues at coordinate 24,720,747 of JAYDZK010000056.1, forward strand.
CCTCACATAATTTAGAGGCTGAATGCCCAGTGAGCAAAGTATGCAATTTGTTTCCATGATTCTCTGAACCCAGTTTCTAAAACCTGCCAGTCATCATTTAAACAAGTAAAACAGGCAGCTGTGTTACAGAAGTGATTTTTCACACAGAATCTAATGGCATCTGAACAAATATGAATAATATCTGAAATACCATTTTAGCAGCTAGTAGGGCTTGAAAATGTCTGAAATGTATTTGCTCCTAGCTGTTTTGTGATGCTTTATCCTGTAGACCCTGAGCAGCAGCAGTATGCTGGTGTCTGGCCTTGAAGCAGCTTGTGAGGATGATGGCAACCCTTTTCTTTGGTGGCTGGCAAAGGGCTACTCCTTAAAAAGAAGATTTTTCTGGTAAACTTGCAAAACTGGGCTTGTCAATGCATGGTTGAGATAGTTCTCAGTATGCTCCCTTCTCTTTAGTAGTACATGCAAGAAGCTCTGGTGCTCTAATGAAGCAATTTCCTCACTTGAGCTGCAAGTCATGAGCCTTGCTACCTTGACTAGCCTTATGTAATGCTCTTTGAAAAAATCACCTGAAATTCCTGTATCCCCAGTAACAAGAAAACCTTGAAAAGGATACAGAAGTGACCAAAATTCTCCTTGAAGAAAAAGGTGTTTCAGAGATAAGAAATCGTTTGAATTCTTCAAAGTTAGGGGGAAAAAAAAATCCAGGACATGGGTGAGGATTAACACTATGCATGCGCTAAAGCATTAACTACAGTTAGGTAGTTTGGGTTTTTTGAAGGTACACAACCTTTTTTTACATATTAATCAGTATCTTCCACTAGCAATCAACTATCCTGGTTTCATGCATATTAAGTGAAGTACATCTTAACATGACATGTGCATTTCCAATGATGGCATGCCAAACTCAACACAGGGATAATAAAAAAGCATCAGGTCTGTAAATAGGAAAACCAAAACCCATTCTCCTTCCTTAGCCTTAGACAGAAATTAATGAAGGATTGCTTATACTGCAAACTTCAAAAGGAAAGAGGTGGAAATAGGGGCCACCCAATCTCTGGCTAACCTGGGCCATAGGTGAGATTTAGAAACACTGTTAATAGGCAACAGAACTAGGAATTCTTTTAATTGTTTCCATTTTCAGGGGAAAAAAAAACTCTCCAAACTTCAACACTGTGCAGTTCTGCAATAAAGCATAGATAACTCATGAGTGACCACAGGTGTTTTGTTAATTGGGAAAAATGACACATAATGTGGTTCCTTAAATTTGCAGAGAAGATGACTAAAATTCTTTTGGAAAATTAAAATGCTCCCTTCTCTTTAGTAGTACATGCAAAAAGCACTGGTACTCTAATGAAGCAATTTCCTCCATTCAGCTGTAAGCCATGAGGCTTGCTACCTTGACAAGCCTTAGGTAATGCTATTTGAAAAAATCACTGCTGGATTTGTATCACCAGCATTACCACTTGTTCCATGAAGGTGGCACATTGTATCAGCTCAAAAAAGCATACACCAGAAGTTTTGAAGACAAGGATTTTTCCCAAAGAGCCTAAGCTGGAGGAAGGGATACTTCTGTCTTATTTTTTCATTTACATAGACCCTTCTATGCTGTTTGAAAGTTAAAGAACAAAACGAGGATAGAGGCATAACTCATATCTCCCATGCTACAGAGAAAAAGGTACATAATCTTTTTCCTGTACAGCTTGGAAAGTGTATATTCTCTAATAGTAGAGTCTATCTTTGGAGAAAAGGTGAAACTGCTTTTCCAGTTTTCAATGCCAGGTCCAACAAGGAGAGCTGTGTTTATATTGTCATCTGAATCACAAAAAGTCTCCCTTAAGCAGGAAAAAAGACTGAGCCATCAGAACTTGGCCAGTGTTTCAGGAAGAAGAGTGAATAGGGCTCCTTAGAACTGAAAAACTGAAGAAAAAACAAGTCAAAAAGTAAGTGTGAAAGCAAACCTGCAACGTGAGGCACAGAGATAGGGCTCCTACCATCTCTGACATCACAGCAACCACAGACTTTTATGTAGTCTCTCAACCACTATGTGAAAACAGAGGAAGGGGTTGACACCAAGGAAACACAATCTGAGTCATCTATACTATTGCCAGAAAGTTGTCCTCTAATCAAACTAGAAAGTGTATTTATGTAATTTTCTTCTTCATGGTCAGACCAAGCTAATGGTAAGGTGAGGAACCTTTCTAAGGAGAAAAAGCTGAAAACATCATAAAAAGTCATAACAACAAAATACTTTTTAGCACAGCAGTTGTGGTAAAAACATGCCCAGATAGAGACAGTACACTAAGGTTATCTTGACTAACAATAGATATGATTTTAGAGATTTACATCATTGTTTTGACATACCCCAGAAAAATCACCTATGGTGTAAAGAACACTACTGTCATGTAGATGACACTACAGCCGCTGAATAGTATTCAGTTATACTGGAGGGTATTTGAAGTTGTTTTTTTCTATTATTACTAAAACCTCTTCAAAGACACAACATTCTTGGCTCTTTAGGAAACAAACCGTCCCTTCATTGTACTCCTACAATACCTTGCTCAATAGGGATCAAGAACTTGAATAAGTTTTTAATACAAATAGTTACAATAGCACATCACATCCAAGCAATTTTTTAAAAGTACTGCTTGTATCTACAGCTAAGAAGGACTGCAACATTCTACTCAGTTGCACATGAACCTTTAAAGTCCTCGTAACAGAGAAAATCTCTTTCTGCTTTTCTTTTTTTTTCCACACGATCCTAAACAGGTAAATCTATCCATATATATTTAAGAAAGATAATGATCTCTTGTGTATCTTCCTAAGAGAGAGTTGGAATACAGTAGTATGCATGTTACTACATATGAAAGTAGATGCATGTCAATTTTCAGTAGCTAACATAAAGCAAAAAACTTATGTAGTTTTTCAACCTATCTTTTTCGTATTTTTTTTTACATGACAGGTATTAAAAAATGTCATGACAAAGAGTGGGATTATCAATCTTTTCATCATGCTTAATAAAATATATTCTAACTCTAACAATCCTGCAAAACTCTGGTCAAAAGCATTTCAGGGCCATATATCTAGAAATGGACCAAATTTAATAAAGAGTAAGCAAAGCCTAGTCTTCTGTCCCAAGCAGAATCAGGTACCACACAAACCAGTTTTCTGTGTTTTGTTGTTTTGGCTTGCGGGTTTTTTTTTGTTTGTTTGTTTGGGTTTTGTTTTGGTTTTTTGTTTGTTTTGAGGGGTTTTTTGTTTGTTTTGTTTTTGTGGGATTTTTTGTGGGCTTTTTTTGTGGTTTTTTTTTTGTTTGTTTGTTTGTTTTGGTTTTTTTCCATTTTTCCATTTGTGGGTCTTTGGTGGCAACTTGGGCTTTTTGTTTGTTTGTTTGATTGATTATTCTTTTAATTCCCTACCTTCCTAAGATTTAAACCAGATAGTTAGTTTTTCAAGTATAAACTGCATGACAATCCTGAGAGAAATAGAAAATGGAAAGGGAAAGAAAGAGAACTATAAGAAAGGAAAAGGAAAAAATAAATTGAATGAAATGGAACGGAATAGAAATATTGAGGTAGATCTCAGGATGGCTGTAATATGATATTTTCTGACCAAAAAGCTGCAAACATAACCCACTCATGCTAGGATAGTGACCACAATACTTGCTATATTCTAATTCAGAATTCACTCATAATTTGTGCTTACTGATCTTTATTCATGTTTAAATCCCCTAATATCAGCAGACAGCTGACTCTACTGTAAAGCACATTTCAAAGTCAAACAAAGTACCTCTTTGAAGGACCTGTAAGTCAAAAGATTGAAAGTTTTATTTAATACAATTCTTTAGTATTAAGGGAAATGATGTTATACTATGTCATTCTTAACAGCATCTCATACTAATATTTCTATCACTTATGCTTTCTAAAAAGGGCATTTGGTAAAATTAGGCTATAAAATCTGCTTTCACATGCATTCTTATTCTTGCATTTGACTAATTAAATTTCAAAAAATGTTAAAAATCTATCAACCATTTTTTCATAAAATGCAAGGTATCTAATTAAAACCAGTTATTGATAAGCTGACTTCTCTAATGCTTCTAGTTATACCTGTTACAATGCTACTGAAAAGTTGTGTATACTCTTCACAACTATCAATATTTTTTTACAACATAAAATGTTTTTCAGCAATTGTTTTATATTAAACCAAATTCCTATAATACAAAGTAAATTCTAGTAGGCACAAAATACTTTTTTATGTGATGGCTTAATGATGAAAGCCTTAATAATTTGCCAAGTGCAATTAGTAACTTGATTTTTTTAAGCAAAAATACCCAAGATTAAGTCACTCTGAGTTGTTTTTATATTAAATCAGTTTTATGTCCAAAAAGTACAAGTCCAACTGTGTTTTATTGTTATGAGTCTGAAAAAAATATTTTTTTAGGTCCTTTGATCCTTGCAATGATTGCTACCCCATCATACAGCAATTGTTTTAAAGATATATCAAGGAAAGTATGGGCAATTTCTGGCTAGCTATTTAAACTGCAGGCTTTACATCCAAGATACTACTGCTGATCGATTTACCTTTTGATTAGAATTCCAAAAACGTGTGGGAACAATATTGTTAAAAACTGCACTTTTGAAATACCATTGAACTAATGAGGCAGATCAAGGGACCACTGTTATATTCCTAATGCTTCCCATTTCTTGATCCTCTTCAATAGGATTTCAAAGAGCCTATTTTTAAATAAAGGGTTCTGTATTTTTTGTTCACTCTTAATCAAATAGGAAATCAATAAACAGTCATGCCCCGGACTCTTCTAATTTGGATAGCTGGTCTGAAATGACGCTTTTTCTATATAAACAATGCAAAAATCTCCCCAAAATAAAGGATGCTGTCAATTCAAAAGAAGATGCATATCTACTCTGCTTGTTTTGGGGTGATCTAAACATTCTGACCAACATCTGCCCCTGATTTTTTTAATTCAGTGGCTGTTTTGGATTTGAAGATGATGCAGGAGAAAGCTCTGAATTTCTGCTTCTGTCATGCCACTGATAGTGCCTTTTGCACTGAGCTATTAGCAGCCATCACCATTTACAAATGCTTGACCCTGTGAAGAGCTGTGGCTCCTTTGAAAAGAAACAGTGAAGAAGATCATGATTAATAGCATCACAATAAAATATTTAAACACAAATGACTAATTATATAAAACCAGGCTCTCAGGCACCATTTGAAAACAGTACACTTTCAGTTACTAAAAACACTAGACATCTTGTTAAAATGTTTAGCAATGCTTTCTGTGCAAAAAATCAACTTCCAACTGTTTTTCAGGGAGGACATTGCATATAGAATTGTTTGCCAGTAACAAGCAAAAGCATAAGAGGAAGGTGTAGGTCAAATATTATCTTGCTAGCAGAGATAAAAGAAAGATTACTCATTTTAAAAATGCAAACCTCTTTGAATATTCCTGTATCTCATAGTATGAGAAATAAAGAGCTCATTGATACTTTCCTTCTTACGTGTTAGCTTATGTTTGTGGGTTAGATTAAGATACGTTTGTGTCTGAGCATAAGTTTTTTACTTCTAACAAGAGTTTTCCAGCAAAGTTTCTACACAGGTCAGAGCATACATACAGCTACTTAAAACGGGTTATGAGTAAAGAGGCACAAGCTAAGATTTTGAGATTCACTTTGCCTTGTAGCTAGAAGAGACAAGAATGGATCCCATGAGAATCCTGAACCCAAAGGACACTTACCTCTTAGGCAACAGCTGATCAGAAAGGAATCATTTAATCAATCACAACACTGGCTGTACTAACCTCATGTGTATGTTATGTTTTTCCCCTGACAGGCAGATGATGGTTACTTAAGAAATTTTATACATCCAATCTAAATACTAATTGAGGTATCAGATAGAACATTTGTATCATAATGCTCATTACTACCACAGAGGAAAGAATTTAAGTAGCTGACACTCATTTGCAATACTATTACCAAAGTCTCACAAAAATCAATGTATCTGTAATGGTGAAAAATCCTAAAGCTATTGAAGACAAGGAAGATAAAAATAAATTATTTTCTCAAACTTTTCACAGAGTCAAGGGCCACCAAGATCATTAGAGGGATGGAGTACCTTGCTTATGAGGAAAGGCTAAGAGAATTGGGATTGTTCACCCTGGAGAAGTGTTTGGGGTTATCTAACTGCAACTTTCCAGTACTTGAAGGAAGCCTACAAGAAAGATGGAGAGAAATTATTTATAAGGGCATATAGTGACAAGACAAGGGGAATGGCTTAAAACTCAGAGTAGGTTTACAATACATACATAGAAGAAATTCCTTACTGTTAGGCTGCTGAGGCACTGGAACAGGTTCTCTAAAGAAGTTGTGGGTGCCCCATTTCCTGGAAATGGTCAAGGTCAGGCTGGATGAAGCTTTGAGCAACCTGGTCTGATGAAAGGTACTTCTGTCCACGGCAGAGGGGCTGGAACTAGATGATCTCTAAGGTACCTTCCAAGCCTCTCTATGATTTGATGTAGCATTTCTAATGGTTTTAATGAGTGTTCAACCACAGACAGCATTTAACCAAAGTCATTTTCCCAAATCAAGATGAATAAGTCTATTACCATAGTACTGAAGACTGGTTGTCTGCTGTGTTCATTAAATACACGTTGGAGACACCCTGTTTTACCCAAATATTTCCCTGAGTCAAATATGACTTAACAAGCTGTGAATAAGCTGTTACCACAATTACTCTGCAATGTGCATTCCAAGAGGGAAAGCATGACAATCCCCACGATGATCACTGGTAGTTACAGTAAGAAATAAACACTTGGCAGTCTGCCACAAACTGGTAATTGTTTATGTGAACATCTTTGATTTATAGAAAACAGGAGAGCTATCTTAGTCTAGTATAATATTGGTTCTTACTGTGGCTCATCTGTTAGTAGTGGGAGGCTGGGGTGAAATTTGGCCTTTAAGTGAAACTTAGGGAAAAAATCTACCTGAAGATTTGGAAGTAATGGTTCTGTGTTGTTTATGATTATTTTATTTATTGATTTATTTTTTGTGTGTGGTTTGTTTTTTTGGTTGTTTGTTTTGGTTTGGTTTTTCCCTAAATTACACAGATTGGTTATAACAGATTCTTAATTTTCTAATACTTTGTTTACTTCTTATATCTCTCATTCATTTATCTGCTCTGTTCACAAGTCTTGTCAGCTGTAAGAAGCCAAACTCTGAGTGCATTCTTGCATCTAGTTAAGCCAACATGGAATAATTGATGTGGAGTTCTATAAACTTCTGAAATTTATATTAAAAAGGACATGACTTTACAGCCGTGGATAACAGTTTCAATCTTTTAGGTCCACATCCATACAGCAAAATAGAGAGATGGTATATACCTTAAATAGAATTTATGAAATTTGTCAAGCTATAAGCTCATACAATATTGAGATCATACAATTTAGTATCTTCTCAAAATGTAAAACCGTTGAAACATTTCTGTGAAGACATTATGCAAAATTAAATATTTAATTTCACACAGTATCTTTGGAACATTTCAATATTCAATAACTATTCAGTTGAAAGGGTCCACTTGTATTAGTAATGGCAATGTAGTAACTGGATCAAAAACTCCCACACATAAACTGAGATGACATAATCATATACACACAACATATATTTCACATAATAATGTGAAATAATAATATTTCAGTCTATTTTGAAGTACATATTAAAATTAGCTAGCTTCATAAGAGTCCGCCTAAGGCTTTCTAAAGTTACACTTATAATATTTAGTACAACACAGCATAGTAAAAATTACACCTATAGCAGCCTCAATCCCTGCTTCCTTGGTTGAAACATAAGTGAAACAATTGTAAACTGAGATTAAATTAATCATAAAGTCTTATGACTTCTTTAACTACATTATACAGCCATAATAACACAGGAATAAAATAGTCTTAATATGAAACTCCTTGCTTCTGTGTCTACATCAGACTTGCAATATAATAGGACAGCAGCTTTTTCAGTATTAATACATTGCATTTGTCTTACTTAGGCAGCTGAGTAGAATCTTCTCATTATCGTCTAGTTTGTGATTGTTAATTAATAAGTGCCACTTGCACATTTTCTTCTCTACATTTGAAGCTATTAGCAATGTCACATGACGTATCTGTAGTTGGCCAAAGACAACTACACAAAATAAATGAAACAAAAAATACTGAAATTATGGAAGAATTACTCTCATTTAGGCTATCAAATTTGAAACTGATACACACATTCAACACTCAAACACGTGGTAGAAACCATAATTTTGAACAATTCAATCTTTTTTGTGGCTATCTCACAGAGTTATAAAATTAAAACAGTTATTTGAAGCAGACAAATTATTCTATTTTTCAACTTCGTAGTCAAAGAACTATGGAACATTCCTTTAGATGTATAACAAATATATTTCTTTAAACGTATAGCAAAGTGCTTAAGTAGAACATATTTAGTTGAATAGAAAATTAAAACAAGTACTGTGATTCAGAACAGCAGCCAAGTACTAGAAGGTTACTGTTGTCACATAAAATTTCTTTTATCATACCAATGTATTAAGGATGCCAACAGAATGTGCTCTGGACATTTGGAACAGATTCTTAATAGGAGTTTTGGAACAGATTCTTAATAGGAGTGCTTTTTATCTAGTATTTTTATTCTGTTTATTTGGATTTACCTTGGAAATACTGCAATAGTGTCTGCATCACAGGCATTTGATATTGCTGCCTTTTTGCAAATGACCAAGACCTAAAGAATGCTTAGTAAACACTTGGCTTAACATTCTGGTCGCTTCTTGGTAACGGATATGAATCAACAAATTGAATAATGCCAACCCTGTCCAAGTCACAACAATATAAAAGACTCAGCACACAGACTTTTGAAAATCACAAATATTTGGAGGGAAAACTATGAAGTTGAGCATAACTTGTCATCTTTATTTCTCTTGAAGACTATGACAGAGGAACATGACAGAATTTTAACCATGGGATTTTAGCAAGACCATATTTCAAAGACATTTGAAAACATTAAATCAGAAATCTATAGTGATGGTTGGGTCATATTCAGTACAAATACCATTCACCACAATTGCTATGGTTTGGGATAAATACACTCACATTTTTTTGAACAAATACTTATTGACTGAAGTTTCTTGGCATGACATTTTTTTTCTAGAGTTTACTTAATTTCGGTTTACTGTGATACTCTCATGAATAAAAACACACCTAGAACTGCTGCTTTCAAGATTTAAGCCACAGACGTGTTAATTAAATTTAGACACGCATTGATGGCACAAATCAGGAATCACACCTGGGCTTGGAAAAAGTAAAACCATGTCCCTCTATCTCCAGATAACATGCTGATTAGCTTTTGCTATCAACCAGAGACAGACTGACCTACAAACTAAGCTGACGTCTAAAATTTAATCCCAGCTCTACCCTAAACTAACTTTGTTAATCAAGTCTTACACAAAAGGGTTATATAATTTAATGGAATAAAATACTGCGTATGATGCAATACCCTCTTTATAAATAAAAGCAAAACAAACATTTTTCCAGTCCTGCCTATCAACAAGATACAGCACATCATGGTAAAAAAATATAATTAGCCATGGAATTTTATGTATCACTTCTGAATTATCATTACACACCAAAAACTTCTACTATGTAGGAATTACGGTGTAATATAAAGGAGAATCTGGAACTGATTGTGAAGTCTGGATCATCATACAATAACCAAAAAACTCAAACCCAGAGTTACTCTTAAGAGAGAATTAATTTTTCCTGAGCGAAGTTTTGGCAAAATGTAGCGTTTTGGTAAGAGCACAGTGCTGCAGTTATGCTGAAGTGATGAGAATTACTTCGTCTGTTTTGCCCGGACAAAAAAGCTCAGCAACTAACACTTGATTAACTAAAACCCAATTAACTAAAACCAATAACTAAATCTTAATTAACTAAAAACCTATGCCATCAAACCATTTCTGAAAATGTATCTAGAACACTAATTTCAAACTTAGGTGCCTAAACCTAGGGCACCCAAACAAGAGACTGTTAAAAAGTGCTGAGAAGATACAAAGCCCTTTAAAATCAATAGTCTCTATTCATCCCTGAATAAAATTGATTCACATAACCCAAGCAGTCAGAATGAAGCATAAATCATTCCTACTGAAATAGCCACAGATTGCCTCAACAAAATGGTAACACAGGACTGGATGCCAGGAAGAGAATCACAGAATCACAAAATATGCTGAGGTGGAAGGGATCCACAAGGATCACTGAGTCCAGCTCCTGGCTCTGCACTGGACCATCCCCAAGAGTCACACCATGTACCCAAGAACCTTTGTCCAAATGCCTGAACTCTGTCAGGCTGGTGCTGTGACCACTTCCCTGGGGAGCCTGTTCCAGTGTCCAACCATCTTCTGGGTGAAGAACTTTTTACTAATACCCAACCTAAACCTCCCTGACAGAACTTCAGTCCACTCCCTCATGTCCTGTCACTGGTCACCACAGGGAAGAGATCAGTGCCTGCCCCTCCTCTTCCCCCCATGAGGAAGCTGTAACTGCAATCAGTTTCCCCCTCAGTCTCCTCTTCTCCAGGCTGAACAGACCAAGTGACCTCAGCCACTCCTCACACAGCTTCCCCTCAAGGCCCTTCACCACCTTCTTTGCCCTCCTTTGGGCACTCTCCCATAGCACTATATCTTTTTTATATTGCAGCACCCAAACCAGCCCCCAGCACAGGAGGTGAGGCTGCCCCAGTGCGGGGCAGAGCAGGACAATCCCCTCCCTTGCCTGGCTGGTGATGCTGTGCCTGATGCCCCCCAGGACATGGTGGCCCTCCTGGCTGGATAGGCCAGGGCACTGCTGGCTCAAGTTCAAATTTCCATTGAACAGGACCCCCAGGTCCCTTTCTGTGCCGCTGTTTTCCAATATCTCATTCCTCAGTCTGTCCATGCATCCAGGGTTGCCCCATCCCAGGTGCAGAAAATTTCCAGTGTTGAACTTCATATGGGTGACAATTGCCCAGCCCTCTAATCTGTCAAGGTCTCTCTGCAGGTCCTGAGGTAACTCTATTTGCCATAACCCTAATATTATTTTTGTTGTTACTCTGTTAAAAAGTATCTAACCTTTCCAGATTCCATCCTCTTCTCTTGATGGACTGCAGAGCTTGTACCCAGGGTCCCACTATGAACCTCTTTCAAGGTAATGTGACCTATTGAACCCATCTTATTAAACATTATAGATTTGGCTGACAAAGCAGCTCAGATGGAATTATATTTTCAAGACCTAAATACCACTTGTTTTACCTTCTGCCAGCAGAACCAACAGAGATTTGCTCTCACTCCCTATAGCCCTTTGAAAAGTTAATTTGTGGAGCAAGTCACAATGTTTCTTGCAGACCTCATATCACCTTATTTAAAACAGGAAATACACTTTGGTCTGAAGGATAGAGGTTTCCAGACACAGAAAGGGAACAACTGAAATGGAACAATGGCCTTTTAAGTCATATTGTGCTTGGGCAGGATTATTATGCTCTCAGGGCTGTGTCCTGAATCCCTCCTTCAAACACTTCAGTATAATCAGCTTTTTAGGCCTTTCAGCTCCATGCCAAATGGCAATAATGCCAATGCTGCCCACATGAGCCAAATCACCTCCAAATAAGACATAACAGTTTTGTCATTACACCACTCCAGCAACACTGTGACAGTAAGGAAATCTGGTTTCTTCATCCTGCATTGGAAGAGAGTCTATCATCAGTCACCAGTTAGAAGGAACATTACCAAAGTGACAAGGTGAAAAAAAAAGGGGAAATAAGCTTTTCATTTTACCAAAGACAAACAACCTTGTCTCAGGAGATCCTGGTGTTTCTGGATACAGTGGTATTACCAGAAGTTTAGCACATGGCACGTTTACCACGTGGCTGGAACATACTGTTCTTGCTGGAAGGGTGCAAGGGGAAAGGCTTTATCCTAAAAACCTCAGTACAGAGATAACCTAGAAAGGTTCTCTGGGACTGCTTTCTGAGATGTAGTAATTGATTATGTTGACACTTCCAGTCCCTCCAGGACAGTGTTTCACAGCTCAGTGAACACCGGTGGTACAAGCTAAGCTAGTAGACTTTCCCTGGAGTATTCACAAGTAGCTAAGAGTTGAAGAGATAAGGAATGGGTTTCTCAGTTACAACTGGGAATAAAAATTCTGATCTTGAATCTTCTCTGCCAGCACAGTCAGTTAGATCTTGTCAGCTGATCTTGTCTAAGAGGCAATGAAAAAAATCAGTGAATTCTGGTGCTGCCTAGGTGAGGCTGGTGACAGCATCCTACAGAATATCCTGGGTTGGAAGGGACAGTCCCTGCTGGGCTGTGTCCAGTGATGGCTTACACTTGCAGGCCACAGACAGCAATGCTTCACGCTGCCAGCCCTAAGCTGGTAATCAGCTACTGAAATGGAGTAGAGATAAGAAGCCTGAACCTTGTCCCAGCTGTCACTGGGACTTTAGCCATGATCGTTTCAGCTGCCAGCAGCCATGAATGATTCCATATGTACAGTAAATTTAAGCTGTCAAAGCTCTACAGAGGCAAGAATGGCCTACTTGGGCCACCACTGACATACTATCATACCATGGCCACTTCAATAATTAGCATGGGCATTGACAATTCATTGGGAGATGGCAGGCCCCTTTCAAGGTGTTTGTTGGAGGGTTTTGGATTACAGAGCTTTATCTTTGCCTCTTGAGCAAACATGAGGAAAATACTTGGTTGCAACTATGAGAACAGGCTTTCTGTAGCTTGTTAGTCACAGATGAAATGTTGACATGTAAACAGGCACACTCTGATCAAGCCTGAATTAGAGCTCAAGCTTTTAAGTTGTAGAATTACACACATATTCAGGAAATCAATGCATATTGATTCTTGATTTCATTTAGATAACTATAAACTGACCAGAAGAGTTGTGACCAGGCTATAGATGCTTTAGGGAAACAAAGCAGTCTTTGCATCATTCTTCGGTGAATTTCTAATGAATTCAACAAAGAACCACAACAAAGTTACTGTCAGACAACATTTGGGTAGGTTTTTTTTCCAAATCCAGAATGAAAATCCTTTTCAAAACAGGGTAAACCACAGAACTTCCTCACTACATAGCAATATTAGGCTTTTGGGGAAAGGTTGGCAGCTAAGTCCACCTTCTGCACAAAACATAGGTCTTGAGCATTAGATTTTGCAGGAAGGGTTGATTTTACTTACACAAAATAGCTTTCAAGAGATTTGATGTTGTTTTGATACAGAATAAAAAATATTTTTTAAATGTAGAAGAATTCTGCAGAATGAAAGAACAACTCTCAACGAGATTTACTTCTGCAATTGAGGTCAACAACTTGTTCACCAAAGCACTGCCACAATAAAAAATGCCAGAAAGTAAAAAGATCTAAGTGACCCTCTCTGAAGAGTTACTGACAATTTGAGCTAAATCTTAGTGCAATATCTTTATCACAATACTCTCTTTCCTCTCTGAAAGTGTCACTGTTACTATAGTAACTGGCATATTAAAAAAAAAAATTCCCCTGCTAATCTTGAAATATGAACATATACCTAAAATTACCATGCTTACTGTACCAGTATTATCACCCAAAGATTTTGCAGAGCTTTCAGAGACATCATAAACATAAATGCTACAATGAAGAAACATTTTGTATTTGATAGAATATCTGGTAGTTGTTGTAGATGAATTTACATGGCTTCACCTCCTTCAGAAGTTAAGGTGTTGATACAGAATAAATTATGAAGAGAGACAAAAGACTAAAATTACTTTAGAAAGAAGATATGGCTAGGTTGCAAAAGACAAGGTAGAAATTATTTGCCACTTTATGAGTGTTACAGAAGCAAGTCATAGTCTTGATAATATGCAATCTCTTTTCACATTGCTGGAAGATAACACAACTGCATTGACAGAAGCAGGCACAACTCACCATGTCCTGCATGCCATTCTTCTCCATGCTGAATTGTTCTGGATTCTAAAAATCACTGGGAAGTACTGTGAAAAATTATATGTCACATAGAGACAGTCAAGGGATAAGGCATATCCCTACTGCACAGTATATAAGGATCAGCATAAATTAGAGCTAGCACATGGTCTATCCTTCTGTGTGCAAAGAAGGATTTTCTCCCAAAGTAATTAGGCTTTATGTGCAAAAAGCGTTTTTTACATTACTTGTTTATAGATGCCTGATCAGATACTAATCCTTTATCATCTTCCTTAACCTAAATTTTGTGGTTGTTGTCTAGGATTTCCAGCATTGTAACAGACACATAGAAGTTGACAGATAAAAGTAATCAAATCCATTATTTTTATTTCTTCCTTTAATTATTTCATTACAAGTTGTGATGCAATAATTACAGTCAGTTATCCTTATTCAGAATACAAACACTTTAAAAGGGTCAAAACTTTGATATATGAAGTATCAAGCTCTGTCTTAAATGTCACTGAACTTCCTTTTTGTTGACTAATATGCCTATAAAAAGTATCCTGCAGGCAAGTCTGGACATGAAATAAGATTTCTTAGCAATATAAAAAAGATGCATGCAGACACAGGACTAACTTTCCACAGTACCTCCAAATTACTCTAAATGACAAATGTATGCTATGGAGGCAAGGATGTAGGCAGAGACCCGGACTTACAGGGGAGAAATGGAAGCTGCTTACTATCTACCCAGTCACCTTCTTCTCAGCTGAGAAGATCAAACACAGGAAATATCTGAGGTAGCTGCGCAGTAAAAATAAGTGGATTGGAATGGAAATATTTATTAGATGACAATGGCTTTCCCACTGTAACTGTACTGAAAATTAGCTAGAGTGAGCCTCTGAGTGACTCTTTGGGTCCCACATGGATATGCAGAGCCATGCTGCAGACTTTCTAGGCAGCCAGAAGTCCTTGCAGCAAGTTCTACAAGTCTTTGTGTTACCTTGGTCTGAGCTGTTTGGTGTTTCCTTCCTGATGAGCTATAGGAAAGTCCTGTTCATTCTTCTGACTTGTGGAGTGACTAATGGGGAGCTGCTGGTCAGATCATGTTTGTCTTTGTGCACATCTGTCTTTGCAACGAAGGATTGATCCAAGTGAATTCCCAGTCCAAATTTTAGCCCAACCTACAGCTGTGTCAGTTGGAAGGACCATAGCATGTCAAAAAATAAGGATTTGTGTGTGGATAGAAAGGGCGTGAGCAAGATTCATAGCCATATTGTGATGTCCTTAGTGATTTTAGGTTCCCCCTATTTTCTGTACATGATCTGTCCCATTGCCTGCACATATCTGTGGTGCAGTCTCAGTGTGTTTGTGCAGGTGTCCACTGCAGAACTTCTATTGACATAAACGATGATGGCAACAAAGATTTTGGAAAGTGTCACAAAAAGAGTAAACTATCTGCAGCACAAGGGGATGCTAAAGAGGAGAAATGAAAATATGAAGTGATCTTGGAAACAAAACAGAAATTTAATGTATTTACAGATTCATTCTCATTTTCAAATCTCTGCTCAGATTTCTGACATAAAGCTAACTAAAAAACCAGCTTTATGCTTCTCTTACAGGCAGGGAAATTTTAAAAAACTTGAGAAAAAGAAAGATTTTGCAGGATTATGAAACCAAGAGGAGAGAAGCTTCCAAAATTTCATGCATTTGTTCAAGAACAGAACTTTAAGAGGGCTTTGTCCATCTGTTTCAAAACCAAAATATAAATTTGTCTTCTCCCCAAAGAAACAATTCTGAAACCTATTCTATATCTTTACTGCAAAATTTATTGCACATTTTAACACCAGCACATACACTTAATTAAAAGTACTAAAATGTCAGAACTCTATCAGGAAGCTGGGAGATGTTGGCCTGTGTCCCAATTAGCTCTTTTATTAGCTACTCTGGTACAATCATTTTTAATGAACTGGGTATGAATTTGATCAGGAACTGATCTAAAAGTGCTTGTTATAAACAGTAAATTGTTGCAGGGTAGGAGATCAGGTTATGCCCCAATAGAATTAGCTGTGCTAGACTAAGACACACTTATAACCTCATTCATGTTAGAAAGAATTTTGTTTCATATGCAGATTTTTTTGAATAGCGGGGTTTTTTTCTATGTATTTGCTTTAGAAAAACAGAAGGATAAACTTCTAAGAATTTTAGACTTCTTATACACTTTGAGGTTTGCAAGGGAAGGAATAATGACTTAGAACAAAGACTCTGTAGGTTTACCTGAAAACTTTACTATTAAAGGTGTTACACAGAAGGTCTCAGAACATTTGGACTTAGTGGGAAAATTTCCTCAGCTTTAAAAACAAAAAAGACATTAATTCTGTCAATACCTGTTGCAGTCCTCCACAAGGATGGCATGGCTGTAAGATGCTGATAATGTGGGTGGGATGACTGGCATACCCTGCCCTGCAGGATTTGGTGGGAGGGGAGGATGTTCCTGAATTTACCAGAGTACTCCTGTATTTCAGGAGAGGCCCCTTTGCTTGTGTCCTTTTTATTTCCTATGAAAAGGGTCATGCTGATATATAGATCAGCATGGTAGGCCATGTACAACCTTCTGTTATTTTATATGGAGACCTTACCTCAAAAGAACCAAAACCACACTTATTAGATAAAATAGATAAAAGTTGCAGTTTGATTCTATCTGAGGGGCCAAATTATCTTTGGTCTTATTAACTGTAAACCACGTTCCATAAATCCAGCCTGGGATCTGAAGTCTTATTAGGTTTCTGTCACGGAAAGAGGGAAATAATGACTCTGTAACTGAGTTTCTATTCGTGATTCATTTTTAATGATCCATAAACCAGGACAATGTACCTCCACAGAGATATTCTGTTTCTCCAGTGCTTTCAGGTATGAAGAGAGAATGTGAAAAATTGTTCCATTTTTTTTCTGCATTAGCCCTTTTACTGACCACTTTAAATAAGATTACCACATTTAAACAGAATGAACACTGTACTAATTCTGTCAAACTTCAGTGATCTCCCATGCTTTGAAAATAGCTTTGAAACCTCTTTAGGTTTATTTTAAATTTTTCCTTTCCAGAATATTCCTTGTAGATTCACCATTTCTTTGAGAGTAATTGATCAGGCAGTGTTTCTGGTAAAGTATATTGAGACCAAATCCATATAAATCCTCCAATTCCTTTATATTTGAGATAGAGTTTATCTTATTATTTAATATCATTACAGAAAAGGTCTGCTTTTCACTTGACTTAGAAATAATATACTGTATTAAAGAGGAGCGTTTATTTGCAGCAAATACATCCAATCCTCACAAAAATTAGTAGGACAGCAGAAAACTTCTTTGCTTTTTGAAATCAGAATAATTATACTTTTTTGGAAGGACAATCATGTCAGTCAATAAAGTATAATTTGAGGGCAAGCATTTATTTTGTCCTCCTTTTGGTGTGAGATTGATAAAGTTTTGGCAGAGTTACGCATCTGAGTCAGCCTTAGCTTAAATGGTTATTGTTCTACCTACATAACACAGTCTAGTAGTTCCCAATCTTATAAAGCCCAAAAGGAAAATCAAATCATGCTCCTAAAATGCCACGTGCAGATTTCAAACTAATCCTTATCTTCTCCCAGAATGAAATGAGAATAAAATACCTGTTTCACTGAGCTGGGTCTAATAGATTCACTTTACGAAGGAAGCTAATGCCAACGTCCATTTCCATGGAAACGGAGCTCGCAGAGGCATCTTGCATGCAGTGTTTGGGGTTAAGCAGAGCCGAGTTTGGGACCCACATTCCACACAATCTAAACTGATTACACACTGCAAATGTGCAGTGCCGATCTCCACCTTAAGTGGAGATCAGTGGTTTTCCTTAATAAGTCAGTGGTTTTCCTTTGGGGACTGGGTACCCTCCATGAGAAGCACTCGCCCCGACTCACGCCTCTGTGCTTTCCACAGGCTCTGCCGCACCCATGCTCGCTGCAGCACCAGCTTCCGCCTGCCTGGTTATCAATGGATTTATTTTTAGTGGCTTTGGAATTGAGAGATGCTGAGCAGCTTTCTGCCCCTTCTGCTCTGCCTCTGCACTGGCTGGGAGAACAGGGTGGGGGAGGATGCAATGGCAGGGAGGTGTTTTAGCCTTTTCAGCTGCAATTCAGCATTGTGAGCCAGGTCACACAGCCCAGATCAGCTGAGCTGTACGTGTGGCATTTCAGCACAACAGGTTTTGTGAGCAAAGGATGCCTACTCTCTGCATCTGATGCAGTTTATATTTTGCAGGTTTCTTCAGGTGCAAAACACTGAATAAGGGAAACCATCCTGTAGGCAGCTGCTTAGGAATCTCCTGTTACTTTAAGAGAAGAGAAAAATATCTGAATTCTGGTATCTTGGTCAGTCTAAGTTAGCCAACAAGGACCTTGTGAAAATCTCGTTATTCTTCAAATAGAAAACAGATTGCATTCTTTATCTTTGGGGAAAAAGAAAAAAAAAAGGCAGCCAGGAGGATATGCTCCCTGAGTTTGTTTCTCTTTCTTCTGTCTGATTTAATTTAGTTTAACTCCTTCAGGATTTACTGTTCATTTCTCGTCCTGTTTAAGTGCATTATTAATTAATTCACTTTTCATTTATTATTATTTATTTGCATTATCTTAATGCATAAGCACCAACATTCTTCATTTGAAGAGCTGTACAAATCACCAAACAAAGCAAAACAACAAAAAAAAAAATCATGTAGTAGAAGAATAGAGACAGCAGACTAATCCAGACAGGCAGAGAAATCCTAATGAACATTGCAGAGTATTTGTCAGGATGACAGGAAGGGAATCATCAGCCTAAACATTTAAGTTCCTGTTAAGCAGAATTGCAAAGGAGACTGTGACAGATTATTTTGCAGGAAAGACCTGTGTGACAGATTAACATCAACAAAATTTTGAAATGGATTTGCATTTGCAAAGGACCAACATTGGGACAGACACAATCTCTGCCTCAGATGAGATCTTTATGTAAGTCACTGTGGGAAAAGAAGGAAAACTGGACTACAGATAGCATTATTAGATGCATGCATGTAAAAAGAAGACTGCATACATGTACATATGCAAATAAATATAGTCCAGGGACTATGTTATTAGCTAGAATAGCATGGATGGTTATTCTGGATGGTTCAGCTCTTTGTCTTTCTTCACTACTCTGTAATACAGGAAATCCAGATTCACCAGAAAATGCCATCAGCATTGCTTTCCTAAACTGCATTACACTCACAAAGGCAAAAACTTTTAGGCTGAAAGCGAGCATGGTAGATTTTTCCCTGCAGTAATTTGTTGGAAGGGGGAGCTTCCTATTTCAGAGCTCTCCAGCACTTACTATTGCAGAATACTAAGCATGGCTTCTCCCATGCACTGTTTCCATGGGGTATCACATAGAGACAGAAGGGGCATGGACTGACAGAAGAAATATATTTATGAATGTCAAGGACAATTTATTCTGTCTTTACAAGCAGACCTAAGGAAAAATTGTCAAAAATACCTCAGCATGAGAAACTGCACTGTAGTTAGTTCCTTGGCTTAATGTATCAGAAAAATATGCATCTCAAGCTGATCCCACCATGATCTCTCCATCTGTGGCACATCATTTATTCCAGTAGCGTATAAACTGCATTCATTAATACAATATTCTCCCAGGTTCATCATAAATGTGCGTTGCAGGTATGAATCCAGGGCCACGTTTGAATTTAAACCTGGATTGCCAGTATACTATTCTACCTTTCATAAAATAGCACTTACATGGGCATTTTTCAGATTGCCAGGCTGGCACAAGTGCACATAGGCTATACAAGCTTGAATTTTCCATATGGTTATGTTCTAATCAACATGGATTAATTATTTCTGATCCTTCTCATACCCAACTGTATAATGAATTTTTATTTATAGTATTTCCTATTTGTGTGATGGTGTCAGGTCCCGAGAGGGGCTTCTGTAACAGGAGGCAAAATGCTAAATTGAGCTAACACACAGAGCCTGCTTCAAATAATTTTACAATGTTTTAGCTGTCTTTCTGAAGAAAATTGTATGATATCATGCCAACACCAATAACTTTTTTCTGTGTCCCATGAAGCCACCTATAACAACTGACCATTTAACTTCAAGAATCAAAAAAAATCTGTGATAGCCCCAGTAACCAGTCAGTCTTATTAGGATTTGGCTATGCATCCTCCTTTGTTTTACCATGGGAAAAGTGCATCTCCCATTGCATATAAGCCGTCCAGGTAGCTGGTGCATCTACAACTGCTGCCAAAGCAGACTTGGTGCACTCAACCACCAGCACCTGTCTGCACTGACAAATCTGCCAGCGAGTATTCAAGTTCTGCTGGTGCTACCCTCCTCTCGCAGCATGCCATGAGGGAGGACTGTACAAGGGAGCAAACCAAGCTGATTTTGGCAGGCATAGACTGCAAAGCTGGGATTGCTGCCTGGAGAAGAGAGGAACGAGGACAGTGAAGGGCAGGTTCCTCAGCGCACCCAGCCCGGTGACTTGGTGCACGTGTGCATGCAGGGGACTCTCTGCACATGCGCTGGGACGCTGGAGCCACTGCACCATGATGAGGAGTGCCCTGGGAAACCACAAATCTCCTCTGTTCTCTTCTCCTGCCTAACCCTTCTCTTTCCCTCACAAACATGTACATCCATGTCTCCACAGCCACATCTCTTCTTTTCCTCTCCTGCCCTTTTCTACCCAATACAAGACATTTTGTTTCCATTTACTTGTTACTCTATGCAATTGACTTGAAAGAGAGTGCTTAAAGAGAACTGAATTACATTAAAGTATTATCTTGTTGGTGTTCATACCATGTCTTTTTCCTACTTTTATTTTACTTGTAAGACCCTTCAATATGGATCCTGCATATTGTTCTGTGCCCAAAGGGGCTCTCAAGTTAGTCTCTAGGTAGAGCTGTCCAAATGTAACAAATCAATAACAGCATTTGTGAAGGACTGCAGATAACTAAGGCTTAGGATTTTGGACAAAGATATTCCACTGATGAGTTTCAGACTATATGAATGTCATTCTAGAAATCTTCTCAGCTCTGTAGAAGCCTTTGATCCCCACTGCTCCTGAAAGTCCAAGCTTTATCTTTGAGTATCTACAAAACTACTTGTTCTGACTTCAAACTACTCTAATGTTATAAATATTTCTACTTAACCTCTAGAACAAATTACATTCATTATGATGATGGCTTGTAAAGAGTTCTCAAGAGCTTTGAATGATTACTTTGTTGTTATTTTATCCTATTTCCTACTTTATTATGCAAAAGATTATTTTTTAAACACAGCTAAATAGAAAGCACCAAGATATTTGAAAAGAGCTAGGAAATGAAAGTTGAGAGCTAATGCCTTCATATAATTCAAATCCCATACAGTAAGGGGTATGTCTAATCATTGAGAATATGAAAAAGTGGTTCTAATTTTTTTAAAACAGTCAGAAGTATTACTTAACCTGTATTTAAGGCAAGAAAAAATTATGGGCAATGGAATGAAAGGAATTATATGGATAGAGGGAAAGGCTATGCTTAATAGGGTATTCTCAGATTCTTAGATCTTTGTTGGATATATCTCAGGTTTGTACTAACATATAGAAACCTCTGTCAGACATGCCAGAAACCAGAAATCCAGAGCACTTGAGCTTGACACTGACCTCAGACCAGGCTGGTCTTCCAGTCTCTAGGGACTAGCTGGAAACTGGCTGCCAATTTCATCCAGTGATGACTGCATGCTTTGCAACGGATGTGCAAACAAAAGGATACAAGAACAGATAACTTTACAGTCGTTCTTTTCCTCACCCACACACCCAGAAAGACAGGCCATTTTCTTTGCAATTCATGAAGGAAACAGTCGCAGAGCACCTTAACCCTCTACAGCACATGCACTGTGAGCTCTGCTCCCAGGGAGCTGGAGTGGTGGTGGGGGGGAGGCACATTCCTAATCCTCTCACTCTTAGCATTAGAAAGGGGGTGATTTTGAGAAAAAGAAAATACTCTTTTCAGATGTTTTCTCTAGAATACATCCTGCAAGCTCTCCATAGTCCAGCGGGAAAAGATTTTATCTTTCATAAATTAGGGTGCTTGGATCCCCTAAAGTCTCTGAGAGAAGCTCTGATTTCTAGAGCAGCTTGGGGCTTTCAAACTGTGAACATTCTTCTGACAAAGACTTCTCATTATTTCCTTTGCTACTCTCAACCAGTTACTGTTTTAGCAAACACAAAAACTATTCTCAAATTACAGTGCCCGTCAGAAATCATGTTTAAGCATCACATGATGCAAGCAGTGAAGTCTATTATATTAACTGTGTCTAAAATGAAGCCTTCTCAAAATGTTTTTTCTTTTTCCTTTCAAGCATTCCTACTTTCTCCATAGCCTATTCTATTAAGCACACTTCTCAAAAAGGAAAAATAAATATTCTCCAGAATTACTTGCAAACCAAACATTTAATGCATAGCATGTAGTCTATGGTAATGTGGAGAGATCCCAATTAAATATTTCATCACTTGGGACTGAAAGATTTAGCAACCTAAATTTGGTGATTCTACCCAAAGAAGTTTACAGTCCATATTAGCAAAATTATTAAAATCTTTCTTATGTTTAGAGATTTTCTCTAATTTTGACTTTAAATAAAGGAGAGAGGGGAACTAACCACTATGAAAAGATCAGTTGTAGCAGAAAAAGAATGAAGAATAGACGTGATTAATTCTGGCATTAAGGCATTATAAAATTTCTGGAGTTTAGAGAATGTTATTGAATAAAGAGTGCCAGGCCAGAATACAGAACTGTATCGACATTAAACACACTTCTTAGGCCTCCTAAATCTAAACTTTTGGAGAGCAAAAATATATTCCTAATGACTCTCATACTTCTGCCTCCTCACATTGATTGAAAGAGATACATGGGACTAGGAAAATGACTCTGTTTCCCATAATAATTTGAATTGCATTAATTGTATCTGGTGAAAAGTATTTATATCCAGTATCAGTGGGCTTATACAAGTAGACTTTATTCTGAAACAGAAAGAGAACAGACATTATTCCTAAGACCGTTTTCATACCAATATTCTTGTGTTTAAGCCAGGAATTTTACAAAAGTAATTATTTCAGTATACAAAAAACAAAACAAAAAAACAAAACAAAACAAACAAAAAAACAAACAAAAAAAAAAAGAAAAAAAAAAAGAAAACAAAAAACCCCTGAAATACAAAGGCATTGTTTGTCTAATGACTGGTTTGTTAAAGACTTAGGGAAAACTTCGAGACATACATAATTCAGACACCAACAGAAAAGGTTTTTGGTCTTCTATGAAAAATACTCTACTGGAATACTTGATCCATCTTGGTTTTTTCACTAAACTGGAACTAATTGCATCTTGAGCCTTAATCTTCCTCCAGAGATAATAACATGGGACTAAATTCTGCTCTAAGCTATAGCAGTATTAATCTGAGCAAGGCCTTTGAAGTGGGATTCATTTTTATGCAACATACTTTTCAATAGATTCACTGTTTGCAGGTTTTATTTGGAAATCCCACTTTCATCAGGTTAAAGAATCACACTATTAAAATACTAAGTAATAACAACAATACCTAGCAGCATAACAACACACTGCTCCCTGAGGATCTAACTGCTCCTTGAAAAGGTGAATGACTGCCAGCTCACAGAAGGAGACTGCAGTACACAAGACTGCTATCCATTAAAGAGTAGAAACTGCCTCCATAAAAGCATCATAAAATGTTCCCAGGGCACCACAGCACAGCTCCCATGGGGCTTGGGAAGGGCAGCAGGCTTGTTCTGATGATGGCTAGTGGTTTTTCTGCCTCTAGCTTTCCCCAGGACAACACAGAAGCTGTTGGCACCTATCCCAGCCTTGAGCTACACAGTACCTGTGCAGCCATGCCAGCGCTTTTGGGAAGCAGCTGAGGGTGTTTGTCTCTGGCAGCAGCGTGGGGAGAAGCGCAGGAGGTGCATGGCTGCACATCTGGGGAGCTGCATCGCCTGCCCAGGGGAAAGGCTGGGCAGCACTGGCACCCATGCTGCTCTCCACCCTTCCAACACCAGCTGCACTAAGCCCACTTTCACAGGAGCCCCAGATTTTTGGTTTTGCTCTCACTTTTGGCAGCTGACCTGAGAGAACAGGGAGTCAGCATAACAAGCTGTTAGGTGAGGGGGTTTATCACTGGGGGAATTACAAGCTGTCTGATAAAAGTCTACAAGGATTAACGTGGTGCAAGATCCTGCTTGAAGGAGCTGGTATGGGTAACTCAGTGTATATTTTGCCTCCTGCCCCCAACTCATCTTTCATGTATTTGCTTCTTTGATTTGCTTACTAACCTGTGATTTTTCTGCTTTTACCCTATACTTCCTTTTTCTGTTACTAGAATTTGAGGTCTGAAGCAAAGAATAATTAATAAAAATCCCATCTCTGCAGATAATATCAATTTCTTCACCTCTTAAGAGCACCTTCACACTTTTTGACATTCTATGTCTGTGCTATGGCATGTGAAAGGAGCTGCAGACTCAGGCAAGGCATCTGCTGCTGCTGACTGGCCTCTGAAAAGCCTTCAAGTTGGTCTGGAACCACTTGCTGGCACATCAACAAGCCACCACGTACAGAAGCATTTGGGGTTTGTCCTTGCAGAGGAAGCCATCTTGAAGAGAAGGGGTATGATTATAGTGCCATTTTCCAAATGCCAGCTTGAATCAGATCTTGAATCAGTGCCTGAAACCCCAAGTACCCAAGTAACAGCACTGAAGTCAGGGTAGGAAATGTTGAGCTTGCTGTCCTATCTCCCTCTAGGTAGTCACTAGTT
>JAYDZK010000056.1:24749889-24759889 GCA_034509185.1 Euphonia xanthogaster
GTGCCTTAAAAAAAACCAGTCTTACTATAAGCATGCCAAAGTAAGTTTTAGAACTATTCCATTTTTGTTTTCTCTGTGTATATATAAACACCTTATTTTGCACACTACATTAATTTTCTTATGGATTGTGGTGCTAAAAGCTAATGATGAAAACACTGAAAATACTGAAAGATTTCTTACTGAAATACAGAGGCACCAGAACTCTCTTAAAAAAATGAAAAGAAAAAAGAAAAAAATGGGAAAAAATGCTTTCAGTATGAGAATAATATTTATAAAATTGTTTTACTACAAGAATAATATTCATTAGATTCAATCCCAAACGACATATGCTGCTGTAAACCATATATCTTTTGTGTGCTTTATAGCATCCGAGAGTTCTGGACATACAACTGTTAAAAGAGAAGATGTACACAACACCAAAGTATTCTCACGGCTTCCTTTACCATGTAAAGCTGTTCCCAAACAGATCATTTTACTGATGCACATTACAGAAAGCATCTTTCATTGGAAACACTTCAAACAAGGAAAATACCACAAGAGAGAAGGCTACTGCCTCATACATTGCAGTGATATGACCTCTTGACCGCAAGTTTTTGTATGTGTATTACAAAAGGCTCTTGACACCTGTCATTTTCAGAGATTAATATTTTTTTTAAAAAAACCCTATAATAGTGTTTGAGCTGAAACAGGTAAAATCAGATGCAGTGTAGTATACTACAACTATTCATTCTAACCCTTTTCCCTCTTTATATCAGTTTTAATTTTGGCTTCTTATTACAAATTCTTACAGATAGCAGAGCTGTTCTATTAAAATTCACCTCTTTTTTGAGTGGCTCCAGAACAGAAATGTTACTTTAATTTTAATTTTAGTTTCATGAGAAACTCTTCTATAAATTTGATATGCACAGCCAGCTAAAATTGCCTTGTAATTGATTTCTACAACTTCATAAGGTGGGACAGTATAGGTATTGGAAGGCATTGCTGGTGGAAGGATTTCCCAGTATTTATGTAGGACTATAAAATACCTAAAAAAGAATGCATAATAAAAAAAAATCTAACAATAATAATTTAATTACTTAAATTATTTCAATACTTGAAACATGAAAGTTTTTATTTGTTTGTTTTGTTTTCCATTTAGTATTGTAACCATTTCTTTTTGTTTATGCCTCACATATTAAAGTCCCTTGGTATAATCAGAATGTCAGTAACACATGCCTTTCTATACTATCATTTCAGTCTCAATTTTGCCACTCAGGTTTGTTGCAGCAGTGTTTTGTGTCTATGAAAAACACCAACTGAGTGGCTGATAACTCCTCCATACAGGAAGCATGGAGGACAACCAACCCACACGGCAGCAGTCCTGCGAGGATTCTACATCCAAATTACTACAGGTTGTTCAAATTATGAGAGATCATACATCTGAGAGGCATTACAGTATCACGGCTGCATGACATGAAGTTTTACACTGATTTGCACAGCTCCTGTGACAATGTTCACAGCTTCTACCACAGAGGCATTAACCTCATGCAGGCAAAGAACCACAGTAATAAACCATGCAGTGCTGAAGAATGGCAACTCAAAAATATACTTAATTCACTGTCACATATACACTGTGATTGCAAATGCTTTTAAAAGCATATCACACTAAATGTATTTGGGCAAATGCATTATTGACATAATGTCTATTTCTTAATAAACTGAGTACATTTTCCTGGGAAAAAGAAGGTATCAGTGGGAGGATGAAGGGAATACTGCAAGACTGCAATAATGAAAAAGCACTTCACAAAACATGATCCAGGCCATACATTTTCCCTTTCTCATTCCATCCCGCCCCTTGTAAGGAGGAAATGCCTTGAAGTTCCTTCTTCCCAGTCCACTGCTCACTGCCCATATCCATTCCATCCTCCAGCCTCCCCCATGTTGCAGCTGCTTCTCTTCAGGTTCTTCTATCTTTGCCCAACCCCTATAGCTCTTCTTCCCTTCAGGTCACCTCCCATCAACACACCACCCAGGAACTGGTCCCCTCACCTTGCCTTAACTTCCCAGACCACTTACAGATACTGAGGCCACAGATGACAGGCACAGCCACTTCCCAGCCCTGCCCTGGAGCTGAGTGAGTGCAGTGTGACACGCTGGTGAGACGTGCCACGGCAGCTCGCTGCTGCTCAGGCTCCCCGCGCTCGGGGACTGGAGGCAGTGCCACACACGGGGTCTGTGCAGGAGGCATTTGCTCACCTCCTACAGCTTCAGGCTGACCATCTGCTCTGCTAGGAAGGAACCTCTTGAGGTTGTTGGCTCAATGGCTAACCAAAGGAGCACAATACAGTCCATGCTCCCAACTGCTTGCAAGATCATGGAAGTCTACTTCCCTCTGATGGCTAGGGAGTGAGCTGGGGGGAGCTGACTTCTTGAGGCACCCATGGCCTTCCAAAATATCTCTGTAAGAGCTGAGCTGCCTTTAAAAATATCTCAAATGTCACTTTGCACTGCTTTATGACCTAGAAAGCAGATAAACCTCAGAAGTGAGGACTCATTTGTTACACCAAAATAACAGAAAAAATATAAACAGGTTTTCCATTCTACAAGGTAAACCAACCCAGTCTTCTAAAGATGAGCTGAAGCAGTTCTCAGATCAGTCTGTTATCTATCCAACTCACTATTTGGTTTTGATTTTTTGTTTTGTTTTGGATTGGTTTGGGGTTTTTTTTTGCTTTGTTTTGGGGTTTTTTTATAATTGCTAAACTAATAGTGCATCACATTCACTGAAAAATGTGGAGGGGAGAATCAGCTCTTGTTTATCACAATGTATTTGTGTCAGGTAAAGAAAATGTACTTTTAAAGACTTGTGATATATTTATGAAAAGCAGTGGGGGAGGGGAGGAAGATCCAAAAGGGTTGTTCTGGTCCCTTTTAATATTTTTGTTTAATTTGGTCATGTAACACAATTGACTGATTTAAATGTAATTATTTAAATCATCACTTTTCATGACAATTTATATTGGAATGCAGAAGCCCTTGACTTAAATAGTAGATTTTAAATCTTGTTTTGTATTTGCCTAAGCAGAAGTTCTTTGTCACTGACTCACTGAATGATTAGGCTAGGCTGACACTCAATAAAACAGGAGCTCTTACATTAAATTAGTTCTTTCATTTTGCTATTATGAAATGCACATTTTAAATCCTATTTTCTACCTTTAATGAGTTTGAATTATTTTTTTGTTTAGAAAATAATATTGCTTTATTTTTTATCTTTCTACACTTCATTGAGATGGAAAGCAGAATTAGAATCAAAACAGCATTTAAAAACTATTCTGTATTTGTTAGATTATTAAACTATCTAAAGTTTAGTCACTTATTATACAAGGACTATTTTGTTCTAGTGTGTAAACTGGTCAATAGTTTTTGGTAAGCAGAGGTTTCTTTTCTAAAGTGGCTAACACTACATACAGACAGATACAGAAATATCCTCCTACATTTTCTAAAATGAAGAATATAGCCAGGAAAATAATCTGGAAAAGGAAGACAATTTAGATTGACCATTGGATTTTTCATCCTTGATTTAACGTGTACATCGAGGAACAACAGAAACATGTTCCTGTGAAGCATGCACATATTTCTGCAGTGAAAAACAGGTAAGTACTAGCATTCACTCTAATTAAAAGCATTTTGATGATAGACACTTAAATGGATGACAAGGCAACATTTTCACAAAGAATGACTAAATTCAGAAATTTAACATGCCTTGCTTTGATTCTGACAGCAATTAAAAAAGCCTAAGCCTTTTTTTCATTGAAATTTGAAGATAATTCACTGATGCAACAGGTCTGTTTTATCTATTTTAATTCTTTTAATGGGCTGCAGTAGATTCAGGTCTATGTAAGTATTTTCACACTTTAAATGTTAAATTTAAGCTGGAATATTTGTAAAAGAAATCCATTCTAATGTAAATAACTTAAATCAGAATTTTATAGGTATACATTTTTCCATTAATATTAGTTCAGATCCAACTCACCTTGAAGCCTGGATAGATACAGCTTGAGATATGTTGAAGGTTATATCTTTAAAGAATGCTGTGGCATTGAGGGGCAATATTTTTAATCATTCTACTGTTTTGTAACACAGAAGAAGCACAGTATGCAAAACAATAAATTTTACCAATGAGTTTAATTATTTATGCTAAGTCTAGTAACCCTTAAATAAACTGCTTGTGTAATTAAGGATATCAGGATGAGGGCAAAAAATTGAAAGAAGTTAACTGCATTGCTTGGACATTTGAAGCAACACTGCTACATGTTAAACATAACATTCGTCTTCAGTATGAGCTTGTAATTTTATGTCTGTAAAAAAAGAATCCTTAAATTATATATTTCAGAAATACACAGGCTTTTATTCCTTGACTCCTGTTAAGTTATTATCTTTAAATCAGTTAAGCTCTTTAAGTATATGCTTATTTTTAGGAATGTATTACATACTGCCTATTAAACACAGCAGCTAAACATGTGCTTATGTCCTCTTCAATTAAGTAGCCTTGTTCCCTAAAGCACTTTCAATGTAAATTTATTGTGTTAAATTTATGTTTTTCTTGTTTCTACTGTTATGCATCTCCTACTGTTTCTGCTGTATGGCACAGTTCCAAATGTGTTATAATTTTTAGTGTTAGCTGACACTAGCTACCCAACTCTAATCTTAGAGATTACTGGCCAAACACAAAACAAATCCATGGTGCCAAGGTATTTATCTTAAACATATTATTACTTTAATTTTTCATAACACTAGATATAATTGAATGCTTAAAAATTGACAAAGAAATTTTTAAGATCTGGGAGCATGGTTTATAGCTTTTTTTATGCAAGTACTTCACATCATCTTTAGAGATTAAATAACACAAATTAAAATTCTGCATTCAGTATACATTTCTGAACTTGATAAAATTTGGCTATGCTTATCTTGCATTTCTCAGAGTTCTACCACAACAGAAATCACAAAGATTATGCTTTCTAAACTATATTTTATGATGTTAAAGTTGATTGATTGGATTTTAAAATAAGAGAGTTTCGGCTAGGCATTATGATCACATTTGAGTAAGGATGATTTTATTCTCAGTCTCCTACATTTAATTGATCCCTCTTGGTTCATTTAGACTAATAAGGAAGGGAGGCCTGTTAACACGCCATTTTTTTTTTGCAGATAATTTGGTAAGGGCAGTATCTATACCATGCTGAAAAACAAGAGGCTTTCTCCTTCTGTGAAGAGCCCAACAGCTGCAGTGAGAAAGGTGCCAGTGGTCAGAGGCGGACAAAAGAACAGGGCAAGCATCAACAGGAATGAAGGCTGTAAATGGGGAAGCTGGGGCTGTAAAAACTGTTTCAAAAGGGATGAATGGGTGGGGGCTGTAAAGAAGTGAGGAGAGTCATTTGAGAGAGAATATGATGTTACGTGGAAGAGATCTAAGAAATGGAACAGAGATAGAGCATCATCTGTGAGAACGACGGCCCTGGATATATCACCAAAGGCTGCCAGGCTTACAACAAGTGTGGATGCTCCCAATGCAAGTCTCTTTTGTTGCGAGGGATCCAGAGCTTCTCAACCTTCAGTTTCCACTCCAAAATCTACCTTCCTCCTCTGGTCTCTCCCTAGTTGAGCATCCACTACAATTCACAGCTCCTAGTCTTTTCCAATAACCCACTTCTTCCTTCTCTTTTGCTCCCAAGTACAGGAACCCTATTCAATCTCTATTATATAGATTACAGAAAATAATTAAAACCCCTGCATTTTCATAATACTAACCCACTAAAACAAATTTAAGACACATTAATATTGATTGCCACTGCAAGCCATAAGAACATCTTAGAAGATGCATTTCCTCTGCACTTTCATATTTACCAGGTATGCAGCAAACACCTTACAGTAACTATCATGTTTGAGTGACTTAATAGAATTTTAAGAATTCATACCAAGTGGAGAGGGATAAGATAATACATCAACTTACCCATTTTTCTTGGTTTTCTTTGTTACGCAAATGTCCTAGAATATATTCTGTAGAAGAGATTTCATGTAATATTTCAGGGTTTGTTCTATCTTTGAAATTTCAAAGGACATCTATGAGTATGATAGCATGTTTCTAATTCATTATGATCTTAAACTGAAACTTTGAGAAACATATAAGACTGTGAATGGATAAAGACTAATATTAAATACATTTCTAAAAGAAAAAAAGTATTTCTTGTGTATCTCATTATTGCATGTAATTTAGATACAGCCTACCATCTTCCTGATGCTCTCACATGAAATGACAGAACTCTACCTATTTGCCAAATTATATGAATCCCAAAAGTAACGGTTTTGCGAAGTTGCACCCATTTTTTGTGTATGCTTCTTAAAATTTCATTAAATCCATAAATGTTTCAATTTACTTATAATTTTTGACAAATACCTCAGCCATGATTAAAACAATACCCAAACCTCACACAGTTAATATTAATGATGTATTTACTGCACAACAGTTATTCCAAGGATACAAAATAAGACAATATTAATTTCCTCAGATGGAGCTATGCTCACTTTTGCAGCATTGCCAGTCACTCTCCTGAAAGTCCAGGCTATGGAGAAAGTAAAGAGCAGCAAAGCTTACATGGGATCTATCCTTCATTTCAGACTGCAATGAAATTTCCCTAACATGACTGCTGTCGTGTCAAAACACAGACATGAACACGTATGTATTCAGGACACTAGGGATGCTTTTTTGTTATGAAAGAAGCAAATGTATTCCCTCTTCCAAAGAATTTCTGCTTCATGACGTGTTAGCTCTTTCATATCTGAAAAGACCTGGGAGATGTTGTGATTCAGGACAAATATATACACTCACTTGTAAAGTCTCTGCATTGCAACATTAGATAATCACATTCAAATTGTTCTTCTCTTTAGTGTTAGAAATAACAGCTCAAGCATACTCGGGTTCCTACTCCTTTCTTTCCAAGTTCACCATATAAATCAGATAGACAGCATCTTCTATAAGGCAGTGTTTTATCGTAACCCTGACATCTTTCATGCTACCTGCATTTTGTTGTTTCCTGCATTTTTTTTTTTTCTTTTTGACCATTACTGTCCTAAAGGAGAACTAACTGAGATAAAGGACTATTAGAAACAATCCATTCATAAATCAGGACAGTTTTCAACAGAATTTTCAGACCTTTGCCTGTATTAATGCTGTCTGTATCAAATCAAAGGTTCTATTGCTAACTTTATTTACTTGCAAATCCAAATCTTGAAGTCTGGGACTGGATGGTTCCTTATGGTGTGTATGATTTAAGAGAAAGAGAAGATAGGCTGTTCTTTGCAATTTCTCCTGAGAAAACTGATAGCAAAAGTGTCAAAGATCAACTCAAGATGAACTGTTTCTGTTTCCACAAAACAATCTATAGAAGAATGAAGAAGAGAGTCGAAAGCATAAAATCACTTGAAAAAACCAACTTTTAGATAAAAAAACCAAAATCAAAAAAGCAGTAACCAACAGTTTCTGCTGCGTGTTGGAGGTGTGCAGTACAAAACATAGTATGATGCAGAGCACCAAAGGATGGTTTGATGCTGCACCTGGAAAAATAACTTGTGAAAGGAAAGCCTTCTTATTTAGTCAAAAGCTTTGCTACAATTTTTTGTACTTTAGGATATAGTTAAAAGGATTAACGAAACAAAACACAAAGTTTATTTGTAGGGTACCTGGAGATATGACATAGAGAAAACAGCTGTCTTTCTTCCCTTTTTTCATTTTGATAAAAGAATTTCAAAGAAAGAACACTCTTAGATAACAAATTAACTTTACAGGTTGAGCATTTTCAAATGTGAAAACTGTCAGTACAGTCTGAAGCACAGTTATACTACTGCACACTCTGGAGAGAGGCAACTGATGAACCTTAACAAGAAGAACTTTAACAACATAAGTATATAAAAAGACCATCTAGTCTAAACAGAGCAACAAACAAAAAAATGGATTCTCCTGGAATCAATCTGTGTACCTTGACAAATATCAACCAGGTGAGATGTTTTGGGCTTGACTTATAAAAGTAGCATATTCTAAAATCGCATGTACTTACGTCCTGCTCATATGCACAGATGTCACCCATACATGTTGCAAACCACCCACTGACAGGTTGACATTACATCATCCTAAAGATGCAGCTATTTGGACAATTTTGATCAGGTGCATAATAAAGGGAATTTCACAACAAATGCAATAAAAAAATATAGTTACTATAACCTCCACATATAAGGGAACGCTTCTATAATGCACCCACTGCTGTGGCACAAGCAGACAAACTTACCTGAGCTAAGTTTTAACTAGGTCAGTTGACACAGCTGGTAGTGACAGACATAGCTCAGGACAAACTACAAGGTTAAACAATGCAGGTAAATATACAGGTAGTTGAGATTTTACTGTGCTCTACAACTGTAGATACAGCACTAGCAGCACACAGGGACACCAGTTTAAAGTTAGCTCAGAAAAAACAGCTTCACAAGGAAGTTACACCTTCTTCTTGACTGTATCCCTTCTAAGCAAACCAAAGAAGAAGACAGGCTTTACATCACATCTTAGTCTTAAAAGAGAATTTCTTCCATGGGTCAATCTATTTCATTGAAGTTCCTGCTGAAATGACTTAATATTGCCATAATCAGTCTTTGATTTTGAGCAGACACACACCCACTTTGATGAAACATGACATGATGCTGAGCTCCTTGGATTTGGGTAGCAATTCATCACTCCTTCTTTCCTCAGATTTCTTAGTCACAGTTTAATAGTACAGACTCCAGTGGCAACATTTGGTCTTTACAAAATTGTTATTTATGCCTTAGCTGGACAAATATTTTTTGTAAGAATTTCAATGGGATTGGGACTTGCCTGTTAGTTCTGTGTCTTAAGACTGCATTTCCGAGTAATTTGTACATACTTACACACTGTTCTAAGATCAAAACAACCATCTTCTCAAAAAATTTCCTTTATAAACTAGAACAGCCACAGAGAGATTCACTTTGCTAGAGATGGAAAGATTGGTATGCACAGGCATCAAGCTTGATGGAGAAAAATCCACAGAAGCACTTGTTTGTGAGGCCAAGATAGACAGATGAGTAAGGGTAAAGGTGAAGGGAGCACAATGGAAAACTGAGCCAACAATGACAGATACAAAGACATCAGAAAGGATGAGAGAAAGGACACCCCATGGAAGAAAAGCCAAAGCCAGCAGGTGGAAAAATTCACTGGGAATAAGAAGAGATAATCAGTTTACAGATATAAAAGAAATTCTCAGACCAATAAAATAAAACCAATAATAACTTAGAGGTCAGTACTAGAAGCATCTATGGCCACTTATTTATAGCAGCCTATTCTGAGCAAGGTTTTATTGCTACTATCCCTTCAAGACAGGACATACTAGTTTCTCTTTTATCTCTAAATCTAACATCAAATTTGAATTATTATAAATGGCAATATGTAAACAATTCATACCATGCAATATCATCATCATAATGAATTCTATTAAGGCTTAAACAGCCCTATGACTGCGAAGACTCTACACAAACTAATGCAAAGTGACTACAAAGTAATTTCAAGCCTAGTAGGCACACTCAGAAATGTAAAATCCATCTATTCAGATTCTCTTACAAAGAGAAGCTGCCCAATCTAATTCCTACAAATCACACTTAGCTTCAAAAGGATCTTCAGATTGTATTCTGATAGCTTAAAATATTTGCACAGTTGTGTTGGAGAGGAGGTACAAGGCATTTGTTTCTTTGACAGGCATACTGTGGGATATTTTAAATTTTCAATACAATTGACTGCTTCTTTGTAGATTAGTTTGATGCCCACTGTACAGAATTGGTGACCCAGTACACTTCCTAAAACTAGTTATATACTTTGCAGGGCGCTCTTTAAACATTTACATACATGCAAGTTCTGCTTCTTTGTGTTTTATGATCCCTAAAGAAAAAACAAATCATACTGATTACATTC
>JAYDZK010000056.1:24764889-24772099 GCA_034509185.1 Euphonia xanthogaster
GTGCTCAAAATTTTTGGACAATCAGACAATAAGGGGTTCATCAAAGATTGGGATGGCAGACATGGAAAATGAAATACACTCTTTTTACTCCAGCTGTAGTGTCAGCAGGCATCCAGACAGCCTGTACTTGAATTTTGCCCTTCTCCAATTATTCACCAAGGGAAAAAACTGTTTGCAAAAGCACAGGGCAGGAATCAAAAAAATAAAGACTAATAATAAGAAATAGTTCTAGGGGCATATCAGGACTTTGGTAAAATTACATTCTGGTATTTTAGGACATTCTCAATTCTATAATAAATTAAAGATTAGACCACATGTGTGCTTGAATTCGGGAAACATGCTTTCCCCTACTAGCTCAACATCTGCTAATTTGGTAATACCTGCTCTGAAAGTCCTATAGATGAACCCAGCAGACTTTTGCTCTTTTAAGCCTGTAACACTTCTGCATACCTTTCCATAATTTTAACTTCTGTTTTAAATCACTAGGAAGAGGCATTTTTGCCTAATATGCTGGGGTCAATTTTAGTAATAATGAGTACAATCAGATGCAATAAGAATTCTTCTATTTAACTTACATATCATCAGTATGTTTTATGGCTTTTGCTACAGGTATAGCAGGTGGATATTTTTATGTCACTTTTTAATTAAAACTTCCTCTACGGTATGAGAAAATTATTTTCCCTTTCAAAGAGTCAAAATGCAAGTTTCTAGCGGTTTACTAAACAGAATTACTTTCCAACATACAGAAACATAAGTTTTGTTAACACCTAATTCAAGACTTCACATAATAAACAAATGCCTATTATTTTCCTCCTCCTTTTTAAATAATCATGAGGAAAAAACACACTAGAAAGCAAAACTTCTATTTTTTAATCATTAAGATAACCCGAATGCTACTACCCTATTTTTACCTTTGGAAATACTATTCATATTTTGTAACAACAAAATGCTAGTAATGATATACTAACAAAATAAAACTGTTTTGAAGAAATATCATTATACATAGTCAACTGAAACAGCTTCTAAGCAATAAATTCCCATAAAACATTTTAAAATATTATCTTGGTAGCATTGACTTAATGAATGCTCAAAATGCAAGCTCAAATCTACCCTGCAAAGCAATCATGGTTTTTTAGCAACTATTTTGACCTTAGTGACACAAACAATTAATTCTACAAACTTAATATAAAAATAAAATTCTACATCTAATGCAGAATAATCTGTCAATGTATTTAATCAAGGATATGCTTTTTTCATGTATTATACATTCCAGTATCTAACACTGATTTTAATATACAAGGAAAAAAAGGAAAATGAAAAGCTCAGAAGGGTCTGAATGTACACATACAAAAGAGAAAGCTCACCGTAAGCCAAAAAAAGCAGAAGACACAAGCCTGGGTAGATTACAGTTTGCATCATATTTTTAAAATAAAATTCTACACTCACTTTAGCAATATTTATAAATCTATAAATCTCAACAGCAAGATAAGAAGTTGCTTACATCCTAGTCATATATCTTCAATGCCGACCTGATGACTTGTGACAGCAGCCAATCCATTTATCATCGAGTATATATTACAATATATTATAGAATCCTGTCATTCACTCTTAATACATGGATAAGGAATAACTCCCTGATTAAGTCAGACTTCTCATTTCTATATAAAGACCACAACAACACAGTTCATCGAGAAAATAACAAGTGTCCAAACTCCATATAGTTGCCTACAAGAACATAATAAAGTCTGTTTTACCTTATTTACCTTCTGTAAATCCATACATAAAAAACGTAAAAAATTAATTCAGCTTAGTTGGTCTTCTAAATAGCCTAGAATTTTTCTCCCTTAACTTTCCCCAGTAAATATTTATGCCACAGAAAAAACTTATTTTATGATGTTACTTGGCTGATAAACCTATTCTCAAGCATTAGCATCCCTTTACATAGCTGCCTAGTTGAAGGAAATTATTAAAACCAGCAATCATTTGTTTGCTTCCTTTAGAAAAAGCTATAAAAAACTTGATTTTTGTATTTGAAGATTCCCAATAAAATGATTCAGAGAAGCCAAATCCAGAATGTTAAACCATGAGATGAGTACATCTTGCACATATTTAAACAATAAAAAAATCTTAACAATAATAATTGCTAGGGTTTCCTCTGTTTTTCTCTGTGTTGAAGTTTTCCAGACAAGTGTCACATATTAAAAATATCGTTTTAGAGAATTACTACAGTGACAATAATAAAAGAAACCATCATTTCCCCCTTAATTCATATTTCAAAAGGTATCTGTTCAAAAACGGGGGGGGGAAAGAAACAGAAAAAGGAGGAAGAAAAGCAAAAGTAGCACAAAGCTATGCCTGTTATCTGAAGGACATCCTACTGTATGTTTACTAGTGTTTATGTTTCACATCAACATATTTTATAGAAGGATTCATATGCCTAACTTAAGTTGTATTTCATTGCTATGGTGCAGACCCTACCATAAAACGCCTCTTGAGTCCTATTAACTGTACCCATGGTTTTACTTTACCTGTCTGCTTATTTAAGATCTAATCACAATTTTGAAGAACAGATTGTCACTTCTAAGCCTGTCCCCTCAGAACCTGTCTGTTATTAGTACTCAACTGGATATTTTCATCTTCAGTTGTAATTCTCTGTGGTCTTTGCAAATGCTATCTACTGGAATCTCTGGCTGTATGGACAAATTGGCTACACATGCCTAGGACTGCTACTTTGAGGAACATGTAAGTGGCACATTATTCTATTAGCATTTTTGTGTTTTAATGTACTTCACTTAAATTTAGTTTCCTAAACATATTCACCAATTTGATACACTCTTTCTCAACAAAGACTTTAAAATTCTGTTATAACCTGAACACCTGAATAAAGATGATGGCATGATTTTCAACGAAAACAGTATTAAATTTTTACATTTATTTATTTGTATACAATTTTATATGAAAACAGTATAAAAATACAAGGCAGATATATACATAATCATATATATAGAGAGAGGCAGAAACCTGCTAAGATCATAATGAAGACACTGAAACCTGTATTTCTTCAGACTGGCATACTGTAAGTGCTCAGTTGTTAAAACAGAATACACTTGAATTAGAAGCAAGGCACAGATTTAAGCCTTAACGATTTCTCATATTTCAATCTACAACTATTTCCTTCTTCCACATTTTCTGTCACCACTTAAAATATTTAACTATAAATGTAGCTAGTGTACACTGCTTAATTCAGCACTAAAAATTGTTCAGTTTTAAGAGCTATTATGACCTGCTATTTCAGAGGCCCATGCACATGCAATGTATCTATCATGTTAAAACATGTTGCTATAAAACAGCATTTTTATAATAGTTTACCTGACAGAAAACAACTTTCCTTCCATTAATGTAATACCTGACATTGAAATGAAAAACCTCAGCATTTAAAATTAAGGTTTGAACTCCAAAGATGCTGAGTGGGCTCAGCAAATGAAAGGATGAGGCAGCGAAGACTTTCAGGAGTTTGGAGCAGGCACTGAGCATGCTGCAGAATCAGACCCCAATTGTTTACCAAACAATTTGGGTTGCACTGCATTAGTACAATCTGTGTTCCCTGATGGAGAGGTAACTCCTTAGGCAGAAAAAGTAGGAGTTTTGTTTGTTCAGGTTTTAAAAGGAAGAGAAATCTTACAGTGACAAAAATTAATGGATTGCATCTTGTAATTAGGTGGTGTCAGCAGCCAGAGGAGGGTTGAATTTTACAGTTTTAAACATAACAGTAGTTCTCCATTAAATTGTTGGGAACACGAACAGACAAATTTAAAAAATACGTTTTCAAAAAGAGAAGGGAAACAGACCTGCAGAAAAGCTGCTTCTTCTCTTTTCCCATGTTTTCAAAATTACACATCCATATTACAACTCACACACATGCAAGCACACGCAGACAGGAACACCATCTTTTTTATTTCAGTGCTTTTGAACTAACCAGCATTTTTAAACTACACTGACGACAGCAAAGTATCTTTATTGAGAAAAGTCACTCTGGTCCCTTCACTAGGGTCCCTTCACTGCCCAGCTCCGACTTTGGCACAATTCATTGCAAGTGAAGCAAAGTCTCAAGTAATGTGGCCCTCTGGTGGAAAACCCCGCACCACGTCCTGCACGCCCGAACCGCACAGTAAACTAACAGCTCCTGAAAACATGCACCGCAAGGCTTCGGCACAACTTTTATAAATACGCAGCGGGATTTTAATCGCCAGGCGAGCGTGGTGGCATGCAGCCATATCAGCAAGATGCTGCTGCCACAGGAAAGGGATCCTTCCATTTCAGCATTATCGTGCACTAAAACAACAACAAATAATGCCCCATGCTCTTCACTTCCACGACACTCCGCATTCAGCACGCACCAAGGGTCTACAAAAAGGTCCCCCTCTCAAAACAGCCCTTTATTTGTTTAAAAACAAACAGGAAACAAAACAAACTTACCTGCTGTTGTTGCAGATGCAGCAGTTCTACTGTGCTTACTTCAGTGCTCGTGTCACCACTTGATCTTCCATCTCTGCTGCCAGCATCTAATTGGCTGCTTAGAGTGCTCATTCCATTTTGATTCATTGAACTGTTGCTTATTGTCTCTGTCGCAGATTCCTGCATCATGACTTAATACCTAAAAGTGATTAAGAAGTATCAATTAACACACGCGTTACACCTTCACACTTCCATTAACAAGATGTCCCTCTCTGCCAATTACACAGACAGCATCTTTAGAAGAAGAAAAAAGCCTCGCAGAGCCGTTTACCAAGAAATGCAATGCAAACTCCGCTTTCATACAGCTGCTAATCACTGGAATTATGATTTCTAGAAGCAAGCTTTGTGTGCTTACATTTAACGGCCAAAATAACACACCATGCACGCAGCATGGTCAATAGCATTTATGAACGACTACGTTTTAAAGTCTACCTATAAAACCAGTTTAAGTGAAGGCACGATTTCACACACTGCTCTATATTTCCTATTATCTAGCTTTGACAACCATGGATGACTATACAGCCTTATTTAAAATATTCACTATCTTGATTCTGTCAGAATTTTACAGCATATCTTATGCAAGGCTGTTGTTTAATGATGCACAGCTAATCATACAAAATTAAAATTTTGTAAGGGTGTTACAAATCATATGGTATCAACCAATGATAAATAGTATAATGGGCTTCTCCTTTTTTGTGACTAAATAAAATTTTGCCTTGGAGGCATTTTAAGAAAAAGCTCCTGCTGCAAACACGTCAGATATTGCCTATTTTTTTAATCAAACGCCTGATATTCATTTATTTTTCTGACATTTAAAACATTTAATACTGTCCTTCCTGGGAAGTAATTAAGCTTATGCATGAGCAGCAATCAAACTGTTCACTTGAAGATGACTTAAAACTCAATTTTAACATAGGCAAATAAATGAAAGATATAAAATTAATTTTCCAGGCATGTATTAGATATGAAAGCTGGAAATAAAATCTATCAAGAATATCACTAATGATTGTGCTAAAAACAGCATAAATTATGCATATTACCTTCTCTACAGTAATAAATGTTTTATCATTTTCACTGCATAAATATACTGTACTTTCAGGATAGCAATGAGATGTCCTGCCAAGATCAGTTGAAATCTTTGCAGTAAATAAAGAACCAACGTGCCCTTACAAACCAGAATTTCAAGGCGCATTTTGTATCTGTAATATGGAAAGGTCAGCGTCTCTTCTCAGAGCCACCAAAGTCCTCTCCTGCTCTTGCAGGGTCAGAATGCAGCTCCCTTCCTTCATCCTCACTCCCGACCTACTGACAAGAGTCCTCACAACAACCTGGCTGAGCTGCGATTTTAAAAAACACCTCTGAAGGGAGAGGGATGTGCAAGCAAACTCAGGAAAGGAAACAAAGCTTGCTGTTTAGCCTAATTATTTAACTTAGCTATTTTTTCCCCTGCAAAGTATGAGCAACTGCCTTTCTTTAAAAAAAAATAAATAAAAAAAGCAAGAAAAGGATCCTTACAACTTTAACTATCTGCATGGGATATTAATTGAAATGCAGTATGAGTTACCACAAATAAGCTCCTACAAGATCAAGTAAAAGTATATATTGTGTGAAAAATGTTAAAATAGCAAAAGATGATTTATTTAAGGATGGTCTGGTCAGAAATAAACAGGATGCAAAAAGCCTAAACACAAACACAGTTGACATAAAGGAGGGCAGCTGTTATAGTCCAGTAAACAACAGCAGCACCAGATGTGTTTATGAATAAACAGTCCTCCTAAAACACTTATGAACATCAGCAAAGAAAAATAATAGAAATGGAAAATGTGATACAAGCAGTGATGAATTTTACAAGGCAAAAACAAAGCTAATACTCTTTTCTGAGATTAGGCAGCTAATAAGTATTCAAATTAGGCATAAATTTTACATGTACAATGTTTAAAATATTCAGAGAAAAGGGTCTGATTGCCCTTAGTAGTTATATGAAAATTCTAATGCGGATATGCCACAACTGTGGAAGCAGACAGCCCTTTCTGATTTTTACAGTATTTACTTTCAATAAAAGGACGTGTATATCAGAGTGGAAATTTATTTGAAACTTCATCAGCTGTATCGTTACAAGGATTTGGAAATTTGGGAAATTCAAACGTTAATCCTCTTTTAGTGAAACAAAGATTTAACCAACAGACAGGTTCATCTTTTACAAATTCAAATATTAGACAATAAAAGTGGTACATTTAGCCAGGCACATTAAAAGGGCAAAGAGGGGTAAATGTTAGATAATCAAAACATTACAAAACACCCAGAAATGTAAAAAATAAATACACCATCCCTCCTGTTCTTACATCTCTCTGTTTCATTGCAATTAACAAAGAAGGGTTAAATGTCTTCCAGTTCATATTAACCAAAGGGTTTTATGTCTTGTGGATTTTGTATCCTCACAAAGCCCCAGAGTGTAGTTCAGGCTCTACGTTTAAAGTTAAAGTGCCTGTGAGCCAGCAGAATAGGCTTTAACATAACATGACCAGTAACACTATGCTGGCAACAGAAAACAACAAATCCGATCCAACCGCTGGGTGCAGAGAGAGTGAAACTACAGAGTAACAACACTAGAAAGGGCAATTTATTTTGAAGTGAAGTGGAAGAAACACTGAAGTATTTTTATGAAGATAAAAGAGACCCTATAATTTTATGTTAA
>JAYDZK010000056.1:24784850-24812538 GCA_034509185.1 Euphonia xanthogaster
TAGATTTTCCTTTCTCTTGTTTTAAATTATTTTAAATCTCCCCCTATCTCTTTCCCTCCTTAACTGGGGCAGGTGGGCCCCTGTATGCAAATCCAGACCACTAGAACAGCCAGGTCCTGTGCAGTCACACAGGTAGCCCAGACCTCTGACTGCTATTGCTTGGGATTTTTCACTCCTGGGTGCAGGGAAAAACCCGCTGGCAGTGACAGGTATTATGTCACAGCCTGTTTTCTTCCAAACAAAAGATGACAGGCAATGCAAACTGTTTTTCAGATGACAAGTTCCCATCAAATGCCTTGCTCTAATTTTGCACCCTTACTGCCCTTTTGCCTCTAGCAACAATTATGCAAAAGAACATATAACAGGTCAGGATCCCCCCAAACTCGATATGATCTCCCTTGTAATCTTCTGGACAACTGTCAGCTCTTGCAACAGTTGGATGCTATCTCTAGTACTGCAGGATCTATAAGCAAGCCTTGCACTGATAAGCCAAAGAACTGGTTTAATAACAGTCCTGAGCACTAGCAAGGACTAAGAGGAAGGAATGTGAACAGTACATACCAGCATTAAGTAACACAAATTTCAAGATGCATGGCCAATATTTAGGGAATCCCTGTATTGATTTAAATACTAGTAAGTAGAAATCATAGGCTTAACCTTGCAAAACCTTTATATGTGTGAGAGAACAGACAGACAGACTACTTGAGTACGTAAGAACTGGAATCACAGAATTGTAGAATGGTTTAGGTTGAAAGGGATCTTAAAAATCATCTACTTCCAATCCCCTGGAAACACAATCATATATTTACATACTAATGACCACATTTAAATTGTATTTATTTACATTATTTTGTAAATCTGATCACAGAATACACAACACCATATTCAATCCTAAAAAAAAAAAAATCCCATGTAACACTTGTCACTTATCTCCTGATATAAAAATGCAACTCCCTACATTTAATATCATGGTTAAATAGTTAGATATCAGAATTGTACTGTTTCTATTCAAATTGTGTTTTCATAAAGAGAACATAACAAAGATGATATAATTGAAGAAGATGTAACAAATTACTTTACAGTGGGCCCTCCAAATTTCTAGTCTTTAAAGTTAAGCTTCCTCAGCAAGCTTTTTTTTCCCCCCAACTTACTCAATTAACAGTGATTAACACTGGTAGCAATCGTAAGCATGCACAGGGAAGAGGAAGGATTGACTTTCTGCCCTCCAAGTTGCTAATTTCCCAGTTTTCCAACAACGATGTCTATTGTTTGCTATGTGCAGACATGAAATGAATAGTACACAAACTCCTGAAAGCTTGTTGTAGGTGGATTTTCACTTTCCAAGAGTTTATTAGAGGCTGGCAGTGAAAAGGCACTGAGGAAACCAAAGTTCACTCCATACTGAAGACAGTTTCACTGCTGCTGCCATCCTACTGGGGCAGTCTAGGAATACACTTGGGTAGATGGAGACACTGGAACCTACAGCTACAATGGTTCTGAAAACACCCTGGAGAAGCAAACCCTACCTGACAGCACTGGTGAGGACCAGCACACGTAAGCACTGCTCAGGGCTGAGACCCTCTCCATGGGTGAGCCACCACCTTCACAATTTATGCAACTCAGACTGCAACTTATTTGCACCTCTGATGACCATGAGATACAAAGTACAGTCATTATTTTTCATTCATTTTTCAGTTTGAAGTATCCTAAATATTGAGAGGATTGGGCCACAGATCAGTAGCATGGGGTCTTGACAATGGTGTGAATTGTGTGTCCCTCAGCATGGCACAGGGACACGTGAGGGTAAGCAAGGTCATAAGACTTGTCTTGAAGAATTGTCCTGGGTAAGGGGAGTCAGTCTGGCTGGAGTAAATCCAAGGGTGAAAAATCCTATCTGCTGTCAGACTGCTTCCTGGGAGGGAAAGCTTCAGGAGAAAGCCTGGGTGGAAACTGGCACAGATACAGGGATGATGATCGGGATCCCAGCAGGAAACAGAATAAGCCAGGCAGCCAATGCATGTCACATATGCAGTTCATACACAAATTTTTACTCAAAACATTCTGCTTCGTGTGTGCTTAAAAAAAAAAATATCTGTGGTTTCCAGTGATGATTTTGGTTCCTTTCACTTAAACCCAAAAGTCCTTAATTGTTGACACTTATGTCAACACTTAGATCTTTTTCTCTTTCAGAAAGTTAACAGTGTTAACAA
Source organism: Euphonia xanthogaster (assembly GCA_034509185.1). Taxonomy (NCBI): domain Eukaryota; kingdom Metazoa; phylum Chordata; class Aves; order Passeriformes; family Fringillidae; genus Euphonia; species Euphonia xanthogaster. Next base: position 24,787,061 of record JAYDZK010000056.1, read on the forward strand.
ATTTCTTTGGGGAAGAATTTAGCAACTTACTAGGAGTTCAGTATTTATTCTACATCAATTTATTATTATTTTGAAAACTGAGCCAGTAAGAATGGTTAATAGCTTGTCCATTCTGTAATTAACTCTTGTGGATATAAATCTCTCTACCCATGTGAATCCAGGATGGATCATGTTTTGCTGCAAACAGTAAGTTGCCATTAAACTACAACACACAGATGGTCAGGCACCAACTGGTTAATAAGAGTTTTTACTTTACAGCATGTGACCAAGGATACTAGATTAGAAACAGCAAACTGGGCAAATATATTCCTAAAAGCCCCTGTTTGCAATAAACTACAAATATGTTCTTGATCTACGGTGTTTGCAAACCTCTGAGAGGTTTTGGCAATAAAATAAACTAGAACAAGTTGGAGGGAGAGAGGTGTCTAAAGCCCTGCTTTAGATTTCCTCCCAGTGTGGGTGCACCAGGAGGAACTTAATATGACTGTAGATCTAAAGATACAACAAAGAAGAAAAACAAGTTTAAATTCACTATTTACAACCCACTGATTAGTCAACTGATTGTTCTTGTAAATAACCATTTATCAACAATATTTCATCCAGGATAAAACCTGTTAGTATACCAACCAATTTTTGCCAAGTAAAACAGCACTTGAGATTTTCAAGATTTGTTCCAGCAAAGTAAAGAAGACATGAATAGTACATGGAAAAACAAAACAAAACAAAACTACAAACAAACAAACAAAACCCAAAAACCCCAAACAAAACAAAACAAAACAAAACACAAAAAACCCTCGTATCAAAAGATACCATTTACATTTTAAAGAAAGACAGACCATCTATACTATCATGAAGACAGAATTCAAAAAACCTCTATCATATTGTTGTTGTTTAGGAACAGTATTCTCCTTTTAGTACTCCCACTAAAACCATGAGCCATTTCCCTGTCCCATCCTCCAACTGGAGGCAAAAAAGACAAAGAGCATAGGTTGAGATAAGAACAATTTACTGGAAACAGCAATGAGATAAGAAAACTAACAGTAACACCAACAAATGAATAACAAAAGGTATAACAAAAGAAAGGATTTACATGGGAAACCTCCAACAATAAACAATACTGGATCACTCCATCTGCCACCTTTACAGGACCCAGAAGAGAGTTCCTTTCCCCTACCCCCAGCAATGATGTGAGGTGGTACAGAATAACCTCCTCACCTTGGACTCACCCCCTCTAGCTACTGTAAAAAATTAACCCTGTTCTGGCCACAACCAGGACATGTGTACACAAGATATGAAAGAAGCTGGAGTGATTGGTGAAACCCTTCCCCTGAGAACACAGTTTAGTATTTCAGTATGAACTGATACACCATCTGCCTCATTGATTCTGGTAACAGTAATATTTACAATTTCACCAGAAACACAAAAAAACCCCAAACAGTTCTCCTTTGTTACTAACAGACCTCTGCAATTAGCAGCCAGCAACCAGCACCAGTCTTTCTTTCAGGCTGTTCTGAGCATGTCCCAGAGCCCACTGCCAGTGGCACAACAAGCAATCATAGGGAAAACCTATTTTCACAAAAAAAACCCCAATGGTACCACTAAAATGATTTCATCCATCCTTAATTATATTAAAGGACTCTCAAAATAGAACGGACTTGCAGACATGTTTTGCCTTCACAGCAGCCAAGTTGGGCAGGTTCCCAGACTCTGGCTACACAGACACTCCTGTCTCTTCCAAAACCAAAATGTATAACGGGATCAAAAACAATGTAGTCCTTTCTTGTTTAATCTCCAAGAAAAGGGACTGAAGGTTCCATACCCTTCACACCTGCAGGGCAGGGGCCTCCTGCAACTGGAGACCCCCTGGGACAGCACAGGGACATGGCGTTGGCCAATCCCAGCTCTTGCCTGCACCTGCCAAGGGGAGGATTAATGAGCACAGCATCATCCTTCCCAACATTACCATCACTTTGATTCATCTGTTGGCTAGATTTACATATGTCAGGTTTTTTTCTTTTTACTTTTTTGAACAGTGAATTGCAACATTGCTGGTTTGTCCTGATGGTATTTATGTATCTTTCTCCTCTTCAGACAGTCACAATGAAATGTATTGCAGTCAGCAAAGTAAATTGCATTTTTCTTAAAAACCCCTTCAACCACAAGTTTTGTCATCTGCTCCCACCCAAAATAAGGCATTCTTTGTCCTTCCTTAAAGAACTTCTGCAACAGCCTCCTCAGCTTATCTATTGCTGGCCTCATTTACTTCAGCTCTACATTCCTGTTCTGAGCTCTAACTCACAGAGTTCCATTGGTCTTCTGCACTATTTTGTCTCTGACCTGACAGAACAGTGACCTATTGAAGCTATTTTCCATCCACAATGAGGACTGAAAAGAAAGTCTTGGAGGTCTGGCTGCTACAGCTCAGGATATTTCAAACAGTGCCACCTACCAAGTCCTAGAAATCCGCACTCTTTCCAGTCACTTCGGAAAGGCTTTTCCTCTCATGTGTATCTCCAAAATAGCTAGGTTGCACCTAAAAAAGCCTTACACATTGAAGGATAAATTTCTGATATATTTAAATAACAAGTTTCTCCACTGTCTGTAGAAAAAAGATGCTATTTTAGTGAGGCCCACATAAACAAGGGTTTGAGCTCCCTCTGCAGGCTTCACATCTGTAATTAAGAAAAGAAACGAAGAAAAGCTTTTCCTGTGGCCATGCAGTCATAAATGAATAATGATGATGTGCAGAAGCAAAAATGTTTTGACATGATATGGCATAAGAGTAGTTGAAATTATCATTTATGTTTTTCTTTAAATCAGACACTTGGAGAAACTTGTGGCCTAGTGTAAACAGGTGCATTCCGCTACAGTGAAAGAGAGTGCCAGACACTTTTCTACTAAAGTGGGTTTACCTAATTTTGTGTTAATTTGAAGGCAACTTAAATAAATAATGATAACTAACTACAAGATCTCATATACAGGGAAAACATTAGGAGGAAAGACTCTCATCAAGACAGAACAGCCGGGAAATATATGTAAAAGGTTAACTTTTTACTTTAACTAGTAAAGCTGATTATGCTACTGCACCAGACTTACACTGATTTAGTGGTATAGAGTATCTGGAGTGCATGCAGTATTAAACTCACAAACAGAGATTTCTATCCCAAGTAGCATCAGATCAGCATACTCAGGAGCTAAATCACCTACAAGTTTCTCTAGAGCCCCTATCTAATGGGATTTCTTACAGGATTAGGGCAGAAATCTGGATTTCCATTGCGTTTCAAGTCCAGTCATTAAAAAGAAACCTCCTTTTTCAGACTAATAGCATTTTTCTTTTCCCTTTTCACATTAGGGAGAAAAAAAAAATAGGATTTAGAAATTACATATAATCTTGAAAGAAGCTATTCAGATGTGTTAAGAATATAAAAGCCATAAAATATATTTCATAAAAAAAGATATATTATAATGATAATTGAAATCTATATCTGTGTTTAGCAGCTCACCTCTGATCCCACCTTTCAGTGTATTTCACCCCCAGTCTATTCTGGCTGAGACTTCGATATGAAGCCCAAAAAACTAGAATGTAACAATGCAGCAAAGGACTTATTTAACAGCCACAGACATCAAAAGTACCAAAGACACAAAATTGTTAGAAAACACAATGATATAGAAAGATTAATCTCATCTCTTTCTCAGCAGATGTGAGAAAAAAATAAGATTTTGACTATACAACACTCAGTTTTTGCAGAACACACTGTCGTGTAATCACATGCTTCTCAGTAATAATTTCTAATTGACATTCAGGCAATTTTTTCTGTAATTTACTCTGTTTACATATCATATTACACTCTCTTCCTATTCTTATATCTTTGAGGTCTATGCATGCTAACATTTTTAGATAATTGCCTATTTTTGTACTGCAGCCTCTTAGAGGTAAGACTGTATCGCACTGTGGAGAGATCTATAATCTCTGATATGCAGAAGAGCTCTCTCTGGGGCCAGAAACTGTACTGCAGATTCACTATGGAAGCTCTGTTCTGCTCATCAGCCCACAGGCAGCTGAGACCTGCTTGTTCCAACACAGCTTTTTTCTGTTTGTTGAGATGAGCTATATGAAAACCAACTGCAGCCAGACACTAGTGATGCTTCCTAGTGATCAGTCCTGGGACCAGTACTGTCCAGAATCTTGGTCAACAGCCTGGACAGTAGAATGGAGCGCACCCAAGTAGATGTATGGATGTAGATGTATGGATGGTCCCAAATTGGGCAGTGTGGAGGGGATGTGGAAACACAAAGGGGATGCTATTCAGAGGTAGCTCAATAGATCAGAGGAATGAGACAATGATGAACTTCATGCGGAATCTTACCAAAACAAGTGCAAAGTACTGCAACTGGGTAGTAAGAACCCCCTATTGGAGGTGAGGAGCCATCAGGATACAGAACATCTTTTCAGAGTAAGGCCTGTGGAGTCAGACACACAGCTGAACATGACTGTGCTGCAGGCTTCTTTCTGCACAAGACACCAAGAGACTCTGAGGAGTCCACCAGAATACCATCATGGTGCTAGGGGAGAAGGGGCATGATGAACAGGGAGACTTTGAGAAGAGTAGGTTTGTCCAGCCTTCAGAAGGGAAGGCTATGTAAGGGTGCCTTTACTGTCTTCAGAGACCCTCAAAGGTAAGGTGTGGAAGGTGGAACCTGAGGTGCACAGTGACAGGAAAAAAGCAATGGACACAAATTTAAACACAACAGTAGATTAGATGAGAGAAAAAGAACATTCACAATAAGTGACATTGCAACAGATCTCCACTCTCAGAATCAAAATCAACTAGGAAACACCCTAATCATCCTGATCTCAGGGAATTGTGCTTTGAGTAGGACACGGTGATCCATCATTTCCAGAAGCCCCTTTCTACCTCAATTCCACCACAAGCTCATGATCCAATAGCCAGGATTGCTAATGGATATCCTGAAGAACTGAAGACATCTCTGGCTGTCGCATGCAACAGACAAAGGATGGACAATCGCACCCCTTCAGCAAGCACAGCAGTTCTGCTGAATTAAGGACATGCCAGGCCTGGGCTCAGACCACCAATCCAAATTCCACACAGCAATCACGTCCTTCCTATTAGCCAAGACAAACTCTGTGCAGTAGTCTATGCTAAAACTGCATTGGGTAGTTTGCACAGGGCTGCAGCAAGACATGCAAATCCCATAATTCACAGCCAACTCGGGTAGCTTTGTATCAACTTAGATACACTGTTCTGGTAACTCATTCCCATTCTTACACTGTATCTATCAGAACACTTTGGAGCTCCTGCTCCAAACAGCTTTAGACATCCTTTAAAAAACATCCACCTCATCTCAAAATCTAATTTTCATACTATACATATATGTTAAGTCATTTGAACCCCCCAAAAATCTCTTTTGAAACTGAAGCCCTTCCTGTTTGTTTTGGTTAACTAAGGCTCAGATTTAAATGTAGTCAATCATAGTTACAAATTACATAATTTTACATTATAGTTACAAATTTATGAACCGTTAACTACCGACCTGGTGATCTGATACCCTGCTTATAATGGCACCCACATTTTAAAAAGCATTTTTCATCAGCAAGTCAGTATCATTATCCCCATTTTTTAACAGATGAAAAAACTGAGGCATAAAATAAGGAACTGATTGGATCAAGGTCATGTAGCAAGCTAGCAGCGGAGACAGGAATAAAAACAAGGTGGCCTAAGACCTAGTGCAATGTGCCTCACTGTCATTTCGTCACCCCAATGTCTCTTTTGTCTGGGTTCCTGCATTTCAATTTACCCTCTCTCGAGTGTATTAACTTACTTTGAGAAAAAAATAGTCTAATTCTTTGGTTGTGTGACTGGTGTCTCTATTGTGATCTTTATAGGTACTCAGATACCTTTATCCATGGTTAAAATATGAAATAAAATATATGGCAAATGAGATTATCATTTTCTTAGATTAACTTAATGCTGACAGAATCTTGATTTTCGCATCCCTGTACAGATAGTTATCATGTGCTGAAAGGTTTTCTTACTCTTTTAGCGTTGTTAGTGTTGACACCTCTAACCAATTAGTATCTTCCTTGGACTGCATTAACATGTTGTTTAGGAGTACTCTGGATAATTAATTAAATAAAAGCAGAGATGTCAGAAGGATACAGGATTCACCAGTTATTATCTTACCATATTATTATTTACAGTCCTTCTAACCAGCTTTGGATTCTAATTTATTTGGGGTTAGTATTCATTAAATACTTTGCCAAAAGTTATAACAAAATGGCTGGTTTATTTTTTTCCTTATTTTTTATCAACAAATTAGTAATTCTATCAAGAAAATAACTGTTTTTATTTGAAAGAAGAGATGACAAATTTTTTGAACACTGAAACTCCTCAGAATCCATGGTGTCACACCTGGAAGTCTAAAGGCTTGACTACACTCTGCAGTTAAATATAACACAAACCATCAGCATTCAAGCAGGCTGCAGAATGGAGCTCAGAAACTCAGCAGGGCTTTTAAGCATTAATACCAAAATGAGTGTCTCTGCCGGACGTGCAGCTGTGCCATGCAGAAGTTCTCGCGTGGATCTCTACTAGCTCAGGCAGAATGAGTATGTACTGTAGCACTTTCTATTGTACAACACAAACACACTGAAAGAATCTTTGAAAGACAGTCTCGGTTCTCACAGACAAGCTGCAAACCAGCAATTAAGTGCCTAAAATACCAGGTGGCACTGAGACCTCTAAGTCTCTGAAAGCAATCCAAAGCTTTGCCTCCCTGGATGAAAAGATGTCACCTAAGTGCCAGAAGTTCTGCTACTGCATATGCCAAGAGCACCACTGTGATAGCTCTGCACACTGGAGGCAGGTAGTGATTCACAAATTGCAGGTAGGACCCTCCAGAGCTGCAAAGCTCACAGGGATTACACCTAGAAGCTAAGGAGAACAGAACTGAGCATGAAGCACAGTTGCATGGGTACTCTTCTTCAAAAGTGCAGCAAAAAGCGGGAGAAGTGGTGAAAAAGCTGCAAGCCTTTGAAGAAGTGATGTGCAGTCCTGCAAAATACTATGTTTGACATGGCAAATAAAAGTGTTACGGGGTGTCTAAGTGACTACATAGCTCCTGGTGGCTCATGTAGTATCTAGTACCCTGGCATGATCTGATTCAGAAAGGTATTCAAAACATGTCTGCAACTAAAAGCTTCCAACTATTCCCACCAGCCACACCACAAATAGTCAGTCCACTCAAGTTTCTCATAATGCTGTACTGAGGACATTTGACATACATCCTTACCCTTAACTGATACACCAAATAGTACCTATTTAAAACTTATATAGGTGAAAACATTTCAATGATTCTTCTCTTTCTTATCAATCTATAAAGGAAAGATATATTGCACATTACAGATTGAAAAGGAGTTCTTTTGCAATTCTTCAAACATTTTGCAGTATTACCAAATTTTTGCTTTGCTGTGGGTTTAAAACAAGGGTATTTTAAAATAATGTCTGAGTTTTTTGTTTTGTTTTGTTTTAAATAGGAGATCATAAGAAACACCCCACTTATCCCACAGTAACATCAAAGAATTTTCATTACAAATACATCCCATTTGTCTTGGAGTTCCTGCTCTTAATTACTCATGAAAAATGGAACATCTCCAGGAGAGATTAAAAAAGATGCACTGCACAGTTCTCAACACCTCAGATGCCTCACAAGTGAAACAGGAATTTGACAACAGGAATTCTTTCTTTTTGAAGTTTGATGAAGTGTTCCAACAGCTGAAAGCCCAGGGTGATGTCCCTCATCTGAATGCTCATCACGCTTAGCTCTACCTAATTTCTCAACTCCTCTGGGGTTAGTAGGGATCCATTCATAAACCCAAAGTCACCATTTGCTGCCACTTCCAGGGACTTGGCAGCTTGATCTATACTAGTAAATCAAACACTTCCCAGAAAAGCTCCTGAGCACTAGAATATGAACACCTACATTTTAAACTGTTAAAATTGCTCTTGAAATGCTTTTCACTCATGCCAGCTGGCACTCTCCAAGACAATTTGCAGGCACAGTTCAGAAGTGAGAACATTGCAGGAACCATTCCAAATAAGCAGGTGGGTCTTGCCACAAATTGCTTGAAAACTCAGGCAATTTACACCATAGACATCAGCTGTTCTGTGCAGTGGGACTCTGCAAAGGGGGACGATCCTGGATACATCTTATTAATAGTCCAGACATAGCAGAAAAATCAGTTGCAGTGGCATCCTGGTGAAACCAAGCCTCATCCTAGTCATGAGCCTTTGTTACTTCACTCAAAAAACCCCTGCTAACACTAGAAAACATGCGCAAACATGTTGATTGACAGCTGACAGCAAAATACAATACACTTGCACACATTTCCTTCCTTAATATTTTCCAATGTTCTTGAATAATTCTTGTGTTCTAAACCATCCTGAAGCTCTCTACTTAATCAAAAGGGTGCTCTTATCTGCAAGTGATTTCCCACTTTTTTGATAAGCTTAATCTACTTGACTGTCACTTGATCTTTCAGTGTACCTGCTTGATCAGTTATCCTGCTATGGCCACAAACCTTCACAGAATTTGATGTTTATCTAGTTGGTAGATCATGGGCTTACCCTTGCATTGGGAGATACAAGAAATATTCACACCCACAAAGCGGCCAGTTAAGCACCCAAGTGAAAGAGATGATCATTTAAGAAAATAGCACTGAGATAAGGATAAGAAGTTCAAAAAGTAGTTTGCAGTTCTCTACCCTCTTCTGATTTTGGATATTTCAGCTACTTCCATAAGAAGAACAGGTAAAAACCTCTTTCTTGAACCTCCCTGAATGTAGTTTTTGCAAAAGAGAAGCTTTAAAATTTTTTGGAGTCAAACACTTTATCTCAATACTCATGATGGAAAACAAATGAGACTGACAGTTTTTTGGACCTTCCACTTCGGGTTTTTAATGCATGAGGGAAGAGAATATCCCTCTGTCAGCTAAGCATATACTGGAATGGATTTTAAACCTATTTTAACAGTAATTTATCTACTTGCTGTGCACTACGCTACAGCACATCACAGTGAACTGCATTTTTACATGGCTGCATTACAGTTTCAGACATTTTATTACATAATCTACAATGACATTTTTCTTGCTGTATTCATTCTGCAAGAACAATGCAAAAATGACTACAACAATGCAAATGCAGTTTTCATATCATGCCTGCTTAGGATACATGGATAATTATGTTATACAGTATTTATTAATACTTTCTCAGTCAATACGTTATGATGTATTGAATTCTTTTTGTCATGGGGCTCAACTGCTTAAATTTGGCAGTCAGATGAAATTATAAAAAATAAAAGACCAAAGCTAGACAAACATAAACGTGATCCTAAAGTTTTATTGACTGTATTTAACAAATGTTATCCGTTAGGGCTGGAATGTCACTGAAAGGAGAAAGATGGACAAGTGGTTGGAGTGAAAAAGGTATGTCCCTTTTGCTCTCAGAAGAAGTAAAAAACTTGAGGTGGGAGTGCTATTAACCTCCATTTTCTTTGTATGGGTGACATTGTTTTAAGAAAAGTATTGCCTCTGAGTGATATTTACATGTAAAACTGTATTTGAGATAGAATATGTATCAGAGGGCATACAGCAGGATCTTTGCTAGTCAGGCATGAGATGCACAAAACATGTCCAAGTGAACCAGGACTGGTACTCTGCATGGTATGTAATGACTTTTTTTTGTAAAAATTGCCTCTTGAAGGTTACTAATATTTGAACAAGCATCCTGTTCTAAAAATTACGTTTTCACATTTCACTGATAAGCATGAAGTTACAAAATACCTACATTTCTGCTGCTCTCTGGAAAGTAGTGCAACACTATCAGCCATATACATCTTTGATTTACACGTTTTAAATAAACAGTAACCATTAATTAGCAAGAACCAAACAATTTCTTTTAAGAAGGATTTTAATAAGTAGAAGGAGCATCTTTCCTGGAACTAGTTCTATTATCTCAACAGATGCCTCAAGTGGAAGCCTGATAGATGATACCAGAATTAGTTCCTCGTAGCATCTCTTCCTTTTTTTGAACATAATCAAGGACAAGGTGGCACAAGATAATTAGCAACAAGTATCATTAGCTCCCTGAATCATCTCCATAACTGATACCAAGCTCCTGCAGGCAGCTCTGGCTTACAGTCTGTGACTCCCAGGGAAGGTATTTCAACACAAGAAAGTGGCCCTACATCAGGGAAGAAGGAGCCATGCATATGAATGACTGCATATGACATGAGAACTCCTCAGTATTTCCAGCTCCTCACTGCTGGAATAAAGCAGTTTACCATAGGGATACCAGGCTGTTTCTTCAGGCCCTGTCTTTTGCTTTTGTGACGGTTTTCAAACAGGAACATTGTTTAAAAAACACATCGATTTCTTAACTCTGAAATAATTGTGGGGTTTTTCCTAGGAGACAAAATAAGTGCTTCTTACACAAATGTAAGCAAATAATTGGTCTGTATTTGTAATTAATGACATCTCAAGACATAGATACTCAAGACATAGATATTGAAGATCTGAGTTTTGCCACCAGTTTTATGCCCCGATTTTACTGTAGTGTGAATGTCAATCCCAGTTTTGAAACCACACATCTAGCGGCAAGTTTGCAATTCCCCTAGATATCTCAACATAAGGTTCTAATTTTCAACAGGGTGAAACAGTTCCTTATTTTTGAAAATAACACATAATTACAAATTCAATAATTTAACTTAAGACAACAAAGTTAAAGATTTTAATCTTCATTATCCATTGTCTCAGTTTTTCCATCTTTGTAAGTAAAACCACTGAGTTTTTTAAGAACTGTTTTTATTTTCCTTGGATAAGATCTGTACCTGCTATGCATTCTTATTTACTATGATTAAAAAGGTAGCCTTTTTTGCATTTTACCTGGCAAATCTTTACAAGCAACATGAAAGACTGTTTTTTCATTTGGCATCTTATTTCTAAGCAGGACACCATTATTAACAAGAACAGTTTATAGAAGTATAAGTAATTTTACTACAAAAATTGCAGAATACGTACAATTATGTTAGGACAGAATTTTACAGGTATCAATGAAAAATAATTAGGCTTCTTATTTTGTGCATCCAGTTTCCATTCAAGTGATGCATATAAGAATGTATTATTAATCCTGATGTAAAACCATGGATCTTGTCAATACTTACCAGGGCTTAAAAAACTAGAACACACTGTGGTTACAATAAAGGATATGGCACACACACACACACACACACGCACACGCACACACACACACACAATTTCCCTACACTGACTTTAGTGCCTTAATACTACTACATCTTACCAGTAGGCAGCACTGTTACATCTTTTTAGACGTTAGCAATGTTAATGACATACAGTGCCATCTGCAACTTTCTACATAATATCTGACCTTTACTTCCATTCAACCCTCATTATTTTTTCTTCACGCAGTGTTTCTATCTCCCAGATTTTATTTCATAAAAGAAAATAAGAAGAAAATCAAAATGCTGGAATATTTTTTAGCACATCAAAAATGGGAAATGGAAACTGGAATGGTATATTGGATTGCATTAATCAATTACCATAGCTGTCACTGTTTAAAACATGGCAATATCTATATCAAATGATGAATTACCTTAGGCAAATATCTCAGTAACGGAAATGATTCATTTCAGTATTGATTAAATCATTTAGACCTTTGAGATCTTAAGAGAACAAACTGGTAGAATAAACAATGGTCCTGGTCCAGCAAACTGTTGTTCAAATGAAGAGCACACAAGCCTTCAGTTATGACAGTCTAATCTTAAATTGGACTTTCTTCTCAAGAAGGATTTCAAGTGTAAAATACTAGAAAAATCAATTTCATAAACCAAATAACCTTTTCTTTCTGCTTTTTTGAAAATGGCCAAGCCTAAATATACAAACATGTACAGTCTTCCTAACTGATCATTTTCAGTTTTTTCATTTCACAGAGTTTGTATCAACTAATTGGACCCTGATCTTGTATTTGCAAAAAAAATTAAAATTCACTACTGATTTCAAAAGGATTTTTGGATGTACAAGGAAGGAAGAATTTTGTGCCAAATTTATGTGTACCCAGCTGCAAAGCTAACTGACAGGAGCTAATAAGTGCATTGACGAAGTACAGATAATGAATACTTATATTACACAATTTGTTTATTTTATATATATTTCTATGTGTAGAAACACATATTTATAGGAGTAAACGTTCAAAAGAAACCACATTCTCTTAGTTACTTGGTAAACAAGATATACTACTTTAAACATCTTAGCAGTGCCAAAGATTTTTTCCACTTTCTGTCCTACTTTCACACCAAAATTACAATTTCATATTTCATAAAAAGGCACTGAAACGTAAAATGGGCCAACATCAAAATATAACAAGGAAGCAAAGATAAATTAGAGGAATTCTTTGGTTCTTTCACTAACTAATCAGATATATACAGAAAAGGACCTTTTAAGTTTAATGATACCTGCTCATTAAATGATGCTAAACACTAAAATACCACGAACAGCAGGGAATTTCAGTTTACATTAGAGAAAAAAATAAAAGGGTAAAAATGACTGAAGTTGGCCAGTTCAAGCTGATAGGGCACTTCAAATGAATAACAGAAGAATAAAAGAGACACTCTAGGTTAAATTAGGTTCTCCTATGCCTTTTCTTGAAAGTGCTTAACTTCACAAATTTTATTTGAATTAACTAACCTGCCAAAATCAAAGACTTGAATAGGGGTAAAGTTAAACAAGCAACCATACTTCACAGTAAGTTTACCCATTAAACAGCAGATAAAACCTCTGCATAAGAAAAGATGGGGGTAACAGTTTTAGAGCATGCATTTTTTGCTCCTCTAGTCAGGAAAATGTCATCCCTGTCATACTTTTGAAGTAAAGCTCTACTTCAGAACAAAACTATTCAGATACGGAACTTAATTCATCTAATAATTTGTTTATAAGAATCCCATTTTCCTAAGCTCAGGAGAGTTGCACAGTTTTCTTTCTCACCATTTAAATTATATAATGCTTGAGTATTATGATTTTAGTATGACATTAAAGGTACTAAAAAATTATATGGTATTACCTGATTAATAACTTGTGCAAATACACTCCAACGCATTTACGGGAAAATATGCTATTTGAAGAAACCAACAAAGTTGAAGGAAAAGGAAGAAAGGTTGTAAATAAAAATGTGGCTCCAGATCTTTCTCAAAGCACATGATACACTCTATTTTAATTTTGTTTGAAGGTGATTACTTTTATCATTAAAAATAAAGAATACTTCCATTTTGTTGCTTGGGGTTTTCTCCTCCTGCAAAGGCAGCTGTAACACAGTAAAAAAATATGTATTTCACATATTTACAATCTGTTTCTCACACTTCCAACAAATTTTCTTTCTGCTCCTAAATTTAATAAAAAAAAAAAAAAACAAGAAAAAAACCCCAAAAAAACAAAAAAAAAAAAAAAGAAAAAACAAAAACTCACTTTATTAACCAGGCAAACTTTTCCTAACAGAGAAGTTTTAACTACAAAAACTGCAGTCCTGAAAAGTGATCCTTGTAGGCTGCACAACCTGCTTGAAAGACTCAGCTGTAAGATCAGCCTGCTCTCTGGCATTTGGGGTTTATTTTTTGGTACAAAAAATGCTTCTAGATTGTGTTAGCTAGTTTTAGCTATTATCTTTGCAATTTCAGAGAGGGATTAAGTAAAAGAAAGAGGAGAAAGGAGCAAAAATATATTTGGGGGTGTACAGGTAGCACCTCTCCCTCTGAGTCTTTCTCAGGCAAAGTAAGTGTCTCTGTTCCTTAACATCCTTCCCAGAAACCCCTCACCTCTGCAGACTGTTCAGCCTGAGGATGCAACATTGGACTGGGACACAAGAGCCATGATGCTGGTCACAGACAAAAAATCTGGATTTGATTTTCAGAGATGATTAGCAGTCATGGTGGCCAAGCACGACCCATAAATCTCACAGATTTGAATGTTAACCCACATGATTTGGGTAATGTCTGTCTACCTTTCTGAGGGGACTGCATGATTATTCTCATGCCTTTGAAACACTCCAAATGCTCTAAGTATGGCTGGAATGCAAACAAATATGACCCCAAAGTAAGAAGTGCTGACATATTTGTTCTCTTTGGTCACTGACTGACAGTAGGCCCTTCAGATAGCTACCTCCAAAGGGAGGAACCCATGACTCCATCTAGATAAGTGCCATCACCTTTAAACCTTATGTTCAAAAACAAAGCTGTTTTATCAAAATACCACTACATAAAGGTGCTGAGTGATGGGTGCTGTGTCAGCCTTAGAAGAAACATTAGATTGCTTTTAATATGCCACAGCTGTAACTGGCAAGATACTAGAGAGCATCACCCATCTGCAAGAAATCTGAACAACTGATAAAAGGCACAGTAGCAGCTGTAGAATAACTGTGTATGAAAACTCTAGATATATATATAGTGATGGACTAAAACATGAGAAATATTATTCCTCTAGAAAAGTTGCCATAAAAATACAAGACGCATTAAGGATGGGGCTGAGATAAAATAAGTAAATATCTTTCAGAAAATGAATAGTTCACTTCCTGTGAAAGAGTCAGGCAAATCTCTTGGCCCTTGCAACCAACCTGACAGCACTGACCAAGGAACAGACTTGTGTGTGCTCAGAAGTACATAAAGGCTCTTCTACAGTTCATTGAGAACAACTAAGCCCACTGGAGCATAAAGAACACTGAGTTACGTTACCCATGCCTTAACAATACAATCAGAGCTAACAAGGACATGGTGGTGCAGATACAATTTTTTTTTATTCACACCTGCACTGGGTTAACTCAAGTGAATAAACCCAAGCATCCCCTGTTTGTGTGAAACTCAGCAGTGAAAAGCTTCTTCAGAGGTATTTCTCCTAGTCAGATTACCATCATTATGCATCTGAAAGAAGTCCCAGTATTCCCAGAACTGATCCATGGAAGGTAAGGCTGGATACGTCTGATGTAAGTATTCTGAAGGAACGTTACTCTCAAAAAAATCCTATGTTCTTGGTTTACAGATATTGTTAGAATACTGACACATGCCACTGCATTACCCTGCACAAATATTTATACAAGATTTTAATTAGACCCCTTAGCTGATCATTATATGACATTCAAGCTCTAACTGATGTCATAAAATAAAATGTAGAGATACGAAAAACTTCTTCTAACCATTGATCTAGTTTATACTCCTTAAAAGCCAATATGCTCTTTCAAACAATGATAAAATATTGTAACTATTCCTGTATTTTGTCAAAAGCTGAGAAGTGCTTGGAGATGCAAGACTAAATGCACTTATATTAAGACTGGGGGGGATTACCTGCTACCCTGGAAAATAATATGGAAAACCACCTGCCTGCCCAAGAACATCCAACTATTTTAACTGAGTCATGGAACAATGGCTGCCTTTAGAGCCCACCAAGTTACACAGTTCTAAACCAGACACTTGTCAGACTGTGTGCAGTCTATAGTACACAAAAGAACTGAGAAATTCTGCCTCAGGTAATCTTCAGTGTTTCTATTACTTTACCTCATTACCTCGGTCTTATTTCCTATTTAGACTTTTGTTTATACGTATGAAATTGTTTTGTAGATCCTAGAATTCATTTTCTCTTCTCTTACACTGCCTGCATTCCCTTTAATGCCATTCTCCCCCCTTTGTCCAGTTTTCTCACTCTGCTTTTCCATTAGTCTCATCTTTTATCCAGTTACTTCTTTACTATGAAAAAAAAAACCCTTTGACTTAATTTTGAACACACAAATAAGTGATTCTTTCAATTTTTACTTCTAGTTTCCTTGTCTCTTCCTTCTTATCTCCCTCTTCCTGCCCATCTGAGTCATTTATTCTAGAGTTTCTATTCCTTTCAGGCCCTTCCAGCCCTATAATCTATCATCTTTACTGAAAACATTACTTATTGTCTTATTTAAAATTATGAAAAAGCAAAAACTAACACAGAACAGGTCTAACTGAATAAGCCTGCATCTACTATCTTAACACATATCTCAGAGAAGGCAATCTGAGTGGCATTTGGCCCATCTTGAAGGACCCTGTGGTATCCAGTTGATTAAAAGAGACATGTCTTCTTTTTTGACCAAATTAATACCCATTATATTGGTAAAACCCTTCTTTGCTAACACAGTTTCACAGACAGTGCTTTCTTTTTTTGAAATAATTTACATTACTATTAACTTATTTACAAATTAACCCAATACCTGTATTGGTGGTCACAATTCTTAGATATGCACCCAGAATATATTAATTTAATAGATAAATTATTGATTGAACTATCCATGACTTTGTGAACTGGAATCCCTTCTTCTGCGTGGGAGTACCAAAGTATACCAAGTATGGCAAACTGCTACTGACTGTGGAACAGCCCCTGCATAGTACCAGAGTCAAAGATTCCCTACAATGTCAACAGAACACAGTGTTGGTAACATTAAGGTTGTCAGCTCAATCCCTGTTCAGGATGTTTTCCTAAAAGCTGGACTCGATCCTTGTGGGTTCCTTTCCCACTCAGAATATTCTGTCAATCTGAGATAGAGATTATAAATTACGAAAGTATTTACACCTGAATGCTAGCAGAGTGTGCTAGGTGCTTTCCAAACAGCGGAGAAATTATGTGGCTAGCATGTAATTCTGAATAGATAAAGTCATGTTTCATAATTTGTAAACAGAGAATAGCAGAAGCTGCCTTCTTTAAAAATTACATTGGCAAAAGTGAAACACCACCATTCCAGGAAAAAGAATTTCTATCAAAGCCCCAAAATTATTCTTGCCCAATGCTAAAATCTAAAGAGAATATATATTAAAAGTCTAAAATAAAGCATTATTTTAAAACAGATTGGCCATATTTTAGCTATCTTAACAACGACTCCTACTCATGTTTCCTCTCACTCTCATTACCATTATTTATTTGCTTTCTGCACAGATTCTGAAATAATTTAAACTCAGTCCAGATTTTCTATAATGGGAAGAGGCAAATAAAATCTTACAAGATCTAAAAGGGAACAGGAAATGTCTCCCTT
This sequence comes from Euphonia xanthogaster, assembly GCA_034509185.1. Lineage (NCBI taxonomy): Eukaryota > Metazoa > Chordata > Aves > Passeriformes > Fringillidae > Euphonia > Euphonia xanthogaster. Next base: position 24,804,187 of record JAYDZK010000056.1, read on the forward strand.
TTTCCTACTGTATATGGCAATGTATTGAACATGGCCATTTAGATTAAGAGCACACGTGATCACCTCAATTCCTTTAGATGGGAGAGAAAGGTCAGGAACCTACTAAGAAAAAGTCTAGATGAGGTGGTATAGAAGCTTCCTTTATACTGCTTTTAAAGAACTTCACCAGAAAGTGGTATTTGACCCTACCAAAGGTAAGCAGAGTCCAGAGATTGTCTTTAAAACTTAGTATTTCTCAGCAATTGCCTAAAAATTCAGTCAGAGATTGTGCCACCTTCCATTACAATGAGAACAAAAAAAGACATTGTTCCCTAACATTTCTTCCCTTTATCAAAATAAAAATTGATGCCCAAATTGCATCTTTTTGATCTATTTTTCTTAGGGTAACCTTAGTTTTGCATCATGGAGAAATGTCTCTAACATGTTTTGACAGTTTTACAATAAATTATTTAGATCTAAAATACTCTTATATACCAGGGAAAAGAAAAAACAAAAAAAACCAACTTTTTTATGATTTGGACTTACTATTTTAAAAGAGAAGTATAAAGACAGGATTTAGCTTCACATTAAAATGTTTAAATTTAGGTCCTAACAAGTATGTTCAGTTTCTATTACTTTATTTCAATCAAGAAGAACTTGTGCTTCTACAATGTGTACAGTCCATGGAGCCTAGAGAGAAATTAACTCATTCACAAGGGTTCTTAGTTGCTTAAATTTTAACTGTTGTTATTTTAGCTGACCTTGGATATCATGCCCAATTTTTAGCTGCCAGTTCAGTAAGAAAAGGTCTCCAATTAGATCTTCTAACCCTCTGTGGACATCTCCAGTATCTTAAGGCATCTCTAGTAACTCTGTAGAAACGTTTGTTTAGGTAAATAAATCCCACTCTTGACACCTATCTAAGGGCAAGCAGAATCACTCTCCAGTTGTCTCCAATTTAAGTGGGAGGTCCATTCATTACAAGTCAAAACTTTGCCACTATGCAAGTGCAGACACCTATGACTGGGCTTCAGTCTGAGCTCTGAACCTTAGCCAAGATGCATTCAGAGCTGTCAGCTGGACAACATGACTAAACAAGAATTAAAAATGGTATTCACCAAAAATACAAAGGAACTGCTCTATATATATCCGACAGGACCACATACGGAAGCTGCTTTAATGAACCTTTTCTGTAGAAAAGTGACATCCCCTTGAATTTCTTTTTACCAACAGTTAATATAATTAGATTTCAAGGATTTACTACCCAGATCACTTATACCTAAAATAATTAAGTCGATCTCAATTTTTCTCATGTAAAAACCTGTAAGTTTTTCTAGGTTTCTCTTGTCTTCCCTATTTAAATATGCATCCCTGATTTTCACAGAGTTAAATATACTTTTTGTGAAAGAGGAACTTAGATTTGTATGTTACTTTATTAGTCCAGTTTTGTAAGAGAAGATCAATCATTTTGCATGTCAATCAACAATAAATATCTTCTAGCCCTTCTAAGCCACGCCAAATGTGACAGAGCTTCCATCATCTTAAGTTGCTCCAAGTTTAATGAAAAAAGAAGATAAAGACAATGTTAATGTACCCACCAAAATAGTGGCTCTGTCACAATTGCTGTGCCACAACAGCATCAGACTGATAACATGAATGTGGTTTTTTTGGTTTTTTTTTTAAGAAATAGGATTGGTGTCTGTACCTTAGAATAGCAAAATTTATATAAAAATATTGAAATCCAGCTGCCAGAATTAGAAAGCTGAATGAATACTAAGGGTTTTTATTAGCAAAAAAATATTAATTTTCTATCTCTTGTTAAAACTGAAATATTTACAAAGATATCTCAAATTAATTTCAATGAATTTGAGTTTTACCTTGTAAACTTGACCCAAAAGTGGCAAGGAGTGAAGATAATCAGATATTCAGTACTGTCGTAGTTTTGAGCAGTGTTATATACTGGCAGAGCCCTGCTGCAGAGATTTTTCTATGTAGGGTTTTTCTTGGACAAACACTTTTTCCTAAAAATTCTCTTCTGTGGGTAATGTATGTCTTAGATACTGCAAGAAGTGCTTGTCAGCTGTAAGGGGCTCACCAGGGCTGATGCAGGACTGCAGAAAAGACAGAGGTGTCTCGCTGCCTTAACATCTCTCACCCTAAGGAAAACCAGTGAGGTAACATTTTTTACCTATCTTCCACGAATTATGTGAATTATGTGTTAGTCCCCCAATACAGTGATGTTCCCTGTACAGTGCATCAGACAGTAAAAATTCTTTCTCTACATCTCCAACTACTGTCTCTTCCCACACCATTCAAATCCTCAGGTTTCCTTCCATGCTTTCACTTCTGTCACCATGGCTGGCTTCCCTTAGCATTCCAGAGCTTGTTCTGCCAGAGGTTCTAAGTCTATCAATCAGTGGGAAATTAAAAACCACACAAACCATTCTGACTTCTGCCATGGAGTGACTACTACAAACTCTTAATAATATCAATAAAAAGAAAATATTTTTACAGCACATCATACACACTGATGACTGTACATTCATAATCCTCATTACTCTTCTGCCTGATGTGAGTTTTCCTGAACAGCAAGGAGTTTGTTTTTTTCTTTCCTCTTGGCATAAAAATTTGTTAGCATTTTCACTTTTTCACAAATTTGGGAAGGCTTATCTTTATTTTGCATAGATATTCTGCAAAAAGAGCATTCACCTATTCAGATACTTTTCATAATTATGCAACTTACTATATAGAGCAATGCTAAATCCACTGGCATCTTTCAGCTACTTTGGAAAATAGACATGCTATGTATATCCTCTTACATATATATATATATATATATATGTGTGTGTGTGTGTGTAATTTTTTTTTCCTCTGCCAAAGCAGCTGGTACAATTCTTCACAAACCAGTGAAGCGTATGGTAAATTTGGAATACCAGACATGACAGGAATAGCCATAACTCTATTCATGTCAACAGTGTTTATAGGGACAGAAGCTCTTCTCCCAGTCAGAAGAAATAAAGCTAGTGCATATCTGGAGGAGAAAATAAGCCTCAAGAAAAAAAGGTACTGCTCTGCAACACAGAACAATGTATATCCCTTATTCACAGTAGATTAGCACAAAATAAAATACAAAATACTACCTTTTGTAATTGCATTGAATCCAATGAATCAATGATAAGGATTTGAGTAAAGGTAGCCACAAATACCTTGCAAGCTATATACATATTGCAGAATACTTAGAGATTACTTACCTAATAAAATTCAAAAGCAGCTAGAAACTCAAGGTGGTGATCAAACTGATTTTACAATTGATTTTGTTCTTTTTCTTAGCAGGTGACAAAGATGCCAGAAATCTTAGATTAAAATACACAGTTTAGGATCTCAGGAGAGTGCAGTCAATAGGACTGCACCGTGGGAAAATCAGGCAGGAACGCAATCATGGTGGTCAGCATTACTCTGCTCAGGGTGTTCAGAAAAACCTACTGTCTACAGGAGGGACTTTGAGAACAGTACTGGGGAATAAGGACGAGAGGGAGAAGAAAACTGAGAAGGTTGACAGGGCCACAAAATTACCATCTCTTTTATATGACTATACTCACCAACAGTGACCACACTTACTTCCAAATATATCTTTGAAGAAATTACCATTTGTTTCATTTTGGAAAGTGTTTTGAGAACCTGAACTTCTAGAATAATCCCTCGCTTATCAATGTTTGGAGTAACTTCAGTAAATCCAAGACTGAATCCAAATGTTTGGTTTCTAGTTACCTTTCTTGAAAGAAATACTATCCAAAGTCAAACACCCAGAACAGGAACTAAAAATCTTTAAGACATAATGTAAAAAGGAAAACATGGAACAGTTTTAAGTTTGGTCGCTGCTCACCCCATATTAGAATAAAATATTCAAAACTATTGGAACTATAGAGCCAAAATAAAGCAAAGGAAAAGACAGAAAACCAGTTCTATAAAACCCCTGTATTCACTTCAACTTTAAAAAAAATTGAAGAGAAACACAAATAAATCACAAGTGTAGGAAAGGGAGTCTGAAGAGCCTGCTAGTGGGGGTATTTTTCAGAAACACTGAGAGGTAACAATATTTTAGTCATGCTACAGCATCTAGACTATTCTGCTTTGGAATGGATGAGGCACAGGGATGGCTTGAAGGTGGAGCAGTCTGACCAGAGGCTGAGAACCACGACTGATGTACCCCTTAAGAAACTGACATTCAAAGGACAGCTCAAAATCTTCTCTTCTATGCAGGCGAGGGTTAGCACTAAATGCTTTATTTATCTCTTCTATCCCAAATAAAATTTGAGATTACACCTGTGAAACAGGACACATTTAAAAAGGTAAGGTGGGTAAGTTGATTAGCTAATTAACCAAGCTCTTATATACAACCCATAGGGAGCATCTCAAATGCATAGGACATCTTTTGTTATTAAGAAAAAATGGGACAAGGAAGATTTATCATTAAAATATATTTCACTAATTATACCACCTGGAGTTCCTTCCACAAAACAAACTTTTAATTAGAAACTGTGGGTTTATAGAAAATGTTTGCTATAAAATTTTGATTGTTTATTAAAAGTAGAATCTGGAAAGTTCCCTGCATGTTAAGGACACATCTGTTCCACATCAGAGGGTGCACTTTGTCTTCTTAAAGGGCTCAGGAATATCTTCAGAAAGTACTGGCATTTATTTTTTGTACTCTTTGTAGGAGTAAGTAAAATTTGTTTTTTCATGGCAGAAGAGCTTTACTAATTGTAGACAAATTATTTCCTCATTAAGGAGGTAGTAAAACCTGATAAGAAATTCAATATAAGCCAACCTGAGAAGTTGAAAACTCAAGTTCCATACAGGCCCTTTGCATCACCTGAGTGTTCCAAAGCAGTTGCTTTCTTCCCAGTAGTATCAGTCACCTCCTTCTCCATGTCTGGAGAAACTCAGCTCCTACACTGCATTGCTCCATGTGTTGCAAAGTGCAGTCTTGCCTTGCACTGGAGCTTAGCTACATCTGTCATGTATAAAATCACTTTAATTGCTTATAGAATGTTGTAAGGAACCAGCAGAAAAGTACTGCTTTTAAGATATGCTGAGGAAAACAGCACAGACACATGGGAGCATTTTTGATGCCCATCTTCATGCACTTAAAATAACATTTCATTTCTTTCTTTTACTGCATCAATATCCTTTTCAAAATAGTATTAGTTTTTTTTTTTTCTGAATAGTTTTTTTTCCCTGAATATTTGTCCTAAATAAGGAGTTATGAGGAAGTCACTGGACAGGCAAGGGAAAGCTGTGTGAGTTTCTATATGTGATATCAGAGACAAATCCCTATTTCACATATTCCCTGACTTAGTCCTCGTACAAGGGAAGAACCATGAGGTCCCATCACTGGAGCTGGCAAAAGAAAGCAAACAGCAGTTCTCCAAAACCACGAGTGATCAAGAAAGAACAATGACCTGCATTTATTGCTGGGTAGTGCTCCCAGTTGAGTTAATAAAGTTGTGCCCTAATTAAACTGAGCACTTCACATCTTGTTTTTCTTCTTGCATGGCTGGGACAATTAAGCATCCTTTGATGTAGAGTGCTCTGAGGAAATCTCCCAATTACTTTATGAACAATTTTTGTCATAAAGCCTGAGAGAATTTATTGAAACCACCTACAGTGGAATGAGGCCAAAACCAATCAACAGTGGATGACCACACTTAGGGCTAAGGACTTTAAACTAGAGGTCACTAAGACCACAAGCAACACATCATACAGAGGAATTTAAGCTCTGGAAGCTGGTTGAGTACAGTAAGCTGAAAAAATTCTGAGCAGAAATTACTCACTACTTGAACAGAAAGTGTTGACAATCACTCATTTTCTGTGTACTGGAGGTTTTATTATACTCTGACTGTAAACTAAATTAAAGTACAAGTAACCGCCCTGCTTAATCAAAAGGCATTTTGTTACTCTTTACTACAAATAAGCAAAAATATTACTAATTTCACATATATAGATATATAAAATAATTTATTATCCTAAGCTCAAAGGGTTATGGACAGAGAACAGTAAGGATTATCTCCCCCTTCAACCCTACTGTTTTCATATGCAACCATGCCGTAGATTTTCCTCTATAAACTGATCCATTTTTACCTTAAAACTAGTTATGTTATGGAGTGTATCTAAAAAATTAGGAATACTGAAGAAACAGTCTTAAAAAGCAATATGTACATATATTCAAAATATATTTAATCTTAAGCTCTTTATTTATTATTATGACTATCATACAATATTTCATTAATTGAAACATGCAATTCATCAGTTTAGATGGACCATAAGTAAGACCTTTTTAAAAGTAATTTTTAGATTACAGTATAGGGAAATAGTAATTTAAAAAATAGCACCAGTTATAGTGTCTTCCAGCTTTAGGAAAAGTATCACTTTCATGCTAATGTCTAAAAAATTTTAGGTTGACTCTATTGTATCTATTCAGTGTCCACTTATGACAACAAAAAAGTACCCACAACCTAATGAGGACAATTACGCAATATTACCAAAAATATACTTTCTTTTTAGCATAAGGAAATTATAGTATTTTCAACTCTCATTTTTAATTATTTGGTTTGTGTGGGGTAAATTTTTTTTTTGAAATTTGACTGTCTCTATAAGTCAGCTCTCTATCACTAAGTCTTTTTAATGAAAATGTGAATTAAGTTTTAATGACACTGTTATTCTTCACTTAACTAACACAAACTGGGCAGAAAATATATAAATTATAATAAACCAGCATAAAATTCCCTACAAGGCAATTCATCATTAGTACAAATCAGCCCTAAAATGCATCACAGGCAAGTAAAAAAAGCTTCATTTATTTGCCTTACAGTAGAATAATGAGTCTTAACTAGGGAGAAAAGATACAGTAATTTAGTAATGTTAAGAACCATACACTGGAAAACACCCCTTCTGCTGTTGAAATATTTTAAGACATATATTCCATTCAACTCCCCAAACAAATAGCAGACTGTACTTCAAATGCATTGCAAGACTATTAGGTAATCTTTTTCTTTGTTTAGATTCAGTAGGGTTCAGTGACAAACATTCATCTTTTCTTTCTAGAAAAGTTCCTGTTCTTTTGCTTAGTTAAGAATTGCCTTAGTTTTTAGTAGCATACTCACAATTTACTCCACCATTGATTAGCCTCACACAATGAACTTCAAACAAAATGCAAAAAATGATCACTTAACTATTTTAAAATTATGAACTACTTGTTCAATGTTTAGATGGCAATGGTCAGAGCAGTTATAGCTGTAGGTAGGCTAATAGAATCAGACACAAAGCTTCTGAAATAAACCAATACCAGCTGCTCCCATGCCTCATTACTCGGCAGTAGCTGCTCGCCTGAAATATTGTACGTAGCAGAATCGTTGGCTTTCAAAAGCCACACAGACTTTTGAGAGGACATAGCCGTACAAAATAGACAGACACTTCCCTCAGACAGAAAAAAAAAAGGAAAAATAAAAAAGCAAAAAGGAAAAGGGAAGTCCTATACTTCAGGGTATATGTGCAACTATTTTCCATTCTTAGGCACATATCTTTTCCACCACCATGTATTTTACTTATTTTAACAGGTGAAAGCAATTAGATTTTAAAATTATTACATTGTCAGTACTCCCGCTACTAAAAAAATAATTTAAAAATTCTAAAACTAATGAAATATCTTTTTGATTAGAAACACATAGTTTGTGCTTAGAGAAGATTTTGAAGTAGGAATGAGTATCATAATCAGTGTCTGATCATTTAGCTCACTAAGAGAGGACACTAATGGGAGTGTCCTCCCATTAGTGTCCTCTCTTAGTGAGCTAAATGATCAGACACTGTGTCAAAAAAATTGACTACAGATATATCATGCAGTCAAAAATGCTATGCACACGTAGCATTTTTTATGGCTAAAAACACACTGTTCAAAACCAGAACTTATAAAAAAGCATCCCTTTCCAAAATCGTTATTAAATTAGTTGAGCTTGCTGTACTGCGCAAAAATTAGATTGCAACACTTAAACTCTCAATAAAAGGTACTGTCAGACCCTCATCATCTCAAACAGTCATTAAGGAAGACTAAAGAGGTTCACCTTCTTGAAACAGAAGTAATTTTAATGTAAAAGTTTACACAATTAAAATTACAGAGATTTAATTTCCAACAAGCCCCAAAGAATTCAATCTTCCATGGCTCTCAGGACTCATCTTCAACACAGAGGGTTAGTTTTAAACATTTATGTAATACATTTGGTAATAGAATTAAAAACTTGAGTATGTTTCAAAGAACATTTATATTCTAACAGGAATCAATTGTATACTTCTAATTTGCCTACTCAGAAGATAACATTT
>JAYDZK010000056.1:24822216-24874477 GCA_034509185.1 Euphonia xanthogaster
AACCCATAATGTAAATGGACCAAAAGCTGTAGAAGTGTGAAAAGGTGTGACCCAGGGTCCATCTTGGGTGTAGCCTCAGCCAGGCTCGTGTACTTTCCAAGGAGTATCCTCTGAAGGCCTTTTAATCAACACCTACTTTATTCCTTTAACACTGTCTGGCCTCTGTTCTAGGTGGCCTCTCAAGGCATCACTGCTATCTTATTCTTCATGACTCTTTTGTTATTTAAGTATTTTTTATGAATGTATTACTTGTTCATTTGTTTAACTGTCCTTTGCATGTTGAACAGGTATATAAAATAGTATTTTTCCCTATCCTTATCTGTCTAAATAGAAAGGATAAATTGAAATAGTTATGTATGAACTTAACAGAGTTCAAACACTAATTAATGTTTCAAAAGGGAACAGAGAGAAGGAGGTTTGCTATTCAGTCGTGCTATCTGGCAAAGATAGATAAACAGAGACAGACAAACCCGGTTAAAATTATCAATGTATCTCAGTTTAGCCAGGGAATACATCGTATTTACCCTTTAATATGACGTGTAACAGTTAAGTTATTTTTTTCAGAATTGTAAAAGAAAACAAACAAGACATCTGAAGATCCAGGAAAACATTTCTAATTGAGTCCATACTCAATATTTATTTGAATTATGTCAGCAAAATAACTGATTTCAGTTCAGCTAGAACATTACCAAATTTTCGGTTATCCACGACTAAGAATTTTGTGTGAAACAAGCTCCAACTCCATTCAAAAAAGCAAGCGTCGTTTTCTATAAATATATAAACATATATCAACTTCACATAATTCCACGTTATCGGACAAGTTAGGTCTTCTAAATGGGAAACTTATTCAAATGGGGAAATCTAAAAAAGATTGGCTACATCCTAAAAAAAAAGGAAGACTACTTATGCTCAGATGATTTACATGAAATAAATATTTTGGAGTCTTTTATCCTACTTAAGAATACTCCACCACATTGCAGTTCCTAAATAATAAATAAAGTGTAAGACAGGTCAAAGCAAACAAAATTATATTTACCTATCTGCATGAAACTGCCCCTATTCAAGAAGGGTAAATAGATATGAAGGATCAGTTGCAGCCAAGGAAGCCTCTACTCAATGCAAATTAGGGGAGCATCCCAGCTCAGTCCATATTAAATGCCTGTTGAATCATCAGTTGTATCACTGAATGATACTTTCAGAAAGCACTAAACAGCAACCTTTACTAATGCACAAAGAAATTGGTCTTCCACAGGACAAAAGAGAAGATAATGGCATACCAAAACATTGGGATAAAAGGTGGAAGAAAATTAAGGATGAGTAAAATTAGGTTAATTTGTTTATGAATTTGAGATGGGACTCAGTATCTGAAATCACAGGATTTAATAAGGCTGCACTACTGGACAACAAAATAGTGAAGAGTATTCAACAGGAACAAACATGAGGTGATGTGTGTTGGTGTAAAAATCTATCCCAACACTACCTACAGCATGACACAACATGGATGACTAATAACCATCAAGGATTTAGGTCTTGGGTTATAAATGAAAGTTCATAAAAACCAACACATTAAAACTGCAATCAAAAAAGCAAATCTGTTATTATCAAATGTCAGAAAACAGATCAAAATAAGAGAACAGAAATAATTAATACAACTATTATTTATAATCTAAAAATAAGCAGAGTAAATAAAATTTTTATTCAATAAATGCAAAATCCCAAAGTACTATTCATAATTCAATTACTCAACTTTTAATGAATATAATTATATGGAAAACTTTAAATTACTTACTAAAATTCAAAACCTCTGCATAAACTATTTGCTGGGGATATCATATCTCTTTTACAAACTTATTTATCTGAACATTTTAGTTTTTGCATGTTACTCCTACAGGCTAGGTAAATTCAAAATGCTTTATTTTATCAAATCTCTTAGCACACAAAAGAACAAAAGTTCAGAGTTTTTTTTGACTCTGTGGAGATCCAGTGTTGGAGTAGCAGCAGAGATTTAAGTAACTAACAAAGTAATCAGCCAAACCAGGATTTCAGCAAGGTAAGAATATTTCATTTTTAGTACAATTTGCAATTACACTTTTATTACAAACACCTTGTTTTTGCCTTCTACATCTCACAAACTTTGATGGCTCTGAGTCCTGATCAATGAACTTAAACCTCCTTAGCTTATGTGACAAGGAAGAATAATTTTAATTTTATAACAACTCTGCTGCCTCTTTGAGGATTAGCCCAGCCTCTCCTCTAAACTGACTCCCCATTGATCAGATGGAGGAAGCATTCCCATTTAGAGATGAGGATTCAGAGACATGGGACAAGCAGATTAACCCTGGATATGACAGGGAAAGGATTAAGAGAATAAAATTCAGCTTTCAGTGATCTCAGTGGCAAAAGGTTTAAATCAATTTCAATAGGCACACCATTTCACCCATTCATGTCTATAAACTGATTTTACCTTTCATAGCATAACTTTGGTAATGATACTTAGAGCTTTTTTTTGAAATCTCATAATGTTTGGTGTTTTCTCCGAAAGCTTCAACTGTTGGGATCTAGAAATTTTACAATAATTACCATTTTTTATAACTTTCCAGTCCTCATGGGTGCAAATTTAAAGCATAAAACCTGAAACCAGATCTCAAAAATTAGATAAAAAGAACAAAAAGTGTATGTTTTCAAAGCTCTCAAAATACAAAAAAACAAAGCCAAATTTGAGGTGAACAACTTGCAATTTCATTACACTATTTAAATATAACAAAATTTTTACACATCACCAAAGGAGCTAAAAACTTTATTTTCTGGGTTTTTTTCCTTTCTCCATTGGCAAAATGTATTGCTACAAAACTCATACAGGTACTCTTACATCTGATCCTCATTATGAGTGGAATCAATTCTCAGTCATGGTTTTTATAACCACACTGAATAGCTGCTACTTCACTGGCATGTAAGTGGCATTCAACAGCGATTCAGAGAAATCTGTCATTGAGGCTTATTGCCAACAAAAAGCACTTTCTCTGTGATGGCAGAAACTATATGTAGAGCTGGAAGGACAAGTCACAGTGAACAAAGTGTACAACAAATTTAGCACTACTTTGTGTTTATGCTTTATTCACAGAAAGGAATGATACTTAACAAAACTCTTCAGCTTTTGGACAAATCTGTTCAAATAAAACTCATATTAGGACATGGTTATGTGCTGCTTGCTATTATTTTTGCTATTTGGAACTTTAATTTAGTATTCTCTATTTCAAGATATAAATTATGACATTTAATGTGTTACTTGACTGAATGAACCAAACAGCAGCAGTTGGGAAAGGCTGAGTGCTTTTCATCAACAGGTTGCAGTTGGCTGACAGTGCTGACTTCTCTGCTCCTTTCAGAAAGTCCAAAATGCATCTCAAAATTGCCCAGACATTGTGTGTGTATTGTGTGTGAACACAGACTGGTTCTTTTCATTAGAAATACTCTAACGCCTTTTAACTTTGCCCCTTCTGAAATCTCAGGCAGATCTTTCACAGAAAAGACACCTCTGGTTACTCTGAAGGTAACAACTATGCAAATCTCATCTGTAACATGAAACAGTTATATATTCACTACTACCTGATCAATTCCTAAACAGAGCACTGGTGTTTATGTTTGTTATGGTGTTATGCAAAACCAAAGAATTTATTTTTGCAATGTGCTCTACTGAGGATAAATATAAATATATTAAAAAACACCCAGAAAAATTTTCCAAGAATTTAAGACTGGTAAACCCCTTTGAACTTCATTCCATTTCTTATACTTGTAAATGTAAAAGAGCAACTTTAAACTATTTGCAAATGTGTCTAACATATCACTCCACAGATCCATAGGTAGTTGCCTGTACTACTGAAGGAAGAACCCCAAAACATTGGCAACTGGAATGATTATTATGTTTGGACTTTTTAAATTCAAAACCAGTTTAAAACTTCCCAAGTTATGGCTGAAATAGAGTTTTTTAAGTATTTTTAGCTTACACTCTGGATAATCAGGATAATGCCCACCCAGGCTCTAACAGACTGCTTTCTCTCTTCTAGACAAAGGAATTAAACAAATAATATCAACAGAGAAAAGTAAACGCATTTAAGTATCAATAACATTATCTTGATGAAGCTATTTACACGTCATTTTAATTTAAAAATACTATTTTGTAGCAAAATTTTAATTCATGCTATTATGCAAAAATATTTTAATGCTCCATAGCAACAGCAATCCTCCACACTGCAAGACAAGTATTTTTTATCTTCATTTGAACCATGGCTAAAGAACTTGGTTTTCTCTTTTTCCTTCCGTGTCTACAGTAGTTCCGTTTCCATACGGTATAATATACGGATATAAGCTGTACTATAAGCAATTGAACTTTTTACACCCTCAAAAACCACAAAATCAGATGGTCTGTGGTTTTTGCAGCTGGTGCACTGCATTCATATTGGGTAGTGTCATATGAAAAATATTTCACTCCCCAAGCCCTAAACAGAGTCACTCATTAATGAAATGCAGGCAGTACAATGAGATCATATAAGGTATAGATTTCAACAGCCATACTAAAACCAGCAAAGGAACATTGAACAAGAACACAAATCAAGTTCCTCTGCCAGAACAGGATTTTTTCTAAAGGAATGTCTTCTTAGATTTAACATTTGCTTTGAAAACAACTGCTAACCACTACCCAGAAAAAACTTCAGTACAAGTGTTAGCAGACTAAACAATCGCAATTTGGCAGAGGAAAAACAGTAAATAACTTCAGACATAGCTACATTACAGGATGTCTCACCCTAATACACCACTATCAAATCACAAATTTATTTACTTAATACCACATATGGAATCTGTTTACTTAAGAAAATAAGCTGTCACCAGCAAAACTTTGTTTAAAAATAATTTCAGGGCTGAGGTTTATTGAATTTCGCTTCAGTTTGTTTTTACAGAAATCTAAAAAAAAAACAAAAAAACAGTGCAGCAATGTAGTTGCAAAAATATATTAAGCCCACTTACACAGAAAATTTATACTTAGGTAGAATTTTTAAACTCTATTACTAGTACTAAGAAACGACCACAACTTTGTAATGTATATAATGACATTTTATTTCAGTAAAATTTATCAGAATAAATTCTTTCACTTCTATCTTTCTCAAACGATACCCACCTGTTTGCCTCAATCTAAAAGCTCAATCTAAAAGCTTTCTTTAACTAAGAAAAGTCTCAGTGGCAGGAATAAACACCAGACAATACAGTCAAGATACATTATGGACTTGATTCTCTTCTCACAGACTCTGTGGACTTCAGTGGCCTGAACATGATAGCTGTAACTGAGCTAAGTACCAGGATCAGCACAACTACTTTATAAATCTAAGGACTACAGCACGTTTGTTTTATCCTGGGGGAAAGTATATCCAAGCAAAATAGATTATAGCTTCTATCTTACCCTCAACAGCCAATGAGGAAATATTTGTAACAAATGGCCAATTGTTTTTGCATTTCTATTACATATTTATTTAGCTTCTAACACAATAGCATTCTGAAAATCTCGTGCAATTGGGATAACTCTTTATTTTAAAGATAAATAAAAAGGACTAGTTGTAATTTAGTAATTGGAGAACAGGAAACCTTAGAGGTTTTTTCCTGCTACTCATCATTCTTCAATGCTTTTCTTCTAAAATGCAGAAGAAAAAAATTCACTGCAACAATTTTGAGAAGAAGCTTTTATGCATAGAAAGTTATGATCGTTCTCTCTTTGCAGTAATTACTCTTGTAGTAATTTATACGCTTTTAATTGTTCAATATCAGTCAGCATAGAGGAATTATTAAGGGCTGTATCTCTTAGCCAAACAAGTATACCATGCACAAGATAAATTCCTCCATTTATCTGCATCTGTTGTCTATAAATGTTTATATGCCTCATTCCTGCCACCTGGCAATAAACTCTAGCTTACACTTGAAACACCAGACGGAGTTGAAATAATCCATAGCACCATAGCTCAATACAGAGAATTAAATATGAGCTAAGAATAGAGCAGCTTCCTTATTAATCCTATATCAGTACTGGTGCAAAACCATATCAGGAGTCATAAATATCACATATACCAAGAAACAAAATTCTGCACATTTTCCAGTCATGTATTTTGCCACAAGTTTTCATAGTTACAAACTATTTGCTAAAAATAAAATCCAATCAAACCCACACACCACCAAAAAACCCAACCAACTAATCAACCAAACCACAAAAAACCCCTAAATCAAACTATATTATAAAGCAAGTGAATCATAGAAGGGAGGGAATCAAGTTGGATGGGACCAGTAAGGGTCATGGAGTCCAACTTCTGAATTATTAATATTACATTATATATTATATATATATTAATATATGTATAAGTAAATATTATGAAATAATAGAAATAAAAATAATAATAATAATAAAATAAAGCCACAGAAACTGGACTTTACTGTGAACTTCAATAACAGACAGACAGTGGTTTTCTAGTACCTCTTACTCAAAGTTCCTCCAAAAAGAAATTTTACTGCACACTGTGAGCACAATGCTTTCACAGACTGATTCTGGAAATTGCATAGCAAATATGCCAGGTTTATTTAAAATTTTTAGGTTTTTTCAAATCAAATTACTCTACAAGTAACCTGAAGGTAGAAAAACTGGTCCTCTTAATTTAGAAAAATATATAAAGGAAAATCATTAAAAATTCTCTAAATACAGACTGTCTCCCTATTTTTTTTGTATTCTATAGCAATACAGAATTATGGTTCTTAAATATAGAAGTAAGGGATTTTTAGAGTAACTTTGCTTGTATTAACAAAAATTCATCACTGTGTGTTCAAACAAAATATTCGGGCCTCTAATCTATGGCCACCTTTTACTTATACCTGGTTTTAAGCAAACCATCCCACTTGACTTCAGTGAAAAATACTTTCTGCGTGTTAGCTTGCTGAGCACCACTCCAGGACTTCAAAGCAAGAATGATATAAAATTAACATCAAAAATATGTTATGGATTAGAATGGATTAGAAACAGACAAATCAGTAAGTCTCAGAATGTAATTGCAAACAGGGAATTATATTAAGGGCATTTGTAAGAGCGATCTACCGTGATAGGTTACTGGTCCCACACTGTTTCATTCTTTTATCAGTGACCTTCAAGAAATTGCAAATTCATCACTGATGACGTTTGCTGACAACACAGCAAATGGTAATGAGGAGAGCCAGCTACTAGAATGAAATTATCTGAATCTCTGGAAATGTTTTACTTAAATATTTAAAAGGAATTGCAAGGAATTAAAAGGAATACTTTTCTTACCACCACACGTGTAAAAGTGCACTTCTAGCTACGAAGGAAAAAGTCCATATTCAGAGGATGAAACATGGTGTCTCAGAAAAATTACAGACATGGAGTTACGATGCATAGTTAAGTCCCATGGCACACTAGTCAAATGGGCAAAGACCCTTGACAACATAAAGAATGAGAAAAGGAAAGTTATGCTTTTTTAAATCCCAAGGTAACATAACCATTGCAGAACACCGTGACCAGTTCTAATGTTGACCATAAATTGGAATAGTTTAAAAGACAATTCAGCTAACCTGAAAACATTTCTTATAGACTGAACTCACAGTGTATTCCTCTATTCAGATTCTGAAAAGGAAGGTTAAAAGTATGTGATAAACAGAAAGTTCTTCACTATCACAAAACATCCAATGACTGCAGATTGAGCAGAGAGATGCTCAGATGAGAAAAAGCACTCCCTTCTTCAGCACTGAAATTATTTACAAAATATCTACAGATAGAGCAGCACTTTAAATTTTCACTAGTCACCCTATTTAACACAGACTGTCTTAAGCCAATCTGCCAGCCAGAAGAAGAAAATCTGTAAGCAATGGCTTTAGTTGGAATAAAATAGCTGCCCTTCTATACAGAATGGGATTGCGTCTTACAGCCTCCTCCAAGCCCATTCCAAAAGCAGCTCCATCATACAATCACCATTCTCTTTAAAGACAAAGACACAACTATTCTATGGTGGCTCTGGGAACACACTATGGCCCAGCTACTGCTTATATGGATGTTAAAGCCATTGTGGGTATCTGGTCACCAGGAATTTGACATCTGATCAGACAATACAGTTACTGACAAATTGAACCCTTCTGTGTTACAAAGCACAGGACGAGATGCAGCCTGTTACATTACCCTCTATAAGTATCATATTTACATTGCAAAATTGTAATCTGAAAATTTAAGCATACATAATAAAAGAAGAAGTAGGCATAGTAAAATTTTGTAGCAGTGATATCTTTTAAATAAGGAAAAAGAATTATTTGAAAATGAAAATGAAGATCAGAAGACCAGATAAGAAAACCAAAAATCTTCCAGGAATACTTCACTGAAATAGAAGGTATTGTATTCACAGGGTATCTTCACTTACCCTAATATCTTCTGTGTAACAGAATAAAATCTCACAACAAAATGCTATGCACAACACAAGTTTATATTCCAAGAGTCAAAAATTCCAGAGAACCTTTCATATTCTCTATTTCATAAACAAAACCAAACTGTTAAAGGAATGACTGAGCTTTAAAAATGTAGAAAAAATAATGTGTTATTAAGTTCCTACTATACAGCAAGATTACCTTTTTAGGATCTTTAACTAGTGCAAAACTGTAGGTATATTATGACACATTACTCAGAACATGACTAGATATGAACAGACTAATGATACATGACAGAAAGCAGAAGATGGAAAAGAATTTTACTGATATACCTACATTCTGTTAGTAGTAGTCTTGTCTTGAAATATACTAAAGTAATAGATCCTTAAGGCTCTATAGAGATAAATGTGAATACAAACACCAAAAAAGGCCACTTGTAATAAAGTGAAAAAATGCTGAAAATTGACAAAGTAAACATAGAAATTACAGTTTTACCAAAAAAACTTAAAGATTAAAAACATCAGTTTAGCAGCATGTCATAAAATTTTTCAACTAGATTAAAAATTACCATCTCAGATTTAATGGGAATGAGTAACCCTCACAGTAACATCCCTAAGTGTGTTCCTGGATAGTAAATTGGATATGAAAAGGGACAAAATATTATGACATGGCAGACACACACAAACAGCAGCACATAAACACACAGAAGTGCCTTTACAGTGAAAACAAGATCTCCTGTACCTGCAGACATCTTTGTTAAGATATCACTCATACTTAGCAGGAGCCCTGGCATATTGTAAAGCCATGAGGTAGCTGGAGGTCCAATGTACTGTAAATCTCAAGGGAAGACAAGAATTTCTTTGCTTTCCTACAGCACACAGTGCAAGAGAACCCATGATAATCAAAGCTGCTACTTGGATTTCTATTCCAAGGACTATAGAACGCCAAGTGAACAGTAAACCAATGACCAGAAGAAAGATATAGTAAAAAGCAGGACAGCAAAAGATTGGTTTGTCACACAAAATACCAGGGAAGTGACCAGAAGTGTTCAACGTAAAGTAATCAAAAGAAAAGTAGTTGGCAATGAGTGAGTATTTTATCTTTTTGTAAGAACCAATAGACAGGAATTACATCTACTTAAATTCTTCTTTAGTAACAATAGTACAAGGAGCACTGACAACTGCATCTATCTTGCATGGAATAGAAGAACCACATAAAAAGACTGAAAGAACATGCAAATACCCAAAGCCAATAGGACAATTCGATTTTTGCAAACATTCTGCTGGCTCTGCATATGACAGTTCTTCACATATAAAACCATGGCTGCTGAAAAGACCTTGTTTGACTTGTTCTCAGCTACAGCATTGGAATGTTGAGCAAGGCAATGATCTGTGGCATTTGGTAAGTGAACCTGTGAAAATCTAACCCAAAATACAATGAGGATTGCTCAAAACCTCTAGACCTACAAGGATGAGATACTTGTTCTGGTTTCATCCTTTGATCTTTGCAACACCCATGAACTAAATACTATGGCAAGCATGCCTGAAAGTCAGACACACGTAGTTTCAAAGAGGAAATGAATATGTATGAACCTTGTTTCACTGACAATTATATCAACTTACATGTGTAGACAAAAATAACTCCTAAAAGTAATAACCACATTAGTTAAAGTCAATGAAATAGCTTGGCAAGAACTGGACTTAGTATATACCACAACATTTGTAGCTTCCCCAGGTACTTCTGCTTCCAGCCCACGCCAAAGAGAGTGTTCTGAGCTGCAAGGCAACACAGGTTGTTGGAGAGGTGGCACCACCTCTTCATGAACAGGGGCTCTTGAAGGTTGAAGCAAAGGAAGTCAAATCAGTGGAATCCGACCTCCACATCTCTCCTCCCATCAGAATTAAAGATGAGAGATCCCTTAGAGGATTTTTAGTAGGAAAAAAACAGGACATGGGCTAGGTAGTTAGAAAAATCTGTAGAAGCAGCAGCAGCTGCAACATCAGCTCCCTGGGAGAAATTTCAGTAGGTTTTACAGGAACAACTCTGTCCTATCTTGTCAGACATTTGGACCGATTCTCTCTTATATTCCTCAAAATTTCTTCCCATAAATCTCAAGCTTATGCCTCTTTAATTTTTTACCTGACCCATCCTTAAATTTCAGCATATAAAGCAATATAGAAAAAAAAAATGGAACTAGCATGATGAAAATCATTAGACATTCACATGAGAAGACAACTGGTACCCTCCCTTCTGTGGCCATCAAATTTCATGTATATTTAAATATTTTCTAGGCTTTCTACTACAAGAAGCCAAGAAGTTAACCAGTGCTTTCAAAAATAAAAACATTTAGACACAATAAAAAAAACAAATGGTTCCTGGGCATGCTCCAGGGTGGTATCATGGAGCTGTCTTCTACATCATCATTGCTGCTGTAAACCTGGAGCCTGCAGCATCTTTCTTCATGAATCCCACATGCTGCAAGACAATGGCCACATTGCTTCAGGTACTCTAAGCCAACAATTCCCCAGGAACATATGAACCCTGACGTAAGCCACCACAGAGCATTATCTGGTTGAAAAGCTAGAGTTTTATTACAGAGCAGCACTGGCTCAAGCATCCTACTGCAACTGCCCATTGCCATTTAACCCTGGCCGTGCCAGCAAGCAGCAGCCCAGGCAGTGCCTAGGCACAGGCAGAGTCTGCACAAAGCAGGGACTGGCCCAGCACCCAGCACAAGTGGAGGCCTCTCTGTTTGGGCAGTCAGTAGAGCTTGTGAAGGGAAATAGAGCCTAGAGATAAGGACAGGAGATACTGTGCCACTTTCTTCCAGGGGTGGAAAACGGGCCCTGGCTCAAAGAGACCTGGGCCACGAGTCCCACGCAATGTCAGGCTGCTCAACCATGGGCTGTCCTATTTCTAAACAGGCACAAGTCATTCCAAACACCTAAAGCATGGTCACAGGTTTATTCCTCACACCGTGCTATTCTCCCATATACATCTTTATTGAAAGTCCAAGAGTCTGGGTTTTCTGTAAGGAATGCAAGAGCTCTGGAATATTTTCCTTCCTAAACGAAATACGGTCTGCAAATTCAGACTCTGAAGTCTTCACCACAGTGAACAGCACAGATCTACTTTAAAATGAAGTAGAAAGGATACTAGTATCAAGTGTAGACATAATATATTTGGAGGGATTCTTTTCAGGCGTTGGTCCTAATTGAAAATCATCAGCTATAAGCCATCCTACTCAAATGCTCTCCATTATTTTGCCACACACTTATAAAACTTCTGCTCAAACTGGGGAACTCTGCTGCTTTTATTAATAGTAGACATTAAAGGACTTGATCTGAAAACTGTGCAAAATTCATAATAACTAATACGAACTGTGGCAGAACAATCACACCATACTGCCTCTAGGAAAAAAGTAGAAACAAACTATGGAAACAGATTAGGGAAAATGGTTACAATCACTGACTCTACATGTTTAAAAGATAAAAGGATCATTTTGCCCCACTTTTCAGCCCTAATACTTCAACTATTGCAAAAGAAAATAACATATAAAGAAAAAATCTTGAGTGTGTAAAAGAACAGCAATCTTAATTTTGCATGTTAGAGCAAGAATAAAATCAAATATATTTCATTTTCAGAGATTTAATAGTTTCCCAAGTAGTGAAAAGAAAAAAAAAAATCGAAGTGCCTCTATTTTTCATAGGAAGACCTTTTTGCTCAAAAGTTACAGAACCACAAAAAAAAAAAAAAAAAAACCCAAACAATTAGATTACTGAAACCACCTTAAAAATCCCCTGATTTTACCAAGACTCGTTAAATACACTTGGTTTAAAATCATGGCCAAAATGACAGGTTTAGAAAGGTTTGGTGTTTATATTAGAACTGACGGAGTTCTCCAAATAGTCTCATGTACATTATGTACAGCACACCTGAAGGCAGGGTAGCCAAATATGGCAAGGTGGAAATCTCTTCAGAAAAAGACTGTACATTTTCTCACATTTTTCCTCCCCACAGGTGAAAAACACCTACATAACAAAGTTTATGCTTTTCACTTCCTTCCTTCTTTATGATGTAGAAATAGGCCAGAAAGAAATTTTCCCAGATTTCTCTTCCAAAAACATATGGAACAGAGACCGAGGTTACCTGGTTTCTCAGTTTAGACTCAGGAGGATAATCACAACTCTCCCTTTAATTTTTGTAAAAGGGTTGGAAGTCAAATGAATTGAAATAGGAACTTTCAAGTTATTGTGAATTTTTTAAATAAACCTTTGTTTTCCAAAGGAAAGTGAGTTAAATTAATCACAACAAATTCTAAAATTTTAGCAAATAGTCTCTCTCCTGTAACTTTCTGTATTCCCTTGGTATTATGGTATGATCTGCTTACTTATTTTCCCATCTTCTAGACAAAGCTGAAGGAAAATTCAGCAAATTTAAAAAAAAATTAAAATTAAAAAATTTAGAAAAAGAGAAAACTGATAAGAACTGAATTGCTAAGGATCAGGAACACCGAATGTTAGAAAATTGTAAGCATTCATTAAATATTTCTGTCAGGGCATTAGCTTTTAATTGTACAAGCCTCCAAAAAAGTCTTTATTTTCAGAAATTGAAGTGTAATAAATTATAAAGTATAAAAGTAACAGTTTTAGAAAACTCATTTAATATAAGAAGTCGTGCAGTGAGAAACATCTATCACGGAACAATGCATCTGAACAACTATGTTGAAAATAATCATCAGTGGGAAAAAACCTATGGGCCAGTCAGCAGCCAGGTGTCTCTTGCTGTTCCTAGAACAGCCCACCTGAATGGGAGGCAAAAGACCTGCCCTTCACAATGCATGGGTTCTTTCCTCTTGTGTAATCCCTGTCTACCACTTGTATCCCATGTTGGATCAAAAAAACCCAATCAGACATCAGTTCACACAGACCAGATCTGTGTCTGTTCCAAACTACAGCAGGAATCAGCCCATGAACCTCTCTGCTGGCCAGCTATCACTGGAGAGCTACAGGAGAACGAGGAGTGGGAATCACAAGAGTGGCCTGGGGTATTTATTTCATCACATTTGCCAACTGATCTGTGAAGTGCAGCAGTACTTTATTTTAAAGCATTAACTGTTTCAGATCAATGCAGAAATATTCCACAGCTGTGCAATAGCCTCAATATTGTTTTTAAATGCTCACAGTCTACATGAAAAAAACAAAATATATGTTTGTTTATTACATTATTAATTGATAATGACTAAATAGAACTACTTTATTATATTTTTTCTGAGTTTATGTTAAAAGGATTATTGCTAAAACTTTTTTACTGTTAAATTTTATTTTTCTCATCCTGAATCAAGTTAAAAGTAGAAAGATTGTGAATCATATGGATCAAAGGCTATCCATCAGCGTGTCACACACCATGTGGCATTGTGTTTTGCCAAGTCAAAGTCACGCTCCAAGTTTCAAAACTTCAAACAACTGAAATACCACAACATTCATAAAACAGAACTGAGCTACTGGGAGTAAGAAAAAAATACAAAAAAGGTAACAGACCTCAACAGCAGATAGTAAAATTAACATTTCAACAGTTCTTGCCTTTCATCTTGGTCTCCATAGTACATTTTTTCTGGAAAAGCTACAATTTAGGTTTAGCAAGATGCAGAATTACATAAAACATCTGGAATATGGGACAAGGAATATTGGCTTATTATCCCTGGTGGACCCTCCCTATGAAAAATTTAATAGGTCTGTTTTGGTAGTTTTAATCTCCAGAGCACCCCAAGCTATGTTATGGAAACATCATCTTGGTAATTTATATTAGAAAGAACACCTGGTGATGAAAGCAAATATACCCTCTTTAAAATTGTGAGTGATTTTTCTTTAATCCTCAAACTTTTCATCTTCTTAAATATATAATTTTTAACAGCTTGACTAAAAATTAGTTTTTGTATCTTTGAGACTGATCACAATGTAACCATTGTGAACTTAACACTATTTTATTAGAGAGCTACATTTCTTCGTTCCTGTCTTCAGAGAACAAGTCATTTTGTCTTTACTTTGACATTGGCCTTTTACAGATTACAGAGGAAGCTCTGTTGAATCTTATATGAATATCACAAAATCATTTAAAATGTTGTCCATTTATTACTGCACCACTCCGAATATAAAGGGAAAAAAGAACTACTAAATACCTTTCTACAATTTTTATTTCTATCTCTAATTCTAAAGGCAGAGCTAGCAATAAATAATAACAAATATGTAAGATTTTTTTCACAATTTATTCTAGGATCAATCTCAAGTGACAGCATGCAGCATACATAAATTATATGAATTCTGATCTGTAATTGCTTTTTTGCTTTCTATTATGTTTAGCATATGATTTCAAAATAACTAGTAAAAATCTATATATGAAAGCAGTAAAATTATTTTCCATTAAAATAATTACCTGGATTCCTCTGAATATAAATACAAGTAAAATGGTATATAACTGAAAGGAATTTTACAAACAGCTTTCTAATGTCACACTGCCTTATGCTTTATTATAAAAACACATTTTTAACTGTTGCTAATTTACTATTTTATTGACTAATGAGAAATTAATTAGAGTACTGGTCAATGTATAAAGCAATTTACTAATAAAAATGCATTTTATACTTTCCAGCTAAAAAGAGGTTTCCATTTATCAAATTTCTAAAGAAACAAGACATGTACAAATTAACCTGTTTTTATCATTTAACATGCCTCCCTTAAAATATATCCTAAAATACATTTTGTATTTTATAACAAAAAAAAACCATAATATTATAATCTGTAGCCCATAAAGATTTTCAGAAACATTTTTTTTATTAATTTGACACTGATACGCCTCCATTTCTAATATCCCAACCCTGCAACATTTTAAATGCAATTAAAAGTGGTTATGAAAGAGTGTGGACTTCCTTGTGAAGTAGGAAATCACTCTTGTGATTAACATGCAAACGAGCTCATGCTGGCAGAATAGATTGGGGTTTTAAAACCCCAATTACTTTTGTATGATTATCTATTTACCCGTACACAGACTATTTTCATTTTTCATCTAATACAAAGTCATCCTGCTTACATTTTTAGCACAGCAATTAATATTTACAATAATTATGACATCAAGCACCATTGAGAGTATGCCAAGCAAATAATTTATTGTATTTTTTTAATATATATGTTATTAAAATAACATCTATGGTAATATATTGCAGAGGATGGAGATATATTATTGGCCTTTATACACAATCCAGCCTAATACAACATTCTATTGGCTTTAAATTTAGTTAAGGGGCATATTATTTTTAGTATCCGAGTAAGTCAACTGCTGTCCGTTCAGATTACAAATGCCAAAATTCTCAAGTCTGTAACTGCTTTGTGTAAAGTGTAAGGTTTGTTTAAACTTTCTCAGTAAAAATAACAATAAAATTACTTCCTCACATTTTTCTTTTATTTCCCCCCCTCCTTTTTTAGTAATAACACACAATTCTTAACTTTCACTAACACACTTTGATTCATACCTGCTACAGAGTGCATATATACACATTTTTTCCAGACTTCTAAAGAAAATTATAATGCATTAATGACAGGAACTATGGTAATGGAAAAAGGTCACCCTCTTTTGAACACCTTCTGTTTTAAACCATTATATATAAAGACATTTGAGAAAGCAAAGAATTAAAAGGCAGCCTTTGTGCAACCCATTACTGAAATATTATAGAATAATCTATATCAAATGCAGTGGAATAGCAGATTCTTTTGGATCTAAATTTACTGCAGCCACAGAAATGCTTTTATGCTTATTATGTATCTGCATGTTGATTCAATTATTAAAAGGACACCTGACAGCAGACTTACTTAATTGAATTAATTAAACTGGATGAATAATCACAGAATTACTATTGTATGAAATTTGTCCTGAGAAGTAACACTGGCATTGTGAAATTGCACATAATTTGAATGGTGAAATACACTGAGCAGAGCAGTGTTCACTTACAGTATTCTGGAATTCTTCACCTCATACATGGACAAATGGGACACATAAATGAATAGACAGCTGTGAGTAATGAAGGCTTTTCCTTATCTATTGCAATTTATTATGTGTGCCCAGCTACATCACTAAATCTCTTAAAAACTTTGCAAAAAAATTTCAAAATAACAATAATTTTAATCTCTCTTTCTAGAATGATACAAGGGAGTGGACTATTAGATACTGAGAGAGAGAGGAGAGGTAGTGTAACACTGAAACACTTCTGTAAAGCAGTACTTCTAACCAGAATACCTAGAAAAAAAATTAAAATGTCAAATTGAAATTATGCAAGTATTGTTTACTGACTAAAGCAAACAAATTAGAGAAATTAAATTATTTTAAAACATTTTAATAGACTGGTACAGTGAGCTTCTACCACTGATTTTAGCAATAGGAGCAATTTTCTTAGTGATTAAATGTTATGACATACTGTACATAAATACATTATTTTTAAGGTGTAGTGAAACAATTTTTCTTACTATTAAAACCAGTTTACTGATGAAATTCAGAAGAATATATTATGCCCTCTTCTATTCAGCTAATTTGATAATTCACTAAATAGAAGTGAAATTTTACATGACAGGTGTTTTTTTTAACACAGATTTTTGTTTGCCCCCGATTTCACATCAAAAAAAAAAGACACAGAAAAGGCTCACACTGCTCAGAACAGAAGTTTACACTGGCAGAGGACATTCCTGGAGTGCAAGCACCCATCTGGCATATATCCAAACCCCAGCTATCAGCTCCATATCATCATTGGGTATTTGTTTTACTTCCTCTTGCAGGGTTTTTATTTTGTTTTGTTTTAGCAACAATCCCCATAACAGAGGAATGTACAGAACTGTCTAATTTCATATGAGAGAATAGTGGGACTGGATATTTATCTTACTCTAAAGTAATCCGCAGCACAGTAGAATCACACCCACCACCATTTTTTTTTTTAATCAGCAATGTGTTTTCTCTTCCTAAAAATTAATATTGATGATTCTACAAATAGAAAATATTAATTTAGAAGTGATTATTAATTTATATTACTAAAAAGAACATGAACATTTATGGGTATGGAGTCAGAATATTTTAAAATTAAATAATATGACATCTACCATCTATATACTATAAATCACTGACTTTTTTTACATTCATATTTTCCCTCATATTCCTACTTGAATATAATTCATTTTATAAATATGTCTGATCCTGCCTCTGACCTTACTACACTTTAAGCTCTCTTCTGCTCATGGAAAGCTAATTTGCATTTTTTAAAAATGTGTCTGTATTAATGATCTAATTTACCACAAAAAGGCTTTATATTAAATACAAAAAGACCAGCCATTAGCTTTCTTTCCACAATAAAATCAAAACAAAAAATAAAACATCCCATTTATACAACAATTAACAGGTTTTTTTTCCTTACACAATGCTAAATGAATCTGTACAGTTTAGCATTCATAAACATTATATATTGTGGAGAATTCTTGTTCTACAATCAAAATAAGGAATACTATAAATATGCAAAGTTTTAAAAAACACTTTTCTAAGAAAACTACACATCCATTTTAATACCTATATTAATAACCAGAGTGGTTAGATTTTTTCTTTTACATAAATTATACAAAGTATATTGGAATTACATACCATTTTAATACCAGTTTATTATAGCTTTATTTCATAATATTGGAGGTGGAAATGGAAACAGTGCCATCATGTGATACTATTCAGGCTACTTCACTTCTTTTATTTCCAAGGAGTGAATCTGTTACAAATAAGGGTTCCTAGAAAAGCACACGATGGCAGCATAATTTATTATATGTTATGCTGTAACTAGATAATTTTAGGTGGTTTTATGCATCAAATATTAAAAATACTTTCTAAATCTGCAAAGGAAAAAAAAAAACCATATGATCAGAACAAATGTTACTTAGCTCCTTCTATTAAAACTTTACAAATTATCCAACACAGTCTCCTGAAATGCCTTTCAGTTTACAGCCAAGATATTAATCCGAACAGCTTCATTTTTACAAAAGCGTGCAGAAGTTAAATTCCCTGGTTTTAATTAATACTGGGCAGGCTTCTTGGAAAAAACCCTGCTACGTGAAATCGTCACAGGCATACACTATCAAAGCCAAATCCTACTCCTATTATATTTACTACACAAGATATTTTTAATGAAATCAGACACACAGTTATTTTTTCTTTTGTATCCATTTCTTATTGAAATAAAGGCATTTTTCTCCCTAGTGGTCAGAACAAACTAGAAAATCCAGACTTGATACTAAACACACAGATTGCACTTATCTCTTCTGCTTTCCAGAGATCAGGACAACCATTTGACAACTGCTTGGAATCTAGAAATGCAAGTGATCTATTAAATCTGAAATCCCACTTTACTGTACAACTCACAGCTGCCAAATCTAAACACTTAACAGTAGTGGGGTTTTTTTTAAATACACTTCTAAAAAGAAAACTAAACCCTTACAGTGAATTCATTGATGCATGGGTGAAAGTTGATAAAAAACCCACAGAAATTGTAACTTCAAATGCTAGGTATTTCTTGTGGTGTTTCAGAATTGATAGAAACAGTAATTGAATTCTCCAAGATTAAAAATCCTTACAAAATTTAACTGGTTACAGTTCCACAGGAGAAATATTACTATTTATGAGTTTATTCGTAAGTACAGCCATTTAAAAATGTTTCAAATTCTTTATATGACTCAAACCCTCACCATATATGTATGCAAGCCACTTATATGAGCTACATTCAAATGTGTTTTGGGGCTGAAAGAAACATGAGGAGTTTTTATAAAAGTACATTTCATATATGCAGAACTCAACTGAAGGCTCAGCACTACAGCTGGTGAACAGAACTGCTTTTGCTAAAAGGTAACAAAGCAAATCCCTCCACCCACAGAACCTTCAGAGAGCAGGATACAGGAGTGGAAACATTACATACAAGAAAAATACTGCAGTAAGAAAATCATAGGGAGAGATAATGTTATTCTTACTTAAGTTTAATGTGCACTACTTACAGGTAACATTTTATACATTGCTTGAAAAAAAAAACAAATTGCATTTAGCAGGTTGAAGACAGCCCAATGGCCCACTGTGTAAATACTGAATTGTACATTTAATACAGGGAAGCTTAATTTTTATATTTGCAACCCAGCAAGCAACTTTTTGAGGAACAGACTAAAAAGAAAAAGTGAGAGCTATTGTTACTGCTATTGTTACTTCTTCAATTGCCTGATGTTTTCATTAGTGCCAGCAATAACCAGCCTGGCTCCCCACCTGACATTTCTACTTTACAGACTGGATAGAATACTAATTTGACTGGAATGTTACCAGCACAAGTGATACTTGGAACTCATTGCATGTTGAAGACAATCTGTAGCAAGGCATTCAATACCCAGGATAGGTATTTTTAAATCTTTTTAGTTCTTGTCGGTAATTATTATCCTCAAGTGTAGTAAAAACTTCTCTTTTTCTATGGTTAGGGTTTAGACTTAGTCCTCCTCTAAAAATCAGTAACAATTTCCTGCCATGATGAAACACATAAACCTACATCAACACTTACTATATAGCTTTATTATGTTGATTATGAACTAGATGATGAATATCAACAATATGACCTTACAAAATACTGTCAGGAAACTCACACTGCTGTCCAGAAACAAGATTGTAAATCAGATAAAATCATAGCACTCTAACTACATTAAGCAATAAGTAAAGGGAATCATAATCTAGTGAGGCATTTGCTGGTTGATCAGCTGAGATATTTGAAAAATCTGGAAGAGGGAGCCAAAACTTCCTTTTCAGATCCCTTCCCAGTAACCATTCTGCAGTTAGAAGAAAATGAATTTGTTTTTTATTTGTGTTCCAATATTTGCTGTGGTGCCACAACCAAGTGCTCATTTAAGACTGAGGTGAGTTATGCTGCAGATGAATACTCTGAACATCAGTGATGGAGGGTGCTCAACACAAACATCCGTGGAAGAATTTCTGCAAATGTGAGCTGAGGGAGAAGCTTAAAAGGACAGTATTACAGTTCTTATCTGTATTCTTATTTATCTATTGCAAAAATCCAGTACTTTACATAGAAGGTCAGGACCGCAGAAGGAAACAAAATATTTTATGGGGAAGTTCTGATATCTCACATTTCTAACTGAGAAGATAGAAAAATTCAAAATTTTATAAAAACAGAAAAGTGATTTTTTCCTGAGTGTTGAGACTTGTAGATAAGTTGGAGTGTGGGAATCATGACTTGTAGATAGCTAACCTAGAAGCTAATACTTGTCTAATTATGTAGCGCTCACCTATTTGAATAAGCCATAAACCCTGAAAGTAATTCCAAAATTGCTAATTTAGTTGCTCCAATACAGAACTGTGGGACTCTGATGGATCAAAATTAATTGGACAAAACATGTAATGCAGAACTTCTCAAGAAAATTATTAGATATTCTCTAAGGTTTTGAAAATTTTAGAAAAGCACTGGTTTTACTAGGTTCTGTGCATATGGTTAAACCATCTCCTTAATTTACAAAGAGACTGAAACCAAAAAGAAGGGTTCCCCCTACTTGTCAAGGTATTTTTGAACAACAAACAAATCTGGCTTCTGTGCAAAGCTTTCTTAAATAGAAACATTGTTATTCATGTTACCTTTCCCACCCAAACAAAATGTCAGATTAAGTAAGATATACTGTCAGAAAAGAAAAACAAGCCATATGTGGTGGCTAAAACCAGGCAGAAACCCCCAGATAGCTGCAGCACCATATTCCATCAACTGAGAGCCACAGGTTGTCTTACAGAGAGAGTTACATTATAAGGCAATAATGACTGCCATCACTCACTGGCATGGTTAGAAACCAGCCCTTTACTCAGCAGTTGTCCTTCAAGTCCAATGGAAGGAACAGCTGAATGTTCTTTTGTGCAGGGACAGCTGGAACAAGGCCCTGAGAGGGAGCAGCACGCCCATGCCCATGCCCATGAAGATCTCCAGCTAGAGGTTACAAGGCAATGTGTATCAGGATGTGTGGGACCTGGAAATGGCTCACTGAACAGTGAAGCTCAGAACATCAGTCTCCAGGAAACACTCTTTTATAGAGAACTCTAAAGCTCAGTAAAGAGGAAAATCAGTGTTAATTTAGTAATGACTGTGATGAGGTCAAACAATACCTAAATAAATTTTTAGTAATGGGCCCAGTAGAAACTTGCACAAACTATTAATCATAAAATATCAAAACACTGCCATTATCACAGTTAGTGTAACTGAATTATTTTTTATGTTTGATGATATTCACAGTCAAAAGACAGAGATGGTCAACATATGGCTAAATCTAACTGGACATATTTTTCCCTCTGTAGACTGACAGACAAAAGGAAAATCCCCAGAGGATGAACTCAAGCTTCAAGACAGCTTAAGTATAGAGTTTGATGTGTGCAAAAGACACAGGAGGTCAAGTAATCCCCTTATGGTTAGAGAATATATAGTAAAAATTCTATTTGCTTGTAAAGTCTCTTTATTTCACAGGTCTTTCAGATAAAGAATTATGATTAAGTGACACATGGCCTTTAGTGGGATGCACTGCTTTCTGGAATGGTATCTACTACTAGAAACCTGATAGGAGAAAAAAAAAGATAGAAATAAAGCAAAATATCCGAAACAAAAACCCAACAAAAGGAGCTTAATTACTAAGTCACTCATTCTGGGGTGAAACAGAGCTTCCACACTTACCCTAAGACTTTTTCCCAGTGAATCTAAGTTCTGAAAAACCTGCCTCTCTTCTCTTTGGACTCCTGTTTTTAACAGGAAGAGGAAAAAACACATTTTTTAAAATTCCTTTATGCTGCCAACAGGGTTTCTGGGGAGCTGCTAATACGTAATGGAAAAGCACACACAATATATTCTGTCACTAGAGAAGCCTCTGATGCTGGTCCCCACAATTAGTCACTCATTGCCACCCAAGGCAAGACTCCTAGCAAGTTACTGCAACTCTCAGTAGCAAGGAGAAGATCAAGGTAAGTTTAAGTAGTCATTGGTTGTTTGATTTAAAGTAGGAACAAACACAGCAAATACAGTTTCTGTGAAAAGCAAACAAGTATTTACAGCTCAACAAAAGACCAATACAAATATAACATCGAGCAGTTTCTTGATGTTATTTTTCAACTTCCTTTAACAGAAATAAAACAGTCTGACACACATGGAAATTCTGAAAGAAAATTGAAGTACAGGAAATTGTATCTCCAGCCTGTGACAAAGAAGTAGCATCAGGTTTTAAGACAGAAGAACTAGTACTGACTCAAGATGATACAGGTGCTATTTTCCTCTTTGTATCAACAATAAATCAATTCCCAATTTTGCCTGAAGAGGAACATGGATTTTGGCTGCTCGCAGTATTTCACATGAACCATAAAACAGAATTCCTAAACACTTGTGCTTACAGATCACATTGCACTTCACAGCTGTTGTGTTTTACCCCAGCAGAGGGTGCATTTAAGCGAGTGTAAAAAACCAATTTTCTTTTAAACATAGCTTAAAGTGCTTAGGGGTCTTTTTGAATGACATGTAATGCATACATATATTATATTTAAATATGTTAAATAATTCATAGCAAGTAATTATTAGGTCTACCTGCAATGTTTGTCTCATTTTCTTCTAGTTCCTCATGTGCCACAATGAACAACAGCAAAATGCTGCAACTAGCTGGATGAAGCAGTGAAGTCTGAGGAGCAGACCTAAATTCACAACACTGTGATAAATATGAGGTCAGTAAATCTGTGTAAAGGAATTGCTTTTATGATTACTTTTTAAAAAGCAAATTTTTGTTTCATCTTCTACATTAAAAGAATGCTGAAGTTGCAAAAGCAAAGCATTTAAAAAACAGAACATGCCTGAAGTAAAGCTGTTCATGTGGCATTATTTCAACCTCCTCTGCATGACCTTTCCTCCATTCTTTGTTATTATGTACCACAGTATTTGTTTCCCCAGGACCTACGTTTCATCACTGTATTGGATAGACTAAGATTTGAAAATGAACTGGTTTTTTAAATACTCTTACTTACTATTACTTAGTGCAGACACTGTTGTCTCTGTCCTGTGTTCCCTTTGTTGCTGAAACTGAAAAGGATAAGGCCAAGGTATGCACACTTTGGGAACTGAAGGAACTTTTTAGGGAAGCAGAATGTCATTTCAAAGAAATATATTTTTGCCTCAAATAACTTTTCACCATGTTCCATAAAATGATAAAAAATATGAACAAATTTCCATTCAATGCAAATTCTTCCCTTTCTAGGGTCTCATTCACATCTACCATTATGGTAGTTAGATGTAAATAAATACAGGTCTTCCTTATAAGTTCATGCATATTCTCTGTTGCATGTAGTCTTCAATGAAGGATCCTGATGTAACCTACTTTCACAAACATTTTACTCCTCTGGACAATGGAAGTCAAAATTCAAAAAAGAAACAGTCCACAATTATCTTCTTACTAATTCTCATTTCTCCTAAGCAAAAAAAAAAATACCAATCCTCACATTTTAATGATTAAATGTCAGAGTAAAAAAGACAGCAGTCACTCTATAAAACTAAAACTAAACAAACAAAACTGTATTTGAAGGAGCAGGGATTCCTACCAAATTGCACATGAAGCAATTTTCAAAGGAAAGTCTCAAGTAACATGTGGCAAGTAGTTCTACACCCATAGCAGCAACTGGACATGGAATGAATGAACAAAGAAATTATTATGGGTGGAAGCAAAATAACAACAAAACTCAGTAGTTCTCTAAGCAATGGAACTTAATGAATAACAGCATGGGCATGCTTAATGCTGCAGCCTTTTTCCTCAGCATATGCACTATTTTGCATGTTTTTATTAAATAGTCCATTTGTTTCATGGATATTAGTGTTTTTGAGGCCTCTACTTCTCCATTAAATTTGTATGAAGTTGTTCAACAGCTTCAAGAATTATTGTGGGGGACTGACAGATAGTATGACGGCATTGATGGAAACAAAACTTGTGTTTCTTTATGAAAGTACTATAAAAATAGCAAATCTATTCTATGCAAATAGCAATCTAGTCTATGTTAAATTAGGAAATAGACAATACCAAAGCAGGGCACTTTTTGCAGGGAAAGCCAAGCCAGGAAAACACAGGAGTACAGTATTCATGTCTAGCAGTAAGAATTCTCAAGCTGATAGACTGTTGTAACACAAAAAGAGAGGGTAGATAAAAACATACCAAGTACTACACCAAATACTAAAAACAAGATGAAAAATTAGAATTATTAAATAGCATACTTAAAGAAAAAGGAAATACCATATTTTAATATACTGTAATTAGCTGTTAGCAACTTTTGGTTAATTCTGTTTGAAAAGCTTAAATAGGTCTTAACATAAAGAAGAGCTTGCTTCTTTGATTTCAAACTATAGCCTGGTATTGGTTCAGCAACAGAACACAATAGACCAAATTGATTTAACTGCAATACTTCAGAAGGCATTTTATCAATGATTAATACAGCATAACTCTTCCACCAAGTGTTAGGAGAATGTGGTCATCAGCTTAGGTGTAGTTAACTCCCCTTTTAGTAATTCAGTCATGCTTTGAATACTCCAGTGCACTTATCTCACCTCTTATTTATTCATTGGAAGAAAGGCTGCTTTCAAAGGATGGCATGGTTTTGTTACAGGACAACTATCAGACTAGAATAGAATAGAATAGAATAGAATAGAATAGAATAGAATAGAATAGAATATTTCCATTTTGTTTCATTAATTTTGAATTCATCGTTCATTCATTTTGAATTCATCATTTAGTATGAAATCAAGATTGGGCCACCATTGCCATGGAGGAGCTGCCACCCTGAAATATCTTACATAGCCTTACTGTTAAAAGTATCCCAAGCATCAGGCTTGCAAGGGTGACCAGCACTCCTTCACTCATTTGGTTCATCTTCTTCCACATACAGGCAGTTCCATGACACAATATGGTACATTCAGCACATTCCCAAGCATGGAGTGGTTTTGTTTTTCTCCCACCTTATGTCAGCACCTCTGCTAAACAAGGAGCAGAAGCTGCATCTCCATTTGCTGTTTGTTGATAAGAAGACTGCTGAGGAAATCATTCATGCTGAACTAATGTAATGTGTAAGTTAGTTATGTATCCTAACTTTCTCTTTTATTCTGTTGCACTAGACATGAAATTCATATCTACCTTTTCTGGTTAATGAATGGGTTTCTCCAGATAAAAGTTACAAATACACAAATTTATGCAATCCTCAATGGCAGCAGAAAAGAGATGACAGCTTTGCTAACTTAATTCTAACACAACTGAACACAAATTATTGTTTACACTTTATAGGGAGAATGGTTTCCTATCCAGTAAATTGTAGTAAAGTTAAATTGTATGAGAAGCAGCACAACATCATTATAAAAGATAGAAAATACAATAATAAAAAGAAATAGTGAAACCATGAATTAAATTTCACAGTTGCTACACATATTTAAGTAAGTAAACACATTTTTCACCAAAGATTTTACAAATGTAAATTAGGGAGAAAAAAAGGATGTGGAAGGAAAAAAAAAACTAAAGAAATCTCTAGTATTCAATTTAAACGGTTTCATATATTTTTTAATTATTAGTTACAGTTAACAATTTGGAATGAGATCACATTCATCAAACTGTCCCCTTGATGAAACAATATTGCACCTCACTGATGAATCTGCTGTCAATTAGAAGCCGTAAAATTTCATTAAACAGATACTAGTTACAGCTAGCACCTAGACCTATGCATGCATTCCATGTATCACAACATGACAACACTGCACTTCCACATTCCTGGTACCATCCTGAGGACTTATGATGGAGGTTTTCAGAGACAGAATCAAAAGGAAATAACAGGTAAGAAAAAAGCAAAATTCTGAAACAGAAACCCTGAGATAAATACGCAACCTCTGCCTGAGGCAGACAGGAATTCAATACATAGCCATATATGTTCCAAAATAAAACAAAATGCTGATCTCTGTGACTACATTTCCACCTTGATGTCCTAGTGACTACACAAAGTAGGCAAGCTTTGCTTTCAGGCTTAAGGCCTCCTAAGGAGCTCCTCAATGGTATTACAACTCATTAATCCATTGTTGCCTTGTATTTGTTTTATCTGTGTTATATTATTATAGATGTTATTCATATGAATAATATGTAATAAAGCCACAGAAGAATCTTAATAATTTGTGACATCCTTGTATGCTGTTCTTCAACTGTTACACTTTAATTACTATATATATTTTTATATATCTATTTTTCAAATAAAATGGAAAGGAACGAAGGCTGTCTAACCATCAACATCACTAACAACGTGACAGAACACAAAGTTCAGCATAGGTTTTACTTCTGGTCTTCCCAGGACTTTATAAGATGGCTTCCTGATTTAATTCACAAATAACCAAAGACATGTATTACACACCAATTCGCCAGAGCTCTTGCAGCCTATTGTCTTTCTTCCTTCCATTCTGACACCATCAACAAGTTCCATGCTGACTTTTGTGGCTCCTGAACCTCTCTTGTACTGTGCTCCTGTCCTGAATGACATTTTTTCTATTAGAGGGCTAACAGCTGTTAACCTTTCTGTGCTGTATATATGATTTCTTTTTATACTTCAGAATTATTCATTTCCATGTACATTTTCCCCTCACTCTTACTTTTTCCACTGTTCCTTGGGATTAGAACCAACACAGAAAGATCAAGACAGTTGGAAGACTGTATCAGCTAGCTCATCATCACTACCTAGCAGCATAAAACATAATTTTTAACTTTTATTTGTCAATAATTATGACTTAACCCAATTGCCACCACTGGAATCATCATTCCATACACAAATAACTTCTTCCAGAGACCATAAACTTTAGTCCATTTTTCTTACAACACTATTTTACCTCCTTATTAATCAAAAGCAACCTAATATGTTATCAAATAGAGATTACTCAGTCCACTTTGAAAAGCTATCATTAATCTGGCTGATTTACAGAGGAAAAATAACTGAAAAATTTGGATGGCAATAAAATGTAAACCTTTTCCTATCCCTGGAAGTGTTCAAAGCCAGGCAAGACAGGGCTTGAAGCAACCTGATCTAGTGGAAGGTGTCCCTGCCCATGGAAGGGAGGTTGGAACTGGATGATTTTTAATGTCCCTTCTACTCTGAACAGTTCTATGACTCTATGATTTTATCTCAATTTAACAAAAACAAACTCAGCTAAAATAATTTATGAAGTATCAAACATCAGACTAGCTGCATCTATTCTGCAGAC
Organism: Euphonia xanthogaster; assembly: GCA_034509185.1. Lineage (NCBI taxonomy): Eukaryota > Metazoa > Chordata > Aves > Passeriformes > Fringillidae > Euphonia > Euphonia xanthogaster. The sequence goes on from JAYDZK010000056.1 coordinate 24,850,001, forward strand.
ACTTCTGCTACACTTCTACTAGGGCAGAAAGTGAGAGAAAAGAAAGATTTCCTAAAAACAGGAGGAGAGCTGAAGTAACTAAAGCTGATCTTTTCATCTCCCTTTAAAAGACCTAGACTGAGGTTTAGGCATACTGCAGCCACTGTTGCAATCACATTTTCCACATAATTACTGGAGATAGTGTGAAACCAGCCAGTGCAAGTGCTGTGACCCATCTAGCCATAGCTCTGATAAACTCAGCACTGGCTGCAGATCCTGCTTGAGAACCAAAATAAATATGCAATTATAAAGTGTCTCTGTACCTCCCATGCCACGGACATAGACTCTGCAGGAATCCCAGATCACTATACAGGGGAGAGTGACTGCTGTTGAACAACACCTGGGTGTCCACAAAATAGTTCCAATACTAACTCTTAAGCATAGAATAGTAAAAAAAACAAGAAAAAAACTTGTCTTTATAGTGAAACCAGATAAGGAAACTATAAAAGTAACAATTAAAGATAAATAGAGAAACCAGACCCTAACAGAGTTATCATATACTCAAGTCCAATAAAAAGTTAATAACTTTTGGCAAAGTATATTTGGTATTTGCCATTAATATTTTAGGGCTTTTTTAATAGCTATTCACACATCTACCCAACTCTTATTAAAAAAAATTATTTCATTTACAGGAAGGTGTCTCCAAGATCTGACTACCTACAATATCCTCTCCTTTTTATGTCTTTCCAAAAAAAAATATTGACTTTTTGGTACAGAAATACTTGTTCCAAGACACAAAATGAACATTTTATATTGATGGTTACAAGAGAGTGACACACAAAACTCTTACCTGAAAGGGACACTGTACCCTACAATGATATTTTAATAAATCAGGTTCTAAACTACTAATAACAAGAACTGATTAAACACTATACATTAAAAGAAAAATATTCTGCCACCCCCACACACACCCTTTCAAAGAAATGGGATAGGAACAGAGCATTAGTGTACAGCCCCAGATTTGGAACCTCAGAAGATTATATACAAATACAAATAACTGAAAATTCCAGGTGGCAATTCTTTTTGACATGGATCACAAAACCTGTAATATCAGTATTTCTGTAATTTATCCATCATGTACGATTTATTGAAATTGCCAGAATTTTAGAGCTTGCTTTGTTTGTTTGTTCCATTTAGCTGAATAAAAAGATTGGGTAAGGAAGAAGGGAGGCAAAAAACCAATCAAAGACAAAAAAAAAAAACAAAACAAACTATGAATGAGAAAACAAAATTCAACAAATTACTTCAACAAATCTGCATTTTCTAGTGGATGGGTTCCCATACATGATAATCTCAAATGAGAAGCCAGGGCAAGAAGATTTTGATAATATGAGTCTGCTTTCTGTTGCAGTTGGACAAGCAAGGGGTTTCTGTACACAAGGAGCTGAAAGCTGACTCATAGCACCACAGTCTCCTTCTGTGGGTTAGGATGCAGAGTACACCACTACCTGCAGCCGCTGCTGCTGTTAATACAAGACAGACCACATTTTTTTAAGAAGTGCTCTATGTCTACTCAGGTAATCACAAAAAATAGAAAAAGGAGATAACAAACTCTCAAATAGTATCTCTGGTATGAAGAGAAGGAAGGATGCCAAGTGATCAGGCTTAAGGCTTTACAGGATATATCTTCAAGACATATAAGTACACTAAATAGTGAGTTAATTCAGCTGTACAGACACCCATGGAACACAGTAACATGCATGCCAGCAGGTAAGCACATGCATTGTCACAGATGGATTTACATGGTTGTAGTTATGATTGTGCTACAGTAACTATACACTTCCTGCTTTCCCAAAAACAGTGAGATTAAAGGTATCTCTAGACACCTTGTATCAGATGTACACAAACTGGGACTGATATCCTAAGTGCAAAACAATTTACAACATACAACATCGTACAGTCATATTTCTATGGTCATAACATCCTGACCATGGCTTTTAGTTTTCTGAGATTTGGTCTAGTGGGGTTCTTTCAGGTGTTTTACCTGGGTTTGTTGGTTTTGGGGTTTCAGGTGCTTTACCTGGGTTTGTTGGTTTTGGGGTTTTTTTTTGTTGGTTAGGTGGGAGGGGGGAGGGAGTGTTTATTTGTAGGTTGCTTTAGGGTTTTCTTTTGAAGGAGGATGTTGTTTTTTGTATGGTGGTTTGATTTTTGAAAGGAAGATTATTATGAGGACCCATGTGGAATCTTATTTTTAAATTAATCCCATCCTGGTATCACACTGCAATTCCAGTTAAGTAGAATAAACAAATGCTTTGAACTTGAACAGATTATTAAAAAATTACCAATTTTCTTAAAATTTCTGTAGTAAATTTCCTCTTAAATACCAGCATACAAATACTTGGGGAAAAAGGAGTGAAAAACTAAAAACATAACATTTTCACCATGCCTGTACACCATGTGTTTTTAAGACAACATTTTCCAGTTGTGACAAAGTAAATCTTAGAGGGAAAGTCACAGATTCATGGCTATGGAGTTTCCAAAAGCAGTTTTTAACCAAAAAGCAAAACACACAGAATAAACTATTCAACTCAGATACGATTTGGAGATCAATGGATCCATAGTCCCTCTCTTTCAGTAAAGCAAAAACTGATCAGACTTAATTGCAAAGTTAATTTACTCCAAGCTTTAACTACATCTCTTGCTGCAGTGCACATTAACTATGGCTGTCAATGAATGCACATTAATGTTATGGAGAGAAAACAACCAAGACTTCTTACTTCATGAGTTTTCAAACTGTTCAATTACCCTTTTTTTTATGAAGATGGCTCCGCTAACTCACTTTTTATGTGAGTTTTTATGTTTCTGGATACAAATTGTGATGACTTTCCTCTATTTGTCCTGAGCTTTATTTCTGAAGGAATTTTAGAGCTCTCAAAATTCTTTTCTCCTTTAATTGTGAAGGAAATTATTTCTAAAAGAGGCCTTCCTTGTCCTCAACTCCAATTATGCAAATCTAATACTGCAAACTCCATTACTTGTTGCTTCAAACAGATACAAAAAATAGACATTATTGTGTAATACTCCAGATGATTTTCTACATAAATACGTGTTGTTTCCTTAACTCTCTTTTTTAGCTCAAAACGGCATCATACAGAATAAAATTACATTTATATTTGGCAAACATTTCTGGATACTATATCCTCCAAAAGTTGATCGTAATTAATGCATTCCTTACTGATTCTTTTAGTTCATAACAGGTCCGAAGGACTTAAGACAAAACACAATATTCATATCCATCTGCAAGGTCTAGGAGACCTTTTGAGTTCCAATATCTAGAGAGGGACAGGACAGACCCAGAACCTAAGTGCACCTGCTTTTTCCTCTTGCTTTTGCCTTCCTGTCACTATGGGATGTCCAGACAAGGAAAGTGATGCTTTTTTGTGAACCTTGTCAGAATATATGCTTCACTGCAATAACTTTCAGGAACATTGTCTGGAAAGAACAAACTCAATTTCTGTACTCACACCTTTGTAAGCTCTTCATAAAAATACTATGAAAAAAAGTAATTTGTGACTGCTACCACAGCTGTCTAGAATAGCATAGCATAGACTGGGTGAGGTCTTTTCCAACCTTAGTGATCCTATGATTCTATAGGATAGCAGAGCAGAGCATAGCACAGACTATTTTCAGTTGGAAGAGAACATGCAACTATCCTCTAACCCAGCTGCCTGACCATTCAGGGCAGCCCAAAAGTTTAAATGTTATTAAGGACAGTGTAAACACTGACAGGTTTGGGACATGCAGCACCACTTTAGGAAGACTGCTTCAGTGTTTGACCAACCTCTCCATAAAGAAATGCTTCCAAATGTCCAGTCAGATACCAGGTGCAGCTTTGAAGTATTCCCACAAGTCCTACCACTGGATCCCAGGGAGAAGTGATCAGCTGCTCCCCTTCCCCTCCCTGGGAAGCTGTACAGAGCAATGAAGTCACCCCTCAGCCTCCTTTCCTCCAAACTTGATAAATCCAAAGTCCTTGGCCACTCATCACGGGACATTTCCTCCAGCCTGTTCACCAGTTTTGTTGTCCTCCTCTGGATGGGCATCACAGACCATCACACCCTCTTAAACTGAACACAGTATTCCAGAGTGCTGCCGTAGTTTGTTGGTAATAAGCTTGTTACCCTAAGATCTAAAGCACCTACAACAGAAATTATTCCAAAATTAAATATTTCTTATTTTACTTATTAAAAACTTATCATTTTTCATCCAAAACGAACTTCAAACTTCAAGGACATATCACATTAAGCTTTTTACTGATAACAGAAAATATGTGTGGGCAAATAAATGCAAATAGCAACAAATGAATTCTGCTTTAACAAGAATGTCCTGGAAGAGATGACTATTGATATGTACAGTTCTAAAAGATGCTAAGTATATATCACAATTTACTTTAATTGTTAATTATTTTTTTTTTATTGCTTGATTTTCTGATCAGGTGAAAAATGTTGCACATATGGAGAAAGGAATGAAATATCAGAAACGCTGCCTTGTATTTCACACAATTTCATCTGACCTTGAACAATGCTGGTGCAAAGAACCCAGACAAATTAGATTTTACATTTACAAGAATTCCACAGTGTGAACATCTAAGAGTGTGAATGTCTCCTGACAATTTTTCCAGGTTGTTCTCAGAAACAGGTAAGAATTTCCTTGCTAAAACATCAATTGGCTCCCAAAGGGAGTTACTTTAGGTAGGCCTGAGGAATAAGAAGCTTCAGAATTATGGCCTTTCCGTCACAGTACAGCAGCTCAGGAAAAAGGACAAGAGCAAGGGATTAAGGAAGCTTAGATATTGTTCACAATTCAAATTAATCTTTGAGTAGATGATGGGTTATAAGTGACAGATGAATAAGGGAGCAGAATTTTCAAGTAAATGTTGCTTCTGTCCCGCAGCAGGGAAGATTTGCTTAGCTGAAATGAGCTGAAATGCTGTTTCCTCAGTGCCTGACTGATGCAAGGACAAACAACAAGGCATAAACTTAAGCTAAAAAGCTTACCTTTGTTAATAAAAGTTAAAAAAGAAATTTAGTTTTGTTTTTTTAGTTTTTAAGCAGAAAGCTGGTAAGTCAAATGAGCAAATCAAGCATGTAAAACTTAGACAAGAAAAACAGCAACAAATAGCAGTGCTTGAGCACTCGTGGAAGTCTCTTTCAGTCATTTGAAAAGCTCTTCTATCAATGGTAGGAAATCAGACAGACAAGCTCAAGGATTGCTCATCTATATTGGACAAGAGCAATATAATACACTCAGAAAAGCGTAAGTAAACATGAAGCATCCTGTATGTAATTATCCTTTATACAATTAACTATAATTATCATAATATTTTTAAAAAATTCATAGATATTAAATTAGTCAATTAGGAACAAGCTTTATCCTCTCCTCTGGAAGTGTGCATAAACATCCTTGACACAATGAATGGGAAAAAAACCCCTCAAAACCCCACAAACATTAAACAACAACCCACATCAGTTAACCATACCTACTTAAATTGCAGAATCCAAAAATGTGAATAGTGTAAGCAATAGTGTCTATTGTATTTAGACAGCCTTTCATCATACCATGTGTTGGTGTGTCAAAGCAAAAATCTGTTTTAATAAGTATAATTACTTAAATAAATCAATGAAGATGGTCAGGAATGATTTTTAAAGCTAGTTGATTATGTAGAGCAGGATAGCAGTATTTTTTTTATATAAAGAGGTTTAAAGGTATTTTAATAAATGCCTTTATGTTACAGGATTTTGTATTCCTGAGACGTAAATAAAACAATAAGTCTGCAAAGCTCACAGAATAACTACATAAGCCATTTTACAAGGAGGATATACTTTTCCTTCTTTTCTATGAATGTATAAAGCTCTCCTTCAAGCTCTTACTAAATCTATTGATCTGTGAAACACAGTGCACTCCAGGGAGGCAATTCACTTGACGTTATATATCAAATGATGAGATGAATAATGATCATACCATTTGGTAATTAAACATCTTACAAACCTTCTAACTGACTGAACGTCAGAAAGGTCAAACGAGATCAAACCTATTTTTTTGTTGTTTTTAATTTTTTTTGTATTTGCAACACAGAAGTTATATTTAACAGCAACTATTATCCTACATGGCAAAGCCAAATTATTGAACATGCTCTTTATTCCTATTAGGCCGTTTGAATACATAAGAGAAATATTTCTTTCATCCCATGGTCCTATTATAATCTTCATTTTTAATCTTACAGAGAAGTAGCCACTCACCAGTAAAGTGCAGATAACTAGCAATAACTTTCCCTTATTAGATTAAGGGAAATGAACAGCACATAGAGCAAATCTAAAATATATCAAAGCACTAAGAAAAATAAAAAACCTCCTTGATAACTTCCCGCAAAGTTATCGGAAACTGATACTAAGTAAGTCCATTTCAACAGTTTGAAGACACTAACAGTGTCTGTCAACTTACACAATGATTTGGACATTTTATCTGTTATTATATGATAATATTCAAATGTCTGACACCAGCAATAAATCCAATTTGTTTAATAAAGAAGACACTGACAACTGTAATTTCATAAACAATTTTGTCAGTAAATTTTTAAGTTGCAAAGGCAATCAAAAAGATGCATAGCAAAGATGGATTTTACTACAGACTAACAAGTGAAAATCACTTGCCCCAATAGCTAATGTCTCTGTCAAACACGGTTTCTAGAAAAGCCAGTATCTATACACACATCTTCAGCACAGGTTAGCATAAATCAAGGACTTCATTGCAGACAGAATGCATCCATCTTCAGGCAAGCTATCACCAGCCTTCACAGCCCAAATCACATCCCAAATATTAAGGAGTATTTTAGGATTTCCCTTGAATTACCTTCCTAGAAAATGAAGAAATTTTTATTAACTTAAGAAAACACTGAATACCTTTCTCAAAAACAATTTGGGACAGATCCAGTCAACTCTCACAAAAACACAACTGCACAAACACACATGAAATAGCTAAACACACCCAGAAACAGCCTCTATGGATTTGACATTCTGTCTCACAGAGGAGCAAACTAGCTATTCTCAAATATCCCAGTCCTGCTCCAGGTGCTTCTGCACAGCTAGAGCTGATCTGGGAAAGAGGGGTCTCTGGGGCAGAAGTTGAAAGAAAGAGAGGATTTTTACAGGGCATCTAAAGAAGTAATGCAGGAGGTGAATTTGGCCACCAGAGTTTTACTGGAAAGTTCCACATCCATGCAGGAAGACTGGCTACTACTATGGGACCTGAGAAGGATGTAGGAGATGACACCTCCATGGTATCAGCTGCCAGTCACTCCCAGTACTTTGTCTTTCCTTGTCTCGAGGTTGGGAACAGAGGTCAAGTTCGCAAAATGAAAAAGAGATCATTAAATCACATGCTCCATCTTCTGGGATCTTTTAAGTACTGGACAGGGCATTCAAGTTCATAACATAATAATTTAAAAACGCTGTCCTATAAAATACATTCAATCTATCCAATATATAGCTTTTTCAGGCCTAATCGATCAAATAAATTAAAAATACCTTTAATGTGAAATATTTCTGAATTGAAAAAATAAAACAATATAAATTATAATTCTTCTTCAGATCTCTGTTTCTAATAATGCCCAAACATACTGTATTCAGAAAATTTTCTAGAGACAGAGAAATAGCAAATACTCGTTTTTCTAAAAGCTCAACATGCAAAAAATCAGGGGGAAAATGTCACTTTACTGTAAGAAACTGGACTATTCCATTATACTTTAAGGATAAGTAACTCTGGGACTTGCACAATAGGACAACTTCCCTTGGAAAAACAAATAAGCAGGTGCTCAGATCAAATTTTAGGGGAATACTACATGTGTGAATTAAGCACTGACCTGGGAAAAGATGTTCTGTGGAGGCCCAAGGGCTCCAACATATGCTCACTTAGCAAACAGCTGCAGCAGTTAAGGCTCCTTCCCTCTCCTTCCTTTCCCTACTGTTTGTTACCTTCCCAACACCAGAGCTGCCTGCTGCCACAAAAGAGCTGGCAAAAGGACCACACAAAATGACCATTTGTGTACCTTTAGTGCAGAGCAAGGGGCATGGTTCAAACTGTTATGGATTTTCTACGGCATCAGCTGGGCATCCTTTGCACATTAATTTAGTTTCCTTTTTGACAGGTTGAAGAAGAGAAACAAGAAAAAATGCAATTACACGTTCTGTTTGAGGGGCAGTAAAGAATTTGGGAGAGAGGGAAAAGATATCTAGAACTGAAGTACCTGTTCATTAAATAAGTATGTGCTTTAGTTAAAAGGATTATCAATAGGGGTGAGTCTAATACTTCCACAGTGAAGTACAATGAAAAATTTACAAATAGAAATGCTCATATTCCACATTCTTTATAATAGTATTGTTCAAAAAAGCAAATGTAAAATGATTCTGTCATGGGAGAAAACTTTCAATATTTTTCTATTTATTCAGTAATTCAGTTCAACATTTCAGCCTTTTTTTCAAAAATAAAATAAATAATAATGCTGTCCTTCATTTAGTCCACTTAACCAGCAGAGAGAAACTGGCCTGAGGCAAAATTTCAGTGAAGAAGTTTGTTTTGTTGGGTTGGGTTTTTCTGTTAGTTTTTTGTTTGTCATTTTTGGATTTTTTTTTTTTGCTTGTTTGTATGTTTTTAAGAAGCAGGAATCTTAGAGGTAAAATTCTATTTAAGAAGAAGGTGGGGGATGATGATGCAAATATTACAAATCTCTGAATTTATCTTTTTTAAAACAAGTAGCAACCATCAAATTTGAGAAAAAATACATCTACCTATATCTAAAAGCCTTTGACTGGACTGAGTAGAAATTTTGTATATGATATAGTTCTAATTCCTTATTAAGTGATAAACAAAGAGAACTGGATTTGCATTACATTCTGAAAATGTATCTTAGAGCAGAGACAAAACTAAGTAAAAATGAATGACAAATGGCCATGTGAGAAAATTTTAATCTTGAAAAGAAGAAAGCCTAATATTTAGCAACTTGCTGGTAGCATGCAGATAATAAATATTAGTTTCAAATTAGCTGCAAAACATTTAAGACATGAGGTCACATTTCTTTGTCATAGCACACTATCCATCTGCTCTAATTTGAAGTGTTTAGTAAATAACTTCACCCAAATAACACAGAACGATCTTAGGCTGCAAACTCTTACAGGAACTATGTATCCATATGTATCTCGACAGATCTAAAACAATATTTAATTTAGTTTCTCTCTCAAATATAAAAGCATTGAGTTCAAATTACAGTCCATTTCCCATTAGTGCTGTTACCTATAAAACTATACTTAACCAAAGTATATAGATTCTAGAATTAAATTTCTGTACTTGACATGCTGAGGGACGACGTTCCACACCTTACTCTTGAGAAGCAACATACATCGTGCAAACTATATCAAGCACTTTGAACTTTGAAGCCTTTAATCACACACCTGGTAGGGTTTTTTTTTGCAAAACCTTCACTGCATCTGTCATAATTAAATAAATTTATAAATAGGTATTCAAATCTATATGCTTATGTTTGGATGTAGGACCAGAACTACCACATGAATAAAAAAAAAAAAAACAACCTGTTTTACTTCCCTAGATAAGTCAAGCTCAGGGGAAAAAAAAAAAGTTTCTCCAAAAATTAAATTGTGAACAATCAGAATTTGAAAAAAAAAAAGAAATATGCAGTTAAGCACAGTTTCCCCCCACAAATAACCAGTAAAAACCTCTATTCTGTAGGCTGTGACTGACAACAATTACCACTAAGCAGCTGTTTTACAGACTGCACTCAAAATTCTAGGAGGAGGCCTAGCTCCTGAGGGAAAGCAATCTCTGTCCAGTTCCTAGATGACAGCAGCCACATAAAAAAAAAAAATCATTACCTCTTTCTTTCCTAGATCCCATAATGCATTTTCCAGAGAAGAGATCACTCCACAAGACAGTTAACAAGTACCACTTACAAACACAAAACTCATTTAAAATCAGCTTTTTAGGGAGGCTAACTCTCAAAGCAATCAAATAAACATCCATTCCATTTTCAAGATCCCATTTATTTTCAGGAATTACATGTGATGCTATTTCTTCCATATGTAGTTACTTGTACTGAATTGCTGTCTTTATTGTCTGCACTCATTTATTTCTTTAATAAGGATTTAAAATAGCTAGTTCATAACATTTATCATAGAATGATATCTCAATAAGGTAACCTCAAAAACATGCCAAAAACACAAATATTTTTTTTTACTGTGTTGCTGAAGAACATAGGAAATAGTAAGATGAAAATCAGAATTCAGACACAGTCAAATAAGAGACCATGCTGAGAAAAACAGCATAAATAAATTGTTCTGAGCAATCTGGAACACCACATTTGATTTTCTTAAGCTTTAGAGAAATCCCAAGTAAAGTAAACTACTGTTGAGGCTTCCTTTTCTCTTGATAAAACCAGCTTTTATTCTGTCTAAATCAATCTATGTTGGAGTGCTCATGGGCTTCAGCATTTTTTCCCAAAGATTGTGCTAACGGCATAATGGCTTTACAATTTAACTAGAAAAAGCTATGAGAGAGAGAAGAGGCTACATAACACAGAAATGAGCAGGGATTCCTTGTCTTGGACCTCCTATCACAGAAAAGACCCAAAGCAATTCTATTTATATAATTAAAAGCAACTAAATTAATTTTCTCTGTTCCCTCCAAACAGCAAGACATTCAAAAAACTTCAAATATAGAAAATTAAAGGGTTAAAACTGGGTTGTTTTTTTGTTTTCTTTTTTTTCTTTTTTTTTTTTTTCAGATTTGTGTCTTCTTCTATTCTGTCCCAAGGAAAGACAAAGGTGTTGATGACCTTTTTATTGTACTGAATGAACAGAAGGAGTACCATAAGGTAAATGTTAAAATTTTAAGTCTGGAAATGCTTTGAGAGCATTAAGAGTTTGGCCACATACAGTCATCAGCATGGCAACAAGAGGAGAAAGATCTGGGGCCAGTGATCTGCCTTATAAACACAATAGAGAAATTTTTGCTTTTAAAAATGCATAGAGGATGTGAAAAAAAGAAGAGTATCATTCATGTTTCTTAGGCTTATTCAGAGTCTTACTGAAAATATGATTTTGACCAATACCATCCCTGCCACTGCATACATCAGCACAACTAGCTGTGTATTCTGGCTAACATTCAACCTGGAAATCTACCCTTACTATGTTTTCCTAGTCTGTCAACTCACTCCTGCAGGTCATTTTCAAATAGCTCATTCATCTTTTATTCCTTACCCAATATTCATGAGATCTCACTAGTATCCCATCAAAAAGCACAAATAGGACTAATAGTACAAATCTTTTACAATTAATTTCTTAAGTTTAAACAATGAAATAAAATCGATACATAACACCTCTGTCCTCACCACCCCAAAAAAGAACAGATTTTGTTTAAACATAAAGAAAAAAGAAAAATTAGTATTGGATATTTAAATAAATGTGTCTTCAAGAGGTAAACCAAGGCTGCATCTGCCAATTTTGCTGATTTTTTTTTAACTTCTTTTGTATTTATCTCCTTTATTAACTCTGACATAATTTATTATACTAAACTAAAACACCAGTGTGTCTTGCTTTCTGGAAGAAGTGGTCCAACTAGTAAGAAGGAGTCCACTATTGTGACTAAAAAGACCAATATTCATTTTCATCCAGATAAAAAAAAAGAGAGTCATATGTCATCTATTGTGTCTTTAGTCACATATTATTATGTATTGTCCAATTTCTGAAAATAGCACAGACATACTTCAACGCTTATCCACAGAAATTCTTTATAAAATAAAAATGTTGCAAAGAATATTTGGGACTTGCTGACCATTATTCTGAGCAGTTTGTCACAATAACTTTAGCACCTCATAGTTCTTGTGTATTGTATTGCTATACTTTTAGAAAAGTTAGGGCTATTTTAGCAACTTTACCTGTAATATTCAAAATTATGTCATTTAATGATTATTAAAAACCTATAAAGTAACAGTCTCCTTTGCATTTCACAAAATTATTTTCTCAAATACTAAACTCATCCTTATATTTTAAAATTACATTTTAAGAGATTGGTTATCTATCACCACTCTCTTAAAGAATCAGAAGCAATAAGAAAATAAAATCAGTATATCCATTACTTTTTTATTAAAAATAATCTCTCTGTTTGAGAGAAGTAACAATTTAAACACCAATGGAAATGATATTTTTGACAATTATAATTTTGGGAAAAGCCATTAACAGTGTAACAGCAAGCCAGTAGACACCTTTTCCTGGTATATTGTGCATAAAAAGTATTCCCATCTGTTTCAATGCTCAGGCTTTTTCATGGGCTTAAACCTGTCAAATTATTCCATTTGATTTCAGAGAATTCTCATATGGCAATCTATTTTATTTACTTTATCTTCAATAAAATGGTTGAGTGAGCATTAGCAACTATGAGACACAAGTTTCAATCAGTCCTCTGGCAAAGGCGTCAATCTACATTAGACCTACAGTGCTGTGAGCTGCAGCCAGAAAGCTGGAGTGAGACAGGGCCACAGAGAGTGAGTGAGCAGGACCTAATAAAGCAGCAGTGGAGAGAGAGAAAATTCCCCCCAGACACCACCACACAGCGCTTATATAATGTGTGTGCCTAGTTCAACACACCAGTAGCTCCTTAATAAAGCTGACAGCTAAAAAGGAGATTCAGACTCCAACTTCATTTTACATGACAACTACAGTAATGGTCCTCTGTTCTCAAGCAGGCCACGTTTAGAAATCTGAATTCAGTTCAGTTAAAAATTAAGAGTTCTCACCTCATTCATGTCACATAGGAAAAAGAATCATAAAATTATTAAGATGCACACCATTTTCTCCTCATTTCATACAGCTGAGAAAACCCATCGGGTTTCAACTAGCTTTTTCTTAAAAATTTCTGTGCTAGAAACCACAAAACAATCAATGTATTTAAGCAATAACTCACTTTTCAAGACAGTATCATTAATGAATAATTCCAACGAATGTGAAGCACCACTCCTAGATGCCACAAAAATACCTCCCGAAGCACAAACTTTGTAATAACTGATGCAAGTTCATATTTTATATGAGCTGTGAAAAACTAGATTATTTCAACAATGCTCCTCCCAACAAATCAGACCATTAAGACTGTACTTACTGTTTAGTTGAAATGAAAAGCTGGCCAGTTTAAATCCATAGTTTGACATTATGTATAATCATAGCAAAAACTTACTGCCTCATATTTCCAGGTCACAAATTCAATTCTATCAACTTTTTGACAAAAGTTAACTTCAGATTCCCCCCCAAATCACCAATTTATAGCTATTCAAAATCACCCTGGAAAGATAATTCAAAATTCTAAAATAAATAGGGTCTCTGTTCTAATACAATTCCATTAAAACATAAAGTACTGTTTATGTTTCAAATTATTCCTGTTAGAAACCATATTGAAGACAAAGCCCATCAAACCCCATCTAATTAGTTCTTGCAAACCAGACACCATCTTTCTCTTTCAGCATCATGCTGTATACTCTCCTTTCATTCACTTACAGAAGTATTACAACTCCTTTGCCTTCTGAGCAGACACGTGGAAGGTTCAGACTCCCTTTTGGACAAAGTTAATGCCACTCCATTATGCAACCAGTGGAAAACACCATATCTTTCACATGCTGGTCACCAACGTGGTCACCAGCAATGAGTCCTTACATAACTCTTGAGAGAGTTTCAGTGCAGATACCTATATGAGATATTTTTCTGTACTTATCTAATAGTATAATTATGTTTGCCCTCTACAAAATAAACATATGCATATAAACTAAATATTTAATAGTATACAAAATGTATGCATATACCTTTACATGAGCTGTGATGTTTCAAGTTTTTGTTTCCTGTAGTACCAGAAATAAACAGGAATTAGCACCACGTCTCCTCTTCTCCAAACTGACAACACAGAAAAGCTAGATCCATCTGATAATCATTCATGCTAGCATTTATTTAGCTTTTTTTCAAAGCCTAAGTAACTCAGAAAACATAGATGTAAATGTATCACTAACAGTCTCAAAACTGTCTACTTGAGTCATCAGTCAGAAAATAGAACATGTTTTCTCTGGTTTTACATTTCTCTGAGCTCTGTCTCAGGTTTTCTAAAACTTGCTCCTATAGAGTTAAGTGTTCTATTGAGAGGACAAAAAACAGATTTTTTTCTCTCTGTTGATTAAAAATGTATTCACAATTGCAATTTTATTTTTATGCATGTCTATCACCACATTTATAACTCAATCTAAGTTTTCAATCATTTCAAAGACACCATATCCTGCCATAAAAAACCTATTGATTCTAAATACCATACTGAAGAACTAGCATTCAGAACTTACTACTGTTTTCTCATTGACTGCAAAAACATTCCTTCTCCACTTTCAAATACTGCAAGAAATAGAGACCAATGCTAAAAAGGCCAAAATGATTTTGGCTTCTTCTACAGAAAGCATTTTTATAGAATATATTTAACCTAAAGTTATGGAAGAAAATAATGGAGGAAGCAAAACAGCAGTTACTTTCTTTCATATGTTTTAGGTTTCAGACATACTGGAATTCAATAAAATTATACTGCCAAAATAGCAGAGTAGCACAAGTCAGTTACACTGCATTTTGACCATTATTTGTCAGAACACAGTAAACATCCAGAGAAAATATCCTTTAAAAAAAAAACACTCTTGCTGACTCAACAGATTTCAACTACTACAGTTTCTCTCAAACTCCAGTTTCTATCAGTTTTCCAAAATACTGACACTATCAAAAAAACCTATCTAACAAACTATCTAATATAACATTAATGCATACAAGTTACACCATCCAGGCATGTACAAATAAATATGTGACAGAAATCCAGCCATATTTCCATTGCCACATAGAAAGCAAAGAATTTGATACTTCTCACTGTTTTTTCTACTGAAGAATGAAAGAAAAAAACAGTTTTGGAAAATAAATATATTATTACATACTGACATATAGTCATGTAAATGTTTGCAATTATACCCAGTGAAGACAGTCACAATGAAACACACCAGAACAGTCTTCTTTTACACTACTTTGAACTAGGTTAAAAAGGGCTGTGCTTCCTCACAGAGGGTAAAACTTCAAAACACCTGTTATAAACATAGTTTCAGGACTAATTACTGTCATCATCATTAACTCCTGTGAAACTACTTTTTCTTTCCTTCCAGAGGCATCAATACATTAAGATGGATATACCAATATTATGGTGTATATAGGTATATCAGAATATCTCGTAATACTTTAGCAGTAGTACACATGGCATATTATTTGCATTTATATATTTGTTTCTACTTCCTGGTGTATGCAGAAGAATGTGGCCTGGCTGCTATTATGGTAAGTTTTTTGTACCCTGTTGAAATCAGTATCTTAAAAATTTAATATCAGGCCCAATTGACCATATTTTGCAATTTATATGTTAAAATATTGCTTAAAATTTTTGAATTTGAAAAGTTCTGGGAATATTCTCAAAAAATTTTATACCTCCATAGGAAATGTAGGATATGAACAACTGCAACACTGAACACACAGATTTTTTTTTTTTTTGGTTGCAATAGCAATTACAGAAAGTCAAAAATAATGTGGCTGCCTTGCTAAGCTCTCATCTTACACTAATTCCTTTAGGATCTCTTTTTTCCAGTCTAAGTTAAAAAGACCTGATAGCTACTTGTACATGATTCACTGAAGATAGCTGTGAAGGTCTAGAGCAAAGCAAGGTGTTCAGTGCAGGCATGCCAAGGCCCCAGCGGCACTATACCCACTGACAGTGCGCTGTCCCAGGCAGGTTCAGCCTGTTAACGCACAAAGCAGTTGAAACAAGGTTTGACCTCATGGTCCTTGACATCATGGAATTCCTGGTTACCAAAGGAATAAAGATCATCCCAGTTTCAAGAAACTAAGAATATCCAATCTCAGGGATTCTTTACTATTTATTATAGTGTATTTGCCTTTTACAATTTTATTTTTCACAAGAAATACAGTCTAAAACGATTTTCAAAATAAATTAGTCTAATTATCATACTCCTAATACAGCTGATGTGATGAAACTATACAGTGTAAGTTAACTCCAGAGTTCCTGAGACCTTGGTGACAGAACCATGGTTTCACCTATTTTCATGGCAGAAGCTGAAAAGGTATGTAGGGAAATCCTAAATGAATCAGATATTGTCTGCTATCTAGTCCCAACACAAGCAGTCATACATCTCAGTGAATGAGGGAAAGCAGAGACCAGCTAGTTGAATTTGGATCGGTAAACAAGAACAGCAATTCCAGGACAAAAAGAAGTTGCAAAAAAAAAAAAAAAAATCCTCTTTGATTTGTGATGATTGACTTGTACTCACCTGCTTCTTCTAAGCCTCAAAAAAACCTTCTAACTTCAACCTTGAACTGAAGTGACGTCCAAGATCAATTCTAGTACCACAATCCTGACAAAACAGAGAGAAATGTTTACAGCTATTTAGAATCATTTAACTAAACCAACATAGAATCTGGCTTTATCAGCCCCTCTAATTTGTTCTCTTAACAAGTAATAAGATTAAATGTAGTCCACAAAGAATTATAATTGTTCACCTGGTTTCTTCTGTGCAGCAGAGTGACAGCTAAGGCATCACTCAAATTCTAGCCCTGTGTTTTTATTCTATTTTTATTATTATAGTACCCAAGGGCAAACAAAAGGAAGGCTTCCCTGAAGTAGTTTGTTTCAGGCAGAGAACTGCATACAATATCACTACCAGTAAGTTCACAGGGTCATCTGAAGGAAGGGACAGAAGCTGGGAGACAGCATGCCAGTAAAATTTAAATCTGTATGTATGTCAGGAAGGACAAAAGGACAAGCAAAAAGGAAAAAAAAGAACAGCTTTGAAGCTGAGACTGGAGACTGAAATGAAGAGAGAAGGTTGGACATGGCAGAAGAAATAAAGAACATGCAGGTCTGTAGAATATTTAGATTACATCTGTGCCTGAGCACATTTCTCTTTCCTGAAATCAACTGGCAGAGATAATCCTCCATCTATGTAGGATGCAGGACAATCCTACACCTATGTGGCATAGTCATATATGCTCTGAAACAGAGGGGTTACATTAAAATTGTCGAATGGAGGTGGTCAAATTAATGTCTGGGAATTTTCTGGAACAATGTTAGTTTGCAAAGACATTCACTGTGGCAGAGACATGGAAATATTTCCAGGCATTGTTTAATTTACTAATACAGACACGGACTTAATGCCTGAAACTCTGCTATCTCTGAAGTAGATCCTACCAGCCTCTCGATGCTGCCTCTTGGCAATTCTCTCTTGCTGACAAGGTCAGACAGAAGCAGGCTGAAGAGTAAAATGAATGTAGAATTTTTTAAAGAAAAGACTGCTTTCCCACAGTTTAAGGAAAAAAAAATCTGTGTTCCAGCTGGCATTATTAATACACACTTTGTTACAAGATGTTTGGACATTTAAAAGAGCTGCAGTTCTAACTTCTTCCTTTGTTTGTAGAGTGTAACAAAACCTGCTGGGAAGGTCGAAGTTCCTACAAAACTGAAAGCTACCTGGCAGCCTCTGTAGTAGAGCAAGTGAAGAAGGGAGAGCAAAGAATGACAGGCTGGAGAAATAAACACTACATGAAACCCCTGCACAGTAGGACAGCACTGGGAAATGAGAAGGATATCTTATGAGCTTAATACAAAGCAAAAAAGAGAAGAAAATCTTTAAAAAACAGGTAAAGAACCTAAGGCAAATAAGAGGAGGTGAAGGTGGGTGACAATTCTTAAAAGTTTTCAGAAAGTAAAATATGTGTCAATGAAACTTTGCTTGATGGTCATGTGGTCATCCTGGATCCACAATGTAAATGTCCAACCAACTGAGTGAAAAGCATTCATCTCACTGACCTACTTCCCATTAAAAGGTTGCAGTTTTGCCTCTAAATAGCTAAGCCTCCGTCTTTGAAGTTTCTTGTGCACCCAAATTCTAGACTAAATACACATTACAGTTATTTCTTCAACACTAAATCTTGTTGACAGATAATATGAAAGCCTCAAATGCAAATATTCTGGTTTTTTTTTTTTTCCCTATACTCCATTACACCAAAATACTTTCAAATAATCAGTTTTCTTAGCTTGGAGTATATCAAACATCACATAGTGCTTCATCTCAGAAATAAAGCCAGGACAATCAGTTATTATACATGAAATCTTGTACTAAAACATGACCCATTGTGTTGAGATACAGCCTTTTCACAAGAAATTTTTCATTAAAGCATTTTTTTGGTAATTAGTCTTAATGTGAAAAAAAACACAATCATTAATCTCAATGATTGTAATTTTATTTTGTTGATTTCTGGATTACTATACTTATTAAGAAATCAATAAGAAATATTTAAAGTGGTGAGGATGGCACAAAGTAGGTGTGACAGGTCACAGACAGTAGCAGGTCTTACCTACCAATTCTTTTTTTAACTATGCAAATTTTCATCTTTAGAATCTTATTTATTGACTTCTGTTTAATTTATGCCACATTTCAGTGTGGTTTACCTGACAAAGGCAGAAGACTCCTAAAAAATAATATTACTTCTGTTATAAACTTTGATTTTTTTTTTTATTATTGTTAGCATCCTAAAATCTGGATCTGAATCATTCCAGTTATTCCAGTCTAACACCAACATTTCTCTACCTTCCACCTGAGCTAGAAGATTCCATCCCTTGGGCCCCAGCAGGTAGAGCTTTAATTGTTTACCTATCCCCTACTGACAGAGCTTACAGAGATGTGTTCCCATTCTTCAACATCTAACAATTCCATCTGAGCCTTAAAAATTTACAAATTCACAGATCTTGTAAACCAAAGCTTTAAAAGCAACCTGACAGAATGTTAATTGTCATAGTTGTGTCAGAAATCCCTAGAATATTTAATTCAAAATGAAAGTCAAATTCATTCCTGGATGAAGACTTAGAAACTTGACTTAAATAAATACAATGCCCACGTGCTGCAAGCTATTTCTTTAACTCATTGATTTACTTGCTGCCATCACCTCTTAGCTTATTCCACATTTGGATCACAAACCATTAGGATAAGGTTACCTGTTATATGTTTGTATACTGCCTCAAAGATAATATTTTGCTTTGAGACTATGTGTTTTTATTCTTTATCTTGCCTTATTGGTGGCCTCTGGTATTTTTTAAAATGTAAATAATCCCACCAAAGTGCACTACAGCACTTAAGCAGTTCTCCTATTTGATCAAGTTGCCATGATGTGTCACTATTTCAGGTAAGACCTGCTTGTTCAGATTTCTTCTATAGTAAAAGTGGTTCAAACTGCATTACTGCTTGAAGTGGGTATCTGTATAAAAATATTCTAATGAAGCACTGCTCACCAAAGCGTGTAAGAACATTTTGGAACCTGGTTGAGGGCTATCTATAGTTACTATTAGGTATGCTTGTTCTGAATCAGATCAATTGAGCTGAAATCACCACTGGTTTCACTGAAACAAAAATGACTTGCTAAAGAAACTGTCTAGTATTTTAAAGACATAAAAATTCACTGGTATCTGTAGCTTCCAACTCCATCATATAGGACTCACACAATTAAAAAACCCTCTTAATTCACAGTAGGATTTCTGAGCAAGTCTTAAATTGCACTATGTCAATGGGTCCTGAACTTTATTTGAAAACACATCACTTACATACAATCTATAATGTATATCTTCTAAAAGTATGAAAAAGTGTAAATTTACCTAGCAGTCAGACTGTGTATTTTAGTTATATTTAAACTACTTCAACATATTAATTTAAACTACAAAAAATATGATTTTTTCAATAATATTATATAAACTACAGAACTGCAAATAGTAAAGAGACAACTCCTTTCTTCCTGATTCCAGGAATTCACATTTCTGAGACAGAAAGATACTCAGAAGCTCATAACCAGATGAGCACTACTGAATGTCATTATAATTAACAAGAACATGCAAAATGAATTAGTAGTTATGTTTACAATCAGTCCAAAGTTAAATGAACCAATGGAAAGACCTTCATACTACCATGATCTCCTCAGCTCATTTTTACATGCTATTTTACATTACTGCTTAGTCAAATGAAGGCTGGCTTACATTATCAGTGGGTCCAAATAAAAGTTCTGTGGAGCTGGGAGAAGCATATATTTTTTCATGTGGCACAGAGAAAATAATGAATTCCTATATGATTCTTGAGCTGTCAAGTTTCCCCAACTACATATAAGCTATGTACTTATAAAATTTCACATTATATTCTATACCACAGATATTATTCCTGAATTTTCACAACATGGAATTTCCTATGCAAAACACCCATACTCCATTAATCCATAAAACACGTAACTGTGCACAGAAGTAAGCCAAGGATAATAATAAAATTTACAAAAAATAATTTAAAATCTAATATTAAATGCCCTGGAAATTGCCCGGTGACAGAAAAATGTCCACATGGACTAAACGCATCGCCTACTTCCAGTGTGTTCCATCCACTGTGCAACAGATGCACAGGCTGCATTCAACTCCTCTTGGGGAAGAGGGCCTGGGGGGAGACGTTGCTCCATCTTAGGTCTTACTTATCCTAAAGATTAATAGGACACTGATTACCTGTACCTATCAAAGCACACTGGAGAAAATTGAGACAGTACCAATGAATAGGAAGCCTGGAGTGATGGAAAAATCATCCCTCAGTCTTTTCTTCCAAAATATCCACAGCAACATTGTCTGAATAGTTGGATATACAGGCTAAACCATCCCTGAGGCAAGTCTAACTTGCTTGACTTGCCCCTACATGATAGATAACCTGTGTTGACACTAATCTTTTAAGTATGCACGATACCAATATCATATTTATAGAGATTTCTATCCAGTGTGCACAGATACCATACCTTACTTTATCCTCAGGCATGTCCGTCTTTCCTCTGAAAACATAGAATTTATTCTAAGACAACTCAGAGAAAAGCCAATTTCCATTTGTTGAATTTTCTTATTATAAGAAACTGCAACAGTCCACACTAATTGGACGAGAAGAATATAAACAAAAATATGAAAGCAATTAACTATTCCTAAATAGTTTGTTCTACAATACCAATGGCACTGCAGTCTTGTGAATCACTTACAGCATTATGATGTGTTTCTCCCTTTTTCTCCTGTGATGTGACTAGAAGGGATTCAGAAGTGCTATCAGATAAGAATTTAGAACAACTTTAGAAAGTAGTATCTCAAAAATGCACATATATGGTGATCATCCTGAGTTGTCTAACATATCCAGTTTGTTCCTTTAAGGAGACATATGCATAGATTTATGACCTACTAAGACATGAAGTCAAAATCACCTGACCCTTCTGCCATGATGCACCATATCACAGACTCTCCCACACACAGAGTGGTTGACGAGTGGCAGCTGCATAAAGCATCTGAACTTAGACTGGGTTACTTCGTACATTAGATAGATGCATCTCCAAAACTTTCAAGAAAGGTGATTCCTTCCCTAGGCAACCATTTCCCTTGCATAATCATCCTTCTACTGAAAATCTTTCCCCTTATATTGAATCAAAACCTTCACACATGAGCTCCATGAATTCCAACTGTTCCTTCAAATAAAGGGCAACCCTCACCTCCCTTTTCTGCCTGAACTTGCATCCATCCATCACTAAATCCCAACTTTCTAGTTGTTCTGCCACTTAGCAGTTTATTCCAATGATACCATCATTCTGGATCTGCATGTGGAAGTCTAGATCCTCCTGTTTCTTTCCCACCAACAAAAATCTTGTCGAAATAAACATATTGAAAATTCAACAAAACCAACAACAAAACATAGATAATTAAAGAGTCACACAACTTTCAGGGAGAAAAAGAAACAATAAACTCTGTGAAGTCCACACCTACAAACAACACAGAACAGGAAGGGAGAAAAAGAAACAATAAACTGTGTGAAGTCCACACCTACAAACAACACAGAACAGGAAACCTAACACATACACTCCTTGAGCTTCTAAAGACCATAAGAAAACAGACCAAAAAAATTATGATAAATAAGCCAAACTAACTGTGGAGCAAAAAATGAAGAGGGGAAAAAAACAAACACAAAACAGGCAAACAAAAGGAGGTTCCAAGATAATCTATCTCTGCAGCTTCAATCTCCTGCCAAAAATGTCACCATAAAAATAAAGACAGAAATTGTCCCACCAACTGCTGTCATCTCCATTAAGTGACTGTTTGCAGCATCTCAGAGTATATGTTTTCTACTTTGGCTGAACAGCAGGTAACCCCCTCATCAACACAGAGCTTCCTTGGGGCTTCCACAGCCCTAGCACATCCTCAGTCTGGGCACCTCAAGAACTGCTTACATAGCTTAGGAGTTGCTTCAATAGTGATATGACCACCACAGTTAGTTAGGGATAATTGTCACAAACTAAACGTCCAGAAGATGACTGGATCCTTGCAGAGGTCCCTATCCTAAACCCAAAATTTGACATGACTTCATTAATTGTGTCTTTTGTAAAGACACAATTAGAACTAGAATTATGAATTAGAACAGAATTATGTCCTTGATTTCTTCTCAGAGACCCTGCCTGGTGACCTGAGTGATAGGTCTCTCCAGAGGATGCTGATCACACGCCTCCATCACTGCTTCTTGATTTCTTATTCAGAGCTACATTGCAGAGGAATAATTCTTACACATAGGCCAGTCTTCCCTACAGGCACAGCAAGTCTTCAGCTATGCTGTAGTTTGATATGGACCACTTCAGATTACTGGGCAAGCTGAAGGATTCCTTTTTGGTTTCTTTCCATTCAATAGAGAACGAGTGCTCATGGTTACCAGATCCATCTGCCAGTTAACATCCATTCATGTTAAACAACCCACAGACTCCCTTTCAGCACTGGCCAAGGAAGAAGACACCAAGAAAGACATAGGCTACAAATATAACCCATGCTCTGGACTAACCCCCAAAGACACCTGAGAAACAGAACATCTTCGTAACGCTGAAAAATGTCCCTAGAAGTGTGGCAGATAAATATTAAGGCTGTTGGATATTTCTGCCAGTCTTGTACAAGCACATGACATATTGGGGTATGACTCGAAGTAAATTTCTAGTCACAGTCAATAACTGCTTTGATGTAGATTGGAATCTCTGCCCTTGAAGGGGCAACAAAAGCCAAAAAAACCTCTCTCACCATTTCAAAGAGGGTCACTGAATAAAAATGAGTAAGCTTGTTACAAGGAAGAAAAAAGAATCAGCTACAAAAGTCACATTTTTACAGGTGGCACAGAGACTGATTAAAGACACCTTTTGCAAACTCAAAAGAAATGCATACAACCTCCCAAAAAAGACTGAGAAAATCCAGAGAAGGGAGCTGTCATGAAAAAAATGGGATGAAGGAGGCTATTAGAAAGAAAAAAGCATCCTTGTAAAAGCTTCAAGTTGTGTCCAAGTAAGGAAAACAGAAAGGATTGTAATCTTTGGAAGGTTTAAACATAAAACACAGTCCAGGGTCAGAGGCCTGCAGGGACCAGCAGCTCCCTACAGGCTGGAGGCCAGAAGCCGTGGGGGCTGTCCATGGTCAGAGCAGGACCTTGCTGCCCTTGGCCAGGGAGAACAGCAGTCCAAGGGGTAGCTGGGGGCAGCCCTAGCCCACAGCTCAGCAGAGACAGGCTAAGGCTCGGCTCAGAATCAGCCTTGCTGAGGAGCCTCCCACAGACAGCCATCTAGGGGCTGAGGCTGAGGCTGGCAGAAAGCAGGGGCCACTAAAAAACTGGGGGTTTATCCACACCAGAGGAGACTGGAGAAGTTACTAGGCCAGACATCCTCCTCAGAGAAATACATGAGAGGATCTGTCTGAAACTGAAGTGCCATTGGAGAACATGAGGAAAAAAGACAAACTGAGCTCTAACTGATTATTAGACTGGAGTGGATCCCATCAACAACTCTAAAAGGACTTGAGGATGAAACTCCTGAACTTACAATAGAAAAATGCCTGCTTCAAATTGCCTTTAAATCTAACAAAGGTGACAAATATGAAATCAATTCTAAAAAAATTTAGAGAAGTTCCAGAAAGCTACAGATCAGTACACATGGAGTGCACACTAGGCAACTTTCTACAGGCTACAATAAAGTGTATGTGTATGTCAATATAAATGACATGTTGTTTAGGAATCACCATTCCAATATGGAAATGGAAGACACGCTTTGGATTACCTCCATTTTTTTTTTAAGTTACTGAGAACATGAACAAATGAGATCCACTGGTAAGTCATGTATTTCCAAAAACCATTTAATCATTTTATCATTTTACAAGCTCTCTTACCCAAAGTCTCTAAAAGCAACTAAGCAACATGGGACCAAAAAAAAAAAAAAAAAAAAAAAAAGGAATGCTATTCCCCAAATAGCACTT
>JAYDZK010000056.1:24874577-24899004 GCA_034509185.1 Euphonia xanthogaster
AAAGGAAAAAAAAAAAAAAAAGGAAGGAAAAAAAAAAAAGGAAGGTCCCCAAAAATTTAAAAGAGAGAATATTAGGAATAAGAATAAATGACAGTTTGCAGTATTTCCCAGAAGGATATCATAGACTCATTATTATGGTTAGGAAAGATCTCCAAGGTCACCAAGTCCAACTTTTGTCCAAACACTACTGTGCCAACTAAACCATAGCACCAAGTGCTATGTCCCATCATTTCCTGAACACCTCCAGTGACAGTGACTCCATCACTTCCCAGACAGCTCATTACAAATCTTGGACATCCTTTGCATGAAAAAATTCCTCCTGCCATCCAACCTGAACATCCCCTGGTGCAGCTTGAGGCAATTTCCCCTAGTCCCGTCGCTGCTTGCCTGGGTAAAGAGGCTGATCCCCACGTGGCCACAACCTCATTTCAGGCAGCTGCCAGGATGTTCAAGCATTGGAACAAGTTGCACAGGGAGGTTCTTGACTCCTCATATCTGGAGGGACATTTGGGTCTGGCACTGGGTGATGTGGTTTAGTGGTTAAGAGTTACAGTGCTAGTGCTGAATGGTAGTTGGACAATCTTGAAGATCCCTTCCAAACATTATCATTCTATGATTCTAATAAATTTGAATTCCATTTTTGAAAACACAATGTATGCAGGATCCAAATGTTGCCTGCAACTTTTGGAAACTGCCTTACATACCTGCAGAACTTCAATACAACTCTTCACACTCAGCAGGATTCTGTAGGTGATCTCACACTAAGTATACAGGTATCTTCTGCAACTACTTTTAATTAACTTTTGGACAATAGTGTTAAAGAAGCAAAACACCTTACCCTAGTGATTTAAACCAAATGGTAAAATCCAAAGAAAGAGGGATCAAATATTTCATTTTCCTAAGATAATAAAGTGTGTTTTTTCATAAAGAAGCAAAGCTGAAGAGGGACTTTTTACAAGGGTATGTAGTGACAGGTCAAGAGGCAACAGCTTGAAACTGAAACGAGGTAGATTTACATTACATATATGGAAGAAACTCTTTACTGCAAGAGGGATGAGACACTGGATTAGGTTGCCCAGAGACTCTGTGGCTGCCCTGTTCCAGGAAATATTCAAAGCCAGGTTCGATGGTACTTTAAGCAACTTGTTCTAGGGATAGGTGTCCCTGTCGATGGCAGGGGCTTGGAACTAGAGGATCTTCAAGGTCCTTTCCAGTCAAACCATTCTAAAACTATGAAGAGTCTACAAATGAGTTCAATCCCTTTAACGGATTGAAAAAACCCAGCAGTTTTCTAAGAAATTATGGGTTCAGGTTAATTTAGGCATTTACACTAGTTCTCATTTGTGCATTAACTTTCATAATAAATGACAAAATTCTCTTAACAACCTCCTGCACTGCATGATGTACACACTGCTCATGAAACATAAAACTTCTATCTGACATATACAAATCAAAGCATAATGGGAATGTAGATAGCTTTTATATTTTAAAAGCAGTAAATTATCTTGGACATTTATTATTTTTATGCTTATCTTGTGACTTTCTTCAACCCATCAATTTCACATGAATAAAATTACCCTCTTACAAACAGCTTCAGGCATACAAATTCAATATAAAATAAATACAGTAAAATATTGATAAGCTAAATTATGTAGCTTTTCTTTCCAAAATATTAACATATATTTTCTTTTAAAGAAGGATGATTGAAATGTATAGGGTAAGAGAGTCCTGGCAGATAAGAACTTTACTTCAAAAAGGTACCATGTGATTACTTTTGCCAGGAATTTCAATTGCTTTGGCTAATGCAGAGTCAACAAATTTTAATTTATGACAATTGCCTTTATAGTATCCTGTGGAAATTTCTGTCAGAGACATGGCTGCTTCCAGCCCCTCCAGGCCACCCACCACAGAGTGGAGCCTCAGCTAGAAGAGGTTTAGGAAAGGGTAAAACCACCACACAGGCAGAGGATTGGTGGGGAGAAAGTGTGAGAAACAGCCTGAGAACACCAGTGAAGGTCAGTGAGCAGGAAGGTGACCTGGTGCTGCCTGCAGAAAGTGATGCTTTCATTATTTCTCACTACCAAAATATATTTTAATTGAAAGTAAATTGGATCAATTTTTCCTAGGTCAGACCTGTTTTGCCTGTAACAGTAACTGGTAAGCAATTTCCCATGTCTTGATCATAACCCGTGAACTTTTTGCCATCCTATTTTCTCCCTCCTGTCCTGTTGAGGAGGAAAAGAAGCAAGCAGCTGGCCACAGCCAGCCTCCAACACTGACCTACTGACCCCAAGAATCACAGCACTGGACATTTTGTTAATACTCTGAAGGATGTTCATGTACTATAACACTGTGAAAACTTAATGCATTTATTCTGGAAACTGGTAGCCCTAAACTGTGAAATTAAAAAAAAATGCAATTTAGCGTACAATTTTCCACTGAGATATATATGGTCCACAATATAACATGCTTCAAAAGTGTTTCCTACAGTACTGCAATGTACATAACAGCATCCCAAGAAAAAAGATTTTCAAAACTTCTAAATCAAACAGGTCAGAAATTACATGCTCATTACTTGTTTCTGTAAGGAACTCAAATATTGCCACAATCGTAGAAACTTTTCTCCAAAAAAGACTAAGTTACACAGAATTTATTTTAATCCAATTGCAACAAACAGCAATTGGTACATGCAATAAGCCCTTTTAGTAAAAGAAACAGACTTTTCTTGCTCCACAAGCAAATTCAGCAAACGAAATGGCAAATAAGTCTGTTCAAACTGAAAGGAAAACATGGTAAGTGGGTAACAGAAGTCAAGTGCCATAAGCAAGAGGACAGTAGGAGCTAGCTGTGAAATCCAGGATATGTGCTGGTGGAAGGGGAAAAGAAGAAAAAATAGTAAAAGAAGGGGAAAAGAAGTAAAAGAAATGGCAGACAAGTGTGTCACTTCCGGGCATTGTGGGTTGCAAATTCTAACTACATTGGGAGAGCTCTGGCTGCACATGTGACAGGTAAGCACAAGGAAAAACGTCTAATTCCAGTAAATTAAAAAGATCAAGTAAGTTGGTATTTAATGGCCTCAGATGATCTGTCACACCGCAGCACATGCACTTCAGATGTTACTCAGCAGTAGCTTTTCCACCTGCCCCTTTTCCTGAGTCTTGTGCATTGATTAACAGGATAAACACAAGCAGCTGAAGAGTGAAGTAATGAAAACACAAGAGAAGAAAAACTAACGAAACACAGATGAAGGAGAAGAAGACAAAGAAATTAATGAGAATAATGAAAGAATAAACAGTGGAATTGTTAAAATGTGTGTGAAAACAAGCACCAATATGTTGGTGTCAAAGGTAAAGTAAAAGAGATTAAAGTCATGGATTACTGATGTCAAGAAGCATTTATTTAAAAATGATCCTGCTGCCCTGAACTATAATACAAAAAGGACCCTTTTGAAAACTGCCTTCCAGCAGTCTTAGAAAGGCCTTGTGTTGTGTATTGCCTGGGGGAAATTTAAGCTGTCCTTGGTTTAAAGCAATTGAAACTTTTCAGTGAAATACAAAAAATAAATTTAATTTCATGTGATGTTACCATTAAACACTATACTGTAAGAGGTCCTTTCATAGATGTGACTACATGGTAAAAAAATTCAGGGTAGTTCAGGACTGATGTAACTAGGCTACTCTTCAATAGCAAAGTTCCCATTGATTTCAGCAGAACAGATTTAAAACCAGAACTGAGCACTTTTGAAATTCCTTTATTTATGGATTCCACAGCTGGAATTCATTCAATGCTGTCATATCTATGACTCCACCCTCACTGCACACTTTTCAGCAGAATATGCTATTAGGAGAAATAAATATCAAACTGGGATCTTTTCAGCTTCTATGACTCAGCATTCTATTGACTCTACTGATTGTAATAAAACTCTTTGCCTGAGACAAATAAACAATATCTGCCCCCTCATTTATTCAAAGTACTTTCTAGGAGTCTTATATTGCAAAGAGTAAAAAATCTATTCTCTTGGTACCTCCTCAAACACGTCAGGCTCTACAGAGCTGCCAGAGTGTCCAAGGTAATCCCATCTGGCCTGCAGCTGTCCCTTCAGAAGGGTGCAGGTCTCCTGCGTCATATCTGACAGATGACCTCTCAGGTTATCTCAGATTTGCAGGACACATAACAAAGCCCACCCTGTCAAGTATAAAGCTACTGGGCTACCATTGGCAGGTTCTGCATTCTTTTTGCACGGCTTCAGTAGTGGGCAATTATAGCAACATCTAAATCTGTTCAAGTAAATCCTTACATTTGGAAGCTCTTCCAATGTTTAGCCAAAGAATTCCATACCTACCTTGCTCTTTTTGCATCTCGCCCACTTTTAGTATGAATTTATAAACCACTTTCCTGCTGCCAAACTCTCCATATGATTTATTAAAACTTTAGCCAAACAAATTAATATAAAATAATGCTGATACTAATTAATAATAATTGAAAAGCAAACACACAAATTTATCTGATAATTCCAACTTTGTTTTTTCATGGGCCAGACAGGTATTGAAACAGAGTTGGCTGACACACAGCGAAACACATATAGATTTGCAAGATATTTTCATCTCTTTCATGGCTGAAGTCAATAAACTCCGACCAAATTCCAGTGAGAAATTCTGCTTCTTTTCTTCCAATCATGAGAATGTATAATAGAAGGATTTTGGTTGGTATTAACTGTTAATTCCAACAAAAGTTTAAGTTTAGTGTTCTACACCTCTATGTTATACGTGAAAAAAAAACAAAGCAACAGAGGATCTGAATTGTTTGTCTAATTTTGGTGGAAGAGAAAGTATGGCACTGCTGTTTCATTTAACAGTTAAGTTATCAATTCCAAAACCTCCATAGATATCAGATATAAACAATTTTCTAACACCCTTCCCTAAAAAAATTTAATCCAAGTGGAATATGTATTTTCTACTGTTTTCATATTTCTCCACCCTACTTTATCATCACTGGTTAGATGGAATGGAAATACCCACCAGCTGCAAATAGTATAAAAACTTTGGATGGCAAACACAGCTAATGGACTACTCATTGCCATTTACAGATCAGCAACTTCAGAGTACATCACATTTACTGAATTCTAAAGCACCCAAATTGTTCAGGCACCCAAATTTTACAAACCCTGACGCAAGTCAGAAATGTTTGCAAACAGGAATTTCTGAGATAAGTTTTGCTGTTATGACTCATAACATTCTTCCATCTCTTAACTGCCATTACAATTCTGCAATTAGAAAAGCAATCAAATAATATACTGACAAAAATCTGCAGCTGCCATCATGCTGTTCATGACAGAAATATTTTGCCGTTCATTGAAATACCCATCATCACCAGATGTATTAAGGAACCATGTGTAGTCTCTCTGAACAGGAGGCAACTGAAAGATATATGGAGATGATGCAACAAACCAACTTACTGTAAGTTAGGAGAAATAATACAGTTGATGTAACACAAAAAGAAGCAACTAGCCTAGTGTAATTAGAATTTTTGAATACATGTTTTCCACCAGAGTATTCTACAAGTGCCTTCTGGGCAGTGCACTCCAACAAGAACTCAGGATGAGTCTTCAATGAAACCTTTGCCCCCCCAGATGGGATTAGGGGACCAGTAGAGATTCACCACTATCAGAGAGGGCAGGATGGGGCTCCTCTCAGTAACAGGTATCTGCAATTTTCTCACAAAAATGAAACAGCTAACTATAAAAATTGTCATCATGGCTAACAAAATATGACAACACCAGCACACCAGATGCATGAACTAATTCAAATTAGATGGTATGATCAAATTCCTATTGAAAGCAAAACTTTGCTTCTTTTTTTTTAAATATATTTATAAACTTCAGTAACAGAGAACAGAGAAAGATCAACTATCCATTTGAAACATGGTGAGCTAAGTGGCTGCTGCCTCCCACCAGGCACAGATCACCTGGCTTCACCTTAAGAACACAGCCCGACTGTAACATTTTCTGTAACACCAACATCTTTTGCTGCTTTCCACTAAGATATTTATTTTGTGGACCCCTGTAGCATTCCCTGTGTTATTACAACAACTTTTCCCCACTGCAGAGCAAAGAGCAGCAGTAAGAGCTATGATTCTATGAAAGATAAATATGTGTAAGGAACCAGGACTAGTATTTTCATTATGGGATCAGCAACATAAGACTACAAACACCTCACCCAACTCTTCCTAGAGGTGTATCACTAGAACTGCTGGGTAGGTAGGATTACAGCAGATTTCCCATTCTACCTATGGTATGAAGAAGAAATGAGAAAAGAAAAATTAATATTAACCTCTTATAAGATACACTATGTATCTTAACAGTAGTTGTAGCAGTAGCTGTCCTGCAGCCTTGAGAAGTCAAAGAATGTGCAGAGAATGATCCCTCCCCTCAAAAAAAGTAAATAAAGGTAACACACTGGATGTTGTCCTCAGCTTCCTCTTACTGGTTCTGAGAACTATGTCCTTAAAAAGGCCATGTTCTCATAGATAAGCACCAGAAAGTTGAACACAGGCTCTGGTTTTGATGGATTTGCAGCTATTTTAGAGCCCAATTAACTCTTTTGGCAAAGTAAAGACCTTGCTTTGCTTTGCTTCTTGCTGGAGAACATTAGTATGGTATTCCTTACGATGCCCAGAGGTCTGCAATAAAGAGAATCACAGATTCAATACATTGCTCAAGTTCCAAAAGAACAAATTTCTCATCAACAACCAAGACCCTGGGTTTGGAGTCACACCAAGTGTGTTTTTTGATGCCTTTTCCTGAGGTAAATCAAGCTGCCAAGAATAGCAGGGGAAATATGAAAATACCTCTGTTGCAGATACATTTTGGATCATTACATTGTGTCAAAGAAGATAATCATAGTACGGCACATCTGAAAGTGTTCCCATTTAAAACTAAAGACCCACTTTTCCAATGTGCTATACAAACAGCAGAAACACAACTTCCCAGAGGCAGAGGCTTAAGTAAACAAAACCAGAAGAAAGACAGAAGCAATGATAAAACATAGTATCAGCCAGCAAGCAGAATGCACATCATTATTTCTTACTAAGAGTTAACTTCCTTATATGTTTGTTTTAGCCTTGAAAGAAAAAAAAGGATGCATTTAACTGAAATCCTCATTAGCTTTTTAGATATCCCCTTTCTATAAATCAAATACATTTTATTTATATGAATATATTTGACATTTTCCCTTCCAATTTTTTTGTTACTACTGTAACAATGCTAAAAGCATCGTGAGCAGTACTTACATTCAACTTTTACCTGTTTCAGTTCATTAACAATCAGATTTATAACAATCCTTCCCTACTGAAATACTGTTACAATATTCATGCATTTCTTTTATAGAATTGTTACTGTTGCTTTCTATAATTGTTTTAAAAAGTACTTATATTTGAAAATTCAGAAAAGAACAACCAAAACCTGTCAAACAAATCAGGACAATTTCTGCTAAAATGCCAACATTCTCTAATTTTTACATTTCTCCCATAGTCTACAATTTCCTGTGATCTTGAGCATTATGTTTTAAAATATTCCATTTATACAACACTCTTATCCTACAATTTAAGCTATTGCAAGAACTGCTCACCAGCATAACCACAAACACAAGTCAGGAGTGACAAATGCTGCATTCATCCATGAACAAACAGTATTTGCTACTACACTTGTGAGGTTTTCTCTGTTATTTTTAATGATGATAAAATTTAAATATATATAAATATATATATATATTTTATACCGTAGCATATGACATACCACCAAGCTCTTCAGTTTTGCATATTTTCATGGTTGAAGAATAAACTCCAGAAAATATTAACCACCCACAGAGATCACCTTGACATGCTTTTGCTGCAGAAAATAGAACATTATACACACTATTGAAGCCTGAAGCATACTCAAAACATCACATCCTATTTGTAAAATGCACAGAAAAAATAATGGGATCAGTAAGAACATTTAAAAAGTAATGTGGTATATTCAGTTTTAACTCTATAAAAATGAGACTTCTCAAAAAGCAGGCATACTTATTTTTAACACGATCAGATTAAGCTGAATACAACTGTTGGATAAATCCTTAGTTTTACTTACAGAATCTCAAAGACACTAAGGAATAACATTAAGCCATATGCATAAATAATATGTATGCCTTATATGAAGACCAGAGGACAATCTACTGATAAACCAATGTCTGTACATGAAAAACTGGCAACCATACCAGAATTTCCTAAATCCATATTTGAAAGGAATCCAGTATAAAATTTAACATAATTTGAAGGAAAGTAACATTTATGAATTTAAAAATTACAATCTACTTCCAATTATGACTGTTCTTGACTTCAGAGAAATCAGTGTCAAGGTTCAGGACGTACTTCTTCTGCACAGGTTCATGCAAACTGCTACAGAAGTTCTGGCAATAAAAACAGGGTTATGTAAATTAAATCCAGTTATGATTTTAAATAATTTTAAAAGGAATTGCAAAGAAAAATATGACATTATAATTATGGCAGTAAAAGGTTTACCTTAATGGTTCAAGAGAACCCTTCCATACTAAGCTCTGAGGCCAATACAGAAAATTACAGAATTTATTCTGAATATGAGCATGTATACAGAAAGGACGGATAATGTAATACAATCAGAATAAGGACAAATAATACAACATTGTTTCATAAAAAGTTTCATATCCAAAGATCTTTTATTTTTCATTAATTGTGCCCCATTCCATATTGAAAAGGGAAAATATGCATTATTAAAGTATACTGCATGTTCTACTAAACCTATTGCAACTCTTATTTACTTTGAGTCCTCAATGAAGAGAGCAACACAAAATAAGGAATTACATCTGTGAAAAAAAATTGCTACACATATTCACATATCTCTTAAAGGAAATACTGGAGAAGAAGGAAAGCACTACCTATCTTCCTAGCAGGAAATACAATTGCAGCATACAAGCAAAAAAAAGACCCACTAATTGCTGTAGTGAATTCGCTGGCAAGACAGCGGCCTTTGTATTTCACTACAGAGAGTATTTAGATACTCAAGAACTTGATGGAATTCAGTAATTTTACTTGGGACATTGGAAAAAAACCTATTTGATTAGACTATTTAGAAATGCTAAAAGGACTTCTGACATTCTTACCCCAATATGGTCTTTGTATGCTGGCAAAAAAGAGAGGGAAAGAAGGAGCAGGGAGGAGAAAGCTAAGGGAGGAAGAAGAGAAGTGACAGGAGAGGAGAGAGACACAAACATACCTCATCTATTTTAGCTCACTTCAATCTCTGCTACAGTCCAAGGCTCATACAAGCTTCAATAAATACAGAATATAAGCACATTTCCTTCAGTCCATTACAAAACAGCCTCCTCATCTGGATTCAGGAGAACTCCTTAAGAATTTGGCACTCAAAATGGCACTACTGAAAAGCATGTTGGTTGGATGCTTCCTAAACTTCAGTTTTCTTCCTTCACAGTTTTTGTGCTAGAACAAACTCCTTTCAGTTTTTGAAAGACCTCAAATTTTCAATGGTTTGTAAAGAATTACAGGTTCCAAGTTACTACCACTAACATTGTCTCTGTATGTCCACATCACCTCTTACAGGGCACCTACTGCTCTGCCTGTACCCAGGCAGTAAAATGAGAAACTTCAAAATGTGCAAGCTACTGTGGCAGAGGAAGGAGAGAACTGACATGGAAGGAACTAACAGAACATTCAGATAAGTTTCTGGAGGTTACATGATGCACTCATACAGAAATTGGTAGAATCTTTAGAGTTGCTTTACTCGAAACCCATTTTGTTTCACTGTATATTTCATGCAACATTTGTTTAGGCATTTTGATGCATCATTAGTATAGGCCTTCCAGATCACTACAGCTTCAAGCAGCAACTTTAATTGCACAAGCTTTAAGGTTCCCTTTTTATCTTTTTTTGTGATGTGCTTTATTTCTGGGTCTATCACTCTGCATGGACTTTGGAAGTCACTAGAGTGACTATTTTTTGCCTTGTCCTTTCATTTCTTCTCTCATGAAGTTACTTACCCCAGTGGCTCTTAGATTCCTTTCAAAGGAACCCAACATATTTCTTAATTCTGCAGAATTTTGTGATCAGATGATTTTTTTAGAAAGCAATTACATCTGTCATTTTCACTGAAAGCAAAAACTACCTTTCAGAATGACAAATGAAAAAAAAAATAATGTAAAAACTTAAGAAATTCCACAAACACATTCTGTCAGTAATATCTACTATTGGTAGAATTTTCAGTGGGAGAAAAAGAAATAATTCAGAGCAAAGCCTTAGAAATTCCAATTATGTTTGTGGGGCTTGGAATATAGCTCATACATTTTGGCAAGGCTTCACTTGCCACATAGATTTCCAAAGTTATGTACTAAGCAAAACAGGTGTATGAACCATATCATGAAGTAAAAGTATATGAGCAATTAGCTGCTGAAGTGTCATCAGTCAGTTACTGAGAGCTCTTTCACATGCATTGTCACTGCACTCTTAGCAAATCCTCAATGTAGTCATTAGGGAGGAAGAAA
Source organism: Euphonia xanthogaster (assembly GCA_034509185.1). Taxonomy (NCBI): domain Eukaryota; kingdom Metazoa; phylum Chordata; class Aves; order Passeriformes; family Fringillidae; genus Euphonia; species Euphonia xanthogaster. The sequence continues at coordinate 24,885,146 of JAYDZK010000056.1, forward strand.
ATTGAGACTTATCTCAACAGAAGAGGCACACAAAGCATTTAGAAAAAGCTGAACATAAAACGTGGTGCAACATGAGTTCAATTATCTCCTTATTGTACAGTGTGAGCATGCAGGATATGAAAATAGAAGGGAAATTGTATAAATACTGAGATACAGTCTGCACAATACAAAAAAGCAGTTAGGAAAAGGGCAATAAACCATATTGGAGCACTGTAGTGAAGAAAAAAAACAGAAACGTGTTGGAAGGAAGGCAGTTGATGGTGCCCTGGCCTGGAAAGTAGCTCTGCTCGGAGAATTATGCTGGACCTTACACCAACAACCCTTATTGATGTGAAATGAAAAAAAATTCTGTTGTCGTTTTAAAGATTCTTTTAAGAATTCTGGTGCTCACCTACTGTTATTTAACATTTTACATATTTCAATAAAGACAGCCAAACTAAAGTCTTCCATTTGCCACAATTATATATCCACAGTTCATAAGCACAAACATTATTTATCAATATGTTGAAATTTTGATAGCAATTCAAAACTTATGTAAATTACACTGAAAAGTCAGATTCCAGAATCACTCCATTACTTGCTACTGCAATTCAAATAGTGCTAATTATATTACACTTGCTTTGGTCCTTAGTTTGTAAATTTAATAAGCAGCACAAATACAATCAAAGGCCAAAATATATAAGACACAAGGGTTCAGTCTCAGCAGGGAATTAGATTTGGTGCCCATTTACACACTAAGAATATTAATTATGATGGAAAAAAAAAAGACTGAAATGCCACCAAAACCTGAAAAATTGTTTAGGCTTTCAGTATAGAGAGCTTCTTTTTCCAGTAACAATTAGTTTCACTGTTCAACACTACCAAGGTACCATTCAGAATTATATTTATGGACATATGTGCTATCTTTTTTTGGAATAAATATAAAATTTAAATTGAAATTATAAGTTGACACATTTGAAATACTTGTATTTAGGTAAGACCCAGTATCTGATAAAAATACTACAATAAGATCTCTGTGTCCTGGGGCATTGGGGATAGAGGTTTAGTTCTACACATTGTTTCCTGCTGTCATCCAAGTACAGCCAGTGGGAATTTCTATAAATTTTATGGAAAATTCCTGCCTCAAAACTGTAAATGAAATATTTTGTTGGCCAAGTTACAAAAAATGCCAAGGGCTCATTCTCAAGCAATAGCCCCAGCATAGCTAAAATAATGCTGAAATCACAACAGGAAAGCTGTTTTCCAAATCTTTTCAAGATATTCGAAGGACCAGGTATACGCACGAATATTAATCAGCATGAACTAGGATCACCAGTCTAGTTTAAAATGATATCTGACTGGAAGTGGCACTAGCAGCTCCAGCAATCTTGTGTTGAACCCCTGTCACTCTCTTCTTCAGGCCCCCGCAAGGCATCTAGAACCATTTCAGACCAGTTTGTATCTCCAAATGACATCAAGTAACAGAAGCCCCTAAACAGTCAGAGAAGGGACAAAAAAAGATGTTTCTACAGGGATTGAAGAGATTGACCACAGAAGCCTAGAGATGACTTAAGTGCTTGCTGAAGGATCCCACCTCTCTCCAGGGACTTGTGACAGATTTTAAGTATATCAGACTGCTGGTGTAGACATCAAGAATAAGGCTACGAAATACCCTATTTTTCCTTGTAAATAGACACTTGGTAATGAAAACTACTGAAGTTGTGTTTTCTTTTAAGAAGTTGTGAAGGCAATAAAATACTTCCTTCGTATCTCTGCTAATATGAGACTTTTGATCTTTACGTTTCTGTCCTGTGGCATCTTTATTACAAAAAAAAAAAACCCACAGAAAATGATCTTCACATAACAAGCAATGTGTTTACTGCTTCCAGCACAGAAAACCATCTGCTTATTATCTCTGATAGTATGAACTTCTGTTTTATTCTCTGCTAGGCCATCACAACACATCAGCAGCAATGCTGCTCATAGGTGCACCCCAGAACTGCACATAGTACACAGCACAGCAAATTTTATTCTAGTGAAGACTCTATCAATGCCACTTTTAGAAGACTTTCCAACAAGTTTCAAAGGCAGGGCAGAAGAAAGGAGGAAAAATTAGAATTTACACTGCCTTTGATGACAGTATGCCCGGCAGTTACAAACACCCAGCTTCCTAGTCTGATTGCTGATTTTATTAAGTAGTCCTGCATCAACGCACTGTTGCAATATTCCAGCATCCATTAGTATATGTTGTCCCTGACAAACAGCCCCATAAAAGCAGAAATATTACAAATACAGCTCTTCCACACACATCTGATAACTCAGTTAATTAAACAGAATTTCTGGTACTTAGCATCAAACCAGTTAATATGTGGTTTTTATTTGCATTAAAAACTTGTATCTGGCACAAAACAAAATGTGTTTGGGTAAGAAGTAATGCTTTGTCAGCTTAACTTAAAACAGTATCTGACTGCAAATGCCTCCTGTAAAATTGTGGGTTAAATCTCCAGTCTTAATCTTTACATACCTGCAACACATCCCGACTAAGTTGGTTCAATTAATCAGGACGTGACATACCACTAGAGTCTAACCAAACACATTAAAAACACAGATGTCAGCTTTTCAAATAATGTCTGGTAAAGAACAAAACAACATATTTACAGCTTCACACAACTCTTCAAAAATGTCTGCTTTCCCCAACACATTAATCACTCTCAGCATAACTTCAGCATGGCACACTGCATGCACTGACATAAAACTTTACCTCAGAATGGCAAATTGTTTGACAGTCTTCTAAGAGTATGAAGATTTTTAAATCAGTTTTAAATACACAACACACAGGTGTGCATAAGTATCTTAGATTGGGATTTTCTTTAAATCCAAGCTATTTAAGCTAAAATTAGTATACAGAGAACATATATAGCTACAAATAGCTATAGAAAAGTTATTGCAATATTCTGTAAAAACTTCAAATTGAATTTCAAATACTTAAATTTGCTTTTGAAACTTTACAGGAAAATGAGATATTCAAAGAGCTAGCCCACAAAATACACATGGGGGTAGTAGGGCCTAATGCCAACAGAACTGCTCTTCTTAGGAATCAAGGAATATAGGTTGTATGGAAAAATTATGTATCATTATTTTAAGGGATCTTGGCAACTGATAAAATCAGAGATCCATGGAAATATAGCAAAAAAGATACTGCCGAATTAATAAAGTTAACAAAAAATTGGTTCTTTACTGAGGACAGAAAAACAGACAACTGAAAACTGACTGATGGCACAGGTCATTTCTCATCCAAATGACAGTTGCTCTTCAAAGTGAATAAGGGAAAGTGAGGATGGAAAAGTCAGTATAGTTTTTTTGATGGGAAAAACAGCTAAAGAGAAAGACTAATGATGCAAAAGCATTTTCAAGTGTATCAACACACACAGAAAAAAAATCAACAACTAAAAACATTTTCAAAAGAAAAATAAATTAAAAATTAAGACTAAACAGACTTTTTTGTGATACTTATTCTGAGGTATTACTCGGTGGTCGTATTTTAAAGACTTGAGAAACAGAATAAAACAGATAGTGGTAATTACTCCCTAATGTTACAGTTTATAGAGTTGCAAGACACTCTATGACTCTGATTTCCAGAAAAATGCTGTGCAAAAAAAATCTGATAAAACCATCTACATTGAGGGCACATATCCACATCTAATTATACACCCACCTCAAAACACTGGTGTGATGTTTGGTCTTAGCTGCTTGTAGCTAATCAGAGAGTATTTGTGGAAGAGCAATCTAAACTTTACCAATGCAGAACAGTTTCTCCCTGCCTGATGGCTTTTTCAGGATTAAATCTTACCTGGCCCTGTAACCCTTCTCCTGTTAACCTACATTTTAAAGCTATGTCTCTATAAACCTTCAACCCCAGAAGGTGCTAACTCATCTGCCCATATATTCACCTTTAACTACACCTATATGGCAGACAGCGACTGTCTCACACTCCACTTATCATTGCCTTTAATCTGATCTCCTTTTGAACCACACAAAGGTTCAATCTACTTTTTTAGCTATCAGTAGCCAATTCACACAGTACCAAGACTGACAGGAGTCCTAGATGAGTTATTTCGTGATTCTTTCAGAGTGTGACTTCCTGACGGCATCTTATTTTTCCAGGCAGGAGTCTTAGTATTCCACACGGAAACTGGCAAACAAGTCAGCCCCTGTCTCATACTGAGTCTCCACATAATTGCAAAGTTGATCTGATCATTCAAGACAATGCATTTCTAGAAATATAGAAACAACTGTAGGAAGGGCAAGTATAACACTACAATAAAAAAACAGGGAAGAAATGAACAGAGAAGCAAGGGAACATAGGTACTCAAGGCAGGTAAGCACTTCACAGGTATTTTGGCTGGATAGCAACTTCAAGCAATATAGTTTTATAAGTGCTTATTAAAAAAAAAAGAAAGGAAAGAAAAAAGCTTCAGGAAAATAAATACAGTAGGGACTTTGAGTGAGGCAAATCAGAAGGCTGCTTGGGGTCTTTGCTTCAAGTCCAAAGGGTCTTTTTTTTATTTTCTGTATGAAAAGCAAAAAAGAAAAGAAATTGAAATAAATAAATAAAACCTTCCAGTTTCAAGCACACAAACAATTGTCTCTCACACACACAATTTCAGAGGGGACTGAACTTCAGTCTACAGTTATTAATCCTGCAATGTCATTTTGAGTCTGTATCACATCTGTTTTACTTAGCTCCCCACATATTCTTTGTTACAAAAACAGCTCAAAAGGTTTCCTCATTTCCGAGCATGCCTACAACACTATATTTTATGACAAAATCTTCTTAAGATGCCAGTTGATATTTTTATTGTATTCAGTATGTTTTGAGTAAGGAATTTCAAATTTTTATTTTCATATTAACATCCAAATCTATTACTATTTCACAGACTCTTGGCTGGAATTTCTTTTTTTAATCAATATGCTTCTTAAAACAATAATGAGTAAAAACACATTTCATGTTTCTTGACAAAGTCAGCATAAGAGACTAACAAGTAATAAGTTCAGGAATGACTTTGGTAGTGTGCAGGTAAAAATTAATACAAAAATTTAAATTCACCAAAAATAATATTTAAAAAAATAAGAAGAAAAGTGGTAATTTCTACAAATAAGACTAAAAAAATTCCAGAAAAAATATATACAAAAAATTTCAGATAAAACAAATATCTGTGACATCTTTATTGACATGATTGAGAGTGCAAGATAATGAAATTGCATACATTTAGTGGTTAAAACTTAAGTAACTTAACAAAAGTTCCTTCCAATACATGTGCATCTATATAAAATGGAGGCCTGGGACACTCAGCTTCTTAGATCTTCAGAGGAAGTTTATTGCTTTGAAGAATGTTGCAAGAACTCAGCAGCACAGCCACCAAATGACTAAGGCAAAAAAAGGAAGAACTGCCAGTACTGAAATCCAAGAGCACCCAGCTGGTACATTTTAAGCTACATGGATGAGGAAGAACGTTTCCTAAGCTTCAAAAGGCATACTGCATGCCACTGAAACAGAACATGGATATAGTCAAGAGGGAGTTGCTTTATAAATGCACCTAATCTGTAATTTTTAGATCTTCATGTGAGGGAAACACACTTTCCAGATACAGAAAAATACATTTAATAGCCATTTTGACAAAATACTTTATTATCAAACCATAATAATATGTTATTGCCACATATTGCCTTGTCACAAAAATAACTGAGAACCAGATGGGCGAACACATGATAGAATTCTCAACATTTAACCTCTGCCCACAGTCAAATTTTAGAATCAGCAAATATCCAAAAGCTTTTCTCAGTTCATGAACGTGTGACATCCTCCATGAAATAAGCAGATTGTATTTCCATTTGTACCAGACAGATGTTAGCAATAGGCAATATACTAGTACCACAGAAGTATCTGGATCCTAAATGTATCCAAATGCATTCATTTAGATTAGGTGCTTACACACTACACAGCTCTGAAGGGCAAAACCAGCCTGACACTGCCCTGGAATTGTCCCAAGCACTGCTCTGCACTGCGTTCAGTGGCCCTGCCCAAGCCAGCCCCACGCTACTGGGTCCTTTTGCCCCTCTGCCTCCAGCCCTTTGTCTTCTCCCTTCTGCTTCAGCCCATGCCTGGATTACCTCCCTTGCTCCAGACAGTTCAAAAGGTAAAATCCTAGGGTCCCAACACCCACAAACCCTGCAGATGTCTCTGTCTCCTCAGAAAAATGATGGAGCAGCACAGGACAGCCACAAGCTGCAAGGGCTAGGTCTTCACTGGGTGCACAGTACAGCATTTTGTGCTGAGAAACATGATCCAACAAAGTCAGGGAGAGAAGTCTTGTCTGGACAGATTCCAGATGTCAGTAACACCAACTCAGCTGGGGAGAAGACGGAAGTTTTAGGAAAGAAGATGTTCAACTCAACCACAGTTCCAAGAGTCTTCTGTAGCACAAAACCCTACCCTATAATCTCGTAAAAAACGTAGTGCCATTGTCTATCACTGCGGGATTCAATACAATCAGCATGATACAGTTACCCATCAGCTGGGGACCTAATGAGAGACAGATTCTCCCTTTTTGTGGAATATTCTCTAGACAACATACAGAAAACAGTGCCAATTATTATGGTAATAGGATGACAGGAAAGTCGAAAGTGTTGCATGGCAGCAGAGTAACACCAAAGAGAAGGCTGCTTTCCCACTCTTCAAAATTCTTCAAAAGCAGAGAGCAAGTTATAGTCAGTTAAAAAATGTGGAGAAGGAGAACTGCCTATGACATACACTCAGTTGAACAAAACTCTACAAAGTTAAAAAGCCCGTGTTTTGAAAATATTCAGAATTATTCTGAGAAGGTAAAGGAACCATTTAAGTACTTCTACCTAACCTAAGGATAGGAAAGTGCAGTAAAGGCAGATATAAGCATAGATAGACACATTGCTCTTGGACAGCATTATATGTTTTAAGGACAAAGAAATCTGAGCATCCGTCAGATGGTAAAAGCAAATGCAAAGTATAATCATACAAATAACAGAATAATCTTTAATTACTAAGAAGCTTCAGCCTTAGAAGAGATGCCTCAAACTACCTGGTAATGCTAATTATTTTGTCTTTTAACTTAACACCTGACTGGAAATCCTTGTGCAGATTTGCAGTAAGGAAATGAAGAACATAAAAGTCCTATGATAAGAGCATGCACAAATGTATGAAAAATATTACTAAAATAAAAATAACTGAGGTTGAGAATTCGGTGTTGGAAGCATACAACATGTCTGAAAAGTCAGAAATATAATTTCACCTATGACCACAGGTAGTTTTGTTACTTCTAACACTCAGGACAGGATGCAATATTTTCAAAAGCTGCATTAAATCTATACTATTTTTATTTTATTTTACTGATTTTGCAAATCTTTGTTTATTGCTGGAGAGAATACTGAATATCACCATCCTCAGGACTTGTCTTTGTTACACCTCTGTAGCTTCACTCCAACTGTGCTAGAAATTATTTTCAGCTGGCCCAGAGGCACTGTCGAATGCTCTGCGCTGCCACGGGCAAGACCAATATTTGATAGCTAACTTAGGATTCCTGCTGCCTGAACTGGTAGAGAACAAGCATGTGGTAGAAGTGATGAGCTTGCTCTCCTGAGGGTAGGGTGCCAGCTGCACTATAAAAGAGAGATAGTGTGGAATTAATAGTGGCCTCACAGGCAGGCTGTATATTTTACCTTTCAACAGAAAAATGCATGCCTTAATGGAAGGCAGAATGGAAGAACGAGGACTCAGAATGCAGAAAAAGCAACGACTAACTTGCAAAATGAATTTATTTCAGTTCTGTGGACTTCAGCCTCACTATTGTAGGATGCTTTTCAGATGCTTTAAAGGTTAGCTTGTGCCTAAATAAATGTATTATCTAATGACAAACCACTACAGAATTTCTACGGAAAAATAAAGAAATGAATTCTGTACGTGGAAACTCTGGACAGATGTACACAAGAAGGCAGAAGTTGGCTTATTAAAAGGATGCATAAGCAAATGCAGCACAGGCTTTTTCGATGAGCTCAGGAGGTTCTCTCATAGGTACACAGCTATAGAAAAGAAAATACAGCTGTGAGAGATTGTCCTCAGAAAAACATGCAGACAAGTCCGGAAGTAGAAGGAGGCACCTACAAGTGCAAGTGGAATGAAGAGGCATGACATAATACTTGATCATACAAAAAAACACACACAAAAGTCAAAGTTCAGAGATAAATTTCCTAAGATTTTGGACCTAACAAACAAACTTTCTCAAAAATAATCTATGTAGCACTTATACTTCATTTGGTTCCACCGATGTTTTCCACCCCCTCTCAATCTATTGCTGGACTGCTCAGCACATTTAGAAAGCACACATGTAAAGCTTAAGTGAGTATCTGAAATTTGAGGCAAGAGGCCCTGAGAATATAAAACAGCAAAGGATATGAAAACACAAGCAGACTAAAAGAAGGCACTCTGTAACTACAGTTTGCTTTAAGGAAGGCAATATTTGATTTACAAACGAACAACAAAAAAAGAAAGGAAAAAATTGTGAAAGTTAGGCAAGACGGTCTGAATAAGAAATTTATCAGAAGGACCAAAGGAAAAAATGGATCTGAACCATATTAAAATTAAAAAGATGTAGGATCTGGTCCTGGTCAGGATGCATGAAGCATGAGGGAAAGTAAGAGTAAAAAATAACCCTGAGTCACTGAATCTGAGTGACAAGAAGGATAATGTTCTTGTCATTTGTGATAGAAAAGGAGTGAAGTGGATAGAGTTCTGTTTCAGAATGATAAGATAATTAAAAGACATCGTGTTAGAGATCCAGACTAGGACACGAGACTAGATGGAAGGAGCAATAACATTGGTGGAAAGAGAGATTTACAAGTCATCAGTATAACCATGACAATAAAGGCAGTGCAAGATTGTTGCTGCCTCTTTCTGTTTTTATTTTGTTATATGATGAAATTTCCATAAAGCAGAATCTGCGTGTTGGAGTTTGGAGCTGTCCCACTTACAAGTCAACTGAATTACTGACTCTAGATTCACTGCCATAACCAGAGGATAGTACAGTTAATATTCCTGGTGGTGATTCCTTACACCATGAATGTCTCCCAAAGCTTCTTTTTATCTCATGTGCCTTTGGGACCAAATAATGGGAAAAGGTGGATTTTCTGCTACTCCCAGTGTACAGCTAGGCTCCTCAATGTTTAACACCCTCCCATACCAGTTCAAGGAAATTAGTTTTAGTCTTGTCCCATGAATCAAGTTTTTGCAAGATGCGATTGATTCACCATAGACTAAAACATGGAAATTATCTCAGCAGTTACTACCCTAGACAGTACTCGGTTTATTTAAGTGCTCAGTACATTAGGATGCACAGCAGGTTGATGAAGTCTGTCACTGAGCTTTGTACCATTTTTGTTACTTCTCATGGAGGAACCTTTACTTGAGAAGCCAGGCTGACAGCATTAAAAGGTTTAAGAACATACCATGCACAGAAGAGGCTGACCAGTGGACCACCCCGAGGTGGGTAAGAACACTCCAGGATCACTAGCAGGGCACCAAAGGGACAAATGGGACGGCAGAAAGTCCCATACTCCACTTGTGTTATTCCAGAATGGAATCAACAGCCTGTGCCTGGGAGTTCTTAAAGGCTTACAGTTATGAAGGGCTCACAGAACATCTATTCCAATGTTTTGCTATCATCCGACCCCAAAGTATACCCAATGTCTAACCTTGATCTATTTCACTGTAATTTAGAGCTACTATTTCTGCTTTTAGCCACCTGGAGTAAGGTGAACAACATTGCAGCAGCTTTCTAATGCATTTAAAGATTTATCTTGCCTCTCTCATTCTCCTCTTCTTTAAGCTATCAATTTTTCTAAACCTTCTATAATTGCCACTGCTTTTATACAGACAGACTCTCATCTGTATAGTTCATCCCCATCTTTTCTGAAGTGCCCAGAACTGAATACACTAAACTGAGCAGCGGTGAAAGAAAGTTTCATACACCTTCTATACCATACTTAATTTTCCAATGTTTGCACTTTTTAGAATTTTATCACATCAGTTTCGCATTTTTGGTTGGGAACACCTACAATCCTAAAACCTTCTTCTAAGGAGCTGCTACCCAGATAATTATCTACTACTCTGTATTTCTTCAGCGGATTAATCTTGTTTCAGATCCCTGTTTCACTCCTTCAATTCAAGGCTCCAGTGAGGTGGCACTAACAGGATGCTGTTTTATGTCTGTCTTGTTGGCATGTTGAGTGAAGCCAGTGATCATTACTAAATCCATTTTCTATTGGTTTTAACACATGTTTCTTGTCATATTTACAGCACATTGAAAATATTAAAAATTGGAAGCTCTTCCTATCTGAACAATCTCTGATGCAGACAAATATATTTTACAGAGATTATTTTTGGTAAGAATAAAAAGTGGGATGATGGGTAATTCAAGTTCATCCAGGTATGCTGAGGAGAGAAAGACCTGCCAAGCCACAGTATGAACAGAAATATTTCATAACTGCTTTCAATTCTCCTCTGCCTCTATGGTACTTTTACTGTACAAACTGAACTTTAGACAAACTGTTCTCAGTCTTTCAGTATAAGTTTGAAGTAAGGTCAGTCAGTTTCACGCAGTTTCATATCCCATACTTAGCATAAACTTCTCAAAAAGTGGTTGAAAAGGACAATTTTCAATATTCAAATTGCTGTATAGCTGTAGCATTCGTAGTTTCAAGAAGATGTGGCAGAAGTTCCATTATGATAATGATATGTGATAGTTCCTCTTACATTTTGCTTAGATTTTTATTTTTCCAGTTTTAAAGACCATTATTAAAATGTATTTATTCTTCACTTATTTTTAATCATAATATTCAATTGAAGTTCGGGTCAAAATAAATAACCTGGCCCAAGGGCCTAATTTGCAGTGAGGTCCTATTTAAGAGTTTGCTGATAAGCTCACGAAGAAATAATTAGAACACTTAAAGTGACAAATTAAAGCCCATGCAATTAGTAAAAACCCTCATGATTACTTAATATTTTCTAAGTGGTTTTGAAAAAGCAACGACAGGATTTAATGCTACAAGATAAAAATGCTAGTCATGCGGAGAAGTGAATTACATATGTTTACCATATTGAAGAGTGTGAGAAAAAATCAAATGCAGTAAAAGGATATTAATAAATTAACACTAGAGCATACTACCAAAGTAAAATATTCACCCTGACACTTAGTTCTGTCATGGTGGTCTATGAGTCCTGAATTTATGCTGTCAACGCCTAGCCAAAATATATCTCAATTTCTTTGTTTAAAAGTAGTGTATGATCATTTGAACCAATTTATATTATAGCATCTGATCAAAGAAACACATTTTAAAAGCTAGTTTTCATGCAGAATTCTGAGTAAAGGTTTTTTGTTGGTGGTTTTTTGGTTTTTTTTTCCTGTAGAAAAGAATAAAACTACAAGGGATCCATGCAAAGTTTGGCCTCTGTCCTGAAGACAAGCATGTCTCAGAATTCTCTGAATTTTTTGGTTTTTGTCTAATACAATATCATTCTTGATTCTTTGCTGTTCTCATAATACCTTAAAGCACAGAGAGAAATATTGCGAGTATTAAAGTTACATGCTACATGCTCACAAACATGTACACCTGCATTTACATATATAATACTCTACTGAAAGAACTCAAATCACAAACAAACCTACAATTTTTAGTCATCCCTTGGTTTTCTTTTCAATTAAAAATAGTTTCAGAATGGGAAATTAAATTCGCTAAGAGTTCTCTACAGTGCTGCTTGGAGGGAAAAAAAAAAACAACCGTTGTAGTTAAAATCTGTGAAAAGATTTCGCATCATCCTCCAGGTCTGGAAACAAGAAAAAACTCATTAAATCCAAACAGACTATTGCTCAACTGAGAAACAACTCACTTCAGAAAAAGATGTATCTGTTCAGCTGGTTCGAGACAGGAAACATTTTCTTTTTCTTACTAATAAATAACTTGAGTAATGTCAGCACATGAAAATTCACTAAAAGATTTGCAGCAGCGAAGCAATTGGTGCTTTATGCAGTATTATTCATACGGAGCCTGTGAAATAAAGGGCAAGTTATGTGCATCTATGGAAGAAAATACAAAAAAGTTTCCCAAGCCTAAGATCTTCCATCATAAATGCCTGGCATGTTTATAGTACAGATTTATATAAAAGACTACTCTTCCTCAACATCTTACAATATGAAATGTAGTGTCCAGTTTCATATGTGAACTACAGGTTTCAGACATATTTTGATTCAGCAAGCAGTGCACTTTTTATTCAAGCACAGACAGTACTAGAGAAAAATGTACAAACAGGAACAGTTCCTAACACAGAGTAGAGCACGCTCCTATCCTCAAAATCCTCCATTCTCCCTGCTCTTCTCCCTCCATAGCTGACTCCAGACCTGACAAGAACCATTTCTTCCTCTATCCATTGGCACGAAAGGCCACCATTGGTTGAAATGTGACCATTCAGTCCCCACTCTCATCTTCTATTCAAACCCATTCTCTTAACACCTAGGAAAGGTTCTCTTCACATAGGGTAGAATACTACAGAGGAAAACTATCTTTGAAAAAACTTCTGATGCACAGGCCAAAAGAAAGTAAATAGTTAAATGCTGGGGATTTTGATGACTTTCTCTTTTGTGCAATGAAGTTTTTATGGTGATTTACTTCTGGTAATCAGGCTCCAAATGTAAAATAAGCAGCACTGACTATTGAGTCTGTCAGGCTGGTGGAACCAATGCTCCAAAGAAAAGAGGTGCAGCCCCCATCTGCACACAGCTCGGGGCAGACACCTCTGTGTGCTCACACACCTAGTGAGGTGCAAAGGCAGGTGCTCCTCTCCTGCCTGTACATAATCTTCTTTAAGTGTCTGAATGTTGGCATTAGAGAATTTCTCAACCTGCTAGTTAGTAAATATTACCAGGCAGTATTGACTCCTTTTTAAATCATATGCAACTGAAATTTTGCTCATAAAAATCTTTTGCTTACAGTCACAATTCCTGTTTTCCTAAAAATAATAGTAATAACAGGTTTAAGACAAAACCAAAATGTGCTTAGTTGCTTAGTGACCTATTATATAAAGATTTTAATTATTTCTCAAATTATTTTAGATGAGTTGACAATTCTCAAGATAAAAAATGCTGGGTAAAAAGTAAGAAACACTCTATTGTTCCAGCAAGAAACACTCTATTCCTCTAAAACAAGTTTTCATTATTTTCCATTGAAGAAGAAGCAACAACTGCAGTGTCTGCCAGAACATCTTTGGAGATTCTGTAGTGTTCCGAACAACTGGAAAAATGATTGTAGCAGTCACAACCCAGGCAGGACAAATACCCACATGTAATCAACAAATTTCAAGAACTTTCATGGACAGACCTTTATCATCTCTTTTTCCTTCTTCATTATTTCAAGCAATGTTTTAACATCAGCTAGGATGACACAATCTCAGGGATGTGAATACTTTCATATCAAAACCAGTCACCCTTGGTTCAGCACACCTGTGAGTGGATTTGAGTCAAATGCCATTTAGCCTGGATGATAACCCTGTGTCTGAGGACACAGGCACCCCTGCCGGAGACACTCACTGCAGCTCTCTGCTGGGCTGGCTGGAAGCAGAGCACTCTGCACACAGACACTGCACCCTAACACACCAACAGCTCTGGAGGTTTGGCATCCCTCAGGAGTGTCAGAAACACTCCCCATTCTCAGATGATGATATCCTACAGATAGTTCAGTGATTAGGGAAAGCACACAGAATCTGATTCCAGCCAATTATCCCACCATGGGCTTTTCAGATC
>JAYDZK010000056.1:24899104-24939472 GCA_034509185.1 Euphonia xanthogaster
TGCAAGAGTACTGTAAGTTTAACATTTCCATTTTGAAACTCACGATCTTCTTTTTGGAATACCTTATTTTCTGATTGGCAATATTTATTAAAGCTAGAGAAAACCCCCAAATGCACTTGCATAGACCTTTCTGTGACACAGAGCTGGTTTCTTGTTCTCATGGCTTTTACAAACTTTTAATGAAATCCAAAATTCTTTTACATGAATTTTAAAATTAATTTCTATTGCCACATACATACTCATAGATCTACAGAGTGACTCATAGGCACACAAATTTAGGACACTAGAGAGAAACAGATAGAGGAGTTACACCTTTGGTAAATTTCTCCTGTTCAACACAACAATTTTATCTAGAAACTTATATAATTCTAACGCCACCTTCATGTACTAATCTATACAAAAACTTGCATAGGAGAATATTGCAAAAATATATTTAAACTGCAATGTAGTATATTCTACAGTACTTAATTTCCCCAGATTCTCATAATGTTTCTGCACACAGGCTTCATTCTACAGTCATGTTACAGGCAATTCAGAGTAAATTAAAAATTAAACATTTAAAAAATATATTGTAACAAACCTGGGGAAGTCTATTGTTATGCACATCAAATGAAAAGTCTTCTTCTTAAAAATGTGTAAGTTACTAAGTAACAACTAACTAACTACAAAGCAAATAACTTAATTACATATTTACTGGTTACTCTGAGGTATTTCCATGCTGGTCTTTTAACTTGATTGAAATGAATGCTTGTATTCAACTAGTAAATCTTTATTTTCTCTAATGTAATCAATTTTAAAAAAGTCCATAGAAGACTACAGAGAGATCTGCTGTTTACTAAATAATGCATTCAAAAAATGCCAGATTCAAAGATGCATTGTAAAGCACAAGACAGAGCTTGTGAAGACTTCTATGCAAGAAAGGCATCTGCCAGAAAGAAGAAAGTAGAAAAACAAACATCTAGCAGCATAGTGCCATGAAATACTGAAATGATAATTGCTTTCGGTTTGAAACACAGGATGCGGTATCAGGGAAAAAACACTCAGGTAAAAATGTTTCAATGCCCACTAAAAAGTAAATAGGGTTTTTCTTTTCAGTAAACAGATAAATGTTTCATCTTTTCCTTGAACATTCCAGCTTTCTGTGTTTATTTGTTTCTAGTTCCACTAGCATTTTTATCCATTTTTCCTTGTGTGATGGCATACTAAAGAACAACTTTAGAAAAATTTTAAAAAGACAAAAAAACAAAGAAAAATCCATGAAAGAACACAATGTTAAGAAGCAGTAATGTTTAAAAGAGAATCAAAGGAGAGGAGAGGAAAGGAGAAGAGAGCAGCTAAAAAGACTGAAAAAAGATAAAGGGCAAAGGATTTAAAAATTAAACAGAAGGAAAAAGATTAAAGAAAGAATGGCAAAAGGCAATGCAAAAGGATTTAAGAAGCCAGTATAAAGAAAAGACATTCAGTTACGAGAAAGGAATAGCAACTACTAGAGGAAAAATACTTGAATATAACGAATTAAAAAAAAAAAAGGAAAGAAGTTAGAAATTAATTTTAAGAAGATAGAAAGTTAGAAAATGGTTTTTCTCCTCCATGAAACACATACACAAGATTCAGTGAAATTTTAAAAGTCTGTTTCAATTATACACATTATCATTCAACAAATTTTCAGGTTTAGTAATTTTAATGATATGAAAATAAATACAAAGCTATGCAATGCCAAGTATTTCCTAAGCAAGTGTTTATGCATCATGTGCAAAGCTGAGAAAAAATGCATTCTTATTTAAAATAAAAAATCATTTTAATTCTATTAGTAATTGTGTTAAAATTCGAAGAATTTGCCTGTCTAAATGGAGTTTTAACGTCATTATGAAGATCATTAATAGTTTCTGAAGGGTTAATAAAAGCTTACAGCTGCTTATTTTGCAGCCAGAAGCAGTGTATTGCAAGCAGTTAAAGACAAAACTATAGCAACCAACAGACTGACTGGACTTCACAAAACACAATTAATTTATTAATAATGTTATAATTTCATTAAAAACTTCTAATAAATGTGCTCTTGCTATAATGAAAACATTTTTTGTCAGTAAAAAAATTACAGGATACAGGAGAAATGGAAGGAATGTATCTTGGAATGTAGGAAGCATAAAGAGTTTAAGAGTAACGCGATTATTTGAACGTTATATATTAGATACATTCTGATTATTTTTATTATTATTATTACTAGCATCTAATTTAGGGGATTGATAGCTATTCATTTCAATATTTATTCTACGTAACTCAGTTTTTTCTCTAAACAAGTAACATCCCAAAGCCAGAAAAAGTTTTGTCATACACAGCCTGCATTTAAAGGTACTGATTTTATTCCATCCCTGTTTTATTCATTTATTTATTTATTTGACTATATCCCACTCCCTGGTTCCTTAGAAAAAATATAGATTTTCAAACTTTAGCTCTCTATATAAATTTATCATTTGGTATACCATTTACCTCTATACTATTTTATGTTTTATATACCACCTACCTCTTTTTTATCTGCACACAATACTACTCTTTTTACTCTCTACCCATATGAAATAATTTCCATACCTCCAGTCATTTTCAGAGGCCTTTGCTGGACCTTTTCTGTTCCTGCAATATTCTTCATTGATGAAGCAACAAGACTACAAAAGCTACACAAACTGAAGGTGCAACATCACTTTATTTAAATGTGTTCTAATGCTTGTGGGAATATTCTCCAAAACATCCACAATCTTTTTCTTTTTTTTTTCTTTTTTTTCTTTTTTTTTCCTTCTCTATTTTTTTTTTTGGACATTACAATATATAACGAACAAACATTTTATGCAAACAGAATGAGAAAACACCTACGTGTCATTACTTGGTAGGAAAAATTTTAATGCACAGAGGCAGCCCAAGCTCCCTCTCAGCATGCCTTGCCATTTGGCACCACCCATTGCTACTTGCCTACTGTGCTGAAAACGGATCATTAATGCAACTTTTTGTTTATGCATTCCACAGGACTCTGTACACCAGGAAGGTAATATAACCTCTTCCACTAATTATAAAATTTCCTTTTCAAATCTGAACATCTAAGATCAATCAGTTGTCCTTGTTTTCCTGAAGTGATGCAATCTGAAAGGCTGGATGAGCACAGTAATTATTTACACAAAACACACTGGATTTCCTCCACTATATTTTTTCAATCTTTGTAATTTGTAAAAAAATACTACTAAAAAAAGGCTTAAATCTGTTTATTCAGTGCAGTAATTTCCACTTTTGCTCATTTCTCTCTTATTACTAAAATATTTATTTTGACATTGTAAGCATAGCCTTGCTCAGGTTTTTTTTAGTTATGAAAATGAGGATAAAGAAACCATTCCACATTATCAATTAAAAATAATTTTTCAAAAATAAACCCCAAACATAACAACCACAATAAAAATCCTCCAGCTGAAAATCACACCTATTAACATCTGTGCCACCACAGACTCCTCTAAAAGCTTTCTGCTCTAAAACTCACAGCCCCCTTTGTCTATCCTTAGACAGAAGACTTTGCAAACCAGGACATTCCCAACAGATAAGAGCATAACTTTCAATTTAGATGACAACTTCCCACAAACAGTAACTTTGAGCTTAAAACTATAGCCCTGATAGAAAGAAAAGTGCTGTGAAACGTGCAGTTTAGTCACATGAATCCATGAGAAAACAGAGATGTCCCACACGGTGCAATCAACAGCCTGGTGTAGAATGTTGTTTGCACACATCCAGTAATTCTGGGCTGCAATGTCCTGTGAAATTTATTTTACAAGCCTAATGAACAAGTGTTTTTCATTTCAGGTGACTAGGGAGATTAATTCAACTATGGCACATGAATGACTTCATCAGCCATACAGAAATTAATTCTCATTCTTCACATAGCTGATCTTGCATGCTCCACTACTTGGACCCCAAAAATAAAACAAAGCTCAGGAAGAGATGTGCTTACAGTGAAACAATATGTGAAGTGTATTCCTGTCAGGAATCTTTCTGAAGAAGAGACTCTATTTTTAAGACTAGCATAACTTTTTATAATATCCTTAGGATGGATTGCCCTGGATCAGGGAGCCAGCATGCAAAGTCAGCACAACAAGCAAAAAGTTTTTCAGGGATTTAATTCAGTGCTTTTATCAACTAATATAGCAAATGAGCTAAATAAAGCATGGATACACACACCAAACCATTCTTCTGGATTACACCTACTAAGACTGTGCACTTAAAACTGATACAGGACAGGAAATTAGTTTTTCATACACATCTAGCCAGGCTACTGGTATGACCATGTTGTATCTTACCAAGCAGCCTTCCAATTACAGCTGTACATCATTCTGGTTTTAAATTTCTGCAATGCTCTCAATGAATTGATTTGCTGTACATATGAATTCAAACTTATATTTTACTAGCGTGCAATATCACAATGTTGCAACGTCACAATACTGTCACTTTTGAAAACAAGTAAGTCAGGAAGGAGCTTTTTCCTCACCTTTTTGCAGTTTATTTTCTAACAATTTACAACTTCAATATGTAGAATTTACTGAAGAACTTTACAGAAAGCCTTAATTTAAAACTTTTACATTAATTAAAAGCAATGAAAGATGCATCAAAGAGATGCTGAACACAATTAAATGCTGTAAAATTCTCTGGAACAGTGTAAAATTTCACAAAACAAAATAGGACAAAATTTAGAGAAGGTGCCCAAGATGAGTATTAATAGAAACACGTGGTTTGGAGTCTTATTTTTAAAACATCCTAACTGCAGCTGAGAAAAAGGAATGCAGTAAAATATCTGTGATAGTTCTGTAAGAAGGAAACTCAGAGTAGCGGTACCCTCAGAAATGCTGAGTTTAGATGTAAAGGGAAGAAATGAAAGAGTAACTGCTGGAGCAGGTACAGCCCAGGACAGTTTCTGTAAATGTAGGCTGTGCACAAAATGGACTGAGGAAGAATGAGATGTTGAGAGAAAATGTGAGAAAGTGGAAACATGAGATTAGAAAGCAAGCAAATATGCATAATGGGACAATTTCAAAGTTCAGAGGCACCACACAAATCTCTGATGGTGGCAATGCGATTATCTTTAGCAAGCCCAGACAGATATTCTTATGATTTATTTTACATTACGTATTTCCAAGGTTTTGTGTACCTAAGGTACAGAAAGCAAAACAAATTTATTTTTGAAATGGAAAAAACTGCATGCTACAGAAGCAACATATAAGACATAAAAAGATATAGCTTAATTTCTTAAAGCTAAAATGAGTATTTTAAGGATTTTAACAATTAAAAAGCTAATTAAAGTGGCAAAAAATTAAGTGATCTTGATAAGCTATGCAGTTTTAGGTGAGGCACATGGGCAGAAGGGCACCAAGCCCTCCTTCCATCAGGCCATGGACTTCAGCTCAAGGCACTGCCCTTTGTAAGGAGGGAGGAGAGAGAGATTTCAGCAATACAAACCATGCAACCAGTACAAATGATGGGACAAAAAACTATCTGTGCTTCAGAGCATTCCTAGCTTCAGAATTGTCTCGGTACCTGACAGAAGACAGAAGGACTTTGGGGTTTTGGAGCTATGCAAGAATCTGCAGCCAAAACTAATAAACCCCTAGCAATAGGAAAAAAAAATCTGAGAAAGACCATGGAATACTTCACCAAAAATCCTATTACGGTATGTAGTGTAAAAATAGTCACATCACCTCCTGTTAGATAAGCAGAAGCTTCAGACAGACACACAGTGACAGTCAACACACTTCTGGAAAGTCACAGAGCTGCAATGTGATTTAGGAACTGGCAAATTTTCCAGGTTTGGCACACCAGACAAGGGGGTTCACCTTTGTAACCAGGGCTCTCCTACAGCAAAGTAACACAGAGTGTCTTACACCATCTACAACTTAAAAACAACTACAGGACCCAAAGGGATTTCCCTTTGCTGTTTTTCACTCTCACCATCCCCATGTGCTTGAACAATGCTATTCCTCAATTTTTATTTCTCATATTAATCTCTACATTAGTAAGTATTAATAGGAGAGAACAAGAAGCAATGGAATTTGACACAAGATCTTTTAAGTGACATTAAGGTGTGCCACATTTGTATATGGCTTATTTCCAGTAACTTTTCGTACAGGTGAAATTCAAAAAGAGAGGGCTGAGAGTATATAACCAAATGGTCTGGGCATTACTCTGAAGCTTTTTTCCCTTGAAAATTCAAATGATCCCTGCAGGCAGCCGACAACTGCTAGAACGGTGGAATGTGCTCTTTGAACTGTACAAAACCCTTCAGCCTTTCGTGCATTGCTGCAAACAAAAACTGCCAAGTGCAATTATTTCTCAAATTTAATGTTATGGAAGTGTTGCAGCATTTTTTTCACAGCTTCAAAACCAGCTATGGAATAAGAAAATTTACAGGACTATTTCCCCACAGAAGTTATACGTTGGACTTATCACTTTTTGTAAACAACTCATACAAATGAACCAGTCAAATCCCAAAGAGTCCCATTCTTTCTTTGGTGCAATGACAAGTATATTCCTATGGAAAGAAAAGAAGGAGTATGTGAAGGAGTCCTCCAAAGACAGTTTTTCATCCTTTAGCCTTTTTAAAAGGCAAAAAATAACCCACCAAAACATACTGCAAAACAAACCACAACTTTGAAGCAGAAAACCACGCTGAGAGAAAGACAGAAGTTTGAAAATTCGTATTTCACTTCCCCCTGTTCTTTATATTTATATAAATAAAATATGTTAATATTATATCTAATTATTATTATATACTATTATTTAAATGTACATATTTAGATCATTAAATACACTTATATATATTTATGTATTTGTATATATTTATTTATATTTTTATTTTTTTAATCTACACTGCTGTATCTAGAGTTCCTACAAACACCCACATACTAAAAGTTAATTTGGTAAAAACGTGCATAGCAATTCAGGTAGTCTTGCATGCATCTGTAGCTCCAGTAAGAACTGCCCAGGTTTTGAACACAGTTGTATTCAACTTCTTGAACCAAAGGCAGATGGAGCTTACTTACTGAGTACAGACTTACCCTGTAACAGGACTTTTACTACTGACTCCAGCTGTATCTGACATTCTTAAGCTAAAGATGACATCAAGGCACAACCAACTGCTCTGAAATAAAAGTTTCCACATCTGAAATAACCATGAAGACACTTGATTCTAAACAGTAGTTTTTGTTTGGATTGCAGTTGGGCAAGCTATTTAGTTCCAGAATAAACTTCATTACAATTCAGACTTGAGGTGGAGAACCGTCTGCACAATAAAGGAGTCCCAAAGCACACCTAAACTCAGAGGTCTTGTCCAAGATCCGTCGCCCACACCCACACATTAAGTCAGCCGCAATATCCTGTTTCAGAGCAGGAGAAAGGACCTGCAAACAGCCAGCGTCAAGCTGTGAATCAGCTGAGCAGTATGAATGCAAAGTCCAAATGCAATGTTTAACTGATCCAAAATTCAGATGAGCCACTGCGCATTGAACAGCAAAAAACAACCCAAAAGTTAAACAAAACAAAACAGTACAAAAAATATAAAGAAAAGAGAAAAAGGAGCTTGACTCTTTAGCTTGATCATGTAGACAGAATGGACCAGATGAAGGCATTTAATAGACTCACAGCTTCTTCAGATTTAGTGAGGGCCAAGAATTAGAATCAAAACATGTGTTGAGCATCTCCTGCTGGTTGCTACACATACGTGGAATCAAGACACACATCAGCGACAGTCAGCAGCCACCTCTTGCTGCATTCCTGCAGGTGACAGGACAGATGCTCACTCTGCAATGGCAAGATACCCCCCAGCAGCAGAACGTGCTGTGCTGTAACCACTGCTTGGCTCACCAAGGAGCTTGTTCAGTGCTGCACTGCATGACATGGTGTCACCGAGGTCTACAGATGCCATAGAAGGGTTCTCCAAAACTGTCACACCTTGCTTTCATTTCAGAATTAGAAGAGAGGCCAAGAGTACTGCTTCAGTACTCATAACACCCTATTGAACACCTCAGAATCACAGACTATGTCAAGCTGCCTTGCCACCTCCTGGATGCTATTCACGTGTTTGCATCAAACACAGACATGTCTGCTATTTTTAAAATAAAACATTAGGTTTGGTGGGGTTTTTTAAAGTTGTCTTTGTGGTAATGAATCCTGGTCAGGATTCAGTGTTAACACAACTTATGCAAACACCAAAGAGCAGCCCACAGAACTGCCACTGATGAACATAATTGCATTAAGAATGATGTGGCCTTCGAGAGCATGGTAAACCAAGCCAATGCAAGCAAAACTAGTAATGGAGAAACTGCAATTAATTTTGAATTAGAGAGAGCAATGGCACTGTTTCTCTTTGTTGATCTTTCCATCAGGACAGGAAAAAGCACAATAATAAGTACGTTCATGGGGTTTTAAAAGCATTCCATGTAAAAAGCAACAAAACATAAAGTACATTCATTGCAGCGTGAGTGAGAAGACTGTCCTGAGGGAGGCACAAGAGCTAGGCACTTGATGTGAGACACACAGTTCTTTCTAAAAAGTTACCAAGTAAAGCTAAAAAAAAAAAAATCTGGCATCACAGCAACTGCTTACAAGCACTACAAAAGAAACAAACATCATGAATCTGCGTCAGGGGGTATTTAGGTTAGATACCTGGAGTTAGGTCCTTCACCCAAAGGGGTTTTGGGCACTGAAACAGGATGCCCAGGGAAGTAGTCACAGCACTAAGCCGGACAGAATTCAAAAGGTGTCTGGACAATGTTCTTGGATATGGTGTAACTCTTGGGGATCTCCTGTGCAGGGCCAGGAGCTGGGTTTCAATATTTCTGGTGGATCCCTTCCAGGTCAGGACTGTTCTATGATTCTATGAAAAACATACTATTTTGATATGAGTTTCTAACATCTGTTAAAAAATGAAAACCAAAAGAGATCATTACCTTTGATATTTTTAAGCTTTTTTTCAAACAAATGAAGTGGAACATCTCAAAGTCTTACTATTCTTTTACCAATAAGGCAAGCAAATGTCAGGATTTGCAAGAGCAAAATCAGTAGAAGGGCTTGTTGAAAATAATCTTAAAACAGGCATGGTGAAATTACTTGTTGTGAAGAAAAGCACTTAAGTAGTGATTTGCATAACATCAGTGATGTCTCATTTTCAGGATGTAACAAGATTGTTTCTAGATTCCTTAAATGCATCTCATTGCTGACATCACTCTAAATATCCATATGCCACAATGGTAGAAATCATTTACACCTAGAGGTGCTTTCATAAATTGCTTATGAGGGAAGACTCAGAAAGGTATGTGAGAAGCAAACATGAGATAATCTGTTCCTCATGACTGTTTCCCCAAACTCAATAGAAATTTGCCTAATACCAGTCATTCCTCTCTTGACACAAAAATTTCAAACTTGTCAATCTGTGTGGAAGCATCAGTGTAATGCTGTCTACCTTCTGCACCTCCTAAAACATGACTGATTAAAAGAAATCTGAAAAAGAAATCTGCCTTGGGTTGAGGAGTTTAAGGCCAAACTTAGCCTAAGGCACATTTCAAAGCCAAAATGTTAATCCTTGGGTGGGGGGTGCTGGTACAATGTTTTTGATGGTTCCTCATTTAGAACATTTGTGACACAAGTGTCTGTGATCTCCTAACAAGAATATTTTCTTTCTTCAAACTCCAGGAGGAATGCCCTGTTGGGATGTCTGCTCCTGCATGTAAATAAAATTAACACAATGGGGTGCCCATAACTTTGGTACTGCACTGGCTAAAGGGTAGTGGCTATAGCTCTGATTGAAGTGAATGAATATTGTAAAAGACAATAACCAGAAAAAGAGAACTCCAAACTTTTACTATGACCTATGATAAAAGAATTCACTAATGGTCTCTGCATTCCAGATATCGAGTCTTGTATCATATTTCTGAATTTTACCCAAATGAAAAAGCCAGCAAATTCCACTAGAAGCCGGCCAAATGAGCAACATATCTCATCTGGAGGGTAATTAATAATAAAATCAAAGAATATATGAAGTACCAAGAGTAACTATTTCTGGAAGTGGCCCTCCACCTAGAATAAGAAAGTAAAAACCAGTCACAATTTTAGAAAACGCCTTCAGATCCCCTGGTAACAAAACATAGTTATTTCAAAAGGAATTACCCCCTCTCCCTTGCTTTGTTTTTATCTTATCCTACAAGCCCCTCCCAGTACAAGTTTATTTCTCTTCTGCGGGCTGTCAAGGTTGTCAAGGAAAGGGCCATGTGCTTTGCAGAGCTGCTGAAGTTCAGGTGATTCATGAATTAGAGAGAGTTTAAAGTCAAAATGGACCATTAGATCATCAAGTCTGACTTCCTACAATATCATAGACTATAAAATTTCAGACAGTTCCCTTATTATAGAACCCAAACACTTACAGCTGATTGAAGAATAAATTCTGTTTCAGCTAAAACAATTGTTTCATGACACACTTTCTTTTTCTGTACTAGATTAAAAAGCTCTCTAGAGCACCAGACATTTTCTCTCTGTGAAGGTATGCTGTAATTAAGCAATTTCTCAAACATCTTTCTGATAAGGTAAACAGACTGATGTTAAATATTTCACTGCAAGGCAATTTTCAAGCTCTTATATCACTTTCATAATCGTTTCTGGCACCATCTCTAATTTTCAAAAAGGTTTTTTCTTTTAGATGTGGCCAGAAGAAACATCAGCTGAAATTCAGTCTGTTTACCAATGCAGTAAAAAAAGAAAAATTCACGTATTTGCTGACATTTGGCTTCTTGTACATCTAGTGCAGTCCTTTATCTGTTGAATAGCATACTGAGTTTTCTCCTGTCAGGGAAAAAAAAAATATAGGAGGGGTTGTGACCAAGTAGTGCAAGCAAGTATCAGCAAAACTTGGCAATAACAGCCAACCTTAACTATCTGGTCATCTTTTTGGAAAGGAGACAGCAAGATACAGGCTATCCAAATATGCGTGAGCAACCGTTCTTAGTACAGAAACTGAGGAAAACACTCAAAGCAAAAAATGTTTTAGATTATACTTCAACCTTCAACTCACTGGAAATGTGAGAATTGAGGGCACCTTGGTTGAAAGAAACCACAACATGAGAGAATTCCCATTTCTAAGAACGGGAAGGAAAAGGGAGGCTAGGAGAATAAAGTCAATGACGATTACAGACAAGGACTTGGATAAATGCATTGGTGGCCAGGATCCTGTAAAAGGTAACTCGAAGGGAAGAAGAAAGAGTTCAATAGAGATCAGAGTTCCATCAAGAAGTAACATTTACAGCATAAGAGCAAACAAAGTCAACATGGAAAAAGACTACATCATAAGCTCTTCAAGGGCCTGCAACTTCAGGAAAGTAGAGGTCCATGAACACAAGTAGGTGAGAGAGAAAAACATGACAGTACAGGGATAAAGTCAAGAGGGCAAAATCCAGAAAGTGAAATATAACTCAAAAAAAAAAAAAAATAGTAGCAAAAAAGCATTTTTACGTTCCTTAACAGTAATAGGAAAATTCAAGAAAGAGCTGATCAGGCTATTTGCAGAAGAACCAGACATATATTTTGCTTAGCCTTTAATATAAGAGACAAATACAATCTGATCACTAAAACTAGTGACAAAAGGGACAAAAAATTAAGAGTAAAACAGGGAAACCAGATGACGAGACAGTGCAATGAGTTAGATGCTGTTGGATGAATTCAGCATAACCAAGCTTACTCATGTTAGGTAAAAACACAGTGCTGGCCCGTATTTCCAATGTTGGCCAGTATTTCCAATGCCTGACTGCACTGAAATTTTACTTATCTGTCATCTATATCTACTCAAAAACAAATCAGTGAAATTTTAAGAGTTTAAGTTATCTTTATTTTTGAAATTTATTCTTAACTACAATCAAACCAATGACTAATGTCTTTTATTATGATAAGGACTAATGTCCTTATTATCATAAAGATCTGCATTACCTCAATAGGTAAGACAATTAACTACAGTGCAAGGGACTCTAAGGCAAATAATTGAAACTCCCTCACTGGCATTAGCAACTTTTCAGAACTCTAGAGAATAGACAGAGCTCCAAAAAAATCAAGAAGAAAAAATACAGTCCCTGTCATAAAAAGCTGAAAAAAGAGGAGGTAAGAAATGACAAATTTTTAATTAATTTCAGTTTCTGAAATATTTTTAAGAAAACCAAGACCAACAAGACCTTATCTTTTTCTTTACACAAGGAAATAAATAAATACCAGTCAATATAGTTTTGTCATGACCAAAATTTGGCAAGCCAATTAAATTTCTCCATCAGTAGAAAAAAATAGTTTTTTAACAGGAAAGAAGCAGTGGATGACACATAAAAAGAAGGGGATGACTCATAAAAAGAAGCAAAGGAAACAAAGACTAAATTAAACTATTTTAAGGCTAATACAAAATGTGTTCAAAAATTTGATATAGAGACTGGGAATAAAGGACGGATACTCTGAATGGGACTCAATAGGGGTCCATCCGGGTTTGGTGTGTTTTCTTTTATAACTTGGATGGTGAAATGTCATTCATATAGAAACTGTACTTTTAAAATTATCAGATGATGCTAAGTTTGAGAAAGACAGAAACACTGCCATCAGAAAAACTGGTCTTTCCTCCATGAGATACACAAAAAGTAACAGGAAGTGCATTTAAAGATGTACATACATGAAAATAAATTTTAACCATTTTGAGGAGCTTTTAGGAACCATTAGTTCTTTCTGAAGTAGGGGAACTCACAATTATACAAAACCCATTTTAAAACATAATCACTTGAATGCATGGTGTCACAGAGCAACACTAGCTCATTCCATGTGCCGTGCTTAGATCTATGTTTTGAAATATATCCCATTCCCTCCCTGTCTTTGTCTTTTCAACTCTGCTTGAAGTGAGATATAATGGAGAGCCACAGACACATCCTGAAAGGTGTCAGCTGCTCAGTTCTGACCCCACCCTTTGAACACATTGTACTACCAGCTGTTGGTGATTCTTGGTCATAACTGCTAGGACAGAGTGAGCCAGCACCACCACCACCAATATTTGAGTACTCCTGGCATAGGATACTTTAACTTCCTGGGATATTATCTGTGAATTTCCTTGGAACATATGGACATCTCACTCATCCCACCCGTGTGGCTGAATGCAGCCTTTATGAAAGCATGCCCTGACACGAGGGCTTCAGGTTACCCACACCTTCTACTCCTGCTACTGTAGTCCCTGGTAAAATCTCTGTTCCCATCTGTATTGCAGGTCCCCTTTAAGAATGGAAAGGCCACAATGAGGCCTCCCCAGAACCTTCCTTCTCCAGGCTGAACAGCCCCAGCTCTCTCAGCCTTTCCTCATAGCACAGGTGTTCCATTCCTCTGCTCATTTTTGTGGCCCTCTTCTGCACAGGCCCACATCTTTCCTGTGTTCAGGACCCTAGAGCTGGATGCAGTACTCCAGCTGGCGTCTTATGTGTTCCCCACAAAGCTACCAGACATGGCCCAGACGCCGGGTGCTGCAGGACAGCCTGCAGGACAGCCTGCAGGACAGCCTGCAAGAGTAGATACAGCTACTGTAATTGTGCTGAAAGAACCAAGCAAAATCCCAGGGGTATTAGAGGCCCACGAGAAAAATGCATGGACAATGGGCTAATGCCCATTTAATTGAGGCAGCATAGAATACATTGAATGAAAGGTGACTATTTGCTTTTAATGCAATGAGAAATGTATGTATTTGGCTAATAAAATAAAAATTAGTAGAAAATATACTTTTCAGGAATGTACAATAGAAAATTTTAAAAATATGTTAAGCAAATACACTAGTGAAGAATTTAGTCAAGGCATCTCAGAAGACAAGAATAAATATATAAATGGATTTTTTTTTTTTTTTTAAAGAAGCCACTGAGACCTAGACTTACAATATTTGTTATTCCTTTTCACTGAAGTAAAATATCAGCAAAAGCACAAAGTGAAACTAAATGGCTTCCTATTTTCTTGCATATTGAATTAAAGATGCTCTTTACCTTCTAAGGTCAAATTGCTTCTTTGTATTTCCATAATCTGATTCTATCCTGATTGTCTACTTGATCTTTAACAGATCATGCTACACAAGCAGAAGAAAAAAGCATTTCTCAATGCACAGGCTGTGAAGGTATTAAAAACTACTGCTTCTGGATTTCATATCCAGAGGTTTCCTAGAAACCCTCCATTAGTCTGTCCATCTTTGATGCATATGTAGTGTGGTCAAGTTAATGCTGCTATTGAAACCTAGAATTTTGCATTTCTCAAATGAAAACAAAAATGCAAAAAAGCCCAAATATTGCACCTACAGGAGTTTTTTTGCATTTAATTTCCCAGGTTCCTTTTAGGGAAAAAAAAGGGAAAAAGTCCTTAAGGCAATATAAGCACTTAATCCAACTCAAATACTAAAGAGGACATAACCTTTTAAATCATCTTAAATATTTACGATGCCATAAGCTCTTAAACTTCCTGGAATACTTAGCCTTCCTTAAAACCTCACAGTACTCAAAGTCCCTTGAGCAACGTAAGCACCTAAACTACTTCAAATCCTTTCAAAGGACACAACCTTTAAACCTACGTTGTGTCTAATTTTTAGAAATATTTGTTTCTTCAGGCACAATTCTGCCTGGTTTTGTCCACAAATCATGTAACTACTCAAGTTACTGTTCACATGCCTCCATTGACACAATGCTTCCATCAGATGGAAGGACTATGCATAGAAGATATAAATCACCCTGCCAGCACTGGGAAAGTCAGTGCAAGTAATGGAAAAGATTCCCTTGGTTCTAAAGCTGGCCAGCTTCAACTTAAAGAGAAGTAATAGAAACACAAGTCAGTCACCAAAGCCTTTGCAGTATCTTGGTCATATCCTTATATGATGCCTGTCAGTGACTCAAACTAGGTTCACAGTATTTCCCCATTAGCTTAGGACAGCAATCAAGAAATTGCAAAAAAATTGACATCTTCCACAACAGCAATAAACGCGATCTCAGTGTGGGAACCCAGCAGCAAGTCCTAAGAATAGAGCCAGAATGCAAGCCACATTTAAGAAGTACTCAGCTAACACGTTACAACCACACACTACTTCAGGACTTCAGTTCTTCCGAATGGTGTCACTTCCCATTCATTTTCTAACCTGATTTATCTTTTTCACAAGTGTTTGGTGAACTTAAGTCACCATGTTTCTTTCCTCCATAAGCCCTTTATGATAGGTCTGGAGTGAGCAGAAGAACATTTCAGGGTAAAGCAACCTCACACACACAAGCGTGAGAGGCAAATTCTCTTTCCAGAATTTCCTAGTTCAGGCTTTCAGTGTTTCCTATAGCCTAGGAAAGGAATCATACATGTTTTAAGGATTTTACTTTTGAATACATGATTGAGCAGAACATTAAGTGAAACTTAGAGACACAACTGCTTTAAGTTAATAGAGAAAAGTTATAAATTATTCATTCTTTAAATTATTAATTTCACATGACAAGGAGTAAATAGTAGATCAGTCAGGTTGTTTGTCCATGGGAAGCAAATTGAGATATCCATCTTCAGACCACACTCGAAAACACATTTGCCAGACTTCTGCATGGCCAACAAGGTTACTGAATCTGCAAATATTTTAAAATTCTTTTCATACTAATCATATGCCATGCCAATAAAAGTGCTGTATCCATCAATGAGTAAAATATTTGAAATATGCAGCTCAACGTTAACAAATTTACTGTTATGCTGACATTTCAACATCTTGAAAATCTGTTTAGGACTGCCCCTACAGCTCTATAAGGCAATGGCTTAAGAATTTTGAAGAGTCCATGTTTATGCTGAGCCCAGTGAGCAACTACAATGTTGTGCAAAACACTACAAAGTCCACTTGACCATTTTTTTAAATTTAATTTTTACCTTGATCATCTTATCAATGAAATCCGTTGGTGTTAAATATTGAATGCCTCATCCCATAGTGGCTGGTCTAACTCTACTGAGAGTGAATGGGTATTTCATACTAATGCCTACCTGGCATCCAGTTCATCTCAAACTGGTTTCCCTAAATTGTTACCAAACCTTCTTTTTCTCTTTTTCCTTAGTATCTTTTTGCATATATTTACAAACAGCCTATTTCCTTACATTCCATGCTTTCCAGTTCCATCCATGAGCATGAAAAATGAAAAAAAAATTTCATCTGTTTACATAAACACAATCATATAAAAAATAATGCTAAAATGAGTGTAAGTTTAAATTGCTAAACAGCAGGCTACAATATCCTGGCTTTTCATAAACACAGTAACAAAGTGTTTTGATGTTTGGTTTTGGCACCTGTGGCACTTCAGAAGCATCATTTTACTAATTCACAGCAAGCCACCAAAGTAACTACTGGCTGAGTTTGAAGAGCACAGGAACGGGTAAATCATTGTCTCAGCACATGGTGCTATGGGAACAGGAGCTGATGGGCCAAAAGCAAAGACTTTGATAGCCAAGAGCTCATGTTTAAAGGCCCAATGAAGACCTACAGTCACATACACACCCACACACAACTTACTGCAATACAGAAAACTATAGAAGATTACAATGAAAAGATTATCAAGTTTGGCTTCAATATTAACTTCCCTTTTTTCTCCTAACTATTGATAAATAAGGTACAACTTCACCACTGTTTTTTTTTTTTTTTAATCATATAACCATAGAAATGGGAGTTGAAAATTACAGCCCTCCACTGGTTATCTAGTTCTCCTGTTTAAGATATCTGTTCAAAGTCTCCCTTAGAAATTTGAATAAAGAAGGTGAGATCACCTTCTTTAGATGATAGTTTCAATCACATCCTTTAAATGATAGTTTCAATGGAAACAGACTAGGTGAAAACAGTTTTTCCTTCAGCACAGTTTTAAACACACAAAATGAAAATATCCCACTGGTCATAGAAGTATGTGTGATTATGAGAAAACATTTGAATTACAGAAGAGACCCCTACAATTACAGACTCTAACCTACTATCTGAGCAAAAAGTGGAAATATTATATTACTCAGAGACATGAAAGGGTGGGGTTTTTTAGACTTATTTATGACAAGGATGCCCATGGTCTTTTATAACTAAGAAAACATCGGCACTAAGAAATAGTGGAGCCCAACAAAAATGGCCTTGCACAATAGAACAGCTGGAGCTGAATACGTTACACACACGTGGCATGTACTTCAAGAGACTTAACTCTGCACTACTGCATTGGTTTGGTCCATTCTTCAAACACTTGCCCTTGTTTAGCTTCATCATCAGGAAGGTTCAATGGGAGGCTAGTCTATTCTGATACTTTTCAAGTGCAGTTCTAATTTGAACTAAAATATTAAGAGATGCTGCAGAAGCCAACTAATACTAAGATGGCAATCATTCTTGTTCTTGTCCACATTATTTTTGTTTTCCATGGCTAATTTCTTTTGCTGTGGCAGATTTATATATTTTCTTTCTTTAGACAAGTATTTTCAGCCATATGCAGGAAGTCAGCTGCATAAACCAACTCAAGAACAGAAGCAACTCATTTGCAGACAATGAAGAGCTTTGTAATTTAGCTGTAGGGCTTCAAAACGAATTTCTCCAAAGACACAGGAGGTCTCAACTTCAAAATACCCAAAGGCTTCGATTTCATCATGAATTGTAGAGGACTTTACAGTAATGTATGCATGTTAGGGGATTTAGAATGATAAACTTCCACATGCATGCATCAAATTATTGCAAAATCAATTAAAATTTATCTAGAAAAATTTGATCAGTCCCTGATTTTTGCAGGTGAAAAATTAGAAGTACATCCTGTACTAACATATGGCTGGGGATTGCTCATATGAGTGCACAGTTTCAGATAGTCCATCTGGAGCCCATGTCCCCCATGTTTAACATTTTCATCAGAAACAAGAACTGAGAGATATTAACCTCATGGGGAAGGTTGATGACCTTGATTCTGCTCTCAATAATGTCTCAGAAACCATTTATCATATCTCGCAAAAATACAGGTATAAGATGCACCCTGAGAATCAAAATACCATTTAACTGCTCCACTGAAGAGTTCCTTCTCCCTAAAATACCTGATGACAGACCATTTTTTCCCCTGGGCTAAGATACCAGCTAAAACTGTGATTCTTTCTCTGTCAGAGTAAAATTAGGGGAAGGAGGTGGAGAGAAAGGGGATCAAATTTTAGTTTTATTCCACTGATGCTGCCGCCTGTCAGTAAAAGATGAAGGGCTGAAATCCCATCAGTCTGGATTTGCAGATCTGAGGATGAAGAATTAGTATTTTTCTGTTTTTGCAGAAAACTCCTTGATGTATGGCTCCATTATTGAATGTTAACAGCTTCGGTTTAAATTACAAATGAGGTTCTATTAGCATAACCCGTACTTGGTTTCTATTTAAAAATATGATTTTCACCAAAATTGTGTCAGTTGAGAACCTACATGTTTTCATTTGTGGCTACAGATAAAGGAGAGAAGAAATTTTATATTTCACTAACTCAAAAGATGAGGTTTAGAATGGAAAAATATTAAAGAACACTTTTAAGGTATTATTGATATCTCCTTCAATAGGAGGGACAAGAGGTGAATGACAGGTCCTTAGGAATAACGTACCAAAGGCAGCCATAAACAGGCAGCAGTGCTGAAGGGGAAAACCCAAAGGGTCTTTCACAATTGTCTCTTAATTTTATTTTTTTTTTACATATGATTATTTTAAAAACCCTAAATTGCATCGTGGAATAACTGTTTAATTAGCTTTGGTTTCCACCATGTGTGTTTTCATCAAAGCATACTATACAGCAGATGGTTTTTCTGCTCCTTTACTTTTCAACTATAGTGTTTGTGTCTTGCCCTTAAAAGTTGTTTTTGTCTAATGTATCTCCTATCAATGGTTTTAACACATAAAAATATGCTGCTTTTCTGACATACACATGCATCAGCATGTCAGAACTTATGAAATTGTTACACCAACTGCTGGCCAGGTTCCAACTGCACTGTTTGCACAGTGTTGTCTTCTGTAATATTACATAGTGCTTCAAGGTGTACAACAGCAGAGATCCAGCGGCCGGAGCCAACTATCACTGCAAACAGCCAGGCTGTTTGGGATGATTTTGGTGTTGGAATGCTTATGCTGGAGTTACTGTTTGCCCAGACCAAGCCAATCTGTTTCTCTATGCCTTATGAGCTCCATGTGGAAAACACTGATACTTCCTCAATTACCTGTGTGCAGCAAAGGTACAGCCACCAACTTACCATAAAAATGAGATGGTATTTCTGCATTCCACCCACCCAAGCCTTAGCAGCGTTTCACAGGGGACTAAGATCATATAAATTCATTGATGTCTTCTGTAAAGTTCTGTGACATCCTCAGATGCAGTGTATTATTAATATTATTGCATGTCATGACTTGCACCCCAAAGTATCTCCCCATGCTTTGTTAGCTGTATACAATAACCCCTTCATTTACCATCCAAACGCCTCTACCTCTGAAGCCTAACAACGCAGCTGTCTGCCAATAGCCAGTAATTCTTTATAAACATTTACTGATCTTCTGTGAACAATATTCTCTTCCATTAAAAATTTATGTTTCACACCATTTCCAGTTCCTGAACAGCTCAATGCCTGGGAACTGTAACTGCATGCAGGACACCAGACTCCATAAAATAGTCATTTTAGCAAAAGGCATCTGCTTAGCTGGCATCCTTGTTTAGACTATCACCCAGCTTTCACTCACTTATACCACAGGAAAAATCTCTCAAATCGAAGTCATATGACTCTACCTCTAACAAAGTAGAAAATGAATGAAATTGACAGTCAGAATGGCATACGGTCCAATCAATTGATGCTCTCAACCAATTCAAATTAGATTCCAATTTGGAATCTAATCATAAATCCTCTAGAGAAAAGAGACCTTATATAGGCTGAAGAAATTAAGATACGCTGGCAAAACTTTCCTTTTCTCTCTTGTTTGTCTGCAACTTGAGACAAGATGCATAGCACATAGGTAGTTTTAGAAAACAACTATCAACACATATTTATACTTTCTAAAAATGTCTGCAACAGTCAAAACATCTCTCCATTTTCCCTGTTTGAAACTTCAGGTTGCTTTTAAATTTTGAGTCAGAATAACAGTGTGAAAGGAACTTGTTTCACTTTCTGCATCGAATGGGATTGAGCCCATGTGAAATTTTCTATTATTAAAAAGCCCCTGCTGACTTAGATGCCTGTGCTGTGGAAAATACTTGTTCTGTTAACTTTGATGCAGTCATTAATGTGTTTCTTGAACAGATACTCCTCAGGTTTCTATACTCAGATTCATTCACTGAACCCAGATATTCTCAGATTGTTGGATCTCCTCAGTTTAACCCTCGAACAGGGTCAGGACAAAGTGTCATAAAATGTGCAGTTCAATAAAAATAGGCACAGTTCTTCAGTACTCAAACATCCGCTGTTTAGTGGCACCTTGGCTGAACTGCCCTTTTCATTTTCTCAGAACAAATGTCTTTTGGGTTTTTTTGTGATAAAGCATAAAATTCCATTCAAAACTAAACAGTCTTAAAGTTGCAGAAGAATGGGAATAATACAAACCCCACCCAAATAAATTCAGACAATCTTATAGGCTTGAAAAAAAACAAAGCCTATAAAGCTTGTTTCGACTACAAAGGGACAGCTTGCCAGCTTTGGTGAAGCTTTGTGTATTTACCAGTGAGAATCTTGGCCAGCAAGTACTGATGTAAGAGTGTTTCTAAGGGAAATATTTTGTTCTTGTTTAGAACACATAACTTAGTGATACTGTGATACAAACATTGGTGAATGTTATTTTGTGCAAATATTAGAAGGAGCAGACAGAGAAAGAGAAAGTAACCACAAATTACTTACATGAGGTTGTCTCCATTCTCTAAGCACTTTCTTTAGGCCAATTTGCAACACTCTTTAAAAAAAAAAAACTCTTTAAAAAAGTGCTTCCTCAGCCAAATGTAGATTCCAGGAATCAGTACTTGCTGTAGATTTAAGCTATAATACATGCATGCTGCTACTATGCAATACTGAACTAAATGTATCACTTTAAATAACAGTGAAAGGATGGAAACAAAATGAAATATACACCTCTAATACAAAATGTAATATTCCAAGCAAAATTATACATAAAAGAAAAATGTAAACACCCCAATAAGGGTTAGTCAGTCAACCACGAGTGGAAGAACAGAAACAGTGCTTACCATGAGCAGTTCTGTGCATTTCTGAACAACAGTACAACTGAGACCATCTCTGAAGCATATTCAACTGTTGCTCATAGTCTCATCACAGTGATGTTATAAATGTGTATGAAATAAGTCTAGGTAAGTCTAGCCTTTCCAGGTAATAATTCAAATCCATGGCAATCAGTCATAAAAAGACATCTGATAATAAATTACGCCACAATCTCTATGTCATATGCCCATATTTTAGCTAAAAAGCAAATAGAGCCAGCATAGATTACTTCTAATGCCTTTTAGGCACATTCAACTATTTCTTGGCAAGAAAGTGCTCCCCACATACAGCCCTTACCCAGGAGAAGTGGGCCTGAAGAAGGTGTTATGTTATTCTGGGTTAGCCAATGTAGTTACCATTACTCAAGTATAGACAACAGTTTAAATTACCAAGGAAATCTAAAATACTTCAGTACAAATGGAAAACAGCATTTCATCACAATCTCATTTAATAGAACACATTATCAAAATTAGTTGATAGTAGAGCAACTTATTTCAAATTGGAAAGCCACCTAAATTCTTGCTCTTAAATTAAGTAAAAGTACATTTTTGTCTATTATATTAGCAACAGATTTTTTTCAATTTTCTGTTGCAAGCTAAAAGGCAACAATGCCAGAATCTCATGATACATCCCTTTTATTACCTTACTGGAAATTAAGTAATGACATAAACTTAAAACATTTGTATTTCTTAACCTAGAACCCAAATATCAGAAAATACTCAAAATTTATTGATACTTCATAGTTAATATTAAAATGGCATTTGAAGTTCATTACACACAGTATTTAAGAGATAAGGAAAATTTCCTTCTGTACATATCACCTTAACCATCAAGAAAAAAAATTTAAATAATTTTGTTTATTAGTGTGAAAGCAGGATGTTTTTGTGAATGTCAGTGACAACATTTCTGCCTCTTAAGTCTCAGATTATGTCACATGAGAAGGAAAGTATCTGTCTTAATATTTAATAGAAAAGTTAAAAATCTAAATTTGTACCAGTCACCTTAGGTTGCTTTTACTGCGAGTGACAAGAAACAGGCATCTCTAAAGAAGGAATTGTCTTATCTAAAGACAGAAATAGAAAGTCTATGGGAATCCTCCCCTGTAAGTCCCCATCTCTCTTCACTGACTAAAGAAGCCTATGGTGACCAGCTCAGATTCATACCACCTATAGGTTTAGATGGCTAACATCATGGGAAATTAATCCCATTCTTGACATCCTTCTCAAATAGCATTTGGGAAAAGTAAGCATAAAATACAGAAAACCATAATTACCAACAAGTGTAAGAATCAAAATACACTGTCCCAGAAAAATTAAAAAAACAAGACCCTTTTGTGAAAATAGCAGGGGATCTGTAAATTTGAAATGTCATACAGCGTTTGATCTCCAAGCCAGGACAGACTCAGTCATTTCTAGAAGATTAAGAATATACAAGGACTATTTTCAGATTATGCTGACAAAGTAATATGCCTCTTCTGTATGAGTAAGCAGCAATTTTCAAAAGCTTATAATTCAGTGCAATAAGGACAGACATTCAGAGGCATGGCAAAAGACACATCTTATAACCCATTAAAACTTCCCTTTCAAATTCCAAGTCCTTGCTCAAAAGCAAAGAAGAGGTCATAGACCTTTGTTAGACTGTTTTTTAGGAATGATACACCCATCTCAGAGAAACTTGCAAAGACACTCAGGCTATAGCAAAACTGTGCGCAGAACATGCCTGCCAAATTAATCAAAGTTAAAATTCAAGAAAGCTGACATTTGAAGAGGAGAGCTCCTTGCTCCTAGGTATTTCAAAACACAAGGAAGCCCCTCAATCACACATTCATAGAAGATAGACGGCTACGTTGTGAGGTCTCCCTGCACATTTGCCCAGTTTTTATACGTTTACACTGGCATCCTCTTTAATTATGGACTGTCCCAGAATGGCCATTTGCAAGTAAATGAAAACAGAGCGTATAATGAAATTCTTAGATCACTTTATAGGTCTCATTGATCTCTAAAAAACTTCAGGAAGACAGCTATTTCTATTGTGGATTAATGGAGCTCATCTGCAAGAGTTTGTTCCTAGTTATGGGGTTTTTTTCCCCCAAGCACAAAATGATACTAAAAATGTATTATTCTTGCCATGGATCAAGTGAAAAAGATGCTATTCTTAAACATCTAAAATCCCCATCATGTGATTGTTCACATCACGTGAAACCTGGTGCTACTTCAAAGCTAAAAGACAATTTCACAGGCTTCAGTGTGATTTTCATAGTTACAGCCACAAGTCTTTAAATATAATTTAACACATTCTAGAAAGCTTGCAAATTCTGCTATGTCTCATTTTTGCCAAAACTTATGTAAAATACTAAACTGAATAACTAAATATTTCAAAATAGATTTTGCTTACCTATAAATACCCCCAAAATCATAGAATAGCTGAGATTAGGAGGGACCTCAGAAGCTCATTGAATCTAAACCTCTGATCAAGCAGGGTCAGATGCAACAGGCTGCTTGTCCATTTGGGTTTAGAGTATCTCCATGGATGGGGATTCCAACCTCTTTGGGCAAGCCTCTCCAGTGTTTGACCATCCTCAAGATAAGGAAGATTTTTTTATACTATTTTTCAATGGAAACATACTTTAATAATCAGTATGCAGTTTGTACCCACTGCCTGTCATCCTGTCACCAGGTGTCAATGACAGAAGTCTAGCTCTGTCTTCTTTACACCCTCCCATCTGGTATTACTGTGAGAATGAAATGTTACTTAGCATTTCACTGTTCAGGAGACAAGGATCTTGAGCC
Organism: Euphonia xanthogaster; assembly: GCA_034509185.1. Classification (NCBI taxonomy): domain Eukaryota; kingdom Metazoa; phylum Chordata; class Aves; order Passeriformes; family Fringillidae; genus Euphonia; species Euphonia xanthogaster. The sequence goes on from JAYDZK010000056.1 coordinate 24,923,165, forward strand.
TAAATTAGTCCAACCACTAACCATTCGATATCACCCAACCTACACGTCATGTTTGGCGCTACACAAAATTAGGCTACCATCTTCAGAATTCAGAAATTATGTATGTATCTATGAATTATACAGCATCATGCCTGCATTACAAATCATGACATGACACCTGCTTACTTGCTAGCCACTTATGACCATTTACTGGTTTTGGAGACCAGAATTTTAATTTACAAAGGACACAAAAGACAGCACTATCACAGTAAGAAATGCACAACAAAACAGTAGTTCCCCATTAGATAGTAAGGAAGGGTGCCTCACATATTTTTTAACTCTTATAAATGGCAAAGCACTAAAAATATCTATAAGGTCTAAGACTATTGCTCACCAAGGAATTTAACCAGCAGAAACTGGCACAGCTGCTATCATGTGCTCCTGCACACTTTTGGCTGCTAATTCCCACTCACATCACCCTTTGTAGCAGTGACAGCCCTTGGACAGCCATATGGGAGAAGGCTGGGATAAACCCAACTGAAAACAAAACCAAACAAATAATTGGCTATTTTCAGTCTGATCCATTCTCCAAATTTACAAACAGCTACACATGCTGAGTGAGGGAGAATGACAATATGGGGAGGAGAAAAGAAGCTGGCACTGCATCCTACAGAGACGTGCCAGGTTAAAGTATTCATTGAACATTTAGGCTAAAGCTAAGCAGCAAGCACAAGCTACTCAGCAAGTAATACTGCATTCCTTAGGCTCTGCTTTCAGGATGAGATGGACTGGCCTCTGGAGATGCCTGCCCCTCTCCTGAGGATAAGCAGAATCTAGAATGACTGCTGATATACAGCTACTTAGTCTCTATGTATCTAAATTGACCAATATCTAGATGAGTAGAAAATGGTAGAAAACCAGGTTTTTGATTCTTACAGCACTTCAACCCCATTAATAATTGCCATTTGGGGAAAAAAAATTGTAGCGTAGCTTACCATCACACTAACATCAAAAGGGTATGTATTTTCTGCATGGTCCACAATTTTTTTTCCTAAACCATATTTTACATCTATAAGCAATATGTTTCTGTGATGGGCTACTGTATACCTCCCACAGGGGGTATAAATCCACAGTAGAAACATAGCCACAGCTCAGTTATAAATCACTTACATTTCTTCAGAGTCACTTTGTCACTTTGCTGTGCTGTGGGAAGGTCTTTTCCTTGTTGCTCAACTGGTCCTCCTTCCAAAAGTGTCTGTCACGTCTATGGCAGATGAGGACAACAAGTCCTTAACTTTCACTTGAAGTTATCTAAGGGCAAAAAAGGGAAGGAACACATTAAGTGCAAGCATCCATATTGTGTTTTATTGCAAGATATTACAACCATCTCTTTAAAACACACTTCAGTGTCATCCTTATGCACATGTATTGCACACCTAGGAAAAAATCCCACACTTTTCACATCTTTCTTTCTTTGTATGAGAAATGGGAAGTAGTCACTACTCCTAGAGCAGTCACTTGCTTCACTTTTGAGATTCATAACAACAAGATTGTATTTCTTCAAAAAAGCAAATGTACAAGTTAAAAGATTATTTCACATTATTGATTATTTATTTTGTACCACAAAGACACTGTGAATACTTTTGGCTGGGATCAAGCAGGAAATCACAATTTTTGGAGCATAGGTTCATTATAAACCACCCTGCCTAGCCATTATTGATAAACATTCTAATCTGAATCTTCTGTTAAACAAAAGAGCTCTCCATTGCACTACATTTTACTGCTCAGAAACTGAGACCTGGGGCTTATGATAGATAGGTCTCATTGAAATTTCTTTATGAAAACGTAAAACTCACCACCCCATCAGAGTCAAATCTGTAAATTAAATGCTAAAAATTATTTAGAAAACAAGAAAAGACAAAGCGTAATACGTCATTTGCCACTTACTAATCCCTCTCTTGAAAAGCGTGCTCCCCTCTCTTGTCCAGCACAGAACATAAAAAAACAGAACTAATTAGCAGGTTCAGAGGAGAAAAGATACAAGATCAAAGGCTTAAAACAGTTTCCATATATGAAGAAGAATTCAGTATGCCACCAACATCCAGACTGGAAAGAAGCTGACTTAAGGAAGGGCATGACAGAAAACAACAAAAGTCTGAAGATGGAAAGACTGCACAGACATTGTATGTTCCCTATCCTTTGAACTCAAGAACTACCTCATAAAAGCCAAGTTCAGAAGCAAAAAGGGAGTTTGTTCTCCACAAATTGTGCAATAGAACTGTGAACTTCTTCCCAAGAATGCTGTTTATGCAAGGAGGCTTCGTAAGAGAAGAGGAAGGTGGAGGTAACCTCGGAAGACAGCCATCACTGGAGACAGATGACAGTTTAAGAGAACCACTGGTCTGAACCAGGATGACCAGTCCTATCTCCTTGTATATTCACTTATGTTAGTGCTAATTCAACAAATTTCATATCCATCTTATCTATTCACCACTCACAGTAATGAGAATTACTGCATTAGGTACACAGGAGTCTAGTCTCAGTTGCACTTGAAGTACAGGCTAGATCCTTTTGAACACCAACGTGAAGTCCCATCGTTCTCTGTACTTTACTATATGCTTAATAAATTTGATTGATTTTTCCAAAACACCATCACCACTGAAAAAAAATCAAATCAAATGAGGTAGCAAAGTCTTACTGTAAAGCAGCAGTAGCCTTCCTCCCCCTGGTCCACAGCCCCAAAGCAGCCAGGGCAGAGGGCTACAAAGCAAGGTTCTGCTTCTCAAGTTGCTCGTTGGTCTCATGGGTTTGAGTCTAACTTCATCCACATGTTCCCACTCAGTTCAACACTTATATAAATGCAGGTCAGCATCTCCATTTCCCAAGCTTCATCTCAAAGTAAACCTTAAAAATCATATACTCTGTATTCCAATATCTTCTCTTTTGCTTTAATCTCTAGGATACAGCAGTGTTTCTGATTTATTTTGGGTAAGTGCAGATCAATTAAAATTCCTTCAGGGAAGCCTTCTGAACCAGCAGAAGCTGAATGACTGTCATCAGGAACAAACACTTTTGCTGTCATGGACTGGCATGTCACACTTTTGAGCAAAAACTATGTTAATTAATTCTATCCTTACCTACCAGGTGTACCAAAGGGATATAACCAGTCCTTTCTGCTGTCTTACTAGATACAGACCTTTGTGTCTGTGAACCAAGTATCCCTATATGTAGAGCTGTGCATTGGCACATTATATGAAGCAGCCTGTACTAGCACAAAAAAAACACAGCAGGACAGAAATAACTTTGTTCAGACATCAGTATGCAACCAAAATCCCTTCTGCAAGATGCATAAATTAATACCTTCAAATATCACCCAAAAACCCAGACATTTTCCAGTATATCTACATACATACCTATTCATTAACACTCTTTTTAGACTCTACAGTGAGGAATGTGTATAACTCACACTTTTTTGGTCAGTTTGAAATACTGGATCAAAGTATGTTTACTGTTCAATCTATCCCCCTCTCTGAAAAAGAAGAGTCTGCTACAATGTTTACTGTTCTATTTGCTTCTGCAGCTTAAATGGCTTCACTGAGGATGAAAGGAAGTTCACCATACAGCATGCTAATGATCAAAGACTCGTGCACCACTGGCCTATAGCAACATTTTAGGCTACCTCTCCTTTCTATTATTTGTCCAGCTTTTCTGTTTAGCATGTTAAGGGTAGGAATACAACCAGACATCTCAAAAGGTATTCAAGGTCTGTTTGATATCCTTCACATCACTTTGATACTAACTATAAATCAGAGCAAGCTGTACCAAACAAGAACCAAATGTTTTAGCATTGATATATGCGCAAAGACAAGCTTCTCGAAAAATGACAAAATCTGGAGACATGGGTTCCAGGTATACTACAGAAGATAAAATACTATTGCAGGATAAACCTATTGAAAACAATTTGATAGTAGCAATAACAATTCAGAATTATCATCACCACTACTTAAACACCAAGAAAAAACCCCACGAGAACAGGTGGCTACCTAATGGTTGTCAAATAAAAGCGTTGATTTTTACTCTTTCCACATGTGGCTTCCAGTTGCCATCAACAAGTTTACAAAATCTTCCCACGACTATCATCTTGAGTATTTCAAACAATTGCACGCAAAGGGGGAAAAGTTGATATGCAATTATATCTATCAAGCATTACAAATCAACTGCAGTCCCAAAAAATCGTGTCAACTATGAATGCTTTCTTTTCAACCACTTGCTACATAATCTCACTTGAAGGTTAAATAAGCATTCATGCCTGCTTTAAAAATTTATTCCATATATTCCTTAATTCAATTATACCTGGTAAAAATCCACTTCTATCAAAGATACATGAAGAAGTTTTTACATGAAGAATTTCTTAGATTATGTTTTTTTTTTTAAATTTCTGAAACAGCACAGTGATACAAGTAACCTACAATTTTAAAGACTCAAATATAATTCAGAGTACACACATATTAATTTAGGATATTAAAAGCTACACTTGTTTGCAGGATCACCATTCCCATAAATTACCTAAGACACAAAGTAAAAACTACATATCATAACGTGATTTTATTAGCCTAACAGTTACAGGACTTTTTTGTCAATTCATAAATATAGAGCTGCATTACAAAGCCATCCCAAATAAGCTGATAAAATACTTTATCTCTTGACTGTCGTACATTTTTAGAGTTGCTAAAGAAAAATGCATTAGAGAAAAAAAGTATCTGAGGACTATATAAGGAATTTTCTTAATTCTTTCAGGATTAATATGATACAAAATCCATTTCCGTAGAGAAGCATCCTATTAATTTTACTTTCAATACCTATAGCCTGTTTCGTGTAACTAAGTAAAAAACCAGAGTAGGATGTGGCCTGATACCATAGTATACAAAATCAAGGACTGGACTGAAGTTTTGATTTTGTTTTGCTTTAAGATGGAACAATATTCACTCTCATTTCTAACTGTATAGACTTCCTAATGCAGTATTACAATCCTAATGCAGTATTACAATCCAAAACAAGTGAACATGGTCTTTAGAACCATGTTTATATAAAAGCCTTTACCCAGATATCTTGTCTCAAAAAACGTAAACTCACAAAAATAATTACTGTTTTGTTAATAAATGCCAAAAATATTTTCAAGAAAGATGTATTAAAACAGTGACAAAAGATATAAATATATCTGCACTGAAGTCCATTCCAGCTGACCTGTCATATCACTGTCCTAATCTGGAAACAAGCCAATGAGTAAACAAGAGATGAACCATGATGTAAATAATTAAAGCAATAAAGGTGTTATTAAATAAAGTAATAAACTTTAATAACTAAAGTAATAAAGGTGCAAATTTCTCTAAATGTTGTGCTATTAAACTGAATGAAGTTGTTTGGTTTGTCTGCAATTTAAGAAACATCATTATCCTATGATCAAAAAAACCCCAGTGCTTCAGAAAACATTGAGTTAGCAGTACTTCCCTTCTCCTACATAACAAAAAAAGAAAAGTAGGACAAATTATGTATCTACAGGTAAAAGGGTCTTTCTACTAAGTTTCAGTGCCATGAAGATAATGAAAAATCTTCCTTATGTTTTTATATAGCTCTCCAGCAAGACCTGAAAAGACAGGCTAAAGTTTGTAGTATTTTAAAATCTATTCCTCTCATCAGTTGTATACCAAATTCTTCAAATCTTCTGGATTTGGCTTATCATTAAGATTTAGAGAAATATTCCTCATTTCTCTTGCATATTTAGTCAATACTTATTTAAAATATATCGACCAGAAATACAACCTTAAACTGAATTGCAAGAGGATAGAATGGCATGAAAGCAAAAGAAAGACTTATGTCTAAATAATTCCTTGCATGGCTACCTGTCCACCATCCCAAAGGAAATGATAAATATGACATGGATGAGAGAAGACACAAGCTGACTAGCCCTACCAGGCAATCCACCAACCAAGATATAATGCTGGATTTGGGACAAACACATGCAATTCTTGGTAAATTGCTGTTAAACTAAAATCCAAGCTTGGGAAGGTTTATTAGATAGTGGTAAATTTTTATAGTACTTCCTGTGGCCAATATGTCTGGAAATATTTTACTCCAGTCATCACCAGTGGGAGAAGTGCCACCTCCTCTCCCCCATGTTCCTTCCAGCTCTATCTGCCCTTCTCTTTCTAACATTGGGCTGTCATTCAGCACAGGGACATGCAGGAGGAGCTGAAGAAATGAATGTTGAGTGTTCACTGTGATTCCAGACAAGGAGCATCACTGACAATTCAGCCCATCAGGGTTATGCAATCAATACCCACACCAATGTGATGATAGCAGGAACTCAAGTTTGGTTTTTAATCAACCTCATTGCTAACTAGTTTGGATCCCTCACTTGAGAGAAGGCTACTCATTAAAGTCCAGTACTATTATGGTGCTGCAGCACTCCTGTAATACTGGCAGGGGTGTAAAAGGTTTCTGCAGAGAGAAAGATGTGGGAAATTCCATAAAATTCCATTTGGCTTTTTTCCCCTCTATTTCTCCTTTTTCTCTTTATTTTCTCTCCCACTATCCCTTTTGCTGAAAACACTGTCCCCCTGTGCAGCCCTGTGAGGAACACAACATGCGCTTGGAGCCAGCAGGGACAGGAAGACGAGAGGCGAGCAGTCAGTGACAGCCGGGATCCCTCCTTGTCACCTTAGGCGACGCCAGAACGCGACGGGCTTAGGCAGGATGGAGCGAGAGCCAGCGATGCTGAAGTCAGAGGTACAAGGGCAGGAGGTTTTAAAAACACATTATGGGTGATGAAACTCTGGACACTGTGGCAGGCCAGACAACAGGAGCATATGTTTATTTGAGGGGATGATTTACATTGTTATGCAGAAAAAGGTAGGGTTTAAATAAAAATGTGAACATGTCTGTCTGTGCTTGATCTCATAGACCTGTTTGCTTCTGAGTGCTGTAGATAGGATGACATCCTTGGGATATCTTTAAATTCAAAATTTTAATTCTGAACTTTGGCAGATTGGGACGTAAATAAATGTTCATTTACACTAGAGTTTTCTAGGAGAATTAGATATATTTTATTGCCATCATTTTATTGACTGGCATATATTCCTCTCACAAAGCAGTGCAAATCACTTTTTTGAATAACTGCTATTTCTACTGCGTACCTCATTTCACACATACAGAGTGTACAGCGGTCTGGAGGTAAAAGTAAAATTTCTAGAAAATGCAGCAGGACAATGACTTAAGGCACTCTAATCTGGAGCCAAAGCAGCCACAGCTTCCCAAACCTTCTTCAGCACCACCTGCAGTCTCTCACTCCTCCCTTGTGCTGACTTCAAAACAGTCCTGCAAAACAAGTGAACAACTTTTGACCAAAACACGGTCATCCTTGCAAGGGCAAGAGAGGAGTGAGGAGAGCTAACATGGATAAGGCGAACAATTGTGATGTGGCACAGTTCACTCTGCTGTGGAAGCTCAGCCTGTGCGTCTGGAGTGTAGACTGATGAACATTTCTTCCAGTGGCAGAGGCAGGACCAGTACCACCTCACCCTTCCCAGCAGTTGCCACTGAGCTGTGCCAAGGAAAGCATGCCTGGAGCTATATGATCAGCCACACTGAGAAACTAATCTAGATTAAAAGTAAACTGGCTAAATAAAAGCTGCTTTCAAACTCATGGAATCCACCAGACCCACAAAACACCGTATGAACATTTTTAGAGGGATAGCAATGAGGAGGAGGAACCAAAAGATGCTTAAGCCAATCCTACAGCTAAAAAAGCATTTGCCACCCCATGATCTGATTAGCCTATGGAGTTGACAGTCAAAAGTTATCAGATATCACCGCAGCCTAGCAAGCACCCTCATCCCAGATGCCTCCCCCTCCACTCCTCTCAAGCCCACAAAGACACACCAAAAAGAAGTGTAAAGACCCACACTGCAAATGAGATAGAAGTGCAGTCCTTGGGGCACAGGAGTAGGCTCTGTCACAAGGACAGGCTGCAGAAGGGCAGCAAGGATGATGGCATTAACACTTAGCAGCTGCTGGGTTTAATTTACATGTCTTAGAGGACTGGGGCCCATTATCAGAGTGGATGTACACCGGCCTGCCGTGCTTTGGTTTATTATCATTAGGTCTGTATGTAGGTATGGACACACTTATGTTCAACAGCCTAAACAGTCCATTGTTAGTATTTATATCACAAACTGAAAACTAAATCCAAGTCTATTTTTTGGCCTTAAGATTGAACAACTTTTTTAAATTTCCAAAAGGAAACCCTACATTTTACTTTATATCCCTTTTCATTTTAACGATATTTGATTCTTACAATGCATTTATCACATTTTTCCAAATGACATGGCTGCACTGTATCTAATACAAGATACCTAACTTACATATACATCATCTACATCATTTAGAGCACACATAAAACAATTGTGGTCCATCATTCTATTAAATTATTTTCCACTTTTTAATAGTTTTGTTCAATAGATGCAGGAAGGCTCTCATTAAATTAAACCCTAATATGAGCTACCAATTTGTAAACAGAGCAGCAAAGTATGGTATGAAGGAACTCACAGTTCAAGAAATTCTGGGGTTTATATTTAATAATTTTACATTTGCTTATATATTAATTTTCCACACAATTAAAAACTAATAATTAAAAAAAAAACTTAGATAAAATGGGGAAAAATACCTTATCTGCATTTCTCTTCCAATTCCATTTGGACAACAGTATTTCCTAAATGTAGCCTATTCACTGCTGGATATGTAATTACCTTCAGTTCATAGTCTAGACATTAATTCTTTCAGAGTATTTAAGACTCCTTGTAACATGCTTGCTGCTTTAAGTAAGCAAGGCTAAATCTTGACCAGATAAATTAGCAAAGAATGCAATAAAAGCTGCAATAAAAGAACTTTATCCTCCAAACCTTCAAGTTGCTGCTAAATGAGATTTCTTTGAAATGCAGATCAGTTGAACTAGATTAGTGAATTTTAGCTCCTGTCAACATCATAACAAAATACAAATACAATTGTTCACTGGCCTTATCTCCATGCTTCCATCTGCTGCCTTGTTATTTACTTTCCTTGATTTACTATGCAGATCTAAATAAGACACATCAAGGAGGGCTTACAACACAATGGCTTCTTAAGCTTTACATCAAGGTATTTGAAACTGAAGCCCTGAAAGGGCTGCCATCAAAGACATATCTCTAATGAACTTCCATATCAGAGAGGTTTGGTATTTAATACTGCTGTGAAAAGAAAAAGCTACAAATCAGAATGGCCTATGAAGCAAAATGTCTGCAAATCTTGATGAGATTAGCACCTACCAGAATTAATATCCCAATAAAAATGATATCTAGTTCACTGAAGAGTTAAAATTCCAACCTTTGCAAAAATAATGCCTAGTGTCAGAATGGGAAAACTCAGCTGACAAGGTTGAAAGGTCAGGGGGGTATTCTTTTTTCTCCACAAAATGCTCAAAAAGCATTTTTGCTGGTGGCGTGATTAAAATACTGTTGACAAACTAGCCATGGAATGAAGTAATTAACAGGGGACAGCACTACTGTGGTACTTTCTGCAACAGTGGAATTGTACAGTATCTTTAAAAAATTAGCAGCAAAGTCATGGAAAAATAACATAATCTAGAATGACAGCATGCAACAATTCTTCATCAATTTTACTATTTCCCTTTTCTCCCCCACAGCAATCTATGGCAGTGCAGGATAAAATCGTCTGTCAGTTTGCTTAAAAAAAAATCCTTAAGTGCCATTTCTATTACATGCCACAGCCCTACTTGTGAAATGCAATAAACAAAGAAGTTTCCTCCTCATGATTTAAACTCTCTTTACATACCTGATAGATTAAACAAATATAAACATCTTAGAGTTTCCAAAGCTCAGGCACAACCTTGTTAAGTAAACCCCCAGTTCTTGTAGTGTGCTGCCATTTGACAGGAATCTTTTTTTGCTGGGCATTGAAGTACATAAACAAATGATACTTTTCTTTCTTAAGAAAACATTTCAATCATTTATGTTCTTCTATAGCAAGGGAAGATCCCACAAGCGTGTTCTGTACTGTGGATCAATCAGCTCCAAACCAAAGTAGACATGTTGTATGCTCCAGTGCCTGGAAATCATGCTGCAGGCTCACCAGATGATGAAAACAGAGGTATGCAGTGTAGGGGAGCCCCACATGGCACCCGCTGGCTTCTGGGCATGTCAAACTTCACAACTACCCTACAGTCAATGACAGCAAACACCTTCCCTTTACTTCTTGCCTCCAAACATGTACTTGTCTTTCTACCCTCCTTCCAAATCGCAGGCAGTCTTCCAGAAACAAAGCCCCAAAGAGAAGCAGCATCCCACGGCTGCACTGCAGAAACCACAGTTGTCTTCTTGCTGTATTTCACTTTGAACGGGATATGTTCCTGGCTTATTTATGGCCAAGAGAGACCACTACTTTTCCTTGTTTAATGAAATGACAAAACAACAGATTTGCATACGCAGAAGCAGGTGCTGTAACAGGTTTGAGGACTCTTGACCTAAAGCATGTAAAATGATTTATCAGCAACAGCTGCCCCTAAGGTATTTGGGCTCTGATGGACAGTCAAAACTTCACCATCTGCACCGCCGTGTGTTAAAAATGACAATCTGAATTAAAAGCTGGTCAACAAATCTCATATAACTAATGCCTTCCATATCCTCATCCATATGTTGAATTCCCAAGACACACAACACTTGGATTATCTATTATAAATACCAGCCTTTGAATCTAAATAAAATAAGACAACGTAGAAAGATGTGAAAATAAGTGTGTAGCAGTTGCTACCTATTCACAATAAAACTTTGAATGTACATACATTTGAAATGCTTCTACGATTTCACATCGTGATATAAATATTTATTCTTTCAAAGTAGCATTATATTTCTTTTCAGAATTAAATAGTAGCTATAAACTTCTACATAGGCTAATATAGGGCCCTTCTTGAATGTCCTGACAAAAAACTGCTTGATAGCAAAACATCTCACAGCATCTGAGTGTTCTCTGCACAGCGAAGGTATCCCAGGGTAGTGAGGTTTGCACTTTGTGTTCTGATTTTTCTGTGTGAAGGGGAAATGCATTTTTTCCCCCAGACCAGAGGAGGGAACCTGAGAGTCTGAATATGACCCTCTGGTGAACACAGTGACTTGTTCTGGAGCTATGTTAGCAGAAGGTAGCACCATATGCCCCGAGCCCCAACTTGGATGCTCTTTCTGCAGTTTAATGTGCTTGTCAAAAGATGTTAAAATCACAGATTTACTTTCTCTGGATGTATTTTATTATTGTAAAAAGCAAAAAGGAAGGCAAGTACTACGTATCATGACTATATAGACTAGCATCCAAAATGTACTTCCTTCAGTTAAAATTGCACGATCTTTTTTTATCAATGAACAGTTTCTGATGCATTTAACATCACAGCTATCTTGTGTTTGATATCAATCAGTTACTGTAACTCTAAATGACTACAAACTACATTCTAAACTTCAGTGTAAATAATATTCCTTCTCATACAAATGAGTTAATATACAGCTCATTATCTGGAAATGAATGAAAATTACCAAACTTTGCTCCACTGAAATTCACTGAACTATTAATTATTTCATTTTAAAGACTCAGAACATCAGATATCTTACCAATGTAATATAGGAAGGAAAATTACTAAAATAAGACAAAATTAATCCATGAAGCACATACTGGAGCAAATCTAAGGTAACTAAAAATGTGCTTCATAGCATTTCTAAAGACAACTAAAAATGCGGTGGCACCCATTTCCTTCAGCTCATATTTTGGCCTGTAGTTTTTAGAAGAAAAACAATAAGTTTTTAAGATATATATTTATGCAAATATAAATATATATTTTGCTGTCATTGATGAAAGACAGGAGGTAGTTTTTTCTCAAGTAAATAGTAAAATTATCTTTCAGAATTTAGTAAGATTCAAATATCTTTCAAACAGTTAAAATTTCTTGCAAAAACAATGAAGATTTGAAAAAAAGAAGTTTGATTTATTTACTTGCTAGGTTGTAACTGTCTGTCGAGAGATACAGTGATCCCCTCAAGAGCATAAATATTTAGACAAATTTAAAATGTGTATTAAATACTTGACAGAAGGTATTTACATGACAGCCCAGAGCTTAAGCAATCTGATATGAAATATTTCCCCATAAAACAAAGTCAAGTTAGAAAAAAAGTGCAGCTCAGCCACATAAAGAGGCTTGTGATTAAAAACATAAGCATTTAGAAAGAGATTAGCCATATAAGTGTATGCGTCAAAATTGTGATAACCTTCATCCTACTTCCCAATTCACTGGATCCTATGTGTGAGTTGATGAAAACAGATGAGCAGCCCACAGCATTCAGTGGGTGTCTTCTTTGACTAGGCTGTTTAATTGCCTGCCCGTTATCTGCTGCCCTCTGCTCCCGGCGGTGCCGCACGCCGGGCGGGCAGAGAGGCCCCGGCAGGGCAGGGATGCCCGTCCCACCCTGCCACCATGGGCAGGGCCAGGGGCCGGGCTGGGAAGCTCAGCTGCCTCAACTACACTGCAAGGTGGTGTCCAAGAGAGACAGACACTGGTGAAAGCTGCAAACAAGCCTTGCAGACCTTGGTGGTACTAAACAAACGACCTGTTCTAAGACCAGATATTTGGTCACAGACCTTGGCAGTAACACACACTTAAATCAAGGACAATTCTAAACCACCACCAGCACTCAGGAGGACTCTCCCTCCCTCCACAAAGACCATCAAGAGTGAGACTTGGGACCCCAACATGGCCAAAACAAACTGCCAACACATGAGAAATATGGACAGAAAAAATCTGACAAATGAACTTACAGGCATTATCTCCCACTATACTTTTTTTTCAAAAGGCAGATGAGCTTTGGAAGGAACATTGAGCTGGCTGAGTGCAGTCATTGGGCACTTCATAATTGTGAATTGCTGCCACCAAGCAGCAACTTGCCAGAAAAAAGGCGTGAAAGCTTTGTAAGAATACAAGTAATGAAAAGCTTTCCTGTGAACAAGGAGGACCTTTTACACTCCTGTAAGAGAAAACAAATAGCTCAGAACTATATTGATAAAAAGAAGATGCAAAAGCAAAGACCAAAGAGATTAACAAGGAGCACACCCAGAGTCAAACACTAAATTGGAAACGCTTGTGAAATAATTTAGGTTTGAACCATTTTTACTTGCTTTCATGCAGTACTAAAATCAGACTAATCCTACCTAACTTTAAACATCTAGACAGGATATAATCTCTCCCTAATGCAGTACTCCCAGCAGAGCCTGTGGTTTTCCTCAGTATGGAAAGCCAAGGAGAGGGGCTCTGCCAGCTCAGGAGCATTAGTGAAGCACCTGATGTTTGAATGGATGAATCCAGCCACTGTTAGGATGAAGCACAAGAGGGAGTGGACTGCATGTTATTTGGATGACAAGAGGAATTGTTGGATACTTTTCTAAACATAATGGATCTTGAACTTGAAAAAAATCCAACTTTAATTAAAAGAAAAAGATTCATTTAGTCCAGATCATACGTCAAATTCTACAATGGATATCTCCACAGAGGAACAGATTTATTTTTTCCCTTGTATTTCAGACTTTTTAAATGCCTATTATTGAATTCTGTGAACTTAAGGGTATTTGCTAAGTTAGTTTAGAGACAGAACCAAACGTTTTGCTATACTTAGCTATATCTTTCAATATCTGAATAAATAAAAGCTAAGACATGAGGGTGAAAAAATGCTGGGGATATTTGTTTTTAAAGCCCCAAAACAAAACATAATCCCAGCACATATGGACATCATGTATTTGTGGAAAATAACAAACATAACACTTGTCAAAGAAATTATTTCTTATTCTGCTCTCCTTTCAAATTATAAAGCAATCTTAACATTGATAACTGTTGCCTTTTGTAAAAATGTGTGGCTTAGATGAACATGGAATGGTTTGTTCCCACAGACTTATTTACTTAATATATTAAGTTGCTCAGAGGGGTTAATCTTTATGTTTGCAGCACATAAAATATTATTATTTTTATAATAAAATGACAACTAATACATTTTCAGATATAATCTCTCCACTAAAGTATATTTCCTTTGCTTATATACAACAATTCTCTTTTAAAATTTAAAAGTGGAATCTTTAAAGTGGAAAAAACCAATTACAAAATGTTCTTTCTTTGCAATTAAATTCCAAGGTTGCAGAATACTGTATCTGTCCCAGTTTTAGAGAACTGCTTAAGGCATCTGCCAAGCAACTTTCAAGAGGATTAGCTGTAATGAAAATGCAACATATGTAAATACAACCATGTATTTAAATGTCAAATATTTCAAACACAATAGAAAAACTACAAATTCAAACTTACCTTTTCAAACATAATTCTATCAACTCCTTTCATGAAAGATAAAAACTTTGAAACAGTATTTTTATACTGTATAAAACATACAGTGTGGCAACATATTAACTCAGTTTTCTTAATGTATCTCATTATTGAACTGAATGTGTTTTCTTTATGAACACACAACATACCCATCTTTAACACCAATTTCACATACTTCAGATTCACCTTGTAGATACTGAAGAATCTTGTCCTTGTGCTGAAGCCAACAAAAGTAAGGTAAAGTATGAACTTTAAAAAGCACATTTTCCTCTGTGCTCTTTGGGTATCCTGTTTACTTGACATGATGTACAATATTAGCACAGGAGAAAGAATACAATTACAAAAGAAAATAAAATCATGCAGCTAAAACTCTTCTGACTTCAGACACATTTTTCTCATCTCTGGATGTGGTACAACCTTGCTGTGAACTATTAGCTTCCCAGTACTTAGAGACAGACGGTTTCATACTGCTCAACAGAGATTACTGCTGTCTATCTAAATAGGGCTTACAGTGGCATCAGCATATTTTATTAACTCAGAACCATAAATCCTATTCTTATGTGCTTTAAAAGACCAATACTCCTAGGGTCAGTTAAATTTACAACAGAGTGGCACCTACAAGAAAGACACTTCACAGTAAGGATATGCTGCTTTCCCCCTGGAAATTCTTATATATGTCAAAAGTTTAATAAACAGTATTTCATCAATGAGGCAAAACAACCGTTTTCCAAGCAGATTTTTAGCTCATTGCAACATTACACAGTACCCCAATATACACTATAATGCCTCACAACAGAGTTTTTCTTCATGTTTCAAAGTTCTTGACTCTTGGCACAAAGAGCAGACCTAAACTTCTGCTCCTCTGTGAAGTTTTATTTATAAACATAGGCATTTATCAAAGTTCTAAAATTTGGGGATTTGATTTTAAAGTAATAAACCAATTTTAACCAACCTATTCTTGAATTGTGGACTGTTTACTATTTTATCTTTTATTGTAACACCACATTATTCACTAGAACTTCACTCTCAAGTACCAATATAACAATTCACTGCTATCACAGCTGTGAAAAGAAAAACTGAGCTTTGAAGCTATTTGATTTTGTCCTACCAAAATTGCTGTCCTGTACTGATTGTGGAATCTACTTAATTTGGTATTTTGTAACAAAAATGTAAAGCGACTAGAAAAAGTAAAGAGTCAGAAGGAAACATTTTGATCAACCTTATTCACTTTCAAAAAAACCCACCAAAACTCCTGCTGTTCCTTTTTAGAAAAATACCTTGGCATTTAAAGACAAAATAAGAGCATGTGTATGACTTGTTTACATGAGATAGAAATAAATCTTTCCTAAATGCACAAAGTTTTCTTTTGATAGTCTATGAATAACATTTAAGGAAACACTTAAACCACTTTGCAAATACTTTGACTATTTAGCAACCTCACCAATACAGCTGCTTAGACACCACGGTGATGTGCATCGTACACAGACTTCTGGAAACACTACATCAACTCAACACTGGCATGCAACTTCAGCATACAGAGTGGAACCCCATGCAGCTACACTGCAGTAACAAGGCAGGTGCTGCATGAATATATATGGTGCATCACTAGGAAACTGAGAGAAATGCTGAGTCAAAACCACTGATGACTTGCATGATGCTCATGCCAGCAAAAGTGTGATTTGGAACAAACCAATGAAGTGGCTAACCCTCAAAAACACCCCAAACCCCAAAAAATAAAACAAACCAAAAACTATGCACGTTCTATGCTTTAAGGATTAAGATATTTAAAAAATATGAAATCCAGCTACCCAAGTAAAATTACACAGAAGCTCCTTTCTTCAAATGCATTCCAGCCTGCATCTACATAGATCGGAAGAGCGTCG
>JAYDZK010000056.1:24939572-24953105 GCA_034509185.1 Euphonia xanthogaster
CTTACTTCCAGACCTTCTAAAAGAGCTCTTGGAGAGTATATGCTAGGAGGACAGACTTAAAAAAAAAAAAAAAAAAAAAAATAGGCACAACCGACAAAACAGGAGTTTTTAATTTCTTCATATGTTCCACAGACCTCTAGCTTTCAAAATTAATTAACAGTAAATACCAGAAGATAGAGAGATGAATAACTGCTGCAAAATGCTTTACTAATTTTTACTTTTTTCCAAGTAAACACGAAATTTTTGAATAGGATAGGCTTTACTTAAGTTTGTATCGGTTGTGGCCAGAACAGAGATGCCACTAAAATAACAAGGAAAGGTAGAGAGATCTTTGTTATATTCTTTCATTGATCCAATTAGCTGTGGAAAGAAAAGCCACAGCATTAAACAAGGAAGCTTCTCTTTAAACTTGTTCCCTTGCAGAGAACACTGCTTCCCTTCTGTATTTCTCCTTGTTTGGGTTCTCTGTGCTTTTAAATGCATTACAGTACACATCTGACAATCCAGCCTAATTTTAGTTCTCTTTAATTTCTTTCCACCATAGCACCATAATCTTCAAGAGAAGGGAAGATCCTTCTTCATAGGAAGGATCCCATGAAAACCACAGCCAGAAGTCAGAGATCCTGGGACTGCCCAACAGTTTGGGACCCTCTCTCCTTTTAGTGCTGAAGGCTTTCTACTTCTCTGGGGGCTGAGCCCAGCCAGGAATTATTTCAGAAACAGCTTTGAGAGAAAACAGATGCTACTTGTCCTGCTTCCTCTCACTCCCATCTCTTCTAGTGGACAACCCATTTCAGATTTCTTGTACTAGCCACAGTTCTGTTCCTCACCTGCTGCTCAGGGAACGCACAGGAATCTTTTTTTCTACATCGTGAAAGAGAAGCTAAGCAGAGGACAGGATTAACATTGAGGAGAAGAGAAGATTTCTACCTGGAGAAGATGACAGGAAGACAAGACAGTGACAGCATTAAACTGCCGTTCCTGAAGTCTGTATCAACATTTACAAGTTATGATGGATAAAAAAAGCATCATGTTATGATGGAAATTTGTAAAAACAGGAAGACAATCTTCTCAGTTGGAAAGAACCCACAAGGATCATCAAGTCCAACTCTTCAGTGAATGGTCCATAACATTGAACCCACAAACCTCATCATCATTAGCATCATGCTCTAACAAACTGAGCTCATCTCAAGTCTACCATCAGTTACCTTACCTCCAGGACAAGTCATTCATTTGAGAATGAAGACTCAAAGAAGAGAGAACCTTCCCATATGACCATCAGCAGTCAGCCGGGAAATCAAGAGATTAGCCCAAGATCCTGGCTCACAATAAAGCCTTTGTGAAACTTTCAGTTCTTGGCATAGAAGTTGCATGGAGAGAAGACAACATCAATTTTACAACCAGAAGAACAAGTATGTATATGTACTCTATATGTAGCAACACATAATGTTTCACAGGATGGGAAACACCTTCCTGGGAAATACTAACTGTGAAAGCATTACAGTGGATAATCAGCATGAATGTGAACTAGCATGGACAAGGGACTAATGTAATCTCTGTATCATCAAGGAAATTTGAGAAGCAATGCTACCTGAGCATTTGACACTGGGGTCACTCCTAAAAGAACAGGGTCACCAGTCTGGTAGCCACAATTCAAACAGGACACTGCTCAAACGGGAGGAATTCACAGAACACACTTAATGCATCATGAAATGACAGAAAAACAGGACTAGATGTGAAAAAGTGAATGTGTTTACAAAACAGAAGACTACAGGACAGTTAACCACAGCCCATAAGTACCCAAACTCAGGGCAGAACCTTAACACTGCTATTTTTATCCCTCCCTCTCCTTCCCTAAGAAAGGTGTAACAACATCCTGGAAATCTGAAGCAAGATAAATTCAGAAGAGAATGCACAGACAAGCAAACATTGAATTCCTAACACCTACAGCAGGCTGCTGAGGGCTGCAAGAGATTTTCTACCACTGGAAATTTTCCCTCCCTTTACCCCTGTCTCCATTGAGATCAGCTGTTTTTTTGAGATGTATGATTTACTCCAATCTTTATTGGCCTTAAAGCAGAAATGGAGGAAGTCCTTGCCACAAAGGAAGTCATGCCCAAAGATTACAGTAGTTCTTGACAGGTTTAAAAGCTCTTAAAGTAGGACAACAATAGTTCAAACTTCTTTTAATCCTTTATGCCCTCATGACACGCTCATCAGCAAAGATCACCTGCCAGGGACTAAGACCCTGCTCTATTCCATGCCATATAAACACAACATGTAGGTAATCCCTGCCTGGGAAAGTTGAAAACCCAAACGCATGACAGAAGACAAAACAGGTGGATTCAGGGGGAGAGCAGGAGGAAACAAGGAAACAATACAGGTCAGCAGGAAAGGCAAGAGCCCTCCTATCCACAGCACATCCATTATCACATTTTCTACAGGCAACACAGCAAGGGACAGTTTTAATGAGGGATTTGAAGTCAGAAAAGTTTAGACCAGAAATAATTTGCAGAGTTTAGATTACCAAATTGAGGAAGTTCCCAAGGATTGTCATGGGCTCTCCATCACCAGGACTATTTTAAAACAATTGATTTACTTCCCCCCAAAAGATATACTGGACTTCATATAGAAATTAATGCAAGAACTTCTATAGATACTGTTATGTGAAGATCACAATGGTCCTCTTTTGCTTTACAGACTTCATTGTCCAGGAAACTTCTGCCCGTTAAAAAGATGCATCATAACCTCATGTTAAACACAATCATTAGTATCAGCATATGAAGTCCCATCTATTATATATGGGACTATAATATTTATATTATATTATATTATATTATATTATATTATATTATATTATATTATATTATATTATATTATATTATATTATATTATAATATATTATATCCCTTATATTTGTAAGATACATCTTATAAATAATTTAACCCAGTAAAATTATTTGTAAGATGTATCAGCTACAAGAACATCCCTACACTTTTTTGCACTGTAGTTTTCGTTTCCCTGCAATGAAATAAAAAAAGCAATAGAAAAGGGACTTCACTAAGCCCACATGCCTCCCATACAATTAGGTCATTTACACCACTGACTGAATTATCAAGTTCCTCAAGGAGGATCATAAAAATATCACAAGAAAAAATGACAGCATCTCACTCGTGCCATGCAACTTACTTTTGCTTTAGAGAAAAACAGAGAAACATAAAGATAATCACAGTCTAGAAAGAAGTCTAGTTAAGGAAAGAAGAAATATGAAATACCCATTCAGAAAAGATGGAGACCATTTGCAAGTGGGTTATAAGAACATAAAGAAAGTACTTATATTATCTGCCTTGAAAAAATTGTTCAAGTTCTCAAGTGCAAGTCAAGCAGTTTCAGACAGGACTCAGTCAATCACAGAATCGTAGAACAGCTGAAGCTAGCTTGGACCTCAGGAGCTCTCTAGTCCAGTGCTGCTCACAGCAGGCTCAACTGTGAGGTCAGATGGGGTTACTCAGGACTTTCAAAGAATCAAGAAACTATAACTCAATTCAGGAAGCAAGGACTTAACATCCCTGATAGACTGACCACAGCCACCACATTAAGCATATGAGCAAATGGGTCTATAAACTAAATAAATTTGCATTTATCATCCATTCATTGATACATTAAAAAAAAAAAAATTGTGTGCATACACCTCCTAAAACTACAATGTGAAGAAGGTTTAAATCAGTCAAATACTACTATATTTACAACTGCACCTAAGTTCCTCTTAAGAGCAAGCTCACATTGTTGGATAAATTCTGAAATTACTTAAACAATATGAGTTTGAGCATTACAGTGCCTATAGAAGAATTTTGACCTAATCAGCCATGGTTGGCATCTCTGAAATACCTGGAATAATATAACTTGTTCAGTAAAAAACTCTGTGAAATAATGTTTTGTAAGACAGAAGTTTTCTAAAAAGGTCTAATTAAAAGCATTAATTCTGATGACAGAATTAATTTTCATATGGAATGAATAATGGGAAAGGTACAAAATATATGAGGAAAGTAAGGTCTTGGTCAAAGATGTAAACAGACACTGGAAAGTGCCCTATTACTGCATTTGCATTAAAACATAAACCATGTAGTGGGGATATAAATCTCCTTAATAGGCACGATCATGCAAGGATTACAAATCAGCATTCTTAAGTGCAAATCAGCATTCTCTACAAGTCAAAATCGAGATTATCTTGGATGACATTTTATAAGTTTATTTTGCATTTTCACATACATACCTATAATATAGTAACACAATGAGAGTTGCTAAACTTGACCAACTTCTGTAATGCTCCTCCAAAAGATTTCTGGGGACGTTCAGACAATACATGATTTGCCTTGTGAGTAGACACACTCCACTAAGAGCTTTTACTGTCATAACTTTTGTGGAGAGTGTGCTTAGATCATTCCTCTCGCTTGGCATATGAGCTCACATAGCTAAGTGTATTTAGTACACTTCAGTTTTTCAGAATCTTAAGATGTGTATTTTGAAGGACTGAGGAAAACAGAGAACTAACTTATATATGGAAAGTCTGTAAAAGTCAGCTTTTCATCTTTTGAGTAATAAACCCCAAGTAATAAACATCTCTTTGGGTAATAAATCACAACGCCATTATTTGCACTATCAGTGATGACTAGCAGACCTTTAAACTTTAGGTAGGTGTGATGAGTCCTTCACCTAAGCAAGGCTCCAACATTAAGAGTTACATAAAGGAACAAGGCAGACATTGCCTCTGGATGTCTTTCCAATGATATGAGGTTTAGTGAATTTAGAAAGGATTCCAAGCAATCCCTAGGTAAGTGGCACTAATACAGATATTTGAGAGTGAGCCACTGATGTACCTTGTACTCAAATGAGAATTCACTTTGTGGCTATGACACGATGCTGGCTCAATCTCAAGTTTTAAGACTCTGCATGGAGGTAGCTACACCTTTGTATTTGACAGGTACTGGGACAAAAAGTCTTGGAAACCATCTAAAGAGAGCAAAAACATTCATACAAAAGCAAAATCCCTTTAAATACACAGGCAATAAGGGAGCCTCTACTCCAGATGTATTATACTCTGGAGGAGAGAAAGGAAATACTTAAAATCATTTCCAGATTAAAGAATGTATTAGAAATCAATTTTTAAAATCTTGGGAAAGAAATTATATACTGATGATCTGTGTGTATCTTTCAATCTCGTAGAATTACATTCTTGAGACAAAGAATAATACATTTTTACTGTTACGTGTCTGAACAGTGGAATAGGTTGCCCACAGATGTTGTAGAATCTCCATCAACGTTGAAGACCCCATATTCCTGGAGAAATTCAAAATGCAACCTGAGAAAATCCAGGACAACCTGCTCCAAGTTGCGTGAGAAGAGTCGCTGGACTAAGCAATCTTCAGAGTTCTCTTCTCTTCCAGGGATAAAAAAGTATTTCCAGGAAGTTATAAATTAAGGGACTGGAAATGATTACCTGAATGAACTAAACGAATCGACAGACTGGTTACCGAATAAACTTTAAGGAGTATGGAAATAATAACCTTATCTTTCCAGTTGCATGGAAAATACCAAAGGGGAAAAAGCCAACTACTAGGGTTGGTTAAAGCCTGTAACTAACTGCAGCAAGATGAAGCAAAAGAAAAATTAAAAAGTAGCACTCCAATACATTTAAAACAAATAAGAAAAAAAAGTTTAAGAAGTCCCAGGATACTGTTGTCAATAATATAGAAGCACTTAATCTGAAAATAGACTGAAGAATCTACTCAAGAATTAAACAGGTATTGGAACTGAAACAACCAAAATAATTTTCAAAAGGCTTCTCTTAAATTCATTCCTTCTACAAGTTTTCTCAGTACTGTGCAACAAGCAAGCAGGAGGGTTTATAGACCTAGTTAGGAAAAAAGATGGTCATAGGATTAGAAAGAACAATCTGAGTGACCATGTGCAACCTTTTGCTAAGGCAATTGTATCATGCCCATTTTGCTGATTAGACTCCCTGTTTGAAATCTCCAGTCCCACACGCTCTATTTAAATGCTCTCTCTTCCAGCTCAGATTTATCCATAGCTAGTTTACACTTGTTTTGTATTTGTTCTAACAATGTCCTTTAACTTAAGCAGTTCTTCTCCCTATACAATGCCTTCTTTGCCTTTCCATACACACTTATTAATATGAAAGAAATATCACATCCTCTCTCAATCTTTGTTTCATGAAGCCAAACACATCATACTTTCTTAAGTCTCATCTTGCAAGATAAGCTTTCCATTTCCTGATCATCTCTGTTGCTGTTCCAGTATGAATTCATTTTTCCTGGGAAAGAAAAAAAGTGTTAGGGGTAACAGCTTGTTTTTCTATCCTAGTTCATCTACAATATTCGTGTCATGTGACCAGAGTTACTGTTCAGTTTTAGGCAGTGTCTCCTTTACATCATAGTTATTAAAAAACCCCAATAATTACAGATACAGAGCCTTATTTCAAACATGGTTACAAACTACTGTTCACAAAAACTAACTTGGGAAAACAAGCACACAGGTTTTATTTGTATTATGCTTAAGTACTACACAATCTTTCACAACCAAATGACCACCAGGAAAATAAAGACTGCTTCTTAGTACTGTAATATGCTCCTTCTAGCAATCCAAGCAATTTTACCTGTAAGGATATTATAAATGGGAATTTTGGATTATGCATACACCTCTGCACTCAGGGAACATTACAGTCTCCAGATATAACAGGTCAGAGTCTGAAAGAGTGTACAAGGAGTAGCTTTTTTCACCCCTTACCTCTCTGAGAAGTTTCTCTTTAATATGCCAACTTTCCTACACAAAGGAAGGCACAACAAACCTCCAAAGATGAGGTGAAGTTATTCTAGTAAAGGCAGCATCTTACACTGAAAGTGCAGACACAAGTCATCTGTCTACAGTTTAAAGCTTGGGAAATTTAGGTATATAACTTCAGCATTTCCATTTCCCTTCCTAGTGTCACCAACTGCCAACAAACATATAAGCAACTTCAGACTAAATAGACACACTGTGCAAAAAAGCAACAGCATCCTCCACATACAAACCCACACAAAACAGCTTCAGCAATTGTGAATCCTCTTCGTTTTAACAGACTACTGAAGGGTGACTCAATTGCTTAAAAAAGTGATGGTATCACTACTTGAAACAATAAACATTCTGCAAGCAATTACTAAAACAAACTAAATGTCCAAAAGATGAGTCCTGGATATAAATTATGTCTTTATAGGCAAGACATGCAACAAGTACCCCATCTCATAGTTGAATATGCATATTAAATAATATGCTTCACCAAACTAAGGTCTTCATTATCACAAAACATTTAGTCCTTGTTTTGAAGTAGACCTTTAGAAGCTACTCTGGTACCTTCCAAATGCTCACATTTTTCAGCTAATCAAAACCAAATGATCCTGTGCTACACACACTCTAGATTGAAAAAGACACTTGTCCGTCAGCCTGACAATGAACAGACACATAAAAAAGCAAGTTGTTCAACTCAGTACAGGTAATGTTCAACTCAGTACAGGTAATGCCTTGAAACCTCTGGCTGGCAGTGAATGCACCTGCTGCAGTAGTAGTTATTGACTGATTATCGGACTAGATAATAACTAATTTATTCAGTTTCAGATGACGTACTTAGATAGGGCACCATGAAGAGAAATACCTCACCAAAAAAACATTTTAAAAATAAACTTTTCTTCTGAAAGCTTTCTAACGATCTCATCCATGTACCACACACAACAGCCTATCTGTACTACTATTAAGTTACACTCAGAGAAGTTATTTCTGTCACATCTTAGGTACACCCGCCTTTTTTTTTAAACTTGGGAGAGACAAAACACCTCTACCTAAATTATATTTTTCTCAACAGAGTACATAGCTAGCATATCTCAGCCACCAGCACAGCAACCTTCATCAGCTACATATGAAAACAGGGCCCAGAAATCCTAATTCAAAGTGCCAGTAATTACAGCACTTACAATTCACCCCATACCATGGAATGTGATTTTTATCAGTGTAAATGGAATAGTTTAAATTTAAAACAACAAAGCAGCTTTTAGAGTATTGTTTTCCAAAAAATGTAAAGGAAAAAATTAACTCGCCATTAATGCTTTGGAACTAATAAGTCTAATTTTTAAGTGTAGTGAAGCAAGTGGATACTTTTGTACTGATGTGAGTAATTAAAGTACAAGAGCTTCACAGACTCAGAGATGCAATGCAGCCCTTTTATCAAAAGCAGTCACTCTATCTGGGCCTGACAGTTAACAGCATATGATCTAGTAAACAAATACTTTCACACAGTGCAAAAGTGCCATTAAAGGCCAGAACTGTCAACACAAATTCCATTCTTGCAAGAGAAAAAAAATATATAAACTGTTGATCACCTCTGGTTGCCTTAACTAGCATGGAGGTTGTCATGGAAACATTTCTGCGAAGTTCACAGTGATGAAACACAAACACTTCCAGTTTAATTGCTATTAGGTTTAGCATACCAGAGTTTATTTATACTCAAAGAGCATTACGATAAAATGCAGTAGAAAGTAAAGCTAGCAATGATCTGGCATAATAAAGCCACTGGATTTAGAAAAGAAAAAAAAATAAAAAAGGAAAATAAAGCCAAAGAAGATGGACTTTTTATTAGATTGAAACAACAAAAGTGAATTACCTCTTTACCAAAAATACTAATTAATCTTTCAGATAGAACATAACTTGTCCGTGGCAGTTTAATGTAACTATATGAACATACTGACATGTGAAGATATTAAAGAAACAAAACATTTTCAAACAAAGCAGCAAATGTTTGAACTACAACACATATGTAAGTATTTATTATTCAGATTCAAAACACATTCTTAAAAAAAATTGCAGCATCATGGTAACTTCTGTAGCACGTGTCATGGGAATCCTATGTATTGGCAACCTCTTTTTTCCACATAAAATAGACCTAGTCCTGCTATTTTCTTACCAACAGAGTTCCTTCAGCATAAATGACAATTCTGTTGTCCTTGCAGACAAATAGGGCCCAATGAGATTTCAAATAATAGTGTTGACTGACTACATGAATGTAAGTCAGGGACAGCTTAATTTTATTTCATTACAGTTAACAGGGATTCACTTTTATTTTATTAGAATTAAACAAAATACAGAGATGCATGCAAGTTACTAACTAAAATCTGCAGGTTCCTTTCATTATAATCCGATTTCGTTTTTTTAATAATACTACATTCATTCCTAGAGTGTGATTTAAGTTAATGCAAAAGCTTTAATAAATTCCAGTGACTTTTTATCTGTTTTCATTAGCAGAAGTTTACTCAACTCAGCTGACAGCCAGCAACACTTAGAAGCCGAACAGAGGTCAGGGCTCTGGAAGAGGGACTGCAACCAGTCAGTGCACTGGAATAAGTGCAGAAGGCACAAGGACAGAATGAGGATTCAGTCATGGTGAAGCCAAACACATGAGTGTAAGCTAAACACGGGTGAGGAGCAGAGAGATGAAATCAAGTGGGGTGCATCACACTTACTTTAAAGACATTGTCAAATTCCTGGCTGCTGACTGTGGCATGCAAGCAATTGCCCATAACATGCCATCAACTTTTTTTCACTCACATGAGTGATATGTTTTGAATAAAGGTATGGAAGGGAAAATGTTCTGTAATAAAATAACTGTATTTTGAATAATTTTCCACTACCTGCTTGTTAGGTCTTATATCAAAGTAAAAATACATTCATCTTTACAATTACCATATTTATGCCTCTTAACACTGTTTTTTCTTTTCCCATTTGCCCATCTTGCATTTATTCAGTCTCCACTTTTCTTCCTGCTGATGTTCCTGACAATCATCACTCTCCCCTTCCCAGCTAGAAAAGTTATCATTAATGAAATTTTGAATGCTGAATTTTAAAGACCATTATTAGATTTAGAATGAGTACCTTAAAAAAGGATTAATAAAGAAAATGGATTAAGGATAGAGTTGGTGTTACAGATTACCATCAGAATCAGGAAAATACCAGAGTAGCAAGTTTACATTCTCAAGATTACAATTATTATCCCAATAAGAACATATGGATGCAAAGATCTGGAGCAATCCAAAAAATACCACAAATATTTTTGTCAATTAGGCTCCTATCCACCACATAAGATTATTTTATTTCATACTGCTTTCATTAGCTAGCTATACTTCAGCTCCTACTACATAATTTAGCTTCCAAGATGCTACTTCCTGTTAATTAATAATGTGCTTCTGATCTATACAAATATTATTTCTGTGAAAATTACTGAAAGACAGCAGCTTCTTTAACCATGACACACTATTCTTCAGGATTATCGTGGTCTTGACTGAAGAATAAGAATGTGCCTGGTTCTGCCACCATAACATATTTGTCTTCAGGTCTTCTTCCCACGAGGGAGAAATATGCAGATGAGTGTCCTGTTTTGTTAAAGCCCTTTTCTCTTCTACTTCCATAAGTAATTTTGTCCTAGGGGCTACTGGAAAGTTGGTTTGTTCTGATAATGCACATACAAATAAGCTCTCATGTACTCAAATAAAAAAATAACTTAGAAAGAATTTGTATTAAAGTAAAATACAGAAAGCATGTTGGTCTTCATTTCTCCTTTTTTCAAGACATAAACAGGCCCCTGAACAAGATCTCAGCTCTGCAGAGAGAACCTTTATCTTTTCCTTCACAGGGAGCTCCCTTTTCCTGGAAAAGCTCAACAGAGGCTCTACTCCCAAAATCATGGGGAACCAGACCAAGAACTTTGAAAATAAACACCAAGACACCAAACTTCTTCCAAAGTCTTGTGAGGAGATGACAAAGATAAAGCTGTCTGTTGTGTCTACTTTAGCATTTTCAACTGCTCCATCCTCAGAGTCAGTTGTGCCACAAAAGTTCTACTGAATGTATAGCTTGAAAAAGGTGTAGATACTGAGAATTACATCACCAGCTGACAGAGGTGGTGTGGTGTCCTAGCTTACAGAAAATCTTAAATTCACAAAATTCCCCATAAAAAGACACTTTGAGGAGTTTTTATGCATCCATCAAACAGGTGTAACAATTGTACAGAGTATCTCACAATTAGATTTATAATGACTTATCATTATTCCAAGCAATACTTCAGTATTCTCTATAGTGCTGTCTAGGGAGTGTTTGACAGAGGGCTTTACAATCTAGAATTCAGCAGTGAGATACCAGAGATAACTTGTCATGCATTTTTCTTAGCAGAAGCCCACTGAGAAGAGATTAAACAAATGCTACATATTTTTAGCTCCCTCTGGACTTAGGAAGGATGTCCCATCATAAACATATGGAGGGAAATCACAATATCATAATGCTTGGAGGAGGTGATCCTCTAATATTAGCCAGCTTTCTTGGGCTCCTCTTCCCTCCAGGGCTTTATCCCATGGTACTCTACCAAGCAGTTCTCTGAAGGGGCTAAAGTCTGCCCTCCTGAAGTCCAGAGCAGCAAGTCTGTTGTGCGTTCTCCTCGCTGCCCTAAGGATCTTGAACACCACCATTTCATGGTCACTGCAGCCAGAGTTGCCTTTGGGCTTCACACTCCCCACCAGTCCCTCCTAGTGGGCGAGAACAAAGTTCAGCACAGCACCTCTCACCATCAGCAAATTTATCACTTGGAAAAGGAAATTATCATCAATGCACTTCAGGAACCACCTGGATTGCCTATGCCCTCCTATGTTGCCCCCCCCCCCCATAGTTATCAGGAGGTTGAAATCTCCCATGAGGACCAAGCTATTTCTTTATATCTATAAAGGGTCTCATCCAGCTGGTCTTACCAGTCAGGCAGCCTGTAAGAGACCACCACTTGGTCACCTGTCCCTGCCCTTGCCTTAATCCTCACCCAAAAACTCTCCATTGCTTCTTCCTCCATCCCCAGGCAGAGCTCCAGGCAGTCCAGCTGGTCACTGACACACAGAGGAATGCCCCCTCCTCATCTCCTCTGCCTGTCTTGTCCTTCCAACACTCCAGCCACAGGAGCCATAAGATCATGGTTTACCTTGAGGCTTTCTTCCCAATTCAAAATAAGACTAGTGTAACAACCAAAGCCTGGGAAGGGCGGGACAGGAAAATGTCTCACAGCCTGAGTCAATGTGAGGGGAAAGCCAGGACAGCCAAGGAGCCATAACCATCCTTGATTGCTGAAGTGAGGAAACCTGAACAAGGAGAATGAGCACAATGTGACAGGGTCATAAAAAAGGAAAACTGGAGAAAAGAAGACCCGCTGCAGACTTCAGTAACCTGTCAACCTGAAAGAAGCTGTCCATGAGGCCACACTCCCATTCTTTACTTCAGCTGGAGAAAGCACTAAGTGAGAAAAGGAGGCAGATGTGACTGAACATTAAGCAGTGAGCTAAACTTACACCATAACTTCATGTTGAAGAGGCCATGCAAATCCAGGAAAGGCAAACCAGGAGTCTGTGACCGGGTGAGAGAGCACAGTTCTCTGACAGCTTTATTCTTGCTGTGTAAAAGGTGAAGGAGCTATGGGGGAAGCCCCACCTTTCTTTCAGCCTTTGATTAACTTTTTCTCATCTGTTTCCATATCCTCAACAGCAAAATATATCCCTAGGCACACCCAAGACCAACCTTTCCTAGACAAAATATGATCCCTTTGAGCCAATTCCAATGCTCTACATCCACTTGGCAATGAAGAAAAACCGGGCCAGAAGAACAATGAATGAACCCCAGTAACAGGTATCAAGATCACTTATTATTTCCTTGTTTAATAAAAAAAAACACAAAAGGAAAATGAGATATACTGGAGATGGAAGTGTAACATGAGACACACTCCAGTATGCTATCTTAAATACACTTCAGCACAAATGAGAAAGAAAAAGAGTCAAACTACACTAATGGAATCTAGAGCCTCTATATCACTGCCTCCAAATGATTGAAATGTCTTAAATTTTAGGCATTTTTTTCCCAAGAGCTTAAATAATTAAGGCACTAAAGCTGTTAAGATTATGACTGTTTACCTCCTTGGCAGCAGCACTTCACAGGTGAGCAAAAACAAGCTCATTCTCACTCTTCCTCAAATTTCATTTCTCTCAATAGAATGACATTGCAAGGAGAGAGGATGGTATCTTTATTTTTAAAATTTTACTCATCATATTAATTAAAATCTGCATAGTCAATTCATTCAAAATTTCTTTGTAGCACAACAGCAGTCTGTTAGAGACAGTTACAGAAACAAAAACAGAAATGAAGGGAAATAAACCTCCAAGAAAAACAATTTATAAACTTAAAAAAAAATAATTGCAATGTTTTTAATCCTGTTGCTGGCAAGTTTAGCAAGTTTACAGATGATGTTTTCCAGACTACACCAAAATTATGTATGTGTAAAAGTTCATAATAGAGAATAAATCTTCTAAAATTTATTAAGGTTTCATGCTGATCCTCCAGTCTGGCAAATGTTTGTAAAATGAAAAAAAAAAAAAAAAAAAAAAGATAAAGTTTTAAGTAAAAATTTAAGAC
>JAYDZK010000056.1:24953205-24981584 GCA_034509185.1 Euphonia xanthogaster
CTGATGATCCCTGGGGAGGAGCTGGGGGTCATTCCCGAGCTCGGGCAGTGGCTGGGGGGTCATTCCCGAGCTCGGGCAGTGCCTGGGGGGTCATTCCTGAGCTCGGGCAGTGGCTGGGGGCTCATTCCCCACCCCGGGCAGTGGCTGGGGGGTCATTCCCCACCCCGGGCAGTGGCCAGGGTGCTGGGGGCAGGTGGCCCTGCTGCAGGCTGGCACCTGGGCTGCTGTGGCAGTGCTGGCAGCAGGGAGCAGCAGGGCTCTTGGGAATTGAAAGGGAAAGTCCAGGTGAGTCAAATATTCCTGGCACAGCTGGTGCCAGCTGAGCACAGGGAGAGGAGGGGACAAACAGCCAGGGAGCCATAGGCAGGGAACCTTGGAGCTCAGGAGGGGGGTGAGGGGCCTGGGGACAGGTCAGAAGTGGTCGCTGGAGGAAGCCCAGGAGGGGACCAGGCCACCAGGTGGTGGTGGCTCCAGGGATGGTGAGGAGAGGAGCCACACACACACTGTGCTGTCCAGAGAGGCTCCCCCTGCCAGGGGCTGCCCTGCTCAGGCCACTGTGCCTGCTTGGCCACGTCTCAGGGCTCCTGAGAGCCACTGCCTGCCCGTGCCACTCCTGTTCAGGCAGCTCTGCCTCCCTGCCTGCTGCCCTGCTCCTTCCCTCTGCCTCCTCACGCAGCTGCTTTGATCTGTACTCCAGGGGCTCAGTGTTAAAAATTAATGTTTCATGGATGTTGCTGCCCATGGCTTGAAAAATGGCTTTTTCCCCCCCCCCAGGTGGTGGCTCACACCAGCTCCTGAAGGACTCTTCTGCTCCAAGTTAAAAACACAGGCCAGAACCTCTCGTGTTCCTCATGCCTTGGTTTAGGGCAGGATGGGACCTGCTCCTGCCCTGCAGAGCTGGGCTGGAGGGGGAAGCTGGGACCTCATCCTGGTGCCCAGGCCATCCCAGCAGGCTCTGCCAGTCCCCAGAGCAGCCCTGCCCTCCTGCCCGAGCCCCACCAGCCCTGCCTGCTCCTCCAGGGCTCCTCAGGGCTCCTCCTGGGCTCACCTGTGCTGCCTCCTCTGTGCTGGTGGGGAAGGGGCCGCGGGCAGAGCTGGGGCTCATTCCCCTGAGATGGGCAGGAGGAGCAGGTGCACTGTGCCATGTCCTCCGTGCCCTCTCAGAGGGGCTTTCTCCCCAGCTCCCCTCCTCCCAGCAGCCAGGGCAGAGCACTGCTGTCCCAGCAGGTGACAGAGAGCTGAGAGCAGCAGCATTCCCCCAGCACCTTCTCTCCCCCCGTGTCCAGGGGGTGCCAGGGGCTGTCAGGGGTCCCTGTGGCCTCTCCCTGCTGGGGTGCAGTGCCTGGGCCAGGTGCTGAGCCCGGGGCAGGTTCAGAGCCTGGGAAAGGTCCTCTCTCCTCCCTGGTGTCCTGCTGGGTGCTGGGGAGGGAAGGGATGCAGCGCCTGGGGCAGCAGGGTGGGTGCAGCAGGAAGTCAGGCTTGCCAAGCTGGGTGTGGAGCATGTGGGGATGCTTGTCTGGGCTCCCAAAGCATTTTCCAAACACTTTAATTACAGTGATTTATATGGCAGAGGTGTGGGGGCGAGAGCTTGGGAAAGGCATTAGCAGGTTTGTTCTGAGGGCTCTAATCAGAGGCAGCCATGGGGAGAGGGAGGCACAGCACTGGGGCTCCTTGAACTGCGGCGTCAGGACAGCTCTGGAGGATGCAAAACTTCCCAGCTGTGCCAGGCGTGTGCTCAGGGCACCCCTGAGGCTTTCGTGCTCCTCTGGGAACAGCCCTGGCATCAGGAGTGCCACCAGATGTCCCTGGCACTGTCCCTGGCACTGCTCCCCAGCCCAGGTCTGAGGTTCTGGGGCTTCACCAGCCCCACCTGTGCATCACCTGTGGTGGCAGAGTAGCTGCAGAGGCCACAGGTGAGCGTGGCACACAAATGTCTGCACTGCAGCCTCCAGAAAATGATCAACAATTCCACAGCAGCTCAGAGCTCTCACCGGCGTTACCTCGAAAATTAACAACCTTGTCTGGGGGTTTGTTGGAAAATGTTGTTCTCAAATGCCCAGAGAAGCTCTCACACAGACACACACAGCTCCCAGCAGATGAAGGGACAGACAGCAGGGCCCCCAGCCTGGCAGGCAGGGAGCACCACGGGGCCCCGTGCTCGCTCTGCAATCTCAGCCTGCCTTCTGTGAGGACAGCACGGCTCCTGCAGCTGGGAAAGTGAGAGAGCATCGGGCTGGCCACAGGCACAGAGAGGGGCTGCTGGGCTGAGCCCTGGCACTGCAGCCGTGCCCCTGAGCCCCCTGAGCCCCCTGAGCCCCCTGAGCCCCCTGAGCCAGCGTGGCCATGACACGTGTCACTGCTGCAATCCTCTTTTGGGCCTGTTTGCTGGTAAATAACCTTTTCCTGTCCTTTTTGACAGTGATGTTTATTGACGTGTGACATCCCTCCCAGAGCTGTGGTGCCCTGCACACCCCGTGGCCCCGGAGCAGCACGGGCAGCTCTGCTCCTCTCACATGCCCCCAGCCTCCCTCAAGCTCTCCCTTCCAGACGTGTCAGGGTGGGCTCTAGCTGAGTGTCCTGGTGGGAACAGAGGGAAAACAGAGCTTTAAATAACCCTAGCCTGGCCTCTGGGGGCCAGCTTTAGCACAGCTCCTGCTGGGGGTGCCCTGTGCCAGGAGAGCTCCAGCAGGGCTGCACGCCCAGCTCCTGCCCAGGGCTCACAGACCCCCCTGCCCTGCCTGGGGGTGATTTGCAGGTACAGGGGTAAGCAATCAGTGCTGTGCCCACAGGCTCGGGTTATCTTTAGTTGAAGCCAGTTGATTGAGGAGCTGAAAGCAGCCCGGGCTTGGGGCTGCAGCTGGTGCTGGGAGCAGGGCTGAGCCCTCGGTGGCACTGGCAGCAGGGGCAGACACAGCCTTGCCCTCCTGGACTGGCTCACACCCTACAGTGATGGGGAGCCAGCAGCAGGGCAGTTCCAGGGGATGTTATTTCATACTTCAAGCCTGCACAACCAACCTCTTATTCTTGCCCTGGTGCCCTCAGTGGGCAGGCTGTGCTCCCACAGAGGTTCCAGGGGAAGGAAGTGTGCATCTGCAGGGCGATGTGGGGGCAGCCTGGCTCTTAAGTGGTCTAACCACGAGCCCACAGTGCTGGGAACAGAGCCCAGCAGAGCTGCTGCCCAAACACAAGCTGCTGTGTGTGAGCAGCTGCAGCCAGGGCTGCTGGGGAACCCGCAGCCCCCAAGCAGTGCTGGAGATGCAGGAGCAGCCCTGTGGCAGCTGTGCCCCACGAGGGAGCTGGGACAGGGCTGAGGTCACTCCAGGTGCAGGAAGAAGGGAGGGAAGCACTGGGCAGCTGCACCTGAGCTAGAGCAGGCAGGGGAGGCAGCTGAACAGTCACACAGCCCTGGCTGAGGCTGCTGGGGCATCTCCACACCAAATAACAGCAAGAGCTCCACAAACTGCTTTTCTGCTGTGATCCTGACCAGGGGATACCACAGGGCTCAGGGATCTCTTCTGGGACTCAGTTTACAATGCCCCAGCCCAGACATGCCCAGCCTGGACTCACCTTGCACTGTTCTTTCTGATGTGATTGCATTTTCTAGGAATTCAAGACTGGCATCCCTGCAAAAGGCAGCACATACTTTATTAACTATGCTGCTTTCTTGTCCACTAATTAAAATCAAATTATATCTGATGCACACAACATGCTTTGCAGTGAGGGAAACCTCCTTTCCCAATCTGCTCTAGGAAGCAATTTATTTAGCCCAGTGAGCTGAAAAGAGTGCAGCCCTGCAAAGAGCCCAGGGATGCTGAGGACCCAGCTGGCTGGAACTTCTCCTGGGCTCACCATTTTGGTTTCATTCCAGGCTAGAGCCAGGATCCCCAAGAGCAAGGGAGAAGTGATCCCAAGGGAGCAGCTCGTGGGAAGGTGAGCAGAAGCAGTCATGGGCTCCTTTTTGGGTCCCTCTGTCTCCATGGGCTCCTTTTTGGGGCCCTCTGTCTCCATGGGCTCCTTTTTGGGTCCCTCTGTCTCCATGGGCTCCTTTTTGGGTCCCTCTGTCTCCATGGGCTCCTTTTTGGGTCCCTCTGCCTCCATGGGCTCCTTTTTGGGTCCCTCTGCCTCCATGGGCTCCTTTTTGGGTCCATCTGTCTCCTCTGCCACCCTTGTGTGCCACCCATGGCTCCCCAGCAGGTTTGGCTGCCTGGGGACAGGAGAGGATGAATTTCCTCAGAGTGATGCAGCCCCTGCTCGAGGGCACAGCGGGAAGGACACGGGGAGCAGGAGCCCAGAGCAGCCCCTCACGGGGGTCCCAGCAGTGCCAGCCCCCCAGCAGCACTGCAGGAGCTCCCACACCTGCCTCAGACCCTGTGGCTCAGGCAGGGCTTGGACAGATCCTGTCCTTCTGTCCAGCAGCACTGGCAGATCCTTCTGCCCACATTTTATCACAGCTCCTGCTGCCCACATGCACTAAAGGCAGGTCCTGGCTCTGCAGAAAAACAGCACCAGGCTGAGCATGGAGCAAGTCAAGGGGCTCAGAGAGAGGGGCCAGCCCCTGCCCTGTGGCCCCTCAGTGAAGCCACTGCTCTCAGCTGCTTTTCCTCAGGGGAAGGGTGAAGTTTCTGCAGAAAGACAAGCCTTCCCCCGTGGTCCTTGTGCTGGTGCTGGCAGGAGCCATGTTTGGAGCCATACATCATCAGGGGAAGGTACCCAATGATGTATTGCCCTAATACATCACCATAGCAACAGCACTCTAATGATGTATTATTCTAATGTGCTGCCCAAGTGCCCATTGCTCTGGATGATGTATGGCTGGGGTGGCTGTGCTCTGCCAAGCCCAGATGCAGCAAAGCTCTCCTGGCTGCCAAGCACCTCCAGCAGCGTTGCCTGCCCCTGCATGGGATGCACCACTGCCTGTTGGCTCCCCCCTCTGTGGGCAGAGGTGCTGCCTTGCCACCCAAGGCTGGGGGAGCCCCCAGATTTGGTGACCATCACAGTTCTCTGGAGATTACCACCACTGCTGTCCCTTTCCTCCCCTCCCCTCCCTGCAGCCAAGCTGCAGTGTCACTCGTGGAGCTCTGAAAGACAATTTTAAAAGCATTCCTGCCCTGGCATTTGGAAAATCCAGAAGGGGAAGTGACAGGCTGGTTTGTGCATTTCTCCAGCCCCTTCCAAGGTATTAAGGCCACACAGTGCTCTGGGTTTGATCGTTAACAATGAAAATACCAGCTGGAATTCTCCTGCTGCCTGTGACAGGGACAGCATTGTTTCCAATCCACACTATCTTTTTGAGCATTCAAATGCCATCAATTCAGTCACCCCAGTGCGTAGGACAGTTATCTGAAATGTTTTCCCAAACAGCTCAGTGACTATAGAGCAACAATTCATGGCATTGCTCGGGGACATCTGTGCAAAGCAAGGCTCAGTGAGGAGCTGCTGGCCAGCTGAATGCTCCCTGTGTGGACCTCAGATTCCTGAGAGGAGCAGGGAAGCTGGCAGACAGAGGGACTGAATGAATGGCAGGAGAAATCATTTCATCTATGCAAATCCATGCCAAGCTCTCAGTGCAGCTGCTGGCAGAGGGGAGCTCTGCCCCTCTGGACTGACATGGGAGAGGATTTTGTTGAGCACTGAGATGCTCCTCTGCAAGAGCAGCAGCAGGGACTGCAGCCTCTGGGGTCCTCCACAGCCACCACGAGCACCAGGTGAACCCTCCATGGCAGAAGCAGGGCCCAGAGCAGGTTCTGTGGGATGTCCCCTTGCTCTGAGATTCCACGCTGCTTTTAGAAATAGTAATTAAAGACATAACAAGTGTTCCACCAGGCAGAATATCAAACACTCCAGATATTGATCCAATTCTCTCCCTTTTAACAGCGCTGACCTGTGCCTGTCCCCAGCACCAGCACCCCTGGGCCAGCCTGCAGGGCTGCTCCTCACAGCCAGGCTGGGGAGCTGAGAGCCCTCCTGGGGACACAGCCAGCCCTGCCCTGGGCAGAAGGTGGAGGGGGAGCAGCACAGTGCTCTGGACAGGCAGCTTTTAGTGTCCAGCTCACTCTGAGCAGCAGTGCTTGGCCCCTAGAAGGGGAAGTTAAGGCACCCAAGGCTGGTTCCTCCTGCCTGTGTCACCACCAGCGCTGGCACAGCTGCCCAGGGCAGCAGAGGGGTCTCCATCCCTGCAGGGCTGGAGGGCAATGCAGCAGGAGCTCTGCTGGCTCAGGCTTCTCCCACAGCAGCCCCGTCCCTGGGGCCAGCAGACAAACCTGGGGAATGCAGATCACAGAGCCACCACCGTTATTTGGAGCCATTATTTGGAATTTTCACTCGGATTTTCAACTGGGGGTTCGGGGGGCTGGATCAAGGCTGGTGTTCCCAACACTGTGGAGTTCACCCACGAGGTTGAGGGAACCTATACCAGGGCAGGGATGCCCTGGCACAGCCCAGAACCCCAGCCTGGCCAGAGCAGAGCTTGAGATGTCACATCTGCTGTCCCCAGACCTGCCTCAGCTGTACCTGTGAGGGTGGGTGCAGAGGGATGCCAGAGGCCTCCCCTCCCCGGGCTGCCTTTGCAAGGCTCCTGTGCTGCACCTGGGCAGATCCCAATCATCTCTCCATATTCCAGCAGTGACAAATGACAGGATTTCAGCAGGAAAAAAAAATAAAGGGAAACAGAGTGACCAAAAAAGGAATGATTGTATTATCAATAATGTTTCCAGTGGCTGATGGATGAGGACACCCAAAGGATTTTTAAGATTTCAGTAGAAACCCTCCAAGTGGCAGCACAAAGGCAAAATGTGTATTAACCCAGAGTGTCCTGAGAAAATCCTCCAGGGATGTGCACAGCCATGCCAAGTGTGTGCTCAGCATCGTGCAGCCCATCTAACAGCACATGGGACAGGATCTCCTCATTCCTGCAGACAGGAGGGATCCTGAGAGCATTCCAGGAGGGATGAACAGACAGACACACTGCTCCATGGGACCCCACTGCCCTTTTCCTTCCTTTCCTTCCTTCCATTTGCTCAGTGCAAATGCTTCCTAAACAGCTCTGGAAACAAACAGCCTCCTGAAAGCTGCCCTAAAAGCCCTCTGCTTTCACTAATACCAAGAGTAGGGAACATCAAGAAAAAAAATCACCTCCTAATTCCTTGGGGGACTGAATTTGCAGAACAGGCATCCTGTCTTAAAGACAAATATCCCCCTGAAAAGGCAGGCACAGCCCTGCCCTGTGCGTGGCAGGACATTCAGCTGATGGTTTTGTGATGCCACATATGCAGCACAGCCTTGGCAATGCTCTTGTGCTGGAAACATATCAGACAACGTTGTCATGTATTGAAAACTGGCAAATCTCCAGGCTGGGGTTTCAAGGGATAATTTGTAGATTGAATGTTAATGAACATTATTATCTTGCAAGACTGTGCTGACTTCACTCTGTTGCCCATTGCACATCTTGAGTTTTACTTTTTTTACACCTATACAAAGCAGCAGAGGCAATTTCAGCTGATAAGTCAGGAAGCCAGTTGAAGGCACGTGGGAAAAGGTGATTCTTTCTGTGCCCGTGTCACTGCCTCCCCAGACACTGGCTGACACAGGATGCTTGTTTTGAGCCCTCTCTGTCCTTTTTTCTGCAAACTCACCCACCTCAGAAGTGCTGCCCCAGCCATGGCATGTGGAGGTTGGGAGCAGGCACCTCGGGCATCCTCAGCAGCATAAATCTTCTTTTATCTCCACGGGGAAAGAGGCACGGAGGGGGAATACTGTCATTCCTTCAGCCCTGTGCTGCCCTTAGAGCTGTGGGGTGGCTTTTTGTGCAGAAGATCAGAGCAGCAGCTCACCTGTGCTGCCCTAAGAGCTGTGGGGTGGCTTTTTGTGGAGAAGATCAGAGCAGCAGCTCACCTGTGCTGCCCTTAGAGCTGTGGGGTGGCTTTTTGTGCAGATCAGAGCTCACCTGCAGCAGGTGCTCCAGTGCAGCAGTGCCCCCCTGCAGCCCCCCAGGGGCACTCCCAGCCTGCTGCAGCCCACCATGATTTATGTGGCACTTGTACAATTGATGTGCTTTGTGCCTGGGGACAGTTAAATGGTAGCTCTGTCATTAGTTTAAGCAGAGGTTAAAGGTGATCAATAACAAGGGTTTCACGCCCAATTGATCACCCCTTGCTATTTATTTCTGCCTTTTGCTTTCCATTCCACGCTGCTTTTAGAAATAGTAATTAAAGACATAACAAGTGTTCCACCAGGCAGAATATCAAACACTCCAGATATTGATCCAATTCTCTCCCTTTTAACAGCGCTGACCTGTGCCTGTCCCCAGCACCAGCACCCCTGGGCCAGCCTGCAGGGCTGCTCCTCACAGCCAGGCTGGGGAGCTGAGAGCCCTCCTGGGGACACAGCCAGCCCTGCCCTGGGCAGAAGGTGGAGGGGGAGCAGCACAGTGCTCTGGACAGGCAGCTTTTAGTGTCCAGCTCACTCTGAGCAGCAGTGCTTGGCCCATCCTGTGAGCCTTCAGGGTGACTGAGAGGCACTAATACACAGTGAGCTCCAGGGAATAAAAATCACAGGACAGATTTTCTCAAAAAAAACCCCAAACCAAAACAAAAGAACCCAAAAAAACCCCAAAAACCAAAAATTCAAACCAACCAACCAAAAACCAAACAAAAAAACCTCAAAAAACCAAACCAAAACAAAAACAAAAAAGAAACAGTGTTAAGTAAACATTTCAGACCTGAACCTTCTTTATATGCCTTTGAACCTTTCCTTTCATGTGCAATACCTGACAGCCCACTGAGAATAAAATGCTGAAAGCCCCAAAGATGGGTAAAGCAGAATTTCTGACTCAGGAAATAAAGATCAGCTGAATATGATTCCCATATGGCAAACCAGATCAATGGAAAGCAAGACCAAAATTTACAATATCTATACTGTGCAGTACAACATGGAGGTTGTCTTTTATTGCTGGTAGCAAAACTCCCAGTGGCCAAGAATAAAAGCAGGCACAGAGATTATACCTCCACTAATGGTGAACTCTAAAAATACACATTGATAGATTTCAGATCGGAAAAGGAAAAAGGGAAAATTTTGGTTTGCTTTTATTTAGTGTTATGGAATATCAACCATCAACTAGAGCAATCAACTTTCAGCACAAAATCCAGGATTATTAATATAAAGGCATGTTTTCAAAGCCAAGGGGGGAAAAAACTCAGCAGCTTGGATTACCTGATATGAAAAGAAACACTCTTTGCTGTAAAACTAAAACAGCTTCAAGGCTACTTTTGTGCTAGCATGTGTGGCTGAATGTGAGAGAATGTATAACAATATTATTACTTTTATTTCAAGATTTCCTGTAAAACCTCAGGTCATGCTCATGAAAACTTTCTTAAAAAGCAGTGATAAATCTGCTGAATACTTTTGCAGAACTTGAATAAAGGGCACTGGGCAGCAGGGAGGTAATCAAGCAGTCCTCAGCGCCTGAACCGGCAGAGCAATGTTCTCCCGGGGTTAGCAGGAGCCCTCTGCCAGGGATGGCACAGCACTGCGCCTCGCCATCTCTGCTGGGGTCTCAGAGGGCACACGGAGCCACAAGGCTGCAAGTAAAGGAAAAAAGGTCCAACTTCTCAGATTCCTCTAATAAAGTTCAGATGGACACAAACCAAAGAGAAGTTCTTAAAAAGAAAACAAAACAGACAACATTTTTAGTAAATATACAACAGACCTGACCAAAGTAAAAAGATATCAAATCACTTTCAAGCTTCAGTAAAATATTTTCTCTATTCTACCATAAAGTCTCGATTAAAAAAAAAAAAAAAATGAAAACCTCGCAGCATCTTGGACCTACCTCATACTACACTACTCCACCACTTTCCACTCAAAATTAAAGATATTCACAGCAACATGAGAGCCCTGTTCCAGGATGTCCATAGAGAGATGAGGGTGGAGGTAAACGACAGGAACTACATAGCAATATTGTCTTCCCCATCCCTCTGTAAGCAATCAAATTAAATACTTTGACCCTATATATGAAGAGAGGTGATTTGCCTAAGAATTTTCAAACCATTCTTCCCAGTAGGTGGAAAACCTATCTATATATTTAAAATCATGTCCATGGCAGAAATTCTACTGGCATTCAACCTGGCTGATCTTCATAACTCATGGTTTCACCACTAGTAAGCAAGGGAGTCAAGTAAATGCTGGCTCTGAAAACCTAAATACTTCAGCATGTTACTGGTGCATTAAAACACATTTCTGTGATACTTCATCAACAATGGTGTGACACGCTTTTAGCGTAACCTTCAGCTGCAAATGCTGCCACTAAAGATCAATAGAGAAAAAGCAAAGAACAGTAATATTTGAATAAATTTATGAAACATCCTCTTCC
Organism: Euphonia xanthogaster; assembly: GCA_034509185.1. Classification (NCBI taxonomy): domain Eukaryota; kingdom Metazoa; phylum Chordata; class Aves; order Passeriformes; family Fringillidae; genus Euphonia; species Euphonia xanthogaster. The sequence goes on from JAYDZK010000056.1 coordinate 24,963,572, forward strand.
ACAAGAGAAATGGTAGAGGATCTAAAAAAAGTTCTGGACCCCAGCAGATCACCACTCACCTGGAGGAGGTGATTCTCCCTTGTCTCTAACAGCACACTGCTGCTCTGAGCTGGATCACAGTTTTGTACAGTTAGAAGATAGTGTATACTCTCCTCTAACAAGCATTCTTCTTGCCCCCTTCCTCCAGCAATATTACCATTCACTTAGGCCGATGGGGATATCATCCCTCTCAGTCTTTGGATACGTGCACCTAGGTCCTATAGATTCAAGTATTTCCAAAAAATTCACACACAAATATTGCAGGATCTTTGTAAATACTATCTGTAAAGCACACCTCTTCTCTCAAGTGTATAGCTGTTATACTCCCATCGTTCTTATTTCAAATCTTGTTCTTATCTTCTGTTCTAATCTTGACAAATGTAGTATCATTCTATTGACATAAATCCAGTATCCCATTATATATTAATCACTATCTTCCATGTCAAAGCCTTCCTATCATCTCTCATTCCACACCTAGAGGTAAACTCCCTTCTCCTTTATGTCCAGGCTGCCAGCTTCCATCACCTATGTGTTATTTCTTCAATTAAGTGTTTTCAAGCTTTTTATTCAGGCTGATGCCTCACACTGCTATGAACATTCATAAGACTGACTGATTAACCTCTTTCAAACTGCTTTGGCAGGAGAACTATGGAAAATTTTAAAACCAATTATTTGCTGATATGCTATGATAACTCCTTGTTTTTCTGTCTTCCCTTGCCTGTTTCTAAACATTGTCTTTACCCACGTATGTAAATTCTCCTGCTTCTGGGTTGGGACTCAATATTTCTCTGTTTGCACAGAACCCAGTGGTGGTCCTTCCAATTTATGTCCAGGTCTCTAAAACACTGCCAAAGGACAGGCATGAAGTTAAATATTAATATGTCAATAAGCACAATAACCACTGTCCTGCTTCTTTAAAAAAAATAAATAATAAATAGCCACCAAACCAACAGTGATACATTTCCTGGTTGTAAAGTACTGCTAGTATAATTCCTTCAGCAAATTTCAGTGTGTGTTAGAAAAGTCCTTAAAGCACAACCTGAAGTATCCCAGTGAAATCTACTATGAAGTCCTTAATAATGTCCTCTTGCAAGTAACTACTGTCAGTGTCAAAAACAACCTTTCACCCAATGGGCTTGGTTGTGCCCTCGTAATGTGGATCAACAATACTCTATTACCAAGAATTTCCCTCCATAAAGTCTTTTCTCCATATAGCTTTTTAAGAATGCATCAAAAAAAATTTGACATCAACAAAACAAAACAAAGGAAAGAAGGAACTTAGGAAGATTTCTAGCTTTGTTATTTCAATTTAAGACATTTTTACACACCCAAGGGTATTAATTCCCAGTTTAAATATAAAATGTTTATATTCACCCAATTAGGCAGAATAAATAGGTATGCCTTTTTTAGAGGCAGAAATTTCCAGTCTTGATGCAGATCCTGTTACTGAAAGCAAAACTAGAAGCAATGTTTCTCTAGAAGTATGCCCCTGTATCTTCTTGTACTTAAATATTGTTTCATAAGGTCTCATATAATATTCCAATTAACCAGTATAATTTCCTGTCTTCTTAATCATGCATTTATTTGGTGTTTTATCAGTTGGTATATTTCCTCTCAGCCTCGTAAAATTTTTGATCAGCTTCATAGTTTACCTTCACAAAACTAGCAAAGAACAAATATTCATGATACACCCTAGTTATAAAAAAAAATTCCTTAAAAATATCAGGCTGTTTACTTCAGCTCTTATTATTCTTTATTAATTTCTCATAATTTAAAGAAAAAATCCTAAAATCAAAGTTGCTGGAGGAAATAAAGCAGTACTATCTAACAAATATAAGAGCCAAACCAATGAAACTGTTGTCATGAAATGCAACTGTGAGAAAGAGTTTCAACTCTCACTTATGAACCAGATCTTCAAAGATTTTTCAGTATCTAAAAATACAGTTCATCCCTCTCTCACATTTTTTATCCCTGCGGCATAAAAATTAAAAAAAACAATTAGAGACAATTCCAAATTGTAAACCCACATTATCTGCTATCTCTCTTACTCTTTTACAAGCTGAGTTGTGTTCTGACCACACCAACTTCCCCCACAGCATGCAAGATCAATGCCATTCTAGCCTCTTCTCTGATGAGCCCCAGCTGCAGAGGATGGAAATCTTGAACACTGCAGAACATATGGGGTACCAAGTTTTAATAGCCTGACTCTGTAACACTGGGTTTGGGAAGTTTTTACACATCCTATTAATTATAATAATATCAGTGAGGCTTACCCAGCAAACAAGCCAAAGTAGCTGAGCTCTGCAAGAAGTTTTTCAAAGGTATAATGGAGTTAACCAAAGGGCATTAGTAAGTACCGAAGGAAAAGCGGGGAGAGATAATAAAAACACGCAATCAGCTACAAAACATGATATGAGACTTGAAGGCTACCATTTCCTCTTTCAAGCACAAGATTGATTTTCTACTGCATCTCTAAGCAAATTACTTGAATCTTTAGCCTTACAGAAATCAGGTTCCACTTTAACTTTTTCCTGATACATCTGACATTTCAGCTGACAAGAGGCACTTTCCATTGTACAGTGATTTTGGTAAAAATGGGATGATTTCTTGTACTTCCACTGTATCTTATGCAGCTTCTTCACTTTGCAGTATTCCTCTTAGTTATATGGAATTGTCAGGACCCTCCTTTGTTGATGAAATACTGCGTTTCTAAAACCATCCCCTCCACTATTAGGGGAAAAGTGGAAGGGATCTTTAAATAAACACGACAAGAAAGAAAACTTGAAAACGTATAAGCAAGAAAATGCAAACAGAAAAATCTGAGCTACACTCCTTAGCAATAGAAGTGCTCTCGAAAACTTCCAAAAGCAAAGATTAGAAAGGATTACAGCAGAGGAAGGTTCCCTTGACCCATATTCTGGCTTCCAGAAGTATCTCACAGCCCGATTACAGGGGCACACTAGCTTAACAAGGCACCTCAGCCCTGACAAGCCACTGCCACTGTGCAGGGCATCACACGCCTTGCCACAGCTCTCATCCAAAAGCTCTGTCCTGGCTGTCCAGGAGGGTACAGCCACAGCTATAATGCTCTAATTTTTCCAAGACCTGTACACTTTTAACAGCTGAATATGAAATGAGTTAAAGTACTTTGGAGAGCTAGAAGCAAGTTAAGCTGTCTGCACAGATATAACCTTTGTATTTTCTGACAGCTCTATAACAAAGAAAAAGCATCATAATCTCAGAGGTTCAAAAACCATTAAAAAAAGTCTCCTTAAAAAATGGAAAACAGACGTTCTCCTCTCTTCTCTCTTTCTTCTTTTCATACTTTTAATATCAGAAGAATTATATTTCTTTTTTCCTGTCTCTCTTGTTATCAGGGTTTTTTTTTAATTTGAACATATTTCCCATCTGGCCGGTCTTAAGACTTCTGAACTCTTCTGTCTGCCCATTATGTACGTTAGTATGTGAAAATTAGTATACTGCAAACACCAGGAGGAGGATTATGTGTCATTCATTACACAGTGACAAATCAGCTTTTTTGTCAACCACAAATATTTGTGAGGTAGGGTACCAGGATTCTGAGTTTCTCAGAGCAGCACACAGGCAGTTCCAAAGAGGAACTGTAACAGCATCTTCCTTTGCATCATCAGCCATGACTTGGGGTCTGCCCTGTAAGTAGAAATCAGAGGCTCCTACTTGGGCTTAAGCACATCAGTTATCAATAAGAGATTAATCCTTTGTAGTGTGGGTCACACTGGATCAATGTGACTTACCCAAGCACTCGCTGGGCTCTGTGTTCTCTGAAAGGCACTGCAGCAATGCAAATGGGCCACAGAATTCAACTCCAACTTCATATCAGAACTGTATTTTATATTTTGCATGAAGTGACTTCAGTCAATGTTCACCCACCCATTTAACAGGTAAGATAACACAGTTATCCTTTAAAGAAAAGAGTAGTGAGCCTTAATGAATAGTAATTATTACAAAAGGCACACACATTTAAAAAACATTTAATGTAAGACATAGGCTTATTATTCTTGTTTCTATTAAATCTGCCTTAAATAAAGGTACTTGAATGAAAACATGATAATCTTTTTCGCTTTCTAAATAAAAAAAAAAAAAAATGAAAACAAGAGCTTCCACAATAGGGTCTACAGCAGGTGCAGAAATTATGTTTCACAAAATAAATTTGCAATGCCAAGCATTTGTTCCAGTTTGCAGTCTTTTGTTATTGTTTTCAATCTTATTTATTTGTTTATTTAAATCCTTCAGTTATTAGTGGTCAAATTTAACATCCCATCCAAACATACAACCATCAACAAAAGATTAAAATTTAAAAAAAATTACAATAGTCGGCATGAGATTACACTGAACTGCAAACAAAAGTGGCAAAAGCAATTAATCAACCTTAAATGAGCAAAAGCTCTAGATCAACAACATGGTTTAAAACAAATTAAAACTTTGCAAACAATCATAGAAATGGCTTTTTATTTCAAGTATACTGAATTTTAAGAGACTTCAAACTGTTAAAATTGCCTCCCAGGGATGGAAAAAACACAGCTTATGCAGCTACTCTCTAAATATATTTTCACATTGCCAGAATTTTTTTTAACTTCTCACCAAGAACAAAAATGCAGGCCTTCAGTGGAGTCTAAAGCTACAGAAAACAAAATGCCTTTGATGTTCTATTGCAATAATCAAACTGATCAAGTCAGAAGTACAATGTATATCACAATGATTTGCAGAACAGCTGTCAGGGTTTCTTTCACAGAGTTTAGTTTTGTGTAGGTTGCTACAACAGCTTTTACCACAAGTACTTATGATCTGCCAAGTAAAATCAAGAAGCACAATTTTCATTTATGCAAAACATGTTTTGTGGGAAAGACATGGTTGAACTGGAAGCAGTTTGGGTACAATTATTAGCTGTTTTACACAGTTCTTATTGCTAGATGCACACATATGTGAAGTAAATTTAATTTTAAAGTTTTGTTTTAATGCATTAGAAAATTCCAGAATTAATTATGAGCACTTGAGCAGTAGCTAATTCACTTTCCCCTCAAATTTTCTATGACAAATTGAGCAGTAAAAACTACAACCTCTTTACTCAAAATGCACAGAAGGTTTTGGAACAATGAAATGCCGTTGATGCACTTCAGCAACAATAGGGCTTCACCTTCTAAATATCACATCCATATTAAGCCTATAGAAACACTGTAGGAAATATTAAATAGACAGATCTCTTTCTGCAGACTTTCAAGGAAACTATTCCCATTATTTCTATAATTGAAGCAAAGATTACGGAGTTAACAAATTTTTTTTTTCCCAAATCAACATTTGGGAATCATTTTTTTCCATTCTCTTCTATTTGTAGCTAGATATCCATGGCACTTTTACCTTGAAATGACCTAAAGTTGTACCAGGGGAGGTTCAGGCTGGACACCAGAAAGAATTTTTTTCATGGAAAGGGTTTTTAAGCATTGGAACCACTGCTCAGGAAGGTGGTGGACTGACTATCCCCAGAGGTGTTCAGAAAACAACTGGACATGGCAATCAGTGCTCTGATCTATCTGACAAGGTGGTGATCAAAGTTTGACTCGATGATCTTGTAGGTCTTTTCCAACAAAATGACTTCATGATTCTAAGTCCCTTTTAGAGCTCAAAGGGTTACATTACAGTCATACCTCAACATAGTATTAAGCAAATTAACAGAAAGATGATGAAGAATACCTTGCACAAGAAAAACCTATGAAGGCAAAACACTGACACTTTCCTAAAGAATATATTTTCTCATACATCACTACTCTTAAGAGCTCCAGTTAAAGGCATCAAGTGAACTTTAGCCTCATGCAGTTAAACTACCCTTTGTGCAAAAGGTTAATTTCAGAGGTATCTTATTTCTCCATAAAATAATTTCTTCCCGCATTTAAATAATTCACAGGAAAAATGGACTGTCCGCTGAATGATAACATTCGTCTAGAACAACCAAAAAGCCAGATATGAAAAATACGGCAACACCAATGAAAGAAATTGACTTGGCTAGTTTCTCATTTGGTCAGTATCTCTTTCATTGGGCTGTAAGCATCTTAATTTTTCTGCTGCGTAAGATAAACCACAAACCAGCACAAAATTCAGGCAGTTCATCAGAAACACAGTAATCTGGATACATTCACCAATGTAAAAAACCTGTTTCTGCTTTCCTTTTTCCATCCAATCTTAACTTTTCTTGAGGAAACACTTCATCCAAGGTTCTCCTTTAAGAGAAACCAACTTAGTTCTTGCAGTTACTGTGCCTGGAGTATGGCTAATTTTTCAGTCTAGAAAGCATTTCAGCAAGTGAATGGAAAGCACTGGATGGATTAAATTAGGAGACCAGAGTTTGCAATCATTGAGCTCCAGAAAGCAATCTACTGGCATTCTCTATTTAATTATATCAACACCTCATAACCATTAATGAATTAATCTTTACTGTAGTGAGATTAAGTAACTCTATCACAAAGTTCCGCAAGCATACATCTGAGCCAAGAATTATACTTATAAATTTTAGGAAGGCACTTTGTCTCTATCATCATCATTCTTCAAAACATTAAAAGCAGTTAATTTCAACCCCATAAGCCATGACTGCTGGCCCCCTTCACACCTACTTAAGATTAAAAATAATGTTTGTTTCTCTTACAGCCGTTCTTACCCACATCCATATGGATGTGCTCACCTCAACAGCAGTTTACTGAACTTAAGAAAAACAAGTGTTTTTCAGCTATATGCCTGATATGTGCAAAACTCGTTCACCCTCTTCAACTCACAATGCCCCCTTGAGGAAAGAGGGAAGAAAAATGAACAAGTGGGGGAAAAGGGAAGAAGAAGAAAAAAAAAGGCTCTGAAGAGTGAGAAAAGAGCTGCCTACACTAACAGCAGAAAAAAATACAAATTCAAAGAAAGGCTGTTTACATTTATAAGGTTCATCTTTCTGGTTTGTTGTTTGTTTTTTTTTTCCCTGACCCTTTTTCTCATATGAAACTTCATTGCCCTCACCATCATTTAGAGCAGTTTCAAGAAGAGTACAGGGACTCAAGTTCTGAAAATTTTCCATGTATACCAAATTCTACATATATACTTAGGTATCTGGTTAAGGAGAAAAAAAGAAAAATATAAAAATGTTTCATTTTAACTTATAACTCTAAGCAAACCTGCATTTCTACTAGGCAATCAAAGGAAGACAAACTAATATTCACAGAGCAAAAGTACCAACATTTGTCACTGAGGAAAATAAATCTTTAAATCTGTTATAAGCTAGTGTTCCCTGAAGACATCCAACAGACAAGGCTGATGCCTGTATATCAGAAGTTAAACAAGGAAGTAAAGATTTCTGGGAGGCTTTCAGTTTTGTGCCTAAAATCCTGGGTTTAGATTTCTCTCCTTGAAATCTAAAGAAAGAAAGAATTGTGGTTTATCTGTTATATTAAATACACTTTTTGCATTTTTGAATACATCTAAATTTAAAAAAAATTACGGAGACAGTAATTTGCACTATGTTAATAATTACCTATAAGAAAGAAACTGGAGAGAAACAGATTTCTTCAATATACTGTATCATCTTCCACCAGCAGGCACACACCAAACAGAATGGGAACAAATTACATTCAGATGGTACTAATGTTCAGGATTTTAATATTGCTGTCCTTACTACAACTGTATAAAACTCTCTGCATAAAGGTTACCTCTAACACATCTTCTAACTCTTAAACACATTAAAAAACACCCTTATTACATTGTACATTTAACCACAACACAAGAAAAGGTTAGCTCCCAATAATAACCTTATAAAGAAAGCACAGTATCAGTTAAATGGATTTTAAGTAAGGGTCCAAGATCATATTAGGCAGCAATTATAAGCTACAAATTGTATTTTATATCTTCAGTGAGAGGTAGCACAAGTCTTGCTGAGTCAAATCTCTGCTATAAAACCTCTTGCCATGCTTTAAATGCTGCAAGCAGCTGAGCCCTGAGGGGTTAAAGCTAATGCTAAAGGTAAAGGCTTGAAGAGTTGACCAGGTATCTTGTGGCCATAGATCTAAGTGTGTCAGTCACAGGCAAATATACCGTACTGTGCTTGCCAGAGAAGGCCAGGAGTAATAGATCAAGCTCATCAGCTGTTGAGGAGCCTACCAGAGGTACAGCAGAGATTAACCTTGGTTTCACTGTGCCTACAGCGATCTGTGCAGAAAAGGTGACACTGGACGATGGCTCACTATTTCCAAGCACCAAAGAAAAGTAAATGCATTAGAAGTGTTTCTTCCAAACAGCACCTCCTAAGCAAGAGGCCCCCAAAGTGTCAAGAGTGAAAAGGAATGAAAAAATCATCCCAGTCAGTAACTTCAAAGAAAGAGCTATGTCTTAGTACAGCTCCCCAGGTTACCAAAGCAGCCATCCTTGCAGCCTGACACAGAGGGTCACCCACACCCGCCACTGCTCTCCACAGCCAAGCTGCCATCACTTACCACCTCAGCCCCCCCAGCCCACAGCAAAGCAGGAAGACCTCCAGGATGTCCTTGCTGGAGGAGGTTTCCAAGAGGAGCGACTCACTCCCTCCCAAGCATGCACTGTGAGGCTTGGGTCTGTGTCTTGTTTTGCTACCGAGGTATTCCAGGCTGTGTCAGTTTGGATTGCAACATAAATATTGTGCAACTGCAGGCTCCTTAGTTCCAATTATGGTAATATTGAAGGTGACAATGAGAAAGGGTTTTTTAATATTCTCTGGTTACACTTTGCTCCATCTGCATCTTAGAAAAAGAGAAATTCAGCTAAAGGAAACTTTGTTGATAAGTGAATTTGGAGCAAAACTGTAAGCCTAACAATGATTTGGAAAAACGGGTTTTCCCCATTCTGACAGAAATTTAGTGTTAGCAACAATGACCCAAAGTCAGTCACAGGATACAAAAAAATTTTTATAAAATTATATTTAAATGATACATGAGTATATTTAGAGGTTTGACTATTATTAAGTCACAAAATGTGCAGGCGCCTATGTATAATAAGGCTAATAGTTTCAGTTTAAAATTTAATTCTAGTTACTGAAGACAGGTACTAAAACACATGTTAAAAATAGCACTTTCGTTAAGTCCAGGACAGCAGGTTCCATTTTTACACATAATCAAATAATAGAAATGTGTTCTTCTACTGAGTCAAGGAAAGATTTAAAATGCGAGTGCTGAGCCTGCAACTCAGGAGGACCAGTCAAGTACACAGTTTTCTCCATCTGCCACCTTTCTCAGGCTTCACAGCAGCTCTCTTCTTTGTGACAATGAAATGATAAAGGGGAGGAGTATCAAGAAGTGAGAGCAAGGTCCAACTTGAGCCATACGCTTTCTAGATGAACATACAGGGAATTCCTGGTGTTCACACATTGCCTGAAGCTCCTGGGAAATGCCAGATTTGCTGCATAAGCATATTAGCACCAACCGGGAGGCACACAACACCCTACAGCCACAGCACACGGTACATCATGCCTGGCTCATCAGGCTGGACACTTTAAAACAAGTATCTGTGTTCACGTTTTCAAAAATGTCTCTTTTGCATGTCTTTGGATCCTCACCAATCATGTACCTGAATGCTGTACTTTTTAAGTTTCATTTACGAAATCAATTAAAGAGAATCCTTCTAAGTATTTAAATTTTATGATAAAGTATCTTTAAGTATGGATTTTTCACATTAGTGGTGACTTGTTTCAGAGTCTATGAAACAGCTGGAATAAGAACTGTTACTGAAAGAAAAACTGGTAACACACTGATTTGGCTTAAATATGCACAGGCAATCCATCACCTGTCCCAGTCTAAGTGGCTTTGAAGAGCAGATAATTAGTTGGTAACATCTCAGTTTGAGAAACCTGTTTTGGACAGGCACATACAAACACATCGAAATCATCAACCAGCCTCAGCACCTCAGCCATAAAAGCAAGTCTTCATATCAAACTTCAGAAAACTTGGGATCAGCACAAGTGTGTTGCCATCACCTCAAGCATATCTTCCCCTGTAGCCTGAGACAGGTCAAGCCACAAGAAGGGCATGTGCATGCTCCAGGAGCAGGGAGGCTCAGTCTCAGCGGAGTCCTGGCAAGCGCCGATCTGCCGCCAGCCACAGAACCACTGAATCATTCACTACCCCAGGCCCCGCTGCAGGACCAAACACACCCAGACACCATGACCAGCCCAGAGGACAACATGAAGCTGGAGCATGGCACAACACCAATGCTGCAAGCCATACACAGTCTGGAAATGAATGCTAACCTGGTTCAGAAGCATCCTTCCCTCATTTTTCCAAGGAAGAATTTGGAAGGTCATGTTTTCCCATCACAACCCATTAAATACCTGTTTTTACATTGTAAAACACTCTCCAGCATGGTCAATTCCTGCCTGAAGAACCACATTCCTCAAATACATTCCCTGTTTTAGCAAAGGATTGACTGCACTGTTCTTTAGAATACTTTCTGTCTTATAGCCTGAGACATTAATTTTCTTCCTCAAGGCCCTGGTCTCCTTGCCAGAAAGCTGTGGATGGAGACAGAAGCCCTGAGATGCAGCACAGTCACACGTGCACAGGCATGGACACACACACACACACATTGGATTGATCATCAGCTTCTTCACCTACACCTCCTGCAGTAATACACAAATATTTTGCCAGTTTACCATTCTCCTGGTTTCTCTGTGATTTGAACGTATGGCCTGATTCCCAGACTCAAAACCAAAAACAATTTTAGAAAAGGAAAAAAAAAAAGGGAAAAAAACCCCAAAATCAAACCAAATCAAACAAATAAAAAATCACACAAAATAAACCAACCCAACAAAAAAAAACCCTTAACCAGTATTTTTAAAGGGGTTTCATATGTCAGCTCATAAGAAGTACATTTCTGCTTGCTCGGGTATACTTCACACCCTTTCCTAGTCAATAATAAATTGAGGCTCAAGAACAGATCCAGAACATCCAACACCAAACATCATTAACTCTTCCTCAGGATGTCAGTCTCTTAAAATAGAATACCAAGCTAAAGTTTCAATCAAAATAGATTTAATTTTTCTTCTAAAGCAAAAGAATGCACAAGAATCTGAGACCACATGAAACTTCTGTATATTCAATATAGTTATCTGTTGAATTACTGACCATAAGTATTCTTCAATGTATGCTGACAGTTATTGTGTACTGAGAACAATTTACAGGCATCTTCATAACATTAAAAGTAATTTAAATGCATTCAAGACTGGTAACAAATGGGTCTGAATAAATTTTTGCACAAAAGCATTTCATGATCTTTACCAAAGTTCCATCCTAATATTTTTACAGTTTTAGCACCCATATATTCCTTCACCTTATATTCTTTCAATGAAGAATGACTGTTGCCACATATCACAGAGTTCTCAGCACTCTTCCCCTTACATTCACCATACTGTATTCATGATATCATCTATTCCTTACTGAAAATGTTGTTCTATAAAGATGAAAACACTGACAACTGAAAAGCACAACAAATACGTGTATCTCTGCAGTCTGTGCACACCTGACTGCATTAGATTTTCATGTTTTCATTTATAGGTCATGAGAAAGCTGTAACTACTGTAACGAAACCACAATCCTGTTTGTGTTCTCTCACAGAGAAGTGTCTTGAATCAGAGATATTTCAATTTCTGTGTTTCAGACTCTAAAAAATACTAGCCTCTGTTTTCTAGACACTTTTCTTCCCTTTATCTTCGAGACCTCTGTCCCCTCTCTGTCACATGAATAAAATGACACTTTTTTCAGTAATTAAATACCAAATTTCAATGCAACAAATAATAAGTAAGTTTCCGAAGACATACACTAGATTTAACAAGATCTAGTATTTAAAAATATCAGCCTCAATTAGGGCCAGTGTACCCTGATGTAACTCCTGTGCCTGCCACGTGCATAAAGCTGGCGTGCAAAAAAGTTTGTCTTTTCTTCCCACAGAGGAAGTGAAGGTGAAGAAATATATTTTCCATATTGGGCACCAGATGAAAATCACATTGCTCTTCTGAGACCCTCAGCCCTATTTTCTGAGCAGCTGCCCACCTCCTGGCAGTGCTGCCTGTGCCTTTGCTGGCTCCTGCCCAGCCACGTGTTTTCTCTGGCCTTTTCCCCCTCACTTCCCAACTCTCCATTGTTTGCATGTTGTCCCTCTATTTTCCAAAGCCCTTGATGGCTTGCCACCACCATCCCTTAAAGTTTCCTCTGAAATATTTTTACATGGCAAAACTTGTCAATTCTCATCGAATTTCCAAGCTGTTAAAAATCAACTACAGGTTTTATTACACCACTTGTTTTACTAGGTGGGTTACAATTCCAGAACAATATGCCCTCTCAACATCAACAGTAAGACTTACAAAAGGATAAATGAACAATGTAATTGTGAGCAATTTTTGTAAGACTTAGCACTGACAGCATGGTAAAGTTGAAATGATGTTTACCTCTTTTACATTTTCTTCACCATTCCTGGGCAAATTCAAAATCAACACCTAATAGATACTTAAAGTATTATGCTGGATATAGCTTTGCAACTCTGAGATTCTTTCTCCAAACACAAGTTTCCTAGTTTTCAGGCTGAATAACACAATTAGATCCTGTTCAACAAGCAATGTAATATCACAGCCATTCTCCTTCCTTCTCTGAAGGGACAAAATGGCAAAAATTGTAGTAGCAATATCCATCAAGATTAGACTAGTTTAATATAAATATATGTCAAAATGTAATTAGCCGAATTATGTCAAATACATTATTTCAAATTACATCAAATACATAATGTATCGTGTTGGTTAAGGCTGAAATACAAAAGCTGAATAATGGAATAAATCAGCATTTGAATTCATTTGAAGACAAATTCTGACTAAAGTTGCAAAATACACATCACGCTGTTAGAGAAAAAATAAATTATTCTAAAATGATCATCAACTAAACATCAATCTTAAAAGATAAAGGATTTTTCTTGTAACAATGTAAAATCTTATTTACTAAATCCTGTGCCTAGAAAATCCAAACAACCTTCCAGTTATATATAGTGATGTATATATACATCCCTAGCCTCAAAATATCACTCTTCAAAAGGATTTCCAATTTTGGGCCTAACAGTATCTCCCACTGGGACGAGGCTAGCACAGGCCCACTAGAATCTCAGTCATTTTCATAATGTCCTGGAGGCAAACTGAAACAAGACTGAGATCAGCAATTTACAGAAATACCTAACATGATGCAATTTGCAGCCATGTCTGATTCACCACAGAGGTCCAAAGGACCAGCTCGCTGGGCAAAGGACTCGCAGCAGCGTGTGTCCCTGCGGACCCTGCAAACACCAACGGGCTGCAAACATTGTAAAAAGAGATACTCCACCAACTTCTTCCAGTACCTGCTGCCCACTGGAAGCTGAAGCTCCTTGGTAAACAAGCAAGTTTTACAGGTAAGCCAAAGCCAGTTTGTGAACTTCAAAGAGGGTTCTTTGTGACTCAGAGGGTTGTATGATGGAGGTCTGTAGTTTCTCCTTTCACCCCAGAATGGACATCACATAGCACTGCACGGGAGATGGATGGAGTGGGCAGGGCACAAAATCTCCCTTCTGCACGTTGGAAGAAGGTGCTGCCTGTCCTTTAAACCTGTTTGTTGTTCCTCAGCCTAACCAATTAGAAAGTCATCTGTTAGCTACCTAAAGCCCTCTGCCACCCAGCAGAAGAGACACCCACACTCAGGGCACGTAGAGGGTGCAGTACACCATATCCAAGGGAATCGGCTCTGTCCTCAGCAACCAGCCTGATTAATGTATAGAGTTAAATAAGAAACAAACTGCAGCAAATCCATTTCCAACTACAGATGTGTAATTATTACAAGCAGGAAAAAGAAACAACTAAGTAATTGAACAAAAAGGTAAACCTACAATGTTCTTACTCCCTCCCCTCAGCAACCTCTACAACTTACTAAGAAGACTTAAGACAGTAAAGACCTTAAAACAGTATACTTACTATTTTAACTTTATTTTTCTTAGAATAGGAACTGAAATTGTGATATTAAACATAATTCTACACAAATTCATTCCTCAGAGTTCAAATGTTACTTTCAAACATCATCCCAATCTATACATTGATGAAGTAATAAACATCGTAGGAACTGTTCATTAAAGAGATTATTTTCAGCTACTTCAGTGATGACAGCATAAGCAAGCTATTACTGGCACTTTCAAAACCACCTTTCTGACATAAAACATGGTGTTTCCCTAAAACACAAACCTATCAGAAATGGGATTTAAAAAAAAAAAATAAACAGAAAGCAAAAACAGATGCAAATCTTGCAACAAATAACAGATGCCTCTCATAATTTGCAGTGAACATTTTAGAAGATTTTTAAAAGCAGTTAAGTTTGATTAAGTTACTGAAAGCCTCAGAAAGGAGAAAAAAAAAGATGATTAGTGCTAAATAATACTTGTGAGACTGCTCCTTGTTTTTATGCTGGTCTAGAAGTTTTGAAATTTAAGTCTAAAGCTACTCTTGGAAATTATTACAGTAAGTATGCTTATTCTGTAAAGGAAAAAATGTGGAAGAAAGCCTTCAAACAACTAACAAGGAACTATTTTATTGCAATTTTAAGAGGTTCGTGTATTACAGCTAAGATTTTCTACAATTTCATCACTTAAATGAGGTTTTTCTGGTGCCACTATTTTACACATACAATCAAGAAAGGTATCAAATCAAAACAGGGCAGGGAACAGGAATCTAAATGACAAGTATTTCTTCTAACAAGGATTAGCTGAGAAGTATGCTACAGTGGTTATGAAAAAAAATAGACTATTTGCATTACTTCTAGACCTATTAGCTGTCACAAAATTTTAAAATTAATAATAATAATAATCAGTTCAAATGTACAGAAAATTATCATTTTACAATAAAGTTGATAGCAATTTTTACTTTGATTGTGATTTGCATTTTCTCCAGTAAAATCATTCCATGAGTACTTTTCAGTGACCTACGTCCTAAATCATTTTCAATTCATATGAGCAAGTGACCTCTTCACAATACAATCAACAAAGAAAAAAACATGACTCCAAGGAACCATTCATTTTCAGCCACCATCACCGTTTAATTTCTCCAAAATAAACCAGGTAAAAATTGAAATGGAACAAAAAAGTACTCCATGTTCAAGAAATATTAATTAACCCCTCTATCAGAAATTAAAACACCAGCCCTCACATATCAATGATGAAAAACAAAGAGGTTAAGACATTTTCAATGACACATAGCAAAACACCGCCACAACATGGATCACATCTCAGAAGTTTTCTATTGTTTTCAGCCCACTAGCCTCGAATAACTCCTGTGCATGCAATGCTGAATCAGATATATTTCTCAAAATACAAAAAGCTTATTCCAGCTCACATAAATTAGTCCTAAAAAAAAAACTTATCCTATAGTATTTTTTTAAAAGAAAATTAAGTCCAACAGGATTTTTTAAAAAAATAATGGAGTCTGACAGGAATGTTTCTAAGCAAATACATCTTTATTTTTAAAATTATAGTCCCTACACATTCTATTATGGAAAGCATAAAAATATGTATAAGCAACAGATGATTACAGAAAAAAAAATGCAACAAAAAAAAAAAAAAGCCAAACCCCACCAATTAAACAGGTCACTTTAAAAATCTGTGAAATATTCACCTGACTACTGCACAAACCCTAGTGCAGCTTTAAAAGAGTACCATGTATTTACTCATTGAAATGTCCTGAACTTGGTATATTTCTTTTCCCCACACTCAAACCTACTCTAATTTGGTTGTTCCTTAGAGACTATTTGGTCATTTTACATAAATCTTCAATAAACAGAATGCTACAAAACATTTAGGTTTTTTCCTCTCTCAGATGATATAAACACTGCACTGTAGCAAAGATCCTGTGACACAATGTAAAAATCGCTGAGGTTAAACTAAAAACAAAGAAATACACAAATATTTATACAATTGATTCTCCTTAAGCTTCCTCCTAAGGTTACTGTTAAACCTTAAAGCCTACACCAACAAGGCCTCACATGAAGCAGTGTATTTCAGGTGTTACATATTATCAAAATAAATTAGTATGTCTAACTACATGCATTTTGTAAAGGCTGTATTTTAAATACTCTTTCCTTTCCCTTAACCTTTTACTGATCTACTATCCTGAGTAATTAAATGAATGATTTAAGCATGCAAAATGCTACAGAACAAAACTGTTTTGGAAGAACTATATTAAAACTGCAGATTACTACAAAACGGGTATTTTGAGTATCTATATTTACATGAACAAATTATCATCATGAAGAAAAAACTTTAGAAAATACTTATTTGAATGATTAAAACCATATCCCACCTAAAAGGGTTTAGTGTAGCATTAGAGAAACCAATTTAATAATTAATCATATTTCTTTAGAGTAATATTACTAGCAGTAATGTTTTTCCTTAATGGCTTTAAATTACTAAGCACACAGACGAAAAAATTTAAAATTGTCAAAATATCTTAAAACTTTGAATTCTATCCCCCCCACACACACAGATTAATGGGGGGATATAGACACCATGCACAACTTCTGAGTCCCACCTTTGTAAAAAAATTCTCAAGGGCCTGATCCGAGCCTGTGAAGTCAGTGGAGCGATTCCTACTGCTGTCAAAGGAGATTCCCACCCTCAAGAGTTGAGTTTCGATAGGGGCTCTAATGCACAGAAAAGACCAGGGAAGATCCTCTTTGGAAGAGGAACTTCTGTGTTTCTCTCCGTACGTAGGCACACAGGCAACACTTCCTAGAAGCATAAGCGATTCCCAGGTAGAGGGTACGGCCCATGCCTCCATCTGTAGCTCTGCACTCTTTACTAATAGAGGACACTACCACAAATTCACGGTGGTTACTTTTGAGATTATTTTTCCCTAGAGAATATACCCGCAGCCCACTTTCTATCTGGACAATTCTCGCAAATTTTAGATGAGCGCTCTCCTGCCAGCCCATAGCCGAAGCTTTACACCTCTCCAGTAGCTCCATCCCGGGACCTTACCGGCGCTCCCCAGCGCTCTCGGTCGGGGGCTGCGCTGCGACACGGGCCCGCTGCCTGCCGAACCTGACGCGAGCCGAACTACGGGAAAAGAACAAAACCGCCTCACGGACTGCCTTTACCTTGGCCGTGCAGGCTCCGCCGGGCGGCACACGGCTTTTCGGCAGGTTACGGGAGGCCAAGAGCTCTGCCGCCTTGCGCACCCCGCGCTCGGCGCGGCGGAACGCGGAGCGGAGGCGCCGGCGCTCGCCCTCCGTCCTACGGCTGCCCTGGCACTCCCGATGGCATGGCAGAGCGCAGCCCGCTCCACAGCCAAGGCCGCCGCTCTCTCCTCATAACGCTTCCCAAACTTTCCGAGTCCCGAAGCCCTCCTCAACTTCAAAGCCAATTTTAAGGGAAGGCCCCTACGTACCAGGCACGGAGGCCGCCTCTGGAACCCCGCAGCTCCAACACCATTATTTATTAATTGTTGGGTCAAGGCAATTTTGTCTTGGGCCAGGGGACGACCCTGTTCCCTGTGCAGCCCAAGCAGCGCCCGGCGGCACCGCTACCCCACGGGCACCTCGGCGCCCCTGCGCTTCCCCTCCCACGCCAGCGGGGGCGCCCCGGGGCAGCGCGGCGCGGGGCGCAGCAGGCGCCATGGGGAACTGTGTCACCCGCGGGGACTTCGAGTGGGTCTACACGGAGCAGCCCCACACGCAGCGCAGGAAGGAGATCCTGGGTACGACGGGGAGTCCGGGAGCGGCCGCGGTGGCTCGGGCAGCCGGGCTGGGCTGCGCTCCTGGACGGGACGGGTGGGGAGTCCGCGCCGGGACTGCCGGTGTCGTTGCGGCTCTTGCTGGTGTCCAGGCTGCGGAGAGTGAGTGCCGCAGCCCGGTGGGCTGCTGGGTGTGTCCCCCGAGGAGTGCAGTGCTCCCAA
>JAYDZK010000056.1:24993997-25019106 GCA_034509185.1 Euphonia xanthogaster
CGACGCTCTTCCGATCTACCCTTGGTTTGTTTGGGTTTTGGTTTTTTTTTTTTTTCAAACTCTGTATTCTCAGGATGTATCTTTTAGAGCCATTGGGTGCAACATTTCTTTTAACATCGTGCCGGAGATCAGGAATTGCTTCTAAAATGTTTCAAATCTAGAGATTAAATCTCAAGGTAAAATTTTACTTCTGGAATTGAACAGTCTTGATGTGAATCAGGTCTGTGCCACCTTATTGGATGTTTCATCTAGAAGCCTTGGACATAACGTGGGCAGTTTCTCTATTCTGTTTATTGTATTAAACAGTGTCTGAATAAAGTCTGTCCGAGAAACTAGGAGTAAGCACAATGCTTGCTGGAAGGGTGACCTGTTATTTTATGATGCATCTGCAAAAGAGTAGCAAAGTCTGCTCATAGTGCAGCCATTTACCTTTTTGGCCCAGCTTTCCCCCTTCCTTTGTGGCAATTACCACATGAGGGGCAGTATCAACCTCCTTTTCAGTTAGGGCATGCAGAAAATCCTGTGGACAGCTGGTTAAAGGACCAGAGGGCCCAGAATAGTCTTCATTGCAGTCTCTATTCTTGGACCTTTAGAGATTAAACTTAAAGTCTGAGTTCCTACTGCTGGAAGTATATTTCAAGTGTTACTCCCTATGTGCAAATATTTATAATGTTAAGTGTAATTCAAGGTTGCCTTTACTGGGATTCTTTAGGCTTTTTTTTTTTCTCTTTTTAAAATTTTTATTGTAATTTTTCTACTTCTAAGTTGTACTTTGTGGCTATGCTGTAAATTTATGCTCTGACTTTAAGAAAGCACACTGCAATGCTAGAACTAACAGTACAAAGTACTGCTTGAGCATCTGAGCAGTGTTCTCAGGCACTTAGTGTGATTCTTGGGGTGCCCTGCATGGGGGCAGGAGTTGGACTCAATCCTGATCTATCCCTTCCAACTCCACATGTTCTATGATTCTATGAAAATAAAACTAATGTGAGTTCAGTGATAAATTTCCTCTGCACCCAGGAAATTCAGATCCCATTGAAGGCAATGGCAGAAATTCTAGTGTTTTCTAGAGTGCAATAAATTCCTGCTCTCCTTTGCTTATAGAAAATTGTTCTGAGGGAGTGACAAACATTACAGAGTTTTAGAGCTGTTCTTGGAAATAAATTGTTCAGAAACCCACAGGTATTTTATGTGGTCCTCTGTATTATTTCAACTAATGAATCTGCTTTGGGACTGCAGAAAAAGGCAAAAGGCTTGATCCTAAGGTTAAAGTCAATGTATAGTAGTATAAAGGCCATATACTATCTAATGCATATATACATCTAGTTTATGAACAAAGCCATTTTTTCACAGAAATGGAAAAATGCATGTTTCATATTGGAAAAAATTCAAACATTGCAAGCTAAGAGAGAAAGAACCAATATTATGTATTGCCTTCAAGTGGAAGACTAGGACCTGTCACATCCTGGAAATTAGTGATGAGCCATCTTGCATATCTGAACATCTCCACACTACTTAGAGCTGGTATTAGCTGAGTCACTTGCTACTTTCAGTTATAACTCCCTCACAGAGAAGGTATATTAGAAAAATCAATAGAGAAATCAATACATTTTACCCAAGTTATCAGATCTGCTCCGGATGCTTAAGTTGCTAAATAGTATTTGATTCAAATAAAACGGATCTCACATCCTTTCTATTAAACTGAGAGCTGGCATATATTTCTCTTCCCTCCCTTTGCCATTCCCAGTTGAGAAGCATTTGCACTCTGGCACCAATTTATGTGGAATTTCAATGTGGTTTTGAAACAAAATTGATTAACATTTTCTCTTCTGAATAACTGTCTTAACATCATCCCAAAAATTATAGGAAATTAGATTGTGTAAAAAAATGCTTTTAGTTTATTTCCCAAATTAAGTAATAATGCAACATAATGAGGGGTTGCGCAAGGGATCTCTAGGAGTACTTGGAAAAAGCAACAGTCAGTGAAGTAGAAAAATGAGGGAACAAAGACTGGATTTCACAGCAAACTCTTTCCATTGGATTTCATCTCTAGATATTACACTAATAGTTTATGTGCATACAAATTATGTTCCATGGGAACACTGTGGGGTAAATTAACAGTGCATTGCACATGGATTTAAGCATGCAAATGACAAAAATGGGAGATAAGTATGAAGAAATTGTGTCCCTAAACCACCATGTACTTAACTTACTGACAAACAGGAACATCAGGAAAGAATTTTAGGACATAATACATTTTGCAGGAAGACACATAGCTTTTGCTAAAGGTGCTGGTGATGCTCTTATTTTTGGTAATGTCCTTATTCTTCAATTCTCTTACAACAGAATTAACCTTTAGTGTAAGGCTGATAAGCTTTTTATTTTTTTTTCTTTTTTTGGCAAACGATTTCTTATGGCAGATATATGAAAAAAGCTAAATCCAGTGACTGCATGGTTTCAGGGGTGGTAATGGGACAAAGTGCCTCTCTTGTAGGTTACAATCACACCCTGGCACCCTATCAGTTAACTTCTAGTGAAATGGGAATTGCAGTTACTTCCAAAGCTTCATAACTATATCACCAAAGAAACCCACTACTACAATTTGGAATGAAGACAACCCTTATAGACAGTTCTAAGCAAGTGCCCAATGTTTGAAGGAATGGAAGTACTGATGCTATGAAAAATCTGGGGAAAGGGTGAGGTTATTATACTACGTATGCAGTTCCTCCATGCAGTATGAATTGCATCTGTTGACACAGACTTGCAAGAGAGCTGGAGAAGAACTATTTACAAGGGCATGTAGTGACAGACCAAGGTGTTTCTGCTTTAAACTGAAAGAGGGTAGGTTTAGATTTGATATTAGGAAGAAATTCTTTGCTATGAGGATGGTGAGACACTGGAACAGGCTGCCCAGAGAAGTTGTGAATTCCCCATTCCTAGAAGCATTCAAGACCAGGTTGGATAGGGCTTTGAGCAAGCTGGTCTAGTGTAAGGTATATCCTCCCCTGACATTAATGTTGGAACTAAATGATCTTGAAGATTCCTTCCAAATCAAATAGTTCTATGATTCTGTAAGGTACTCACAGAGTAACCTCTGAGGTAGAGTATTGTTGACACAGACTGCCAACATAGTCCAGTATCTTGTTTCAGGCAGGCAATGTACAAAAGGGTCTCATCTTCCATCTCAGTCTCTTGTGTCAGTCTTGAGTCACTTGCCTCTATGAAGACTGATATAAGGCACAACCTGGGATAGCAGGATTCTACTAATTCACTAGACCCATCCAGAACCTCAGAAAGATTGACCCAGCATCCCCCCTTCCGACCCATTGCCAGCCAACCTTCTGCCTCTGAAAATACCTCATTTTGAGCTGAGCATTGCTGCTGAGAGGACTGAAAAGCATGATTGTACATGCTTTAATTAAAGGTCACAAGTCTGACAGACTGTGACATTATCTAATATATAGCTTTTCCTTTAGAGTGGCACATCACCATTTTGTGAGGCTGTACATTTTCTGAATTCTGAGCGCTGCTCGCAGTTCACTCACTCACACCGTTGACATGACGGATCCAAAGCTGTGATGAAACTTTGTGAGAATGTGGTAGCTCAGCTTGTGCCAGGTCACTGCCACTCTTCTTGTTTTACATTTTCTCCTGACTGAACCAGGTTTTTGAGAGGCAGGTGGAGTTTGCGATAAGCCAGAGTGCGCAATCTCTCTGATTCAGGAACAAACAGACTTTATGCCAGAGCCTGTCCCTCTCCACCCCACTGTCTGTCTTCTCCCCTTTGAACAAGTGGCCCTGTCCCTTCCACATACTCAGTGTGGTGACTTCATCTTATTGAAGATAAGAGACACTAATAATAAGTCATAGATAAGATATATATAAATAAATAAGTCACTCTTGTGGTGACATTATTTTTCAGAGGTCCTGTTGGTTCCCACAACTCCCCTTACACTGGTGTGCAAACTGCAAAATATTAAAAAAACAACAAGCAGTAGAAGCCTTGTGTAGCCTTCCAAATCCAAGTCCAAAGTAAAGAGAATTCTAAAAGATAGCAATTCAGAGGACACAGAAGAAATAGGAAGGGCTCTTCCCCTTCTCAGGGCCTCTTTCTGGGCAGGTAGCTGCCAGAGAAAGGATGCAGGACTGGAGTCCTGCCATGACACAGGAAAATGCCACAAAAGGCCAGAAAGATTCTAAGTCAGATGATGAGATAAAATAGAGGAAAACTTTAGAGAGGAACTTTAGAGACAACATGCTGCTGTTGTCTTCTCCATCTCTTCACTTCAGCATCCCTGGAAAGTCACATTAACCTTGGCCCTCACTGGCTCCCATTCTACAAATCTCGGAGCATTTCTTTTGTTATCAGCCTTCAATAGCCATGCTGTTCTTACTTCGCTTTCCCTTGTAACATGTGTCCTTTTGACTCCTCCAATCAATCAGTGTCATTTTGATGCTATTAAAAGATTCTGACCTGATCTGAAATACCTGTAAGAGGATGGGATAATAAACAACTATTAGATGATCTACACTGAACCAGGGCTAACACATTTTGAATTCTTCTTTTATTCAAAAATATGGTACTGGCACTTTTAGGAACATGGAGATGATTTGTTTCACTTATCAAATGAAATATTTGTCAAAAAGCCAGGTGTATTAGATGTGTTGGATAATTTTCTGCCACTTAGTTAAGAAAATAGGCAGTTTGACATAGCAGGTACAGAAAACCCTGCATTTAGTCTGTCTCTCTTGTAAGCCACAGAACGTAAAAATTCATAAAAGTATATTTGAGGCTGTTGTCGTCACTCATATAGGCACAGAGGGGCCTATTTTTTGTCCATAGTGGCTTGCACTCTTCAGTAAATTCTGGAAGCCATTATTTCACAATAGATATACATAGGTACTTTGCCTGGAAGACCCAATCACTAATGTGGAAAAGTCTTTTAAGTATTTCGTTAAGATACTACAGAGAAGTTTACCATTCTGCAGACAAAAGGGTAGTTTGGTTTTCAGAGTAGTTGCTGTAATAGTTTTCTGGAAAAAAGTACTTTTTAAAAAATTCTGCTTTCCAGTAGAATTAAAATTTTGTTTCTTTTTTCAGTATTTGTTTCCTGTAGAGTACTGTTTAAATCACAGCCTAAATTCACAGTAACATCCACTGGGCATGTTAGGCCATGTTTCTTACTTGGTCTTTCAAGTGACAGTGTTCTGTCGAAGTGCAGTTAGAAAAATTAGCCATTCTAGTTGCTTTTCATGTGCATACATCAAACTGTCATTCTTGGAAACAATTCACTGGCATGCTGGGTGCTGGAAACTTGCCTCTGCTTTTGTTTGCTAATAGATTACTTTATTAATTCCAAAGGTTTAGCAAGCACCTTGGTTTTTTCCCAGCAGAGTTTAATTAATCTGTTCTCGTTCTATATGAATTGATGTCTTCTGGTCACTGAAACATAGGACAATGCTTTCACATTCTTTCCACGTACTAATTATTTGAAATGTTTGATACCCCAACTGTACAAACTGTCACTGATCTCTGTGGAGTTTGTCAGATTGCACACTGATGGTGGATTTTAAAAAAGCTTTTGGGCATGTTCTGAGTCTATAAAACAATGTTTTTATTCACTGTTACCCATTGTGCCTGTTTTCTGACACCTTTCACAGTCACCTACATTGGCACAAAAGGTATAGCTGACTTCCATATGTTAAGAATTACACTATTAAGGAAAAATAGAAACCAAAATATGAAGCTGACAAATGAAATTTCAGGTTGTAGTCTCAGAGTTATGATGAAAGTGGTTTATTTCTTGCCTTTTTTTTTTTTTTTAATATTTTTGTTGTTTGGAGTCTTTTCTTAACAAGCTACAGTGCTACTAACACTCAAACATCGATAAGTCGGGTGCCTAGAGGTCCAAAAGATTGTCCTGAATTTGATTATATTCTGAAACAAAGAGGAAAGAAAGTTGGAGAAAGAAGGAGTGAGAGTCTGTATTTGTGAGTGTTTTTATGAAACCCATTTGAGAAGCAGAGGAAGATCTCTTATCTGGCCCCTGACATACCATGCATTTGGAGTGAATAGAGAAGGATGTGCTGCAGCAGAGACTGCATTTTCAGACATCCCTCCTTGCAGGAAGCTGCCCTGTCTGCTGGACTGTGGGAACATAAAACATCCAGTTTAGTTTTCCCTGACTGTGAGTTCCAAACCTTTGCAGAGGGAACAGCTTCTGCAGGAAGATCAGCGTGCCTGGGAAATATCCCATGACCTGCTGGGTGGTGCATCCTCCTTAAACTGAGGTTCAAATCTTTTGGACATAATAGAAATACAGTTAAATGCTTTGAAATCGCTGGAAAACAGATTTTGATTTTTACTTTAAATATATACACACCAAGGAATAGCACTATTTTTTCATCTTACCTTAAGGTACAACAGGTTTACCAAGGTCTTAATGTCCCTATGCTTGTTATGCACAGTAGTCATCAAGCCAGCTGCTGAATTATTTCCTTATAAGATCATTTAACTTCAAAACTTCATATTATACAGGTCACGTGCTCTGGTGATATTCAGAAGGGAATTGTCACTTTCAGACAACTAATATCAGTCATTCTTCTATCTATATTTGGATTGCAGGCTCAGGAAAGTGTGATGGCAGTTATTAACTGCTCTCAAGAAATCCACTTGCAAGATGGATTTATTTCTTGATTAATGATGGAGATTATTCAAGTATTAATTCCAGTTTTTTATATCGCAAACTTGATATCATCCTTGTTCTCTCCACCCTTAAAATTACTATGATTACTCTAATTGTTAGAAAGCTATTATTTGATTCAGATTTGCAAAGTAATTATCAGCTAGTAGCACATCTGCCATTTCTCACTAAATTTTGGTATGTATTGTTGTATCTCAATTAACAAAAGATCTACTAACTGAAGCATTGCTGTATGAATTCTAGTAAGGCTTTCAAGCATGACATAAATTTTGTCCTGATTGATTCTGACTCTTACTGTGTGCTCTTTAATTTGTTGCTTTGCATTTCAGAATTGTCTGTGAACCTGGTGCTTGATGTTTTAAACAATGATTTCTTCATCTGCAGCAATCAGATGTACATCTAGAGGTTTTAACTGATGGAGTATCCTTTATGACATTATTTCTACTTCTGCTCCATGACTTGTATTCTCATTACCTTTTTTCTTTGATTGTGTCACAGGCTACATGGATTAAACAGAATTACGGTTTTTAATCTCATCTCTGAGTTAGTACTAGTAAGATGATGGGATAATCATCTGTACATATCTAGCTTTTCTGTGATCAATATGAGGAGCAGTAAAGGCAGCCAACACACCAGCTATTAATACTGGAGCATTATTGGTGTTATTTTTACACCCACTGTACTTGCTATATAGATTTTTCAAGTTGTTGCAAAGTTATACTGTTTAAAGATGAGATTTTGACCACTCATAAATATGCACGAGTGCTTGTGTGCACACCCAAACACACATACTTCAAATGCCTGAAAACATTTCTGTAGTAGATAAACAATCTCAACAGCCTTCTTTCGAGCTGCTTAAAATGTTTCTTGTACTGAAATATACTTAGTTTAGTTCATGTGCAAACATTGCTTAGTTAATGCTGTAAACTCTTCTGGATTACCAAATTCAGTTGACATATGTTTTCTGTAAAAATACTCTCATGACCTTTTTTAGAAACTATTATTGGGTAAAATTTACTATAGGTTGAGCTAAGAAATCTATCAGGCACACAGGAAAATTAGTGCAGTATGGTCTTATGATGGAAATAAATTCTAGAAGCTTCAGTTTTACTCACTTTATGTTCTGTTGCTTCCAATGAAACTAGTTCTTTTTTCATTGCTTTTGATAGAATCAGTATCAGTAGCTATAGCTTCTTTCTATATTTTTCTTTCAGGAGTTAAAGTCTTATTCCAGTATGTTGACATAAGCGCCATTTTGTCTGTGAACTGGGAATACTGGGGTCCAGGGTTCTTCTCTAGATGTTAGCTGAGCCGTACATAAGAAGGTAACACAGTAGAGCCACAGGAAAGCTTGAAGAGGGAAATTCAGATTGGAATGAAAGATAACAAAGGAACACAGAAACAGAAAGACAAGAGTAAATGCTGAAGGAGCACAAGGAGAATGAAAGGCTGACATAATTAGTGCTGATGACCAGATCCTCGGTTGTACTGGGAACAGATAAGACACAGAGGAGTCGTTCAGGGACATCATATCTAATAACCTGTTAAACATTTAGGACATTTTAGTCTGTGTAAATACAGACTAAAAGAGTTTTAAAGGCCTCAGGAGAGTCTGACCTCCAACTTTTTTAGTCACATCATCTATGCCAACGTATTACAGGGGCAAGGTGGTCCATGGCTTCTATGGTGGCTTTCAACCATTTCAGTAGCCTCTCCAAGGACATTTCTCACATGATGGGACGCACCTGGTCAGGAGTCAGTATTGGCAAAAAGGTTCAAAACTTGGTCTATGGTACAAAAATTGTGTAGTTTTACTCATGTCTGCATGGTCCATTTGTCATGATACTACCCCTTACACAGGAAGAATTAAATTTGTAAGTGATTATTGCTATTTCGTGTGTAATATAAATAAGGAACACTTTTTACTTTTGTTTTTTCATATTTTAACATAGGCACATCAGATTATACCAACCTCGGATCATACTAATTAAAATTACACTTCCAAGAAATTAAAAGGATTAGCTACAGGAGGGCATGCTTGAATAAACCAACCATATCTGTGACCTTAATTGACCCCAAATAATTTTGGTGTGATTGTGACATTTCATAATCTCGTTTCCGATTAGACCATCTCTCAAAGAAGCTTTGAGTGCTTCCCTTTTTTTATTTTTTCCCTCATGGTGTCACTACAGGCCAAACCTGACAGATTCTTTATGTATCCATGTACATGAGCTTCAGCATGCTGGATGGGACATTTCTGTTCTACTGCCTCCAAAGGTCAGCTTCCATAGCCTGTTCAGGGGGTACAAGACATGGGTAACTGTTGGATGAGCAAAAGCCAGTGTGCATAAGTGAGTGGCTAGAGGGCTTGTAGGCCTCCCTTTCTACAAAGCTTTCATTTATGCCCCTGGACAGTGGCTGTTTTCAGTATGAAAGAGGACAGGTCTCAGAGTCAGAAGTCTTGCTGGGCAGCAAATGTATCAGAAATTTAACTGTGTACTAACATTCTGTGCTTATCAGGCAGAGCTATCTTAAAACTTAAGTTTTAGAATAAATATTTGTATAATCTGGTGAAGGTCAACTGCAAAGTTAGTGTTATTATCTGGCTTAAAATTGATACCTGTGTATTGTTACCTGAATTAAAGGTTCTCATGTTCTGGCCCAGTTCTCTTAGTGCTCCTCATTAAGATATAGTTTAAAGTTTAGGACTTTAAAAAGTGTTAGCAAATGTTCAAAATTTTATTTAGTGCAAAAAGAAGATGAAAGCAATTGACAGTTTTCATTTGTGAGAGCATATTTGACCTCCATCCCAGCTATTTATGTTCATTGCATCTGTGGACTCCTAAAGTAGATCTGCTGTGTAAAGATGACCTCTGTCTTATTTATGGGTATAACAGAGGATTATAGTCAAAATGCTACAATTCTGTCTTTCTGACATTGTTGTCATCCCCAGTAATACATTTCAGCTGGAAAATGCTGAAGTTGTCAACATGCAGTTTTTAGATATTGTGTTCTTGTTGGTTTTTCTGTAATTCAGCATCTGTAACTTGGTTTTGCTTCATAGGGAGTCTCTTACACCCTAAGTACTGCCTCATAAATTCCTGTACAAGCATGTAATTAATCTGTTTAATTTTCAAGAACATTTCTGTCTTCTTATTAAATGGTAATTTCCTGTATCAGAAATCCAATGTCCTCTCTAATTGGAGGATTATATTTCAATATCAGAAAGTTTTTTTTTTCCTATGCTAAGTGTATTTAGGGATTTAGAATTCAGGTAAAATACACAACTTGATTTTTTTTTCCTATTTCTTTGAAATTTTTACTTCAAGTTGTTTTCAAATTAGTACTTTGACATTTTAATCACAAAATTACATACTAACCCTACCCCTTCAGCTGAAATGAAAAAAAATCATTATTAAGATCACAATGTAAAGCTTTCAGACAGTAGGGCAGGGGAAAAATGGCATGTTGTCTAAACAGTATATTCATAACTTAGCCCTTACTTCAGTTGAAGGCATTAAAATATTGCCTGTAGTTGTATGAAAAATTCTGGTGTTTTGCCATATTTCATATTTCAAAGGTCCAAGGTGGATCTTTTTTCTATATTAATTAAAATATTGCAATGAGGAAACTATGGGTGCTTTTTGTAAAATAACTTCAAATTCTCTTGGGGTTTACAGGAGGAAATAGTGTTTTCTATTTTATAGTAATTGCAGCTTGCCTTGGAGATATGGATTTGCCTTTCATCTGCTGTAGGACAAGTTGTCGAAATCGAACTAATCAAGATGGTCACTGGTTTCCATGTTGCTTTGTGTCGTGGGAGGATTCTGAACACTCAGAGTGGAAAGCCAGTGCAATGGGAGCTAAGCTGCTGGGCTTTGAGAACAAAAAGTGCTACACAGTGGTGTCACAAACCTGGGTCCAAAATCAATGTGTACAGTTGACCTCTGACTTTTAGTTCTGTGCTTCAAGATATTCCTCATCTCTCAGGTTATTTTGGAAATAAATTAGATTATGGCTTCAAAGGGTAATAATGTAATAGTGACTGGGTGATTTTGTCTTCAGAGCAGTGTTTGAACTATGCACAGTTAGAAATCAATGGATACCCACTGACTGATGAGGATAAAATAAATAGTTGCTTATTACTTGAAAAGAATCCTCCTCTTATGTGGCATGCAGTTGCTGTACAAACAAAAAGCTAAAACACACTGAATAAAACAAAAAACATAAGAAAGCACATGGACAGCTACATAATTATAGTGGAAATATCTAAGATGGGAGTTCTCATGCTGTGGTATGTGTATCACTAGTAGTATGAAAACTATTTCAAAGTGGTCTTCAAATAAAATATGAACATCTGAGCAGAAGAATGTCTCCTTCATATGATTTACTGTTATTGCATTCCCACAGGAAACTGGAAGAAAGATCTGCAAACATAAGTAAGGACTGGTGCATGCCACATTTCCACCATCACCACTAATCTGGTAAAATACAATTCCTTTTCCTGAGCAAACTAAAATGGCTACTTCAGGCATAAAGAGAAACCTGGTAAGTGATAGGTCACAATAGCTCAAGCAGTGTGTCATGTTGTACGCTATAATACCCTTCTCCAGCTCTTACTTAGCAGGGAAGATGAAGTTAAATGACATTGTGTCATTCTGGAAATATCCTCAGGTGTACTTCACAAGCTTTTGCCAAGTAAGCCCAGTGAGAACAAACAGGAGTATCTTCTTCTCTTATGTAATTTTAAAGTAATTTGCTGACAGCTAAAGAACTATGAATATTAGACTTTATCGAATACATAAACTATAGCAGGCAGAGACTTTTCCCACATACTCCTCATCAAACCTGCCCTGACTCTTATCCCTTGATTTCATTCTTATCTGTTTATAATTGCCTGGCATTCACAATGTGTGTTCCTTGGGCTTCTCACAGCTCCTTGATCAACATGTCTGAGCTCTTTGTCCCAACTTCAGTTATCTCTCTTTCCTCTAGTCAGTCTCCCCATCCCACCTCCATCCCACCTTCCCCACCTTTGTCCAGTTCTCTAGTTTTGTCCACTTGCAAGGGCATTTCATGACTGAGGTACTGCAGTGCCTTCATCTGCATTTTCTGTGGGCAAGTGTGTCAAAGAAAGTTCTTTTAGTTTTATAATTTAGCATATCTGTGTTTTTTCACAATAATGCTTGTTACACTTCCCTGTGTGAAATTTCATAAGTTTCTGCTACCATGAGGTTGCTGGATAGATACACACATTTTAAAAATGTATTTAAGTGAGCACTTTATATCATACACTCTGTAGCTATGTACATAAGTGTGACTATGTAAACTAAAAATATAGATATAAGCCTAAGCAATAGGTGAAAATATCTGAAAAATGAAAATTTCTTAAATGGATTATACCCAGCTAATGGGTAAACATTATTAGCCATGTTGCCTTTAAGTAATCATTTAAGTAGGTTAGTTAATATGTGGCCATGCATTTAAAAAGCAGATATGAACTTAAAAACATATTTTAGAAAATACTGCAATCCTATTTCACTTGGAATATTTATTAATCTGCACAATTATTCAAACAAGAAAGGGTATACAACTTAACAGTTAAAGATATATAAATGTACAGAGATTTTTTTTTATCAGTACAATGCATTAGAATTAATAGTGTTGATTGAGTACTAACCAATGCTTAATATTAAATGAGTAGAAGAATAATTCAGTATTGCCAGCAGTATGGGAGGTGACAAGTATAATTTCAAAGACATTCTCAAATGACAAAGAAAATATTTATTAATCCTTCCTATTCGATATAACATAAAAGTAAATATATGGTTGTACATATTTGAATATATAGTTATAAATACACGTACATGTGTATTAATTTGAATCCAATAGAGCAGTAGTATACAGTAATATGATTAGTACAGAACATTTTAAAAATCATTTTACTGGGCAGTCAGTGTGAATGGATTTGCTTTTATACTGAAGTAATCTATGCCTGGCCATTGACTAGCAGAATTATTAAAAAATTCATTTTTATGATTTCAAAGCCAATACACTTAGGAAATAATCATGGATAATCAGTGGCCTGCCTGATAGTCAGTGCCAGAAAGCAAGCTTTCCTACTGTCTTTAAACATATACAAAAGTTAAAAATTGTGCAACATATATATTATATCTTGACAGAGTCCCAAGCCGCCTGTGAAGTTATTCAAGCACTTCAAATACTTTCTAGTACTTACAGATGTGTCTGAATGCTTCACTTTGGTGCTGTTTTTGAGAAAAGAATAAAAGGGAGTTAGGTAAACCTGGCTGAATATTTAGGAAAATATTCTGCTGCATAACTGAGGTGGCAGGAGATCCATAAAACCAGTCCCCAGAAGTGCTGTGGGGTCTATCAGTCTGTAATTGAGATGAAAACTTCCCCATGAATAAGTGACTGTTTACATTCCACTTTTGGTATTCATGCACAAACTGCAGTCTGTCAGCATACAGAAGTTTCCACAGAGGATCCAGAAAATAATGTGTTTGGTAAAGCAAATTTGGTGCTGGGCAGGAAGGATAGTGTCCCCATGGTGTGAAATCATTCACAGCAAGGCAGTGCTCTACCGCCTTTTGGTGCCCTCGCTTTCGTGACCTTCGATGTTGCCTGAAGTCCCCGTGAACAAAGTCATTTAAGTTTGATGGGTGAATACTCCAGTAGTTTCCTTTGCCATCCTCACATCTTCCCACCTTGATGAAACAGTCATTTAGTGAAAGGTTGTGCCTTACACTGTTCCTCCAACCTCGACCTTTGCTCCTGTAAAAAGGAAAATTATCTTCAATATATTTGTAGATAGCAGCTAAATTCAGTTTATTTGTGGGAGAAGAAAGTATCGCCTTTGCAATCAGAGCTATGTATGACAGAGGTGGTTTATCCAGTAATCTTCCTTCATCCACAGCCACAGGAAGACCGTTTTTGGCGTGTATGTGAGAGCTGGGAATTCGGGGTGGAGTCACTTGAGCCAGTTTTCCTCCTTCTTCTCCTACGGTACAGATGTCTAGACTTCCTTCATTGTTTTCACAAGAGTCTTCACTCATTATAGCAGCCTAAACCCCAGCATTTATTTTAAGTGTTCTGATATTTTACTGCAAGTAGCCAGTTGAATAGTTGGTCCACTGAATATAACCAGCAGGAGAAAAGAAAGTTGGACTTCAAATGTGCTGCTCTCACGTACCCAGATTTCTATTTTATACTCTGTTAAGTCAACATCCTTAACAACGAAAACCGAACTGCCTATGTTTACAAAGTCAAGGTGCAAGTCCTAGCTGAATGAAAAAAAAAATACAAAATAATTATACTATGTTAAGTACAAAGATAAACAGACCATGACGTTAGCCTCTCACTTCATTATAATCTGAGAAAACACCCTTCAGTGTTCCCCATTGAAACACAATGATTAATGAGAAATTTATGGTGCCTAGATAGAATTGCGAAAGGATCAGACTTTTCAGTGATATGCAGAACAAACTGAAACCAACATGTTGGTTCCTGTGTTCTACACTTAGTCAAACATGTTTTATTTAGTACAACAAACATTTGTTTTACCTGGTAATAGAAAGTAGCGTGTGAAAGGAAACTACCTATCAAATTTTATAGCTGCAGTGTAGCTATTCTTAGTGAAATTGAATTAAAGCAGAAAAAAACCCTCAAACACAAGTTGCTTCCCTTTTTTTCTTATTAACTCTCTGATAGCAACTAGCTTTCATTCTGAGTATGCAAGTGACCAGTTCTGCCAACCCAAGAAACCTCTTGAGGGAGCAATTACCACTCAGAGAGTTCTGTGCTCTGTCACCCCCAAAGCACAAACTGTCACATGAACTTTGACATGGCCCTCAGCCTCCTGAGGTCTGACACTATTAAGGAAAAGACAATCATATCGTCTTGGAAAAGGTTGCCCTGAGAAGTTGTGAATACTCCCTCCCCCTAAGTTTTCAAGGCCAGGTTGGACTGGGTTCTGAGCACTCTGGTCTAGTGGAAGGTGTCCCTGTCCATGGCAGTGGGCTTGAACCCCAAACATTTCCATGATTCAATGATTCTATGATGTCATATCAGATTAGTCTAGGAATGTTATTAAATATGTTGAAATATATAATAAAGCAAAATGAAACAACATGGAGGAAGTTTTGAAAGAGGATGTATCTTCTTTTGGGTCACTTTCCATGTCCAAAATGTGTATTATCAAATGAGGTCTGTGTTTTGAGGCATCAACAATGGCATCAAAGATTTAACTTTACATGGCTGAAGTTGATGCTGCTGTTCAGGTTCTTTTGGGTTCTGAAAATAACCCTTGGTTGCTCCTTTCAGATGCTAGTTCTGTCAAAGAGAGAGCGGCATTAGGGTATCTATTAAAGTGATCCCTTTCCTCCTGATCTTGACATTCATACCCTGACTGATCATCTTGATTGGGCCCTAGTAAGCCTTGTCTCAGGGTTTCAAATTGACCAACCAATGTTTCAGTTGGCAGCCTGATATTTTTAGATTAGAAAACAAGACTCATAATGCAACAGTACAGGTCACATGGGTTATCTGATATTTCTGTGCCAGAGCAGAATTGCCCCCTCTTTGCTTGCTAGATTTAATAGTACACTTTTTGAGTAATCATTGTGAAGGGGATGCACCTGGTATTTTAACAGCCTTGGCTGTTCAAAAATCCTAGTGATGACATGATGAGCAATTTAACAGGTTTTTTTTCTTGGTCTTCAGTCTCAACAATCATTTCTTTTGAAGGCATTCATTTGACCTGCTCTATCCCTACTAGAAATTTTCTCCCTGGAACACCCTAAAGTTGCCATCATGTTTCTCTTACTGGTAGTTTTTCATAACCTTCTGATGACTAATTTACGCAGTTTTTTCTCCTCCTCTCTTATTTGCAGCTGAATGGTTGTCAAGTCATAGCAGAAATTCTTGAGATTATCTCTGAAATGTGTGATCTGGCACGTTAGACTATTTATTACAATCATGCCATTTCTGCTGTTTCAACTTTAAGCAGGTTATACCTAAAGGGTTTCTTACAATAGTAATATAAAAAACTTGATTTTAATTCAGAATACCAGATTCTCTATATTAGGGTATTTCTACTGAAATTTGTGTTTTTATGAAACACTGCAGTTGTATAATGGAGAATGAATGCTGATCACTGTGACTCGGACTGCCTGTTCCTTTCCCCATAGCTCCAAGAAAGAAACACAGAATCACATGTTCTGCTATTTTAGTAGTGACTTTTTAAATTGAAGGATTGCAAAGAAGGACAAAGCACAGAACCCAGATTTTGAGTGCCTACAAATATACAAGTTAAATTAAGAATAAGGAAAACAATATTTATTAGAGTTTTCAATTTTAAGGAGAGGCTTTCAGAAACTGAGGAAATAGAAGTTATTAAAAGGAGCCAGTCTGAAGAATTAGAAATTTAAATGCAGCAAGTGCCCAAAAGTCAAATGCATGATACTTGAACTCAAATCCTATAAAAGAAGAAAAATTTTATTGAAAGGGCTCTATATTTGTACAGATGAACAGTTCTTTCAGTAAGTGAAGGAAGATCCTACAGGGAATGAAAGAAAAAAGGGTGAGCAGAAACCCCTACATTTGGAAGGGTTTCATCTCCAAGATCAGTTTTTGGTTTTCAGATATGCCACCAGGGAAAATATTAATCCCAAACTCCTGGGTGTCTTGCTTGTTTCTTCTTTCTGCACATTGTTTCTGAAGTTAGCTTTTAATTTCCTCTGAGTCTTATCAATAAAGATGAAAATTCCTCCCTTTGCCCAAAACAAGATCCCAGCTAAAAAAATAAGACAAGTTCCCTGTTTTATCCTTATTCTTTGTGGGAACCCTCTTGCCACTGTTTGAAATGTTTGCAAAGCTCTTAAATTAGAGAAACAGCCTTTACTCACTCAATGTCCAGTTTTATCTGGAAAGAGTAATGAAAGACAGGGACAGCATACTGTGTATTCTTACTATGCAAACTTTTTCCAACCTGAGGAAGCACATCCCTCTTCAAATGTCTGCACACACCTTACTAACATCATTTCTGTTGCCACATTCTCTTCAAAGCTGCTAAAACACTGCATGGTTGGAAATCTGAGATTTCCCACAAAGCACCATAAAAAGAAGGCGCTGGCTTTATCAGCCAGACTAGTTAAATAGTTTGTCCTGTAAGTTTTTCAATAAATTCTTGAAAAGATGAATGAGGATAAATGAGTGTTTGGAAATTCTGTTCCAGTAATGTAATCTGTTCTGAATTTTCACTGTACAAGGATTATTTTTTTAATCTCCCCTTAATTTAGGTTAAAGAGAGTTTTTTCAATGTCTTAATATTGATTGTATGAATCCAAGGAATTCCCTTACAATAATTCTAATGGTTTTTTTTCCTATACATATATTTACAAACTCTGCAATTTTTCTGCTTGGTACTGTGAAAACAAGCACATGTTTTTGGAAGTGATCTAGTTTCTACTTTGGGTCACAGAGTAGACCAGTTGCAGTCACAGGACAAAGTTTTGTTAAGAAGTCTGACAGTGCATACAATCTGTAACGCAGAGCAGAAAACAATTGAGGGCAGCCTTTGTCCTCAGTCAGCCTTTATTACTCAAATTTAATTACGGTCATATGGGATTTAGAAATAAAATATTGCTTAAGTGTAGTACTATCTTTTCTTTCTTGGCTTGACATGCTTTAATGTAGAATTAAATAATTAATTGTAGCTTCAAAATACCTCTCAAAATATGCCATCAGTTTTTCTTTCTAAAGTATATAACCTTTAAAATATTTCTTCTACCTCTGGTTCAGCACTTTTGACCATTCAACAGTCAGCTAGAACAGCATTCTCTGCAAGAAGAAAATGTATTTATGCCTTATCTTAATAGATTTATTTAATAGCAGTGCAGAAGGTAATACATCTCATACTATTGGCTAAAGAAGTGCAGTTTTCTAGGGCACTGGGGAATACACTGTTAGGAAGCCAAGTGGAACCAGGTTTTATACTGCTCATCTTTAGTCCATGCTTAAGACATAATTGTTTTCCACTTGTTGCAAAGGTATAGCCTCTTTTCTTCCAGGTAAGGCAAAGAAAGAACAACTGGTCAGTGCTAATAATTGATATGACAAAAAACCATTTTACTACAGTTTTTGTTGCTCTGTGGTGTGTTTAATTAGGTCCAAAGCCTGCTAATTCTGTAATGTTTTTCCTTCTAATGTTTACTATGCTGTTCAATAGAGCAGCTAACACATGTAGAGCTGTCTTATTTTCTACACATTTTTAATTCTATCTGTTGTTTCCACTATTGTTTAAACAGTGTTTAAGAATACCTGGAAGCTATTTGTCTTGATTCAACATTTGGTTTTGATGTGTTGAGAGGAATGAGGCTTCAGTAAAGAAGTCATTAGAGAAGTCCCATTAAAATGTTCTCAAATGACCTGCTGCTGTTATACTCTGAAAGGAAATAGCTACTCTGTTCCCTGATTTAGGTATTTTAGGACGCCATTTTAAAAGATGCAGAGAACAAATGATATTCTTTTTCATTATAATATTTTACAGTGGTAATGCAACTTTTATATGTATATGTGTGCTCGATTTGGTGTAACTCTGTATATTTTTGATAAAAATATGTGGACTTCTATGAAAAGTTTAACTCAGTGCAAACTCTTTAGACAAGAACTAAATTAAATGGAAAACAGACATAAACCTCTCCCCCTCTGCACTGAAGAAAATAAAGCTTGTCCATAGGACATTATTTTCAACTAGAGTGTGGTCTCCTTCTGTTCCCAGTTGTGCTTGTTGGTCTCCCTCCTTATAACCATTGGTATTTCTTTCTTGTATAAAGGCAGAATTTTTTCCCTCTCTCATGTTATTTCTTATACACCATTTTTCTGTTTCCTGTTTTAACTGCCTTTACTAAGTACATGCTCTTTCTCTAACTAGATAATGGCACGAGACTGGAGACTTTGTCTTTCAGTGATCACTTGGATGTCGATCACTTAGGCTAAACTAATAACTACACCTTTTCTCACCTTTTCTTCCCATCTCCCATACTTATTTACACCCAGGAAGAAGTAAAGGATTTGAACTGAGTGAATGGCAAGATGGATAGAGATGTATAGAATAATATCCATTAATTAATGTCACTGACAGTAATTGATTTAAACAAAATATGTCTTTTAATATGTCTTTGTTTTCAGAACATTTTGCAACCTATCCTTCCTTCCTAAGCAGTCCTTGTCACAGCATGATGGAATGCAGTGATTTGTTTGTTAGCTTGGGCATAATATCTAGTCTAATATCTGCTGAAGCCTCTGGAAAGGTTCTCTTTAACTGAATTAGTGCTGGACTGGGCCAAGACAAATCACTATTTGGTTTCAGCAAGCATTAAGAGTAGAAAACAATTGCAACAACAATAATCAATAAATCAAAACTCTCTTTAACCAGTTCTTAACCTATTTTCATGCAGTCTAGAGGCAAACTAGTTTCCACAAGTTTTCTTTTTGTTAAAAAATACAGCATTGTAAAGCACTAGCTCAAAGGCAGTAACATTACTGGAGTGTAGGAGTTGTGTAGTTTATGGTGAAAAGCTATTTTTAAAATTTCTTCTGATATTCCTTTGTCTCAAAGTATGATTGGGGAGTTAGGAATGTTTTTGCAATATCAGGTGGGATGGCTATTGAAGGGTTTTGATCAAGCATTGGTAAGACCTGGAGATGTTCTCATGGTGTGGAGGGGATGCTTCATGAGGAAAGATGATTTGTGGTAAGATGCCATTTACCTAATTGTCTGGAAATAGACATACCCAGATGAGCTTTTAAGTTACCAGTGAAACTATAACAGGAGGAAAGATTCTAAGTGTCCTAAATGAAGAATTAGGTTTCTAAACTGTACTGAAATCTGTGATGATGCTACTAATGCTGTCAGTCTCTGGCATGGTTAATGTCAAGATAGTCTTGCCATATATCTTAACTTGCACTGTACTATTAGATTACAGTGTTGGCTTTCCCTTTGATTGTGGGCAAGGGAAATAGGAAACATTAAATTATGTGATGGAAAAAGGTGACATTTTGAGATCAAGATCTTTGTTCTATAAAGAATGAATCTTTCTATGCATAGAGTGCCATGAAAGTGAAAGTCAAATGCTATCTGAATGAGTTGGTTAAGAAGCCACTGCTTCATTTCGTATCATGGGGAGGTGTCTTGCACAAAGGTTGAAGACGCATTAAGTTTAGTTCTTCCTTCCTCCTGTTTATAGCTGTGTGAAACAGGTTTATGTTTCAGAGCTGGCTGCTAAAGTTAATTCTTTCAGTTGCTTTTATCTCCATTTGCCTGGATGATGCTAAATGCAGTTTAGCACAAGATAATTTCATAATCTAATTAATGGTGAGCTCAGCCATATTTACAATGGAACATTACAAGTTCATTTCCAGTGTACTCACCTCAATGTTTTATTGCATTCCTGGTTCATTGAAGTGGTGATGGCCACGTCTTAGCTAGAAGAAGCTGACATAGTCCTAGTATCTGGCTCACTGGGTCAGCATGGTATAAAGCTGGGGCAGAATGTGATATTCCATTTTATACCTGAAAATATTGCAAAAATGGCCTTGAAAATATATATAGGAATATTTTATTAGTATAGAAACTTTTTACATTATGAAGTATACATCATAATCAGAAAAGAATAGCTCCTCATTAGTGCAATACGATGATTTTCTTGTGCCACATAAGTTGATCATCTTAAAATAGCTCTGTGCAATTTAACTATGCAAAGATGACAGTTTTTAAAGGCTTTTCTTCTTCTTAGCAGATAGAGCCACATAAAAATAGGGAATACAATATTTCAAATGTATCACCAAAATTGTAACATCTAATACTGTCAGATGGAGAAAGGCCAACATAGCTCGCACACCATAGCATCTATTAATAGACCTGACTCCCTGTTGCAATGTCAACTGTAACATTAATCCTTGTTTTAAATCATAGTATCTCAAATAGCAGCTGCTACTAGCTGTACAGTTCTCTTTCAGTTTATATCAGAGAGCCCAATGGAGTCTTTTGAAGGACCTCGTCAGGTTAACAGGGCTAACTTACTACAAATCCCCACTGGAAATGACTGCCCTTCAGACGACGAAGATGTTAATATTGACATTAAACTTCGTTTCTCCCCATGTCCTCGAAGAAAGAATTCTTCAGCTTCAGAGGAAGAGGAGGCAGATATTCCCACCAACATCTCAAGAAAAGTTTCATTTGCGGATGCATTTGGGTTTGATCTTGTGTCTGTTAAAGAATTCGATATCTGGGAATTTCCTAATACAGGACAAGAAAATTATATAGAAGATGAAGTTTTCCCTCAGGATGACTATTTTTTCTCTCAGCAGTTTACATTACCTGCTTCTCAAGAAGAACTTTTACAAAAAGTGCGAGAGCAGAAAGTAGTGTTGGAGTCAGTCGTTCTCCTGCCTGGGATTACCTGTATGAACGGCATTATACGAGTCCTCAATGTATCCTTTGAAAAACAGGTGTATGTTCGAATGACATTGAATAACTGGCTCAGTTACTATGACATCCTCGCAGAGTTCATGCCTAATTCTTGTGGTAGTGAGACGGATCAGTTTTGCTTTAAGATTTCTTTGGTGCCTCCTTTCCAGAAAGATGGAGTTAAGGTGGAATTCTGTATCCGCTACGAGACATCAGTTGGTACCTTCTGGGCAAACAATGATGACAAAAATTACACACTGATTTGTCACAAGAAAGAAACTGTGCCCAAGGTGGATAATAAATCCCAGAAAGGGGTTACAGATAGGAGTCTTAAAGGCTGCTTAAAGACAACACAAAGCAGGTGAGGCTACACTTTAATTGTTGGTAATTTAGGATAGAGCTGGCTAATTCTGACTTTCTATGTGTGCTTACTTGAGTCAAGACTGCCCATGTTATTTTCTTCTTTTTTACTTTTTTTTGGTAAATGAAAAATTAGACCAAGATTTTGTTTCAGTAAAGTGTTTGTATATATCAACCAGTGATTTTCTGCAAGCAGATTAGTTTAGATAATAATTTTATGCATGGCATTCATTTGAAAAGTAGTGTGAGGGTCTATAAACCCTCGATGCACTGTGTACCAATTCTGATCTCTGTACTATAGAAACTGAGCTGACGTCAATGGAATTTTGATCCAGACTAAGGTAGCTGTTCAGTTAAAATAATTTGCATCCATTTCCTTTGTAAGTAAAATTTAAAAGCAAAACAAAATCAGGGTTTTCACACAATTTATTTCATGGTTCTTTCTCTACATGCAATTATTAAGTCAGAAATGGTACTTGTGGGTCATGAAGCAGAAGTGGATAACTTAGGGAAGAAGCCAGCAATTAAAATAGCTGATACAAACTTTTCTGCATGTGGTTGGGCTATTCTGCAAGTTGTATATTAGGGGTATAAGTCCTTTTCCCTGCCACTGGTTCATGCTTCTGTTTCACAAATGGTGAAATGAAGTATGTTTTATAAGAC
This sequence comes from Euphonia xanthogaster, assembly GCA_034509185.1. NCBI lineage: Eukaryota > Metazoa > Chordata > Aves > Passeriformes > Fringillidae > Euphonia > Euphonia xanthogaster. The sequence goes on from JAYDZK010000056.1 coordinate 25,016,216, forward strand.
AGAATCAGTAATATATTAAAGAAAAAATGTATAGAATTTATCTACTATATACTACACTGTTCTGATTAAATATAGACAAGTAATATGTTAATTATAAAGTGGCAGTTGTTAACTTATACTTTAATTGCATATAAAGAGAGACACTTAAGAATAGTCACTTCCGTTTTCCTAATGTTTTTAACTATGTTCTTTCTGTTAGCAAAACAATGTTGCATGCAAAAATCTAATTCTCATTTATTTTCCTCCCCAAATTTGCTATAAATCAGTTGGACTTCTGCAGAATTAAATCTGTATTTTACATGCAATGTCCTTTTCAATACTTAGATGCCAGAACTAAGTTAATGTTGTGGTTTTGAATTTATGTTGGGGTTCTAGTTCCCATACTCTTTCCAAATAAGATGGTACTGTTTGATTTTGCTGGTGCTCTTCCGCTGGACTGAAGTGGTAGGGAAGGTGGAACAGAGCTGCAGTAGTGGTGAGAGCTTAAGGAGAGAGCCAGGGCTTCCTCTGTGCCGAACCTTCGTTCCCAAAACCAGACTTGCTGCGCTGGGAGCTTCTGCCAGCCCTAATCACACATTGGCCCTGTGAGGAGAGGTGCACAATTTGGCTTAGGGCTTTCATCAACACCACAGGCTTTGCCCAAGGTCTGGTTTATAGCCAGTCCACAAAGCTCTCATGACAAGTATCCTTTGGGCCAGCTCTGGAGCCCTCATGATGATACTTCCATGAAGGAACATCCCAATATGTCAGAGCAGAGGGAACGATGCTTTTACATGTCCTGTGATCAAATCCTGACATTTGTGTCTGGTTTTATACATAATTTCTGTGTTTTAGGAGTGTCACATGACCCATTCTGGATGAGTAGGATAGCCCGAGATGCCCTGCCGAAGGGCTGTGATATCAAACACCATAGGCATGTGCAGGCAGTATGACTCCAGCCTGAGATGAGGTTGCTCACAAGGAGCAGATGATGGACATGGAGAGCTGAGTCTCAATTTAGTGAGCCATGGGCTTCCAGATGGTTTCAGGAATAACTTGAAAATTTAGGTACCATTGACATCTAAGGTCAAAGGACTCCTGCAGGTTTAATTCCCTAAAGTTTCTCATGACATGCATAGTGCTAGCAAAAGCTGTAGAAGCCTTCCTTCTGGGGGATATTCTTTTATATGGATATACTAAATGATTTATAGGTAAGTCAGACAGAGAGCTGTTTTAAAAAATGGGAAAGGAGATAACATGTCTTCTTCTCAATATAAAATTACTTTGTCTCTAATCAGACTTTAAAAGTTGTCTCCCTCTATGTTAGACTGAAGAGGAAAGCATCTGTATGCATATGTTTATACATACATGTATATGTATGTATGTATGTATGTATGTATGTATGTATGTATGTATACATTTATGGGTATATATTTGTTCATATAGACACATATACACATGTATGTTAAAATATTTAAACCAAAGTGGTCAGATTCTTGTCTACATTAGGATCTACTACACATTTCTGTCAAACAGTTAATAACCATGCACTTTCAAGACTCTCTTTAGTGGCAGAAAAATGTACAGAGACCTTACAGTAAATGCAAAAATGAGCTGCAAGTATCTTTGGAATATTGTTTCAGTGGTCACCAAGGCTTCTGAAAGACAGTTCTGGCAGTATGTAGTCCAGGACTAATTTTATGCTACAGGGACTTCTTTGAATTCACAAGAATCACAGCTTTTGCCAGTGTAAATGAGGTCAGCATCAGGGTCTTTTGTTTCAAAAGAACTAAGATGCCAACTTCCATTGCTCACTTGTTTTTCAAAGTGTCTTTGTACATGTTGCCCCTTTGAGTGAGGAGGAACACCCTGCAGACATCTGCAAAAGTACCTCATTATTCTCCTTCAGACCCTCATTAAAACTCCTTTGCTTTGATATCCTGAAAAAAACCACAAGAAAAACAAACCCCCCAAAATTGGCAAAGTGAGGCTGCTGATGTGCTGTTACTCCTTCATCTTGCATTGAGAAGTGCTGCCCATTTACCAGCTCTCCTCCACCAGCCCATCTCTTTCTCTCCTCTTACTTTTAGTTTGGATGATAAACTCTGCAGCATTTATATGTGCTATGCTGGCTGGTTATAGAACATTTAGCAAAGTGGGGGAGTCCTCAGACATAACCAGCTTGTCCTTGAAGTTGCAGCATTGCAAATAGATATAAGTAAAAGCAACTTTATCTATGATCCTCACAATTAAGTGACAGGTAAGGAATATTGCTATCCATATCCATGAGTTGGATATCTTAAATTAAAGATTTCTTTATAGCAATCTGAAAGAAGGATAATTTTAAAGGACACTCATTTAGGACTCAGTTTCAAATTTAGAAACTTGTAATAACATTTTATTTTTTTTTTTTACTCTTGGCTCTGAGATATTTATTCTTTCTCTTAAAATGTGCAATTTACCTATGCAGTTATAAAATAAGACAGGACAGGATCATGGTTTTTAAGCAGAGAGTCTGATCCACTTTAGGGCATACTTGTCTGGCTCATTAAATGTCATTAGCAAGGATTAGTTGTGTTAGTTAAGTGAGAGGAATAATATTCACTTTCAGAGGAAGTTACTGGGAAACACAATAATGTGACTATTTCAAGTTACGCTTAAGAGCATGATCCAGGACTAAGATGAGTGAAGGAGGCTAATAGGCTGAGTTCTGGCACCATTATTAAGAAATAAATTTTTAAAATGAACTTAACCCTCAAAAGTTGCCCCTGAAAAAAAATTATAGTAAAAAGCTGTCGGAACTCAGGACACGCCTTTGGGAGTCCAGAGTTGCCAGGACCCCTGCCGGGGGGCTCAGAGACCCTGGCACACAGCCCAGAACACCAGTGGGTTTGATTATGAACCATGGAGCA
>JAYDZK010000056.1:25019206-25068339 GCA_034509185.1 Euphonia xanthogaster
TGATGTTGGCACTTTTAGATTGGTTTAGAGTAGAAACTCACTGTCTAACATAGGTGATAGGTATTGGAAAATAATTGCAAACATGCTACACGTAGCTTTTAGTATATAAAGATAACACCGCCCCGGGGGCAGGCAGACTGCCTCTGACTGTCTTGCTGAGCGGACCTCGGCAGGACAGGAGAAAGGATTTTATAGATAAGATACAATAAACAACCTTGAGACCGAGAAATGAAGAGCTCTGACTCCTTCTTCAAGCACCGGGCTGGGAAAAGAGACTTTCGAACTTTTCTCGCGGCCACTCTGACCAGCTAGAGACCCCGACAAAAAGCAAAACTGCATCAAATAATTAATGCTGAAAACTGTCTATATTTGGATATTCAAAACCACATCACTTTAAAGTCAGCCTCTTCATTTCATGTTTCATTTGCTTTTGCTTCCATGTCTAGGTATGAACCAATAGTCTTCTCTTAAAGTTTCATGAAGTATTTGGTTCTAGCTGTATTTTAACATTCTAAAATTATTTCCTCATAAACTTTAACAATTTTTGTGGTTTCAAAAGCCTTGAAAGCATGCACAGGGACAAAATACAGTTTGGAAAAATAATGTTTAAATTAATTAGTTTATGCTTGAGTCTATGTAAAAAGTGTTTGCTTAACTTGTACATAGTCATAGATATACTTCAGGAGAAAAACTAAAATTTTAAGACACACTGGAAGAGGCAAAGCTTCTACTAGTAAACAGGCCTAATTTCCATCCTATTTATATAAATATATACACATTAAATTTTTTTATTTAACTATATATACAAGTCAGAAAAATGTAAATTAATTGCATCAGCTCCACTCTTTTCTCTTTTTTTGACTCTCATGCTTTTGGGATACGGATAATGATTCTGAACGTGAATTCGTCCCAGTCCTCAGATTTAGATCACATGATTTTATTGTGGACACCAGGCTCCTGCATTGGTCTGATCAGACAGGAGCTGGTTGGCTGCTTTGTGAGGCAGACTCCTGCAGATCATGCTGAAAGGTGCAGAGATAGAAGCCATGGAAGCCATGTCTCCTGTCACTGGGGGTGCTACATCCCATTTCTGTGCTTGGCCTTGCTTTGCCATCTGTCAAGAGCAAAAGTGACAGCACCAGGAAAGTGGCTGATAAGCATGAGAATTGTTTTACAGGAGGGTATAATATTTGGACTCCTGTCCTCTGACAAGGCTAGTAGTTTTGTCACAACTGTAAGTTATCCCCCCTTAGCTCTCTGAGCCCACAAAATATCACTCTGAACTGATCCACAAGAGTATCACTGTGATCCAGCTGATATTGATCCTATGCTTTTTTTTTGTAATTGCTGAACTGCACCTTTTTTGGGTAATTGTGCATCAATTTCCATTCCTCCATGATGCCACTTTAAAATACAACACTGAATAGGGCAATGGCTCTTACAGGAGCCTGCTCTATGAGCCCAATGAGAAAGATGAGATTAAAACCCGTGTCTATGAGCTGGCAAAGCCAACTTTGACAGCATATATGCTGAATGGTCTCTAAGAAATTGTCAGTGAGAATTTTTCTTCTGTGCATAAGTACCTTTCCTTCTTCAGCTGCTGATCATCTCCTTTCTGATGGGAGGCAGAGGAAGTAAAAGTTGCTGAAGACGCAGCTTGGCAGGACTGCACTGTGCTCACTGTGCTCTGTCTTCCCAGGCAGATGGCAGACCAGTGCCTAGTTGTGCTGAGAAATGCAGTTTTGCTCCTCTTGGCCTTTCCCACAAGCTCATGGTGTGATTAAAAAAAAAAAAAATCAAAGGCTTCTGACAAAGATGTTTGGAAATAATCTCTCCCTCACTTTGCTATGAAGAACAACTGTATCATTCCCATCTGGTCCATTTGAAATATGGCATTTAAATTACATTCTCTTTTAATCCTTGTTCTTTTGATTGTGTGTCACCATAATCAGGAAGGGAAAAGAAGAGCTGGAAAGGTGTTAAAATACACATCTTCTTTGTGTACCTCTGTTTAATCTCAAGGTTGTTTCTGGCATTTTAAGTCATGAGTTACATCTTGATCAGCATACAGATATGGGATTTGACTAAAGTTTATTACTATTAATAGGAAGTGACTGCAGTCACTGTTTTTACCAGAGAGCAGCTGCTAGAGAAGCTATCCATTCACAGGGAGCCAGCTATGAGGAACACTCCTCTCTCTGTGTTTAATGTGACTTAGTATTATTCTCAGTATTTTTCCTCCTGGTCATTGTCAGCCTTTCTCAGTCGTAGGATTAGGTAGGACTGGCACCAAAATAAGACTTTTCTACGTACTTGAAAAACATGATTATCAGGGACACAGGATAATTATTTAAGGTGCTCTAAAATATATTATTCATCCAAGTGGGATAAAAGCAAGCTGTGGAACTGAGTTTCACTCAGCATTAGGAATGCTTCTTAACAGCAACTCAAGGATTATCTTTTGAGGGAATTGCTGCAGCCTTACTCTCCAAAGTAATTCAAAATAAGCTAAAATAAACCACTTGAAAAATATTATATAGAGAACAATCCTACTTGACCAGAAACTACAATCAATGTTTCTTTTCTGTCTGTTTTATCATATTATTTCAAAATCTGGGCATGTATACTATTTGAAATATGAAACTTATTAAATAGCCTGAAGATAGATATTTAGGTTAATGGCTTAAGTCTTTGAATGCTATCACTGAAGTGTTAAAGAAAGAGGTGGAAGATATGGATTAGAATGGCATGCACAGACAAATAGACACATTCTTCCTGTACTTATGGTCTCCTAATTAGAGCGTACCTGAAAGCTGAAAACTGTCACACTTTTGCTGTTGGTGGTTGTAAACTGTGCCACCCATCTGCCATCCATTTATTGCACTAGAAATATTTAAAGAAGCTTCTAAAACTCAAGGGAACACCACATGAAAATAACATGTTGTTGTATTGACAATCCTAGCATAGTGTTTACGCTGGAATTTATTAGTTTCAGTGGTTTCTTGTTCATTTCCATGATCTACTTTAGAAACTGCTCTCACCAATGCTACAGAACAGAAATTTGTGTTCTATTGTGTGGTAAATATTGGTTGCTATAAAGCTTTTTTTTTTTAATATGATTTCATGCAAAGTTGTTTGCATGAAATCATATAAAACCAGTGCTCTGTAATCTGGGTGTCCTTTCTCCGCCATGGTAAGTACTTGTATTATCCATGCATTGCTTGGCTTTACACTTGTAAGATTTTTTTTCAGTTACTACAATTTCATCAGCTTATTTAAATATACCAATACTGTAACACTACTATGGCTGACTCTTAGAACTTTTAAATTCAGCAACTGGCTTGATCCTGCAATAGACGTAATAAATAATTTAATGAACATCAGGAGTCTCACTGAACTTTGTAAAATTCTTCATGTGTAAAACTATCCTTGAATGTTAATATTTACAGGACCAGATGCTCTTTCAGATTGCTGGTTAAGGACCTTTGGAAAAATAGAAGTACATTGCTAAATTAACTCCTGTATGTTCAATGATTCTTTTGTTTAGGAAGATATCTATTTTGCAAATTGAACCAGGCTGTAAATGACCATTTCAATTCTCTCTCCTGTCCACCATTCAGGCACTAGAGTTCATAAATGTTCAGTTGGAAAAAAAATTGTTCCATTACATTCAACTTGACTCTTCTAAATGTTAGTCTTGAAAAGATGTTTAAAGTTAGTGCAACATTAGCTGAGAGCACTGGAGTCATATTTAATCATTGCAATGACTACCAGTGTCATCTGAGCTGTTTATTCTGATTATGAACTTTAAGCTGTGACCCAGTCCCAGCACCTCAACTCTGACATTGAAGCAATAGATTCAGCTGCAATTTGGTCCAGAGAACCAATTGCCCATGGTATTTTTAATATAAAATGTGGATTATCTTCTCATCTACAAAAGGTGGGAAAAATGATCCAAACAAATATTTGAAAGTTAAATGAAGTCCCTGCCTTAGGGCAAAGGAGAGGGTAAGACCTTTTAAACACAGTGGGAGAATGTTAGAAGTGGCTATTTGATCTCTAGACCTTCAGTGACACACACAAGAAGTATTAGTTGACATGCCAAAGCATAATAGGGGGCTTAGTTTTCTGAGCATCTTTCCACTCTCCTCCTGATTAGTGAAACCAGCTGATACTCTAACACCAAACCTCAAGATTTATTACTGCTGGTTACTAACTGTAGTCCTAAAGGCCACTGAGCTACACAATTGAGAGGGAACTAGGCAAAGCTGGCAGGTTTTTCTTACCTTGCACGCAGGTGTACCAAGTGGATTGGCATTTACATTTTGTTTTGATGCGCAATTGTTGTCCCTGCAATAACCTTTATAGATGCTGGATGATAAATATAAGATTTGCTAGGCTGAAACACTTCATATTGTGGTAGAGGTTTTGGGAGTTTGTCGGTCTCTGCAGCTACCCTAGTAAACCTGAACCAGTGTCTCCTAGGTTTTTGCAGTGTCTTCTTGATAGAAATATTGATACCTATCACACAGCTGCCTTCTTGCTGTGTGGTAGTAAACATGTGAAAAATGAAAAAAAAGGTTATAAAAGTCTCTTGTCATGATGACACCTGGGATTTTCATCCTGTTGAGATACTTACTGAATTTACAATTGCTTCCTGAGATTTAGATCATAGTTTCCTCTCTTAAGAACAACTGTCTAAGGTTTTGTTTTTGTTGTCATCCTTTCTGTTTTCCTGCCTAGGAGTGGTATCTGTGTCTTAGTCTCACCTGACTGCCATCTATCTCTCTACAGTCTGTCTAAGGCACTTCCCACCTTCTTGTATATGTGCCTCAGCACACTGCAGGCAGCCTCTTGGAAAATACTCTCTTCTGACACACCAGAAAGAGACTCCTTCTTCTCTATTTTTCCTCTGTGAGATTCAGAAAAAGACCAGAGACAACATAGCTTAATGTTTTTCTCCTCTCAGATTTATCCAAAATAGACACAACTTGAAAGTTTCTTTCCTCCAATATTTTAAAGCAGTGGGGGAAAAAAGCACAAGAAGAACACCAGCCCCAGCTCTTTTCTACAAAACCATTTTAATATTTGATCATACCTCTTCCAGACAAAATAGTGACCTATGAAGCATATCCTCTCACATTAGGCCAAGCCTAGCCCTCAGAAAACTTGACTGCTCACTCACCTTTTCCTCTTTTTCAACAGCTTGGCCCTGGAGGTAGATATCCAAATAGAAAAGTCCTGCATTACTAATTCACAACAGATCTCTCAGTAGACTTTCTAACACTTCCCTGGAGGATCTCTTGGAAAGAGGTTCTCTTTTTATGAAATACTTAGCCTATTCTATCAGAGGACTCAATGAATTTTCTGACCAAGCTGTATGTAAAACAGGTGTGTAACACTTCTGAACAGGTACTGCTTCAACATGGCTACATGGACATCACAATAAGGTACAACAATCATGACAGAGCTATGGAAGGATCTGAATAAAGTGAGAATGTTCCTGTTTATACTTGGTATAGCTTAATTTGAGGTGTAACTGACTTCTTATGCAATGGGCTCTTCTGCAGTCTTTGTAACTATAGTTATGAGATTTGGGGATAGACAGTGCTATATTAAAGGTTTGAGCCTGGCACCAAACTGGTGTTGAGCTCCTGGTTCAGGCTGGCACTAAAATCTTCAAATGGACAGGTATACATCTATATTTAAAAAAAAAATTGTATGAATGTTTTGCTATTAAAACTCAAGGTCTTTTTTAATGAGCTAGAAAATAAAGACTAATTTCTTGGGACTTTGTTTGCTTTGAGGCAATGATTATTCTCATCCCAAGTCAGGCCAATGCATTTTGTTCTGTGCCACCCATGTCCCTGCTTCAATCATAAACTAAGACTGAAAAATGAAAATATTAGTAATTGGAAAATATAATCCCCTGGATAACACCAATCCAATAATCTTAATAAAAATAGATTTATTACAAACATTGTCTGAATCCTACTGGGAATTATCTTTGCAGAAAAAATGCTTAAATTCCCTCACAGCTACTCTCTTGATCAATTGTCCCCCTTGATACTATTAATCATAATACCATATATTGCTTATTCTGAACATCTTGTTCAGCTTCACTTTCTAAACTTCTTTTCTACTTTCTCTTTGTGTAGAAGTTACTGACAGTCCTTTATTGTCCTCTTTCAGGCTCACCTTTTCTCCTCTTCTGGTAACAGACCCTTTTCTTAGGTAAAAAGACAAAAACTAAGGGGTATTTCCTCAAGGTGGAGAAATACCACGGGTTAATATTGTCTTCCTCAAAATTCAAACATTTCAGTGAAGGTTCTTTGTGGTTCTGTTTTCATTCAAAATGCTTGTGAAGTTTGCTTGCCTGACTCTCCTGGATGTGAAGTCTTCCATTCCCAGGGTAGTTTCCAAACAGCAGCTGCAGTGCCAGCCTCCTTTGCCATGCCAGGCAGCAAATGCCCTCACCTGCTGCTCTAACAATGAGTGCACCACGCCATCTCCTGCCTCTGTCCTCTGCTTCCCGACTATCAACAAGGAAGCTAATTAGTGTCAGTCCCACTTGTTGGGTGACACCTATTTACTAGGAACTAGGTTGAGCCTTCTCTAGCACTGCTGGTAGTTGAAGGTCATATAAGAAAATCAATCTTGCCTAGATTCACAATCTAGGGGGGTCCTGTTTTACATACAGCTTCATTTTAATGGGATCAGCTGTAATGGCAGTGTTTAAAATATTATTCAGTTATTTCGGCTTAGTGTTCACACAGCTCTTCATTTATAGATGTTGATTTTGTCTGCAGTTTTTGCTTCTGAATCATTTCCTTTGTGGTCTCAATCAGTTTTGAATCTAACATAATTTTAATTTATGATTACCTGCATTGTTTACATTAAATTATTTTTCTGTTGTGCTTCTATTTTTTAAATACCTCTTGAAATAAAATAATCACACAAACAGAAGGCCATGATACTGCCACACATGACATATAATAACAGTGTTATGGTTCAGGCACACGACATCTGCACAAGGAGGGATCATTTGAAGCCAAAATGGGAACTGGCCATATTTCAGGTAAAGCCACCTGAGAAGTCAGATTTCAGGAGTGTCCATTAGGAGCCGGGAATTGAGGAATGGTACTGGCTCTGTGCAGCCACACTGCTCTGTCCAGGCTTGGTCTGTCTCTAATTAGTGAGGCTGTTGGCTTCTGCTGTACTTAAGGTCTAGTTCCCAGCACTCTGCCTTGAGTTTTGGAAACAGGCATTTATTTCAGCCTGAGGATGCAGCCACTGCCCAGGCCCACAGCTCTGCCACCTCCCCAGCTCTGCTCCCCAACACCTCCCTGAACTTCAGTGCAGCTCCATTAAATTCCAACACAGCTCTGACACCCCTACCTCATATTAAGATCTCCTTTTTTAACAGTATGTAAAAGCCTGAAAACGACCTAGAGCATTTCCCTGAAAAGCGTTTTAGACGACTACTTAGTTTCCTTGCAACTTGCTTTCAGAGCCACTTTAGAGCTTTTTCCAGCTTCCCCTGACTAATGGGTTTGGTAGTTTAGAGCTCACACAGGCTGCTCACACCAACTGCCCTTTGTTCTGCTGCTCATTTTATCCTCTCTTCTAAACCCTGGGAAGACCCTTCCCTGTTCTGATTTGATGTGCCCAGTACCTCTGTCTTCTTGGACAGCTGTAATTCTGTGTCCAGTTGTTTAGTGCTCTCCCTAGGGTCAAATATTAGAATTTTATTTCATTTTCTTTTATCCTTTTGGCTTGTCTCTTAAAAAAAACCCAAACAAACAGAGGACTGCTTAATATTCTCAGGCACTAATGTCATCTTTCTTGCATTTTCTTTATATATATCACAGGTTATTGCAAGACATCCTCTCGTAGGGTGCACATCTTTTTTTTTTTTTTTAATGCACCCTAATCTTCATACACTCCAAGTCTGGTTTGAATTACTGAAATTCTTTAGCAATCATAGCAATAACCTTTTTCTGTATTTAGATTATTTCTAAGAAAAAAATATATTCCCTTAATTTCTGGCAAATTCTTATCAATACCTTTATATACAAGTTGCTCTAAAGATTAGCTATTCTTATCTAATTGTTTCTTGGAGTTTAAGACTGTCTCAGCAGGAGTTGCTGAGGGATGAAACTTCTAATGATGATTTAAAGCAGTGAAGTGTGTAGGCTGAAACTGAAATAATTATTGCTGTAACCCTCTAAGCACCCCACGTTCCTCAAGAGAAAATACTTTGTTCAGAACAGACCCTGAACAACAAAATGCGAAGAAAGTAAAATAAAAAAAGAACCTCCAACCCTTGAAGCAGCATGATAATTTAGAAATAGAATCCGTATAATGTGTAGATGTTCTCAACAACTGCTCACAAATGCATCAGACATCACAATTAAAAGGAAATAATAATTATGGCCCCATTCTAAAGTATGGAATATTCTATTCCATTCAATAAGTCATGAACACTTTAAAACCATCAGTGTAATCTACAAACCTATATTTACAACATTAAACTGGATGTTCTGCCTTTTCAATAACTGTCATCTCATCTCTATTATTTTCACCTCAGACTCTAATTGTTTCTTTTATAGGAGCTAACCTACCAGTGTCCTTGGCAGTACAGTTTATGGCTCATGCATTTACAGTAATTGTTTGGGCAATTTGCCACACAGTATAACAATCTTCACATCACAATCAGTTTTTATAATAAACAGCATTAGTTGTGAAAAATACAAGTGATGCATGATTCTTATGGTAGATAAAGGGCACTGAAGATGCCCTTTAGAAAAAGAAAGGAAAACGCTCAAGCCTTGAACTACTTGAGAAAAATACTGGTGTCACAATAGAGCTAATTAATTTGATGGTACAAACAAGAGGGGGAAAGGGCCTTGCATTCATTAGTGTCAATTCCAAATGAGAGCATACCGTTCATAAAAATAATATTCTGCTTTCATTTAGATGAAATATGCAGGTAAACAGATAAGAAACACCGGGTCTGGCAATAACAATGATTTTTCTCCTTAGCTTTATCAAGGCTCTTTCTTTTCTACAGACGCAGGGAGCTCAAAGCCTGGGCAGATACAACTTACAGGTGGAACTCTGGAGAAGGCCAGATCCTACTGCCCACCAGCTGGTTGGCTCCAGTGAGGCCAGCACTGCCAGGCACTACTGGGCACTGGAGCCTCTGTGCATAGTACAGGTCTGCTCCTGGGAAGATGAACATGCACTTTATGGCTTCTCTCCATAGCACGCAGGTGGTGGCACATAAACGTGTCTCACTGCACGCGTCTCTGCTGCAGACGTTTTGTGGCCTCTCAGTTTTCAAGAGTCCTGAAATAGGAGCTCAGGCACTGATCACTGGTGAGGCCATTGGACACACCTCCAGCAGGCAGGCAGTCTTCCATGTTAGAAACTTTCCAGAGGAAAAATAATATATTTGCCCTCTTAGGCCAGATAATTACACAGACAGGTAATTCTCAGCCTCCTTGTCATCTGCACCCCACACCAGGGACCCTGGGTGGTGCTGTGGCTCAGCCAGGAAAGGCCCCAGCAGGCACAAGGGTGGCTTCAAGCCAGGGCTGTAGCTCCTCTTCCTGAGCTCAGCTGTGAATTCCCTGGCAGCCCCAGGGCCTGAGACTAAGGCCTGCATGTGATAATAAATTGTGGAGTGGTTGTGTTCTCTAACTATAACTTAAAATTCTGAGAATGCAGATATCAGTTTAGATCGGTAGAGAGACTTGTCCCTGTTGTGAGTTTTGAGCTGAGCAATATGGAGGCAAGGAATGAGTTTGTCTTTACTTATTAAACATTTAGTTCATATATTCAGCCAGTGAGGTACAATAAAATTAACTATGGAGACACCATCACAAAAGAAGTCAAAGTCTACACTTCAAAGGTCCACATCAGGATCCTTGGTGGCTCCCAAACCAGAATGAAGCTTTTTTTTTCCTTATTTTTTCTTTTTTTCTTTTCTTTTTATTTTTTATTTTTAATAGTACCAAGGGTTTTTTCCATTCTTGCATTTTTCTCTCAGTGTGAATTGGTTTTGGAAATATTTTCTCCCCTCTCCAACTGGTATTTTAGGACCAATACAAATAGAGCAAGATTTTAAAGCAAGCCAACTGCTATGGGGGTTATGTTAGTAAAAAAATACCTTGAATTCTTATTCTTCTGAGCCTTACAAACAATTGAATAGAACTTTAAAGCTCTGCTTAGAACTTTACACATAAATAATCTTTCTTAATCCTTTCCAAAATTCCTTTTTCCTGAGAAATTCATTCTTGTTGCATGTTTGTGGATTTTGAATGATATTGCATACAATACTATTGAATTCTATACTTACCTGTGTAAAACCCTTTCTCTAGTTTCTCACCCAGGTCTTCAAGACATTTTTCAGGCTTTCTGCTTTTGATATGTAGATAAACATTTTAAAATATGGGGTTTTTTTGTTGCTTGTTTAAATGCAGATATTTCCTTCTCTACTTCTTCCTGAAATTACTGCTGCTAATGATACAAAAATAACCAAACTAAGCTGCCCGCCCTTCCCTCCCCATATTCCCTTTCCCAGCTCTGTAGCATTACAGTTCTGTGCAGGATTGCCTGCACGGCTCCTGTGACAGCTCAAACATGAGTACTTAACTGCTCTAATTTACTTTTTGCTCTTCTGCTTCTCAGTAAAGCACTGCTGACACATGTAACTACTTCATTTCGGGGATCTCGCATGTTGTTTACATCCCAGTGGCATCATTCTTCAGCAAGGCTGGCTATTTTTGCCACTAGATCCAAAAGCACTAGCTGTATTGAAGGTTGCTGCTGTATGAGGCTACTTTTAGGCTTAGGAATCTGTCCTGAAATTAAAATGTAGCTATGGTTTGGTTAACAACTTCAGTCTTGTCAGCTCTTTTCATGAGGATGTTTTAGCTTCACCTCAACTTCAATACATTCAATTCTACCTTCAGGGTAGAATTTTGATTTGGTTTGATTTTGAATCTGCAGTAAAATCAGAAGCATGAAAGAATCCACAAAACCTAAGACTATTTTTAAATAAAATAGTGTTAAAAACTTTTTTCCCTTTTACATATTTTAACTAAATATTTGAGAAATACATTCTTTGAATACTTTAACAACCTCATACCTCTCTGAATTTCAGACTAAATAATATTATCCCACGTTTTCTTTTAAATATGAGATAGTATAAAATTGATCAGGTTGCATTAATTTCAGAGTTTTTCAGACACATTTTCATCTCTCCATACTCCATAATCCAACAATTTTAGCCTTTTCTTTCACATTTTAAAAAATAAATATCATATGATTTAGATAGTAAGATCTAGCATAAGTGGATATAGCACAGAAGAAAGTGACTGGTACCGTGAGTACCAAACATACAGACACAACTTTAGCCAAATATTGGTGTGTGAATTAAAATCATGACAAGATGTGATAAACCCCACTCATTATGAAGTAGCTTGTTATTCCTGGCCGTAGTCCCAAACCTATTTCAGGCCAGACCAAAACACCTCCTGCCCCATAGTTAAAAATCTTGGAAGCATAACTCTCAGGGCATATAGCTGCACAGGAGCATTTGAAATAGGGCTGGACTGGGCTGTGACTATGGGATCATGAAATCTTATTCCCTTGGGAAATGTGTTGCATAATCTCGTTCACAAAAATATATTCCTGTTTTCACACTTGAAACAGTTCCTTCTCAGTTTCTTGTGTCTGATACACTGATAAACTACAGGATATACTTTTCTAATGCTTACAGATCTTCCTTTAAGTTTTCACAACAAATGTTTCTGTGAACTCTTTATAATAATGCATTAACAGTCTTGCTGGTTTTTTTGTCTTTTGAGTATTTACCCCTTTGCTGTATCAATAGAGGGCATTTATTAATCCTCTTGGACTTTATTTTTTTATGCTGAAAATAGAACTACTCAATCTGTCTCCTTCATTAAAATAGATTTTTCATCCTGCCAGTCTTCCTCTAGTCCTCTTCTGAATATGTTTTAGTTTGAATCAATCTTTCTTGGACATTTTAGTCAAACTTTCTAGAGGAGTTCTTATTGGTGCCTGGTGCCACAACATGAACATTTCTTGGAAATCTTTCATAACCAGGACTACCTTCCCTGAGACATTGCTGCTGAACTTAGTTTGCCTTTATATCACAGTGTCTATCTCATCTCGCACCACTGGCCTGGAAATGGTTTCTGGCAAAAAACCCTCCGATTTTTCTTGGTCACCTGTTTCTTCCAAGTTCTAAAGCCTAGTTTTGTGGCATAAACTCTTTCTAGTCCCTAAATGTATAACCTGACACTTTATAATTTTGAACTTCATCCCTTATCTATTATTCTGATCCTCCAGGCCACCGATTTCTTTCAATCCTCCTCTGTGTTGGTGATGTCTCCCAACTTCCTCTCTACCACGGATTTAATTTAACTGTGACTTCTTGTGCTTTGGTCTGTAATAACATGACTGAGTAAGTCTGATTACATGACTTGTCCTCTCTGATTCCCCAGCAACGCCTGCTAGCTCCAAGCCCAGCTCCTGGGACCCTGCTTGGCACCGAGCCCCTCTCCCACCGCCCAGCTCTTATGCTCATCTCCCTCTTCTCTCGTTTAATTAATAAATTTCCCATGTGGCTGCACAACAAATGCTTTAATGAAGTCCAGATAAATGATTTTTAGACAAGGGAAATATAGTAATCTTATCAAAGACAGATATTATCAGGTGAGTCTGGCATTTTTATGCCATTTTCCATTTATCTATATTTCTGTTCTCATTTTTGTTTTAAGTCTATTGTGAAAACTTTTCAAAGACATCTGGGCCTGTAGTTGCCTTGACACTATTTCTCTTCTTTTTCCTAAATATAGCTTCTATTTTTCAACTCTTCTGATATTGTTATAGTATAGGACCACTTGAATAGACCTGAATAGCAAAGGTTTTAAATGAATATGTATTTTCCTCTGTTGAGTGTCTCATATTTGGATTGGATATTATCTGTTTCTCTTAATTGGAGCATATTTAAACAACAAGTTCTGCTCCCGGACTGCATGAAATAATTTAATTTTCTAAATTGCTGCTCCTGTCATTTATGCCCTGCAAGATTTCCCATCCTATAAGAATCTGCCCCACCATTAGCACGATGGTAGAAGAATTTATGAGAAGTCTTTTGTTTGTGGGATCATATATAGATTATCTGAAATTTTGCAGAAACCTCACTTCTAAAAAATTCTTATTTAACTTAAAAGGGCTAGTTCAAAAGCCTTGACCTGAGTTTATTCCAACCCTTCATAAGTCAAAGAAATATTGTTTATTGGCTAATTTTTTTCTTGTCACAGATATTTTCTGTCTACTCTTCACATCTTTAGGGTTCAAGTTTAACATATCCTCTCTGGGATGCCAATTCCACATAACTTTGAGACTTCTGAACTCCTTCACATAATGTCAGTCACATTTTCAGTCCTCTCAGTCCTGCTAACTAGCCCCTGAACTTCATATTTGTTCTTTCTAAAGCAAAATTATAATGATAACCTGTTTTCAGTCCTGACTTATTTTTATGACTCGATACAAGTGAATGATAATTTCATCAAGAATGAATCATATTCACATAGGTTTTGGGCATTTTAAGCTGGTAAAAATTCAGAAGTTCCTCTTGAACTTTATGAAGATGTGCCCCATTCAGCTGACTGAGAAAAAGCAACAGAGCTTTGCAGGCTTAAGGCTACTTATGCTGGAATGGAATTGCATATTCTGACATAATGGATTTTTTTTCTAGCTAGCGTGGTTGTAAGAATGCCTGGACCACTTAAAAATAAAAGTAAACACTTTTTAATGGAATACAAATGTTTTGTCTCTCATCATGTAGGCAAATTTAGAACATACTTCACAGCAAAGAGCAATAATTAATTCCTGAAACAAAAACTTAATTATTATTCTAATTTAAAATCTCTTCATGGAATTCTGATACTGTGCTAGGACCTTTTCAGAGAAATATGGAGAAAAAATTTACGAACTAGACAAACACCTTCTAATTGTCCCTATTTGATGAAGGGGTTAATTTTTATTGGCTTTTGGGAAGTATTGGAGTCCTTAGGATATACAAATAGGTCTTAGATTGTCCTGCAGTTATATGCATCCATAGCTTCAAAGTATCATTTCTGAAATTGAAGTAGTGATTTAAATTACTTTTGGTTTATGCTCTTTTTGATCCTCAAACGCTGCAGTATCAATATCCTCAATTTAAGCCAATTTTAAATTTCCCCTGAGAATAATTATGTGAGGACAGATATTTCTGATCTAAAATTAAATTAAATAAAATAACTGTTACATTGATATTCCCTGTACTCAGCTATTTGCAGGGCAGGTGTGCACAAATAATGGGCTATAAACCAGAAATCTTTATAAAATTGAGTGCAATAGGAAAGAAATTATGCTACAAGCCCTGTAGTGTAGCTGTGAGGCTGTGTTATCATTGCCATACTTTACCTGTGTTGCTCTTGTGAAAAGAAACTTGTTGATCGGGGCTCCGGATGCTACTAGAACAAAAGTTAAGGAAAAATCTGCTCTAATCACAGCAAAAGTAAAACTGAGGGGCTCAGATCACACATACATTGAGTGTTTGGGTCCCAGCCACTGAAACTCCATAACTACATTCCAGTTTGAATTTAGACTTACAAGGTGAGAGTCATGCAGCTTTAGATAATGGCCCAAGATGTAGGTTCACTTTATGGTCAGTCCCTTTCAGAATTAAAGAAGCACCTTTGTAGGATATGTCACTCCATCTTACTCATGATTCCCACGTTAGAGGGAAGGAATCTCCTTTTGGAAGTGATAATCTCTCACCTTTGATAATAGAGATGATATACAGGACAGCCTGAACACAGATGCTTAGAACAATAAGGCTAGATAAGGTAACATTATCCTGGCACATACCCATAATTATCCATTTTGAAGCATCTTTATACCTGTACATTTAAAGGTTTATAAAATAGGTATTCATCTTTAACATCTTTAGTCAAACACTCACTGTGCCGGTATTTTTATCTTGAAAATTTTTTAATCAAAACAAAAAATATTCACTGCCTAGGTAACACAGGAAACGGGGCAGAATTCCGTTTCTCCTTTCTCCAAGGTATGAAAATTAAGCTAAAAAGTAAGGATCCTTCTTGTACATCCAACTCCATTAGGAGTAGGCCAATCTGCCCTCCAGTTTTCCCCCAAATGTTCTGTATTCTGGTAATCTGGGTAGTTTTTGCATGAATGATGTGCAGTGGGGTTTTTTATCACATGATAGTGTGATAGAACCTGAAAGTGGCACTGCTGCTTGGATGTCACAGTAGTTGCTGTGAACTCTAGCTAGCAGTAGAATAATAAGCTAGATATAGGCATTAACAATTCTCCTTATTCAGGGAATGCTTCTTGAATGAAAAATTCGTCAAATTCTTGTTCCTTTAAGAAGTAGACAAGAGTCCCGTCTAGCAGCAAAAGGTTCCATCCCTGCTTTCCAAGAGTTGTGGCGTCCATATGGCTGAACGCTGTAGGTAGTCAGCTATGTTGAATGAAATGCAGACACTTTAGAATGCTCTTTTTTTCCCCACTGGAAAGCAGTGGAAGGTTTCCTGCTGGGGCCATGTTGTTTTGGGATCATTGTTTTGGGGTGACAATTCAGTTCATGTGTTATACATGTCTTGGCTCCTAATCTGGGGCTTTTGCAGACACCTAAATGTTTTGATGCATCTGTATCGTGGCTAACCCCCCAACCTACACAGTGTCCAGATTTATGGAAGCAGATGAGTGAAAAAGATGCAAAAGGGCAGAAGAAAACTAGGAGCTAGATGTAACACTAAGCCAAGCCTTTGAACAGTAAAAAAAGCCCAACTAACAAACAAAAACCAACCACCCTCCCCAAACCCCTATGTATAAATAATAAGCACAAATGGTTTTACCTTAAAACCTCTTAAAACAGATCAACTCGAAAAGGTGGATCTGCCACATTTTTCAGAATGAAATGCAGATTATAGCAACTACAGGCAAGGGAAAGTACAACTCAGTACTCAGTGTGAGTGGAAGAGTGAAAACCACATGGAGGTTATGCACATACCAGAATTCAAGAGGGACATGACATTCATAGAGATTGCAAGAATATTTAGCACTATTGCAATTAATGGTGAAAAAGAATCCCTGAGAGAGCATTACATCTTGTGCTTAAAGGACAGCTTCTAACAAAAAAATGGCGGAGAGGAAATTTAAGAGGGCAGTGCCAATTACTCCAAGTATTTTCCTACAGCAATTCTACATCTTCCCCTGAAGTATCTGATAGTGGCCAGTGTCAGAGATCAGAGGCAAGACTGGCAAGAGCTTCTGTCTGCTTAGGCTGGCAAACCCTATAAAGACTGTTTTTTAAAAAGTTGGTGACAGTAGATGTCTACATTCTTTTAATAGGGTATAAATTTAGCATCCTCCTTCTGAATTAAGCATTTAGGTGGCAGAGTTAATGTTATATCAATTCAAATGAAAGACACTAGGAGAAAATAGAAGGGGAAAAGATTAATATTTGAAAATTAGAAAGTAATTTTCAGTAACAGAGGTGGACGGCTGGTTGAAAATCACATAAATTAAGACCTACAGAAAAAAAATTCTCCTCATAGAGGAGTCATTAGGAGTGATACAATAATTTACATTTTACATAAGTGACATTCTCTTAACATTTTTTTCCTCTTCCATTAAAAAAATAGATCCCTATAAGCACACAATTCAAACTGCTAGCAGTTCGATTGGTATCAATTGATATTGATGAGGTCTGCAGGCACTCAGCATCTCTCTGTTTGTGTTTTTTGTGTTGAACCTGGCTTTTTTTTTTACAGCCAGCAAAGCAACAGAAAAAATTGCACTGGCTGAGGGGAGCAGAATTCGTTCCTGCTGGCCAGGCATAGTTTAGCAACAGGATTAATACACATGCAGGGAGAATCTTTTGATTTATTTCAGGTAACAAAGATGTCTTTTTCAGCCATCTCTGTAAATATATAAATGTTTGAAAAACACAAGCAAGAGAGAGCCCTGGCCTCTTGAACGCATATATCCTTCCAGACCCTTGCCTGACCCCAAAATTATGCTCTCCTGTCACTGACCCATCTAATCACCTTTGTGCTGCTTTCTCAGAAAAGGCCTGGGAAAACCCATCAGATTTGCAATGTTATCTGAAGGTCAACACATTCTCATTTTCTCAGCCAATTCTTTCTTATGGCCAAGCCTTAATATCAGGTCACTCAAAAAGCACTACATTTTATGTAGCTGTTATTTTCAGAATTTCAAATAGCATTAAAATGTCGTGTAATTAACCAGTAGTCTTTATATTTGAGTCTAAGGGGAATTAAAACAATATTTTTTGCAGAATAACACAAGAAGTTTCTTTTTGTTTCACAGAAAAGAAGAAATATTGTCAACGTCTGATGGTGGCACATGGAATAACTCAAGGACTTCAGGTACAACACCCCGTTTAATTAGTTCTTCCTTACTGCACATGTTAATTAAAAAAAGTGTAACAACCAACATCATGGAAATTATTCAACTGCTTTTTTTTACTCTTCAGACACAAACATCCCAGAAATTGTTTATTCACAAGCAGAAGACAAAGACACGAAAACAGCTAAAGAAAATATAAAAGACAAAAATGCAGAATACAACCAGGGTGATCACAAAGATGATGAAAAAGAATTAGAGTTGCTGGTAAGTGTTATACAATTATATCTACAGTATTAAATGATTTGAATCCATTTATGCTTCAAAGCTGGTGAAATGCCCCCTTTTAACAGAGCTGACTGATGTACTAATTTACAAATGTAAAGCCTTGGTCTGTACTTACACTGAATCTCTAACTGATTCAACAATAGAAGGTTCTTTGATTTCGGTATAGTGCATCAACTTTTTCTGGTCTTAAATTAATGACATATCCCTTTTACTTCTTTACCTGAGGCTCTAAAAGACAGTTCTGAGGAATTAGAAAGGTAACATTTAAAAAAAATTCACCTCCTAGTCGCTAGGATGGGAATATTTTTAAATATATGCTTTCTATTTTTAAAATTTTCTAGATTTATAATGCTGTTTACTTATGAGATTTTTGAAATTATAACTATATGAGCATAGTATGTATATATATTTATATTAGCAGGTTCTTCGGTATCAGTATTTTACATTATATTTTTTACAATGAATTTCACACTTGGTGAACATTCAATCTATTTGGATTTGTGTGCACGCATATGTGTGTGTGGTTTGCCTTGCATTTTTCAGTATGGAAGAAAAAATGGCAATAAATGGGACACATACAGCAATCTATTATTCCCAGTGTCTGTTCTCAGCTCATATAATTTGGGTGCACAGATTCATAATCATAGCTTATAATAGCTATCACCTGTGAAAATGTGAATGCTGAATCAGATAAGAGAGGAAGATGGGTACCATTCTTTTTTTTCTTGTTGATAGAGAGAAAAAAATCCTCTCATTTGAATATAAATTTTTCTTGTCTTTTACTTTAAAAAGTTGAAAATTATTGCCTATTGTGGGACCTTTCACTGCCTGAAAGTCAACGTTTTGGTTCTTTTTTCTTTATGGCGAAATGTGCAAAGGAAGACCTTTAAAATCCCTTGTTGTTCTCAGTGCACCCTTTTACAAAAAAGAGGATCAAATATAACCATTTGTTTATCAATTGCCAGACTTGTCCGTACAATAAATGAAGGGGGAGCTATAATTTAGATGTTAATTTGCACTGTGCGCTCTTTAATGAATTAAACAATGAAGGCTTATAATACATGGAAATAAAACCAAATCTTTGAAACACACAGGCATTGGCTCACAAGACAGCTGTGCAGTTGACAAGTAACATGAGCCTTATGTGAGAAGAAGGGGAAATCGTAAGATTTGCATATAATTATTGAGATCATGCAAATGTCAGTTATGAGGAGGGGAAAAAAACACAGGCATCTCACTGTTAAATCCTGACAGTTGGCATCACCGAAGAACTCAAATACACTTGAGCACTGGTTGGCAGAGGGTCATTAAAACAGAATTTGCAGAGACATTAGCTCCCTCACTTTTCTTTGAGTGACGTTTTACTATTAATAGTTTGCAGAGGCTTTGCAGAAAACATATTAATAAGAGAAACTGTAATGGGGGTACCTACAGCAAGTGCAAATGTATAAAGGGGTGCCCAAGAAGCTAGCCTCTAATTGATCAGCTAGTGCTATCAGTGTGACTGCTAAAGTGAGAAGAGAATGCAGTGACAAGCAGGCATAGCTGCATAATACAATATGATATTTGGGAGCTGGGAAGGAGAATGATTACTTTCTGGCCTTTTACTTTGCTAATCTCATTTCCAACTCATGTCTTACCAGATTGTCTAAAACCAGTCTGGTTTGAAGCCTGTAAAATGGTCCCTGAGAGAAATGAAGCACAGATAATCCTTACAGTATTTGTCAGTGTGAAATGTGTCTTTGTTTTACTGGACAATACTGTACATTACCGGACACTGATGTACTGTATCAATGCCCTTGTTTAAGCACCAATCCTCCCCCCTCACCCCACGGCTTCCTCTCTCCAAATCTAGAATCAAATGCATAGTGAACAAATTAGCCTGCCTTTAAGGAAATATTCTCTTCAGATTTAATTTGTATGAAATCCACTAGCAGCTTACTGAACTCATGAATAAAGAGAGAGGGTTCTGAACACTATTTTATTTCCTGCTCCTTTCAGCACCACTATAAAGCTCATTACCTATGTTAAAAAATACATGCAATGCAAATTTTGCAAATGGTTTGGAACATGTTTCCATAAAAGCTTTGTTACTGAAAACAAAACTTTCCTTAATGAAATCCTGCCTCCTTCATTTGGCATATTTTTGCAAAGCACTTTTTCATCATTCTTTTCTATTCTATTGTTTCAGTTAAATCAGCACTGCACAGGAGCTAGAGGTACCTCTTCCAGAGATGAAAGGAATTTATATACAACAGAACCGATTAATTTTCCAAGTGAAACTGAAACATTGGTGGAAAAGCTAACCTGTATAGAAAGAAGCAGTGACTTGCACCCCGCACCTATCGGTTCCTCATCTGAAAACACTTCACATGCAATAGGAGAAGAATTAAAAGATAAAGCTAAGTATTCTGTAAGAGATTATAATAATCAGCTACCAGGGAAGGAAGTCGCTGCTGGCTCAGTAAACAGCTATGAGCAGTCTTTGGAACATACTGGTACCAGTGAAAGCCTTTTATCAGGAAAACATTTTCCTCTGACAAAGCAGAATGAGGCTATCAATGTTATGGCTACTGGCTCAAGCCAACAAGGAGAGAGGCAGACAGATATTTCAAAAGGTGAAATAGATAGCTCCTCAGGAAGTGAGATGATAGAGAGGTTATTCATCAGTGATGATGCTGCTGGTACCTCAAAAGGGGCCTGTGAAACGAGACCAGAAGCCATTTTACCAGAGCATGACGAATCTGTGCAATTAAATGCATACAAAGCAAGGACGCTGGATGGCAATGCTAATCCAGCTCTGGAGCACCAGGCACCAGAAATGTCTCACCAAACTTTGGATTCATTGTCGTCAGATGCTGACAAAAATGAAGGAAAAATAAAGATGATTGAAAGCAAAGCTCAGGTACACTTAAGGGGAGATTTGTATGCCGGCACTTTTGCACATGCCGGTGTCTCAACAGATTGCACGCAAAAAAAAGGAGTTGGTGAAATGTCAGAAAGGAGCACTGATTTAGGGAAGCAGAAGAAAGTCATTGAAGTAGCAGACTTGACATCAATCGGTGAGGAGGAAGCTTCCAAACCTTTCAAGGCACACAGGAAACAAAATGCCAAAGCCCTGGACCCAGCACCTCTGCCAGTTGAGAACAAACAGGTACTCAGGGCCACCAGGGTGGATGAAAGGCGACCTGAGGACACTCAGGAACACAGAGGATTCAGAAGGTTAAAAGACAAAGAGACAGACAACACAAATAAAGGGAGACCAATTGGAAGGGAAAGCGAAGCAAACTTTGCAGAGCAGAGGTGGCAAGAAACGGGGAGTGAGGTTTGGTGGAGAGTGAGGGGGAGCATGGAACCTCAGACCGTGACTTCCACAAAGGAGTTGTTTACCTGCCAGGAGGCAGAGAGTTGTGAAAAGTCTTCTGTCTCTGAGCAGGGTATTACAGAGAAAGCAGAGGCAGGTACAGCTTATATAATTAAAACAACATCAGAAAGTGCTCTAGAAAAAATGCCTGGCAGTGAAAAAGCAGTAATTGCTAAGCTACCTCAAGAGACTGCACTAAGTGACAGCCCCACAGAGGAAAAGGAAACAGCGTTTGATACACATGAAGGGAGAAATGATGGTTCACATTATGCTCTTTGTCAACTCAACACAGTGGGTGTATTATATGACACTGAATTTGAAAAGGAATCAGTTTTAGGTATTTATAATGCATGCGTACATGAAACACTGCAAGGAGAAACGAAGTCTGTCTGCAAGAGCAGGGAAAAATGTGCCAAAGCACGAGCAGACAATATTCTACCTGTAGGAGAAGCAGTAAAGGCTTCTGCTATGGGAAGGAAAGATTTGCAGGAGGGTTTATGTTCAGAAGTACCTAAAAGTCCCCTGAGCACTCAGAAGCATCTATACCGTGAGAAAGCAGAAGAGCTCTACAGGGAAGAAAGCCATGGTGATACACTTTCCTGTTTATGTTCTAAAGCTGAAATAAAAATGCCACCTTCTGGTACAAATACTGTGCCTAGTTACCATTATAAAAGCTCTTCGGTGCCATCTTCAGAAGGGCCCACTGTGGAGGAAGACATGGAGCACCCGTACAGACACTTTGAATCCAAAGTCATTGACAAGGTTGCTGCTGAGTCAGGGTACAATTTAAATCGAACAAATGAAATAACATGTCTTAACAAAAGCTTCTCTCCTGGAGTTGAAAAAGGAGAAGTTCCTTTTGCTTCAGACTCAGCAATTTCTGGAGAAGGAAGAGGAAGGAATACAGGTCAATTTTTCCATCAAGCAGAGCTCCAACAAGAGAGGTCATGGAGGCCAGAAATTTTAATTAGTAAGTCTACCAAAGAAAATGGAGGAACAGACTCTCCAGCTGACCATTTACTAACAGGGGGGAAAACACTAAACTGGCTTGATGACTCACAGAAAGAAAGTCGACATGTTTCTGATTCTGCAGATATTTCTAACCAGAAGAGTGAAGCACTTAAGTTACCTAGTGAGTCTCCAGGTTTAAAACGTATGGCTTTCAAAATATTTTATTTCTTCCTGTTTCTTCTATTTGCTGCAACACTCTACCACTATGATTTGATGGTCTGTCTTGCACTCTACCTATTCTCCTTGTATTGGCTATACCATGAAGGAAGAAGAAACAAGGAATCTATTAAGAAGGAATAACATTGACTGTCAGCTGTGCTCAGGATCCATGGTCAATAATCTTCAATTCCACCAAAGCATTTTCACTGTTAAGGAGTTTATTCTTTGTTAGAACCAAAGCAAGATTTTCACAGCAGCATCTTTTATTGAGAGATTACATATGAAGTTGAGCCTTCATATAAGTAATTAAACTATGCAGGACCATTATGTTTGGATCATTAAATACCTATATGAGTATGAGTTCTGAAGCACATCAAGTTAAAATGAAGTACAGCTGCTGCTTCTTAGCAGGGTATGAAAAAGCAATGCTTCATGTCTCTGTAGTACTTAAACTCACCATTTACTTGCTTTAATTTCTTTTTCATTAAAGCTTCATATTTTTTCTGGGAATTTTTTTCCCAAGATTCTGTGTGGTACATAACAACACAAGAAACAATATAAAATATGTCAGTATTTTGGTGCTGACATTGCAGTTGATAATCTGCTAGTGTAATTAGCCAATGCTCTAAGCAATGCATCTGTTGATAGTTGAATACATTTTTCCAAATTCTTATTTCATTATTTCAACTTAGAGCTTCAGTGGTACTCCTGTTTGAAAAATGTAAGGCTTTGACTTCAGTAACGTCATGTAACTTCCAGGATGTAACTGTGTTGCAGAATAGATGTGCTGTTTCCACCCTGTAAAGATTGATAGTCACAGCCACAGGCCTCTTACTGATCACTCACATGCACAAAAGTTTTTGGGTTTTGCAAATGAGGACTGAGTAACATGATTGAGAATTTTACTGAACTTTTATTCTGGGCAAAGCCTTTGAGTGATATTTTTCATCAGAATTGCTTAAGCATATCTACGAAGCATCAAATAAATTTTACAAAGGAATGCTATAACTGTGTGGAGCATGTTTGAATTAAATTTACTGCTTTTTTTCCTATGCCTTGTGACCTAGAGCTAATCAAACACCAGGAGAAAACACTGGGCATGACCCTGCTGCTCAGTGAGGCTGCTTTGTCTGGTTTGGGTGAGGCAGAAAAGACTAGTATCTGCCCTAAGGAGAGCCCAAATTGATCTTGTGCAGCAGTCCTGGGGGCAGACACATGGGCAACTTTGCTGGTCCAATACTGCGGGTGTCCCACACAAGATCAAGCCCAAATTTTGTCCAGAAAGAAAAGAATGGACAGGTTATGATGCTCTTCAGCCGTTTCCCAGAGAATGGCCACAGATGGTATCACAGGTAGGATATTAAAAGAAGCACCAAGACTGCATAATGTTGCTGAAGCCATAAAAATTAAGAAATAAAAAAGAGTTTTTTAAAGCTCTGTTTGTTTCACTTTCCTTACTGCCACTGTGAAATACCAGAACTGTGAAAGTCTTAGTTGCAATATATGGCTGAAGCAATGGAATAGCAAAATTATTTCGTTGTTAGCTTAGCTCTTAAATAAATGTTTTAAAGTCCATGTAAAACTTATGCACATGTTTCAGGATGATAGGACACTCTGCTACAGGAGACACCTTGGAATTCCTGTTCTGCTGGGGGTAAAACTTCCAAACGTTTTCATTTAGTAGTGCATTCAGTGGGGTGAGCAAGTATGTGTGTGATCTATTGCTGATATGTGTTTTGATGGTTGGATACCTTGGCAACTTTTGACAGCAATCTATGAACAAGTTACAGCGATGAACTAGGGGCATTAAGGAGCTACATGGAAGGCTGTGTCCAGATGTTTAAAGGTATATATGAAGAAAATATTCATTGAGATAAGGAAATTAATTCAATAGGCATTAGGAGATGAATCCAATAAAAAGCTTAGGCTTAGGCTTAAAGCAGGATTGAAGTTAAATCAGTGTAAGTCCAAAGTAATGATTGCAGACCTTCCTTTATCTGAAGACAACAAATGCTGAAAAAACCTATCCTTTTCACGATGTTTATACATCTTCAAAAGTCACAACATAGCCTTACTTCTGGTAGTTCACTTCCTCCAGTGTGACAAGTCCCTGGTCTAAGTGGATCAGATTTTCAGCTTCACTGGGATAGAGACATCAGGTATTGCTTTACTTCCCAGTATGGTGGAAGCTCTGAAATAGCATCTAATATATTCCAATAGAATCAAGGTCCTCAGATAGAGGGATAAAAAGTGAAGAAAGCATCCTGCACCTGTCCTGCTGAAAGTGTCACAATGCAGTAAAGTAGCAGATTCGTCAAGTGAAAGAAATCAAAGACATTGGACACATTTCAATCTTACAGTTAAAACAACCATAGTAGAAATTAGAATCTCTATAGTCAGTTAGCTGTTAAAAGCCCCTACAATCTAATTTACCACATAGCTCTTTAAAGAAAAAATTAATAAACTTCAGAGCAAGGACCAAAGTCCAGGTTCCTGACCAGTTATGTAAAAGCTCTACACACTAACTCACAGGATTCAAATCCATTTTTGAATATCTTCAGCTTTACCAAACCTGGGCCTTTCATCCAGCAGAATTTAGTTTAACCATTTAACCATTTAGTTTAACCAATTCGTAATTTCTGTTTTTTAGAGAGGTCTTAATCAGACACAGTCTAAGTCCCTGAAATAGCTAAAGAACTTTAAATGCCTTGGACACATCCTTATTTTAAGCAGAGCTGCACAATTCAGTAAGCATGAAGGTAGAAAAGTCTGGCTGTGTTTTTGTATTGAATCTTGGGGATTCTAAGAAGTGTGTGCTTTAAGGATCCTTTTGCTCCTTCACATGGAAGCATAGATATCCTTGAACAATAGTAGAGCCATACATTTGTGTGGTAGTTGTCTGTATGTAATCTGCAAGGTGAAAATTTTGTTTCTCGTGCATTTCAACCCAAAATATTTGGTTCATTGTCAAAGGCTCACCTCAGCTGATTGGAGAGCAAGGAAAGGGGTTAGGGATGATTGATGGGCCCAGGACCATGGATGGAGGAAAGTCAATGAATTGAATCAGTCTCTGGACAGAAAAATGTTACAGAGAGCTCAGGAGAAAAAATAGGACCTAAAAAAAAAAAAAAAAAAAAAAAGCAACGGATAAATAGAGAGGATCTATTAATACAGACATTCATTAAAAATTCGTGGTCTTTTAATATGTGTCACAATATATTTTTAACAATTCCTAAATATCAGCTAACAATTGGCTAAATTACTTCAATCTCTACAGAGAGTGGGCTTTAAACAGCTGTATTCCCGTATCCAACAGGTTAAACATTAGAGTTTGCCATTTTAACATGTACAGTCATTCAGAGTTGGAATTTAGGGTAAATATTTGAGTGTTAGAGTAAGCCTATTTCATCTACACACAAGTGGAATACTGTTAGCATTTCTCAGATTTGGATTGGGATTTTATGTTCTATATTTAAAATATTTAATCAGTATATCGTACCTTATGATTGCAAAACAGGACTCTAGACCGATCTGTGAGCACAGGCGACCGAACTTTAAAGTATGTATGCGCTTAAAACAACAAAGCAAATAATTTTATCTTTTTTTATTTATCATTTGATAAGCTATCTTTTAAAAATCCTCTTACTTTTGTTTCTAGTGTGGAAGAAACACCTTTATAACATTGGCAAAATATTGGGTTTTACTTCAGGGAATAAGTGGTGTGTTGTGCTCTTGCAATGATTCATAATAAGCTTGCCTACAAGGTAGCTGTAACATATTTCTAGTTAATTCTTTAATTTTTAACATATTTCTAGTTAATTCTAGTTATTTCTTCAAGCAACGCAACAGAAAGGTGTGATCCTATATGGTAGGGTAATCCTGTGCTCACAAAGAGTTCAACTCTAGTAAAATATAGTGATCAAAAAAAGTATAATTGCGAAAGACTTCCTTGCATTATTGCAAGGTGTATGAGGTGTATCTACATTTCATATAATGGGCGGTATGGCTATTATCCAAACTGCACGTGTAACAAATAAATCAATTTCCATATTGTGGCATGTCTAATCTGTTGAATTGGCTTAAATATAAA
This sequence comes from Euphonia xanthogaster, assembly GCA_034509185.1. Taxonomy (NCBI): domain Eukaryota; kingdom Metazoa; phylum Chordata; class Aves; order Passeriformes; family Fringillidae; genus Euphonia; species Euphonia xanthogaster. The sequence continues at coordinate 25,045,600 of JAYDZK010000056.1, forward strand.
TTCAGGGCAGAAGGGAGAGGAGTGAGAAGAATTTCTGCATTCAGATTCATTCTGCTTGGAAGTAGTCAGAACAAGCTACATCATTAATGACCTAAGTACTTGTTGTTGCTAATTGCTTGCTGGTTCTTATCAGTCGGTGACTTTTGGCTCAACAGCAGATAGGCTCTGAAACAAGCTACAGCCTTTAAAGGCCTTGTTAATACTGGAAATGAAAAAGTAAAGAGGACAGATCCATAAAGGAAGGTTAATATGAAAATGTTCTGAGTTACTATACTAAATTTTATATGCCTAGTGGTATCTACACCCCTGAATAAAACACCTAAACTCTCTAGTCATTGAACATATGAATGAGAATCAAAGCAGACAATGTGTTATATATGGAACTGCCAAAATTTTCTAATAAAAACCCCTGATAGCAGAGTTAGGTCTTACATGCTTGCCCTGCCAGTGTGATTTAGTTGCTGGATGGCAGGGACATGCTTTTTTCAGGTCAGGTTCCATATTCTGCAGCCCTCTCATGCACTGAGATACCTAAACAGCTGCCGTCAGAAACAGGACCCTTTGCAGAAAACAAACCCAGAGTTTTGGGACTGGAGAAAGTTTAACTCTTTAAGCTATGGATTGGAGGGATATTTGAATATAAACTTTGTTCCAAGAATAACTCATGCATTTTATGTGAAATTCTATTTAGATAAAGTACAAAACCAACACCAAGATCTTTACATATCTTCAGTAAGGTCTACTTCTTAGACTATAAATTTACTTTTCCAGGCCTACATCATTGCCTCGTGAACCAGGACTGGAGAATTGTTCTAGCCATGAACTGTGAATTTCTCTCCTAGACCTACAAAGGTGCTTCAATGCCAGCACAGTTCCACTTCAGGCAGTCATGCCCTTTTGTGACTTCCAGCAGAGCTTTCTAGCACTCGCAGCTCCTCTGTCTACAAAGGAGACCTTAGAGCTATACGGATAATGGCAGGACTCAGGATGTTTTTCTGATCTAGAAGGTCTTGATGTTGCTGAGGATTCAGAATTCAGGTAGGTGTCAGGGGAGATTTTTGACCAAAACTACACTTGCCTGAGTGAGAACAGTATTTCTCAAAAATGTGGGGAGAACCAAGGTCATAGATAATTTCTGCATTCAGAGTAGGCATGAACTAGGTAAGCTGAGATATTCGACAAGTGTGTTATGCGTCATTTGGTGATACATATGAGATATGTGTGTTCATGTGTGTGTGGGTGGCTCTAGGAAAAGGGAATGGAAAGGTGACAACTCACTTCCATAGAAGAATGGAAAAGAAATAGTAAACAGAATGTCTAATTGGAAAGTTTCTGAACAGCTTTCTCTAGAGACGTGAAAGTTTAATAAGTTCTGAGTAGGTTGGACAGATAACACAAATACGTTATTAGCTATATAAAGTATAAAAATTGAAATACACACTAACTTCTTTTTCTAGCTTATCAGCTGCCACTTAATGGAATTATAGTGGAGAATACCTTGCCCTTGACCTTAATATTCAATGATTCAAGATTAGAGCATTGCTCTGAGGACTAGAAAGCCTCCTTCTCAGGATGTTATAATCCTCCAGGGGAGGACAGCCTCAGGCTGGAGCCACAAACCTGCCTCATGGCTGTTTATGCAGGTCAGTCCCCATTGGCATGAAGCTATATGTGTCAGGAGAAAACAAGAGTATGTGTCAGCCTGTTCTGCTTATTAGTACAGAAATATAAAACTGTCTGTAAATAGTTAAGCTCCCACAATCCCTGTGTTTTCTGGTATTGTTCAGAGCCATGTAGGAGCTTCTTTGATTTTCTAGCAGTATGCATGGCTGCAGGAGGACATTTAGATTCCTAAGGACCACAGGGCATGAGTATGTCTAGCGTACGTGTGATGACAGGGAGATCATAGAGCATACAGGCTCATTTAAGCCACTCTACAAGCTGTATCTATGTGGAAATTTCTGCTCCTCTCTACCAGTGATCTTTCTGGGACTGCCAGCTGCTTGTGCTCCTGGCACTACCTTCTCCAGTGGAGGACAGAAGGCAGTTCCATACTGCAAAATTTCCAGGGTCTCTGAAGGGGAAATGAGAACTGCTGAGGAAAAGACAAAAGCAACCTTATTAAGTAAGACCCCTTTATTAGGGAGGAATCCTTTCTGCTTTTAGGGCAACCATGGACAGTTAGGAGTGGCCTGAAAGCTTTAAAGAAAAAAACAATGACTGGCTTGGGGGAAAGTCCTGATTAAGCTCCTCAGAAACTTCTTATTTATTCATACAAGCTGCATGTCCACATGTCTGTCTGTCCCTCTGTGCTATGAATGAGCCAAGATCCATGACTGATAAACGACAAGAGTAGGAGGCCTCTGTGCAGGTTTCATACCTTGAATAGTCTAGGCTGTTGAATGGCTTGGGGCAGTTAGGCACACTTAGCAATGCCTATGGGAAATGTCTCAGCAGTCACGAAGGGTCTTGGCTTGTAACCATTTAAATTCATGTTTTGGGAGACAGAAATCAGGCTTTTATAAGAGCTTTATAAGATTAGGTATGAAAGACAAATACTACTTGATAAACTACTCGTTTATCAAGCAGTTTTATACAATTTTGTGATGTAATTTTAGTGTATAATCCCTCTATATAATGCAGCATTTTTGTAGAATTATGGCAGAATTACTAATAAAACTTAGAGAATAGAGGAAAGAATGAAAGATAAAAATTGCTGGAAAAGAGAGGGAGAAAGCAAGAAAGCAAGCCTGTACCTGCACTGTTCCATAATAGACAAGAGATTTATAAACGGGAAAATTATCGTTTTCTAAGTTCTGGTTGAATTTGTGATCACCACGTCACTGTTCTGTAAGCCATGCTGCACTCCAGGACAGGGCACAAACATAGGCAAGTCTTTTCATTTCCCTCCTCGTATGTCAGTAGCAAAAAAAAAAATCATCAGTATTAGAAAGCAAGTTAATAAAGGCTTTGTTGCTGGGGGCAGAAGCAATGCCTCTGTTAACCTTGCAGGTGAGGTGGGCAGGCTGCTGTAAATGCAGTGTTTGGGTGGTGTGGCCAGGACGTGCTCACAGTCTGCTTTGCTGGGACTCGCCTCTGTGTGTTTCATGTACACCCACTCATGAGGCCATCAGTAACCACTTAAGCTACCTGTGTCCTTACGCTGGTGTTCATGGTAAACTGCATGTACAGCAATTCACTGTGTTATTCAGTAAATGCTATATAATTTGGTCTAAAGACATGTTTAAATAAACTGTTATTATCTTAAAATTATCAAACATTGGAAGGCATACAGTGTAAGAAACTCAACACTATCAACTGCAGTCATGACCTTTTAGACTAACTAATCTGAACAGACGTACACCTGTAGCTGTACATCATCCTTTAATGTAGACATATCAAGTGAGAAGCAAACATGGTGTTTTTTATAAAGTGTGTTGTCTGATATTTCATAAGGCAATAGCATGACTTGCCATGTGCTTTCCTTTTAATTCTGCAAAAGTCAAGAATTTATACATTCAATAAAAATTGATTATAAATTAGATTAATGACAACTGTAATCTCATTAATTATATTTTTAATAAACCAATGCTGAACTGTGTTCAATTGCGTGGATACAAAGCTACATTTTCTGCTATGCACTAGGCATCACAATTTTCCCATTTTTTTGTTCCATGAGATATTTCAGCCAGTCATATATTTGCGGGTGAGTTTTCTTCACAGTCCACAGGGCCTGAAGCAAGGGACAGCTCAGGTGCCCATCAGCTGGAAGTGCAACCCAGAGCCCTCAATTACGTTTCTGTGTTCACTATCCAACGCAATGGAAAATGAGCTGTTCCAGAGTGACATCTCAGAAACCCACTGGATGTGGACTCATCCCACTTTTGAACAGAAAGGTACTCAGTGAATTTAAATAAATTCAGAATTAGGTAGAAGCTGCAGTCTGGTGTACACAGTGTGGCTAGTGTGCCAATAATCTGGGGAGTCTTAGCCCTAGAGAGCTTCCTGCTCCAGACTCCAGGCAGGGGATGACTGGGCTGTCCCATCACTCCTCTGCACATCTTCATTTCCTTCTCTGGGGTCATTGAGAGGAAATGACATCAGTATATGCCAGGTCTCCTTATTAGGGTGACCAGAAGACCATAACCTGGGGCACTCTGTGGACCCTGCCACACGATTCACTGGATTATGACCTTGGCTTTACATTACTCAGATCCACTCGGTTCTTTTTTTAAGCATTTGAGATCTTAATTATATTTAGATAAACATTATTTGGCCTCAGTGCATGAGAAGAGACAGTATTTTGAAAGAAAATTTAATGCTAATCTAAATTAAATTAGTAACAAAAACTTCCATATTCCTTTCAATACCTAACTTGTCTCTTTTCTTGACCTTATTTGCCTCTGGTCTGGCATTACAGCTATAATTAAGACAACTTCCTTTTCAGCTGGTGAAAAATGGCTGGGGATACAATTAGAGGAAACCAAGAAGTTTTATTCACATCCTAATGTAAATTATAATGGTATAGAAATTATAAAATACAGTTGCTTGTTCCTGGATGGAATGAAGTTGGCATGCTCAAAAGCTATTCCATGATGATTCCCCACACCACAATCTGCAACCATAGCACCTGCTTAAGGGGATGGAATAGAGGGTGGAGCAGAATGGAAAGACTGTGGCCAGGCTCTGTTGGAATCCTTGCAGGGAGGTACTTTGCAGCTGAGAAGCTGCATAACACCTGTCAACCAGGGGAGATAGGAGATGTCTTGCTGTTGAGCCAACAACTGTGGCAAAATCACTCTCCTCAGATTATACCCTAATTGTAATCTTAACACGCACCTGCATCCCAAGTTTACCCACCTCCAAGGTATGACCACCCCTCACTGGGCTTGCACTCCATATTCTTTTTGACTGTATCTTTAAAAGTGAAGTGAGAGAATTTTATGCCCATCAATAAACAAAGAATTTATTAACAAAGTCACTCAAGCTCCACCTAAACACAAAGAAATAAAAGTAAGTTGAGAATAGGGGGAAAATCAGGGAAGACTCCATTGCAACTGCTGAGGTCAGTCAATGGGCCTGTCTTCTTCCTTGTAGGGATGAGTATTGGCATCCCTCTCTGTGCTAAATAATTTTATTGGAGCTTGTCTGTGTATTGCTTTGAATGCACTTTTGCAGTCAGCTACTATCACTGACAATTCTTGAACCTTAACCTGTCACAATTTTATATTAATAAAGGGTGTTACTCTGTCAGTGTGAGTCCTTCACGAGCACTGACAGCTGCTGGCAGTGGGTTATACTCAAATAAAGAGGAAGATCTAGAGGGGTCATAAAGTGGAAAGACCTGCTGCAGGGTCTCCCTTATGCTCTTGCTGTGCTTCCCTGACTGAGTCAGTCAAACCACCCTCTGATCCAGCAGGACTGCTCAGTCAGAATGCTGACAACCTTGTTGGGCACAAGGGTCTTGCCTTTCCTAACAGGTAAATTAAATACTAAGGTTCAAGTAAACCTCCCCAGACAAAGGGTCCAGGAAATCTCCCTTTTTTTGCATGTTATCCATTCTTTAATACCTGTGTCCTTCTGTTTGTATTCCACAAGCACTCCCATTCAATTTGACATTATGAAGACTGAATTTGGGGTTTTTTTAACTTTAATTTAGTACAATGACATATTTATGGAAATATATAGCAGATAATTTACTTATATACAAATATAACCATACCATAGTACAAATTACCATTACATTAGTGGTAAGCAAATCATGGTTGAAAGGGGACAGCTGCAAAATAAACTGGTGCTGGCAGTCAGGCAGACAGAGCTCTACTAAAGTGAGTCTAGATAGAAGTGAGTACAAAAGCAGAGAATTCAAACTCCTGAGCATAGAACACCTGTGGAATGGTTTGTCTTCTAAAGATACAGTCCTACAGTTGCTGAAGCTTTCAGGGAAGACCTCTCTAATTGCAACATTTAAAATTGCAAGTCCCCTTCCAAAACCTATCCTGCTGTTTTCACAATACTTTTCCTCATGTCTGGCATCAGAGACAAAGCTGTTTATTAATTACTCTGTAATTGCCCCTCCTGACATGAAGGCTCCTGCAGCTGGGCAGAGATGCAGGTGTGTCTAATCAGTGCATTGCAGGCAAGTGGAGGCTTGGTCTGCTCATAATCTGGGTCTGCACGAGGTTTCTCTCCTGCTGGGCAGAGGTGGCTGAGCACAGGGCCAAGTTTGATCACTGAGCCTCCCTGGGATGAACTACTCTGAACCACTGAGAAGGGAAAGCAGTCTTTGGTTTGCACAAAGGATGGCACAATGAGCCCACACCTGCTTGCAGGAAACAAAGACATAAAATACATACATAAACTGGGTAATGGTGAAGGTGCTGAAGAGCTGAAGGTGGATGGACAAAGTCAAGCCAGCCAAATTATTGCACAAATCTGAGTCTGAAGTACATAAACTTTAGACAAATTCTTCACATAGATTTGTTCATAAAACCTTAATGATTTCATATAAAGTTTAAAATGTGCGTAATTTAAGTTTCATTGTGTCATTTTGCAATGTCACAAAAGCAGTTTCAAGAAATTGATGAAAATTTCATAGTGATGCTTACAGTTGTTTCACTCAAATTCATAGGGGTAAATCCTTCCAGTAAAAATTTGAGGATTGGACAGCAGTGATGAAAAAAAAAATCTTATTTAAAAACCACATGCCTAGGACACAACCTGTGGAGCAGGTTTATGTTACCTGAGAGTGAATGGAAGGTCTAGCAAATTGCACTGTGGGAGGCTTTTGGTAAGCTTGCCTGCAGTTTTTTTTATATGTTACAGTGATAAACCATTTTGTTATAACTTAACAGCCTCGCCTTTCTATTAATTCCTGTGCTCTGTATTATGAAGACTGTATGTTTTGGGCTGAATATTTTCCCATATCAAAATTCTGATGGCTGCAGCTACATAATCATCTCTTGTGAATGAGCGGAAATTAAAAACACTAAATAAAATGAAAGATACAACAAGGATATTTTCTGAGGTGCCTGCCTGCTGCCTGAGTGCAGCAGAAACCTCCACTGAGCTATGATTTCACAGAATCACAGAATAAGCTAAGTTTCGAGGGACCCATGAGGATCATTGAGTCCAACGCTCTGCCCTGTCCAAGAGTCCCACCATGTGCCAGAGAGTACTGTCCAAATGTATCTAGAACTCTTAGCTTGGTGCTGTGACTGCTTCCCTAGGGAATCTGTTGCTCAACCACACTTTTTCTAATATCCAACCTAAACTTCCCCTGACACAACTTCAGGCCACTCCCTCATGTCCTGTCTTTCATCACCACAGAGCAGAGATCAGTGCCTGCCCCTCCTGTTCCCTCATGAGGAAGATGTAACTGCAATGAGGTCTCCTCTCAGTCTCCTCTTCTCCAGGCTGAACAGACCAAGTGACCTCAGCCTCTCCTCACACGGCTTCCCCTCGAGGCCCTTCACCATCCTCATTGCTCTCCTTTGGGCACTCTCATAGCTTTGTATCTTTCTTGTATTGTGGCACCCAAAACTGCCTCCAGCACTCGAGGTGAGTGCAGAGCAGAGCAGGACAATCCCCTCCTTTGCCTGGCTGGTGATGCTGTGCCTGATGCACCCCAGGACAGGGTTGGCCCTCCTGGCTGCCAGGGCACTGCTGACTCAAATTCAACTTTCCCTTTACCAGGTCCCCCAGGTCCCTTTCTGTGGCATTACTCCTCAGCATCTCCTTCCCCAGTCTGTGCATCCAGGCTTACCTCACCCCAAGGGCAGAATGTGGCACCTGTCTTTGTCAAACTTCATACAACTGCTGAATGTCTAGCCCTCTAATTTGTCAAGGTCTTTCTGAAGGGCTTTTCTGCCTCTGAGGGAATTAATAGGTTCTCACAATTTAGTGTCATCAGCAAACCTATTTAATATACCTTTGCACATCCAAGTTATTTTTGAAGGCTTTGAAGAGCACTGGCCCTAAAAGGGAGCCCTGTGGAATGCCATTGATGACCAGTTGCCAGCCTGTCACCCCATTCACTGTAACCCTTTGCACCCAAACCACAAGCCAGTTGCTCACCTACCACATGATGTGTTTATCCAGCTGGGTGCTGGACATTTTCTCCAGAAGGATCCTGTGAGAGACTGTATCGAAAGCTTTACTGAAATCCAAAAAGATTACATCGACTGTGTTCCCTTGGTCTACTGTGAAGGGACAATTGGACAACTTAACTAAGTTCTGTAGCTTTTTTTAATTCTAAACTTCTAATATCAAGCTTCTGTATAGATAACTCTTACAGCAATTTCTAACCCATCCAGGATGCAATTCTGGGGAAAATATACTGATACATTTTATACTTTGAGATCAGAGAGGAAAACACCCTCATCCAAGTGCCTACTTGCAGACAATCATTTAAGACTGCAGTCTGGGGAGGCAGCCCCAGCTGGACTCCAGCCTAGGGAGCTGATGTAGTCTAAAGTATGGCAGACCTGCCAAAGCCTGAAGCACTCAAAACACACCCAGGGTCTGGCATTGCTGCACCGCCAGCTTCCTGTGGTATACTGTTGTGCCTGGTTGTGAGGTGTGCTGTAGGAATGGCCTAAATACTTAATGTCTAAGCACTGACTAATATTCATAGAAAACAGATGGGATGGAGGAGATTCCAAATGCCTGAAGATCTTTTTTGCCCTCATCCTTCTCCTGCATGAAGAATCTGGCAGCTGTACTCTACTGTTTTCATTTGTTTTGAATTACATTTCTCTCCGCTCTTGTCCTACCCATTTTTTTTTTCATACTCTGCTCGTGACCCTCTCTGCACATGTGTCTGTTTTAATTATGAATCTGCTTGAGTAGGGAGAGCAACCTGGGCTTGGCTTATCACAATATTTACCTGTAGGTCCAGGAGATTTGTTTAAGCAGCACCTTCAATGCTAGATTAATCTGTTACCTTGTTCTACACTACGGCTCGCTACAGAAATCCTCTTAGAGGTCTTTAAAAAAATTTTTAACCATGGGTTAAAATAAAGAGGTTTTTCTTTTAATATGACCTCTGAATGTAGCTGATGAGGTTAAAAACACTTCTGGAAACTGCTCCAGTTTGTGTAACAAAATAATTCAACCCCTAATAATTGTGTTCTTACATCTTACAAGAATTCTGTAGCTCTAGGAGCTCCTTTTAAAAAAGTCTAATCAATCTGAGCACATTTCATTAAAATCAGAAAACATTTCATTTAAAAGACAGAAAATGAAGGTAAAGTCTTTAAAAGACTCAAGCACGTGTTACACATATATGTGAGAACTTTTGTATATACACACACTGAAGTACAACAGATCTAGATGATGTAAAATTAAAAATACTGGCATCTATTCTCTGATTCATCACCCATTTATTATTTAACTCTGATAAGTATCTTAGTTTGATTCAATGTCATAAATTAGTATTTGTATTCACGTTTAATAAGGCATAAAAGTTACTATGAAAAAGCCCTTCTGACCACTGCAATTTATGGCTGCTAGAACTAATATTAAAATGAAATTATTTAAAGAGAATTGCATGCCACTGAAGTACTGAAATTAATGTTCAATTTTTTTCCTGAGGTATTATTTTAAACTGAAATCCAGACTGATTCATCTGTATACTATGACTTACTTCCTAATGCCCATTACAACTCCTTCAAGTCCCTCAAGTCCAGATATTTCTTTCTCTGATTCAAAAAATCAAGTTGAATAACCTTCTCCTCAACTTTTTATTCTAAGTAAACGTTAATAACAAGTAGCTCAATGCTGAAAAGGAATTAAATTTGTTTTTTGTTAGCCTTCTACAGGCTTCACCTGCTCATACCAAATATCACTCTCCACTGCAGCCATGGCACTGTGTACTCCTGCTGTGTTTGGCTACACCAGCAGTCCTGATAGCCTAAGAAATCTTCTTGATTGCTCATCTCAGGGCCAAGGGACTTGGATAAAGAGCAGATTCAGAAACTTGACAGGAAAACAATCAAGAGGTTTCCTGCTGCCTGGTTCCCTGCCCCACTCTCATTTATGCCTCTCCAGCTAAGGAGGCTACTACACCTGATTCAACTCTATATAAATCTGGAACTGATTTATATACTGAAAAAGGATGAGCAGCAAAATATGAATTTTTATAAGAAACGGATTAGCCTCACTGAACAAAGAGTCCAATCAAAGGATGACTTTCTTGAGTTTAATGACTGAACTACAGTAGTGTTTGAATAAGCTGGACACCAGGAAAGAACACCACTGTATTCATGTTGGACAGAAATCTTCAAAAGTTTGAAAAAGGTCCAGCAAATTTAAATGTGGTAAAAAAAAAAGCCAGCTCTGTGCCGTTTCAGTACAAACAGGACTTGCTCAGTTCTGAATGAATGAGATGAGCTACTTTAAGATTGTCTTAGAGTTCAGCCTCCAGAGGAATTTTTAACCTACAGGGTTTTAATTCTTTTCTGGCTCAGAGGACAGAGGGCATTTCCTGGTGCCATCTGCTCTGGACTCCAGAACTATGACAAAGCAAAATACTACAAAGTGGGCTCCGCCAGCAAGGATTTTTGCCTGCTCATCACTAAATGTGCTTGATGAGCTTTCAGAGCCCTCATAACACCAGGTAGGTTCACACATACCTCTTCACTGGTATATGCCTGATGTCATCAATGAACCTGGATCGAAAAACCTGGACAATCTGTGTCCTATGAGGTGGCTTAATGAGTTCTACTCAGATTAAACCTGAAAAATATTCCAGTTGACACCACTGTCTTGAAGACATTTTGTTGATCTCTGACTATTATGGATAATACATACATAACACCAGATGCTCTCTGATCAACCTTGTACTAAAAGAGCAATGAACAAAAGCCAGACTCGTCCCTGCTTGTGCTTTAGAATGAATGACTTCACAAGGCCTGAGAGCTGTAAGAATGAAATGCAAGGGCAAGAAATTATGCTAGTTTCATAATGACCTAATGTTAAGGAATTCAGCAGAATTACTTGTGGACTGGAGAAATAGAAGTGGGACTGAAAGACTCCTTACAACTTCTCTTAATTGAAATCTTTAAAAATATACTGTCATTAACAAATTCTGTTGTAGGCTCCCCTGCACCTATAGAATAGTTGGAACAGAAGGACAATATGAGAACTTTTTTAAAAGTCTTAATCACAAAACCTGCTATGCTGCACTAAACTGCACTAAAGCAAATAATCCATAGGAGCACATTCAAACTGTGTGGTACTGCATCTCAGTACAGCAAAGCCGGAGGGCAGTGATGCCACATCTGAGAGACAAGGCAGAAGGAAAGACTTGGTTTGGTGCCTAGGCACACTTTCTTTCCATGTTTTTGATTTAATGTATAGCAGTGGCAAAAAAGCAGAAGAGAAGCAGCAAAATTTCCGCTCCTGGGCATATGATACAAGGCAACTTAATGTGCACAGACACATCAGAACAGGGATGGTGTCTAGAAACCAGACTTCACAGATAACTCTTCAGAAAAGTATTTAATCCCAGGATTAGTTTTAGAAAAATTAATTGGTTTTTCATAGAATGAAATCTATACTCATCAAAGGAAGGGGATTCTGGAACAACCTTCCAAAGAAGGAGCCAATAACTGTTCTTAAAAATTGAGAAGTTTTTGAAAGCAGTTAAAGAACAGAATGCTCTCCTTAGTCTACAATCCTACATTTTAAAATAAAATTATTATTAATAAAGCACTAGAAAACACCACATTAAAAAAATTAATTCAGAAGTAAAAAGGGAACAATTTGAGTACAGCAGCATTTTATGTTTCTGGATTTTGATTACCATAAGCTCTTACTTAGGCACCTGCAGTTTTCCAGATCACTGTGTAAAGCTCCATCCCCACCTCCTATTCCAGTGAGTACATGGAGGTGCTCACTTCAAGATCAGCTTGCCATGCATCAAAGGTTTGAGAGCCTAAGGAAATTATTAATGCCATAGAAAAAAGTAGTACCACCATCCTTCAAATAATCACAATGAAGGATTAACCATAAGAACCTTGTGCCTTCATGCAGTAAATCTGACAGATGGGGCACGAGAATATTCAGGCAAACCTGCAAGCTTCACCTCTGGATCCTTCTGTAGAGAATTGTTGTGTGGGGGGGATCAGTCCAGGAAGCAACCAAATGGGTGCAGAAATGTTCTACATTTCAGAGCTATGGATCAACACGGACTTATGCTTTAAGTCATCCCTCTTTTTTCTATATCCTGGCAGCACAGCCCACAGGCAGCAATAGGACACACTTCTGGCATATGTTAATAAGGGGCAGACAGAGAGAAATAATATCTCAGAAAAAAAATCCTACAGAATTTAGAATAATTAAGATTAACTGCTGATTAAAAAAAATAGACTGGTATAAACATCTTTACTTTCAGCTGAATATTTTGAGTTGCTTTCTCAATATAATTGTGCAATGTAAGTGTATGGACACTGTCAATCTGGTGAAACACCTAAGGATGTTTCACATGCAGCAAGCACACAGGACAACCTAACATAACATCAGAAAATTTAGCTAGATGATATAATAGGCCACAGCAAAGCAGTTAAGTGATGGCTCATGAGTAGGAATTGTTAATTAACTGATTTACAGCTATTTTTCTTCCATTAGTAGCAAATTTTGGGACAAAAAAATAACATTTGCAGTTAACCATTTATTGGACAAGACAACAAAAATTTTTCAGTGGTTTTACTGCTGGTCCCCTTAGACAAAATACTTAATTTTCACTTCAACATCTTGACTTTTTAAAAATTATATCCAGATAATTTACAATCTAAACATCATTTTAAAATGAAGTCCTGGAGAAGACAATGTCTAAGCATAATGCATAAATCACATCCTGCACTCTTTCCGGGAGAGAAAGAAGAGCATTGCTTGCTGAGTATGAAATCAGCCCAAGTTTTATTAACTATATATTAAAAGAAATTAAAAGAGCAAAAATTGTGATTCTCATGGTAACAAGCCTTTAAAATGTTCAGCATTAAGTTCTCAGCCTCATCATAAATAACTTATTAAAATCAACTGAGTGCATTTTAAGTAGACTGATCTACATTGCAAGAATGCTGAGTATATTAAGAATATTATCTACAGAAATTAGCAGGAAAAACCTTAAAGCTACTCTTAAAGTTTTAGTTTATTCCAGCCCATCAAAATATGAATAATTGTAAAATTACCAACTGTTATCTAATTTGAGCTGTTTCTGAACTGTCAAAGAAAAAACATTAATCCATTTCTATTTTTAGGTGCTTTCGCCTTTTAGAACACATTTGAACCAGTAAGAAAATCTTACTGGAGTACAGGGAAGGCTTTAGATGAAGCAATTCACTTCACACTTTCTTACTGGGTTTGCTTTTAAGATACTCATTTTTAAAAATGGCTGTGACTCTACACCATACCACTCTCAACCTCAGCTATTGAGAATTTCTACTTACCATTTTGATGTTAGATCAACTTGAAGATGAATTTTGATTTTATTCACTCAAAAGTCATACACAAGCATGTCATATAGTTTGATAATGAAGAGGGCATTGACCTTATTATCTTTCAGGTCCTCTGGCTATTCCAGACCCTGATGGCATTCCCAGAGTCCCTCACTTCAGTGACAGAGCACACCACGGGCTACAGCTGCCTGCCAGTAGGCACCTGGGGGGTGCGACCCACAGTGCATCTAACTGACCTTGCAACCTGCAAAACTGGGTATTTGTCCTGTGGCTGGAAAAAAAAATAAGTGACTAAGTAGAAGCTTTTTAAAATCCACTATTCTGCATTCATTAATGAGAGGACAGGATTTGAATCAAATCAGTGAAATGACCACACCCTGAATTTTAACCATCACTTTCAAACTTGCAATTCATCTTAGAAATCCCTAACCTTAGTCTGCTGCCCCAAAGACATCATTTCTTCCCCTTATATTTTACTTAGTCATTATTTATAAATTATTATGAATAAATGAAAATTTTATTTATTTATTGTTCTTTTGGCTTTCATGAACATACACACCTAAGCCTTTGGTTTATATACTCCATCTGGTGTGTTCCAGCACAGACATTACTGCAGAAATGTCTCTGAATAATTAGGTACAGTGAGTGGGTTATATGTAATCAGTGCCAGCTGAGCTCCACACAGAAAGAAATACTGACAAAGATGCATAGAACATTCACAGAAAGGGTTCTGACATCTTCCAGTGCTGGACAAAGTAATTAAAATCAAAGCCACAGCTATCATCTGTGCTACATTAAAAGTCATAAGACTCCCAATGAAGGCTCCAAAAGGTACTGTTCTGCATGCAACAACAACTATTATAGAGTTTCCCAAGGATTTTATTCCAAATAAAGAAGTTTAATAAACATGGAAAGAATGAAGCATTGCTATTCTCACTTTAAATTTGATGAACTTGAGTAAAGCAAGAGCTTAGTAGTTTTGATTTGTCCTTCATTGCAGCCAAGAGCAGAGCCCAGTCCTTGTATTTACTCCCCCTGACAAATCCTCCCTCAGGAAAGAGGAAGGATTGCACTGCACAGCTACATGGCACCTACAGCTAATGACTCAATTCACAGCATCAGACCACTGGGCAGGCAATGGGTCTCGTTCCACAACTGGCAACATCTAGTGTCCAGTGTCATTTTGCCATTTGCTCATTTGATCTGAGAACCACTGCTGTCAGTCACTTGAAGTGCCTCTTTCATCAGAAGTTGTGGCTGAAATTTCATTTAATATAAGTGAAAGGTTTTGGATGCGCACAAAAATCAGGCTAAGCATAGAAGGCCGCTACAGATGGAAACTATTGCATTATACGTTTCCTTTCACCCCTGAAGAAAGATGTCTGGAGGTTTTTTTTCTAAGTCTCATCATAACTTTCACTTTCTAATGGAATTTCATAAACAAATTATTAGTGAAAAATAATAACATTTATATAGGGCTCAGTTAACCATACTTCTTTCAGGCTAAGAGAGAATACAAATATAGAAAAAGTATAGAAATGAGCAGCACACATTTGCTTCTCTTTCTCTTTTCCTCCAGTCTCCATTAAAAATAGCTGACAGTATAAGGAATTCTATAATTCATAGTAAGATGCATGCCAGAACTAGGAAAACAAAGTCACCTGTGAAATTTTTGCAGGCACAGCAGAGATAGAGTAAAAGAGAAAAACTCCCCAAGAGTCACCTTGAAAAGTACTAAAGCACAGCACTCATCTTCACTGTGGGGAACAAAGAGGAAGAACGTTATAGCATCCAAGACAAACTGTAGTACTTAAGAGAATGAAGTTTCTCGGAGAAAGCACATATTTCTGGTTTTAAAATCTTTCATCTTCATACTTTCCCTGTTTGAGGTAGTTTTGACAGATTTTTCTAAACTCCCACTGGACTGAAAACAACATATTACGAGTGCAGAGAGAAGTGATATGAGAACGCTTTTCTGAGCATCTGAAGAGAAAAACCAGTTCAAAAAGAGATTAAACAAGTTCCTGGTGGACAGGTTAATCAGAGACTACTGAACACCCACCAGCTGGCTCTGGATCTGGGATTCACTGAGTAGCTGGAAGGTAAAGCAACGGAAGCATTATTTGTTGTTAGCGACTGTTCAAGCTAGGATGCTGGATTAGGTTTCGTCCAGTACAGCCCTCTTCACGGTCTTGCATTATGCTCCCCAAAAAATCAGAACTGTATCCACTTTCACCCAAAACATCCTGTGTGACAAGCTAGTCCTGGGTGTCTGAGACAGCTAAAGATGCTCTGTAGGAACAATGGCAGCAAAATAATCAACACTACCAGTTTTCTGAATACTACTAAATGCTTACTTGGATGAAGTCCCTGGCAAAGGTTCTTTACCAGACTCTGGAAAATAACGGTTCTCCTTTTTCTCAACAAAAGCCCATTTAAAAAAATCTTCATGGTCTGGATTGTTACCAGGCTACCAGTGGACTTCTGGTTGCTGTAGCCCAGGCAGATCTTTCTAACAGAAATAACAGGTAAGAACGTCTATATTTTACACCAGATGTACTCAACTGTTTGGCATCTCCTTCTTGAAAGTGTTAACTCATTAATGACTAGATTCCAGGTGAAAATTAAGGTAGTCTGTTTTATTTTTAAATGTGCCCCAAATTGACATTCAAAGGAGACATTGGGGGGAAGAGGAGAAGAGTGTTTGTCTTCTTACTATGAGATCCTAGATATAGCTTCACTAAAGCTCTTGCAGTGTATGTAAGCAGTGTTTTCACACCCAAATGTGTCTATTTCAATTTGAACTGGTTTAGTTTCACACACTCCACACGTGACCATGCCTTTATTTTATAGAACATACAATGTCTAGAAGGATTTTGCATTATTTACTCCATAAGATTATAGCAAACAAGGCATTAAAACAACAAACCAAACAAAAAATCCAAAATGCTAACCTCAAAATCACAAAGATGACCCTGTTCTTTAAATGTACCAGTAAGTGACAGAAGGTACACATCCTCTGAAGAAACTATCACCAATAGCAGGAATAGTAACTTTCTGATTTTGGCCTGTAGTTTTGGCTCATGGCATAACCCAGAAGGTCCTGAGGAGTTTGGCTGCATCCCAGTGCCTGTGATCACCTGCATATGGCCACCTCTACTGCCCAGAACCTCCACAGCCCCACACATGGCAGCTTGTCTCAATTCTGAAGCGGTGTTGTGGGTCGCAGCTGCTTGTGCACTGCCATCAGGACGAGAACTCTACTCGCCTATTTAGTGAATTAATCAATAAACTACAATTTCATACAGAACATGTGGAGCCCTTGTGGATGCTGAAAATAGACCGAATTATAAATTTCTCTTTCGGGATTTTTTCATGCTTCTTACTACTAAAACCATGAAGAGCAAATACACAGGAGAGTATCATACATCATTGGTGTCAAATTATTAATTAGCAAAGTCTAACTTTTCCGATGGAAAAGCTGCCTGTAGATTTCAGAGCAGCTATGCAGGCCAGGAGAACAGGAAGAGAGGAGGGGGTAACACACTTTCCCCGTGTGCCGAAGCTGCCTAGCAAGAGGCAGCTTCAGAAGAGCTTACGCATAAGGATCAAAAGGGAGGATGATGTGGCCTGGCCCCAGCACGGCTGCTTGGGATGCTTTGGGGTCTGAGGTGCTCTCACTACATGACCCCTGGAAGAGGGGAGCAGAGGAGGCAGAGCAGAAAGAGAGGTTAGCTCTACAATGTGGAGTTGAGAGAGGAGGAGGAAGGAAGAAGGAGAGAAACTCAGTGGGAACTAATGTACTGGGTTTTGTCCTAGCATCTTGGCTCTGCTGAGCACGTTTCAATGCTGAGAGCAGGCTGTCTCAGCAGATTAAAGGGACTCTGTGCACACACACATGCTGGAAAGTATCAAGTGCTCCTCTACTTAAGCTGGTATAAAAGGGGAAAAAAACCCTACCTTCTACCACTGGAACTCACACCTTTGGCTCGTATAGCACCTTATTCTTTAGCCTCTAAGGAGACTATAAATAACAAGCATTTCTCTAACTCCAGCAGCACAAATGCCCCCTTTCCATCCCCAGACATACATCTCAAACCTCGGGATGCTTCAAATCTGGGGAAAAAGGGGAAAAATTGGGTCAGGAGTTCTAAAAGGTAAATGGCGGAACACTCAGATTTCCACTGCAACGTTCAGTTTTGGTAAAGACAAAGCATTTGAACCCAGTAAATAGCAAAACTATTATATTTTTCTGTAATAGTAGCAGAACTATATAACTATTTCCCAATAGTTTCCACTCTTTCAAGTGGAGTATAAAACCAGTAATGAAACAAAGTGCAGAATTAATTCTATAAATGCAGCCATGATCAATACAATGCAACATTACCATCACAAACGTAGTAATGCCTTAAAAAGCCGGTTTGGGATTTCTTTCTGTCTTGAGATAAAAAAGCACCTATTTGTGCAGGTTAACATCCCAAATTTTCTTCCTTTATGTGAAAAAAAACTCCCAAAGTATGATGCTGCTGCAGGCAAAAGATCAGAAGCTACTGATGAGGAGATCAGTGTTGGCAGCAGTAGTCAAAGTGAAGATCCTGAGCTACATGTAATTCCTAAAAAGTTCAGGTACAGCTCCTAGGCTTGGCTTACAGCCTCCATGGACAATGTGGTTATCTGAAACCTAGCTGTGGTAGGAAACCAGCACCGTGTTGTCTCGAGGCTGCCACTGTCAGCTGATATTAAGCCCCATGAATCCCACGGCAGGGAAGCAGAGGAGCTTACATTTTTATGCTATTTCTTCCATTCATACTGAGGTTTGTTTTGAAGTGTCTGATTCACACAAGATGTAATATCATAGAGGAGATGATTGTGTTGCCTGGACAAATCAAGATTTGTACAAGTGTAATTCTGCATAATGAAATACCCAATCAATACCAATAAATGCGATCAGGAATTCATGTACTCCTCATTTGTGATATTAGATTCATAGAATCATTTAGGTTGGAGAACACCCTGTCCTAAATCATTATGAGAAGTTGGCAAAGCTGTGACTAAACAGGCACCACTGTATTCACATAACAAAATTGCTTGTTATGAGAGCTTCAAACCCTAGGTCAACCTAAATAATTTTCCAACCACTCCAAATAGACCACCCTGATAAGATGTGAGGGAATCTGGAGGTCTTGCTTTTCCTTGCATGGCTTCCTCTTTTCCATTCTAAAACCTCTTCCTTCTGCATCACACTGAAAGACTGAAGAAGCAGCAGCAATGGAACCTTCTACTGGTTTCATTCCCATTAAACTACATGTGAATATGGCAGAAAGGACTCAATTTAAGTTACTCTAAGAAACAGGCTTTCTAAAAGAAGTAAAAAAAAAAAAGTAAAACAAAGCAGAAATCCTTCTGATACTTCTGTCCTATTTGGCAAGAGAAAGCTGTCTGCCAATTTCCAGCTCACAGCCCTTGGCTGTTTCCCGGCTGAGACTTCTCCCTAAGGATGCCTCTGAAATATTTTCATCAAAAGAGCACAAGGGAACAGCATGCTCTGCCCCAGGAGGAAGACAAAGACTAGCCAGATTTGTGACCACTCTGCAATCATTCCCTGCAGCTACAAAGTCCCACTCATCCCCCACTAACAGCATTTTCAAAGGGGCCCAGTCTTCCAGACCTAGAAACTTAAACCAAGAGCAAATTTAGGAAGAGTCTGGTTCCAGCCCTACCATAATTGGCTACATATTTTGGTCCATAAAACAGTTCCACCTTCCCTGCAGAGCATAAACCAGAATCTGTCACAGGCTGGATACAAGGTCCCGAAATTCATAAGCACTTTCTGATGAGGGTGTCTAACATGTAAGCTCATTATTTTGCCTGTCTAATGAGTTAAAAGACTCAATTTTTTTTCAGATGTCAGTGTTTTCCTGTGAGAAAATATAGCCTAAACTTTCCCCAAGTGTCTGCTGGGATATCAAAGTGAACATCATTACCAGAACTATATAGGTATGATTAATAACACAGTTTTTCATTTCCATCAATTAATCCAATGAAATTTTGTATTTAATTTCTAACATTATTTTCTGGTCAGTAACAACAAGTATGAAGTCTTGTGACACAAAAAAGTCAAACTGGTAGCATTTATCTGATGTCAAGAGCAGCAATAACACTTTTACAGTCTGCTAGGTTTCTCCTCACAGAAGCAAACAAACAGCCCAAGGGTAATCTATTTCATCCTGTAACAGGGTGCAGTGGGAACAGCCTCATATCTAATGAATAAGATCATCGCTCCCATGCCTTTGAAGAAGGACTCAGGATGGGAGATTGGTTACTGAACTGAACAGGAACACTGTGGGTAAGTCATATTCCAGCACCCAGAAGAATGGCCTCTGTTTGAACTCTCTATGCTGAAAGGTCTGCAAATTTTGGTGCCATTACGTTATGTAGTATACCTGCTTCCAACATCAGATTTTGCTGTCTGCGACTATTCTATTTTCTGCTGTACTGTTCTTCCAGTCCTTTGTGCTTTACTGTACCCATACCAGACCAAGTTTTCAGACACTAAACCCATTTTTAAAATAAAAAAAATACAATGTAGCTCAAGAATCTCTGCTGAAAAATTCTAATTTCACTGACCTACATTAATCAATGAATTTATAGCCTCCAGCCCAACAGGCAACTGAGTAATTATTTTTACAAAGTAATCTTTAGTGTGCCAGGTTTTTTTTTGAAAAATGCTACCAGTATAAATCCTATGACACAGGTTTTTCTTACCACTTTCTCCTAAGAGACTAAAGAACCTCATTTTCCAATATACTGAAATATTACTTTACTGTGAACAATGTCTTCAGCAAATGAGATAGAGAAGTTTCAGTTCTCTTTCTGCTCAGCTAAGTCTAATGACTTTTTGGTGATACCAGTAAGAGAAGTCTAACTCAACTCTGTCATCCCTTTAATTTTATCTACAGGAAAATATTAACAGAAGGAAAATTTGCCAATTCTCAGTTCCTGCTGAAAAATTAGTACTTAGGGAACAGACTCCTTGAACAAGCAGGTATTACATACAGACATTTTTCTGCTGATAAGCACTGGTAAAGTATCCGTATGTTATGCACTTTAAATTATTTTATGCAATTGCTAATTCTTAAGTGTCTGAAGACCTACTTAATCATTAAAAAGAAATCTCATATTCTCAATGATTGCTTCTCAACCATGGGATGAAATGTAAAAATAAATTACTAATAACAGTATATAATACAGTGAATTGCAGGAAAAAAAAACGTTTTTCAATGTGTTATGAATAATTTAGAAGCATGCTTCTGCTTGCAAAGATACATGCTGAAACATTTTTTTACAGCTAATTTAGTATTTTGCCACTTCTGGAACAATACCAACTGCATGATAACTTAATATGCATTAATTCCTGTTATTAATTCCTCTTACTAATATGCATTAATTTCTCATCTACTTTCTCTTTATAGTAACAAATGAAAACCAATATTGAGCAGAAGAAAAAAACTTTCCTTTTACTTACCACAAGGCCGTAACTCAAAAGTATGACAATGCTACTTTATTGCAACAGAGAGTGAGAACTGATCTGTGTTCATTCAAGTTCACATGATGCTTAAGCATCAGCTCTTAATGCTCCTGAGTTTTCTACTAGTCACCCCTTCACTTACTAACTGAACTGAATGGATCTGCTCTATAGCCCAGAGCAAGAACAAAATCACTAAGCTCTGGTAGCATGCATCAATTCTCTGATTGTAACTGTATTTATCAAAAGACAACTTTCCAGAATCAAGTCTAAGTTGGTTAAAATTTGCAAATTTGCAATTTGAGAAAATCAAGTACTATAATTGAATCTTTGGCTTTATAATGAGAACAAGAAAGACAAGATCCCAACACGATATTAATGGACACTTCCATCTACACTAAGCTGTTTTTTTTTTTTCTAACAATATCCCTTACTAATAACACGCTTGCAATATTGTCCCTTCTTGACCCTTTTCTCTGTATAGCACCATGGATTACTTCTTGTTATTTTAAATTATGTAATTAGCCAGTTATCTGAGGAGGTTGTGGACAAGAACAACAACACCACCACCACCAAAAATCTGTTCTTCCTCAAACTACCTATATTAACAGCAAATCGTTGCTGGGCTGCCTTTGATTTCCTCTCCTTTAATTCAGGCTGTTTGCTCTGTAGTGACTAAAATATTTATGTATGCTCCTCTGAAGATCTCAGCCAAAGCAACTAACAATTGTAGTCCCTAGGCAATTTCAATGGACCCTGGGTACCTCTCTCAAATGCACTGGAAACCCAGCCATTATTTTTTAGAGAATATTTGTATTTCCATTTTTTTATCTTTAATTAATATATCTGTTTTCTCATTAAACATGTAATTTAGGTACCTCACCTTCAATGTGAAAAAAAACAAGAATGTTGTACTAAGATCCATGTCACTGTGATTATAGCTGCAATGCTTTTTATTTTATTTATTGACAGTCAAAGAATGCAAGCAATGTTCATTCACTGATACATCTCGATATAGTAGCAAAGCACTGCAATACCTGAGCCACAGTCAGTAAACCACATATGTTCCGAATTCAGTATTTGAATGTGCAGCCCTTAAATGCACACATGTGAAATTCTCATTTCCACTACATTCTCACCATTTACATTAATACATTTCCATTAATTTACTTAGTTTCCATGAAAATTGAAATTAGGTATTCCCTAATTAACTGAATGAAAGTAATTTAGGAAGCTTTTTTTCTGCTGCTAGTTAGTCTCATTTTTACATCTGTTTTCACAGTTGAAAGACTGCTTGATCTTCAAATTACGCATTTCAGGTAATATTCCATGGCAGAAGCACGGAAAATGGAGTAAATCTTCCATGGCAAACGAAGACTGACGAGCATCTTTGCCAACAGCCAGCTATCATACACATCTTCCTTGTTAGTACCGTGAGAGCTCCTCCCTGCTGTCGCTGCCATCCCCGGCGTGCTCCCAGCCCAGCGCCCGCACGCCCAGCAATGTGCTGGCATCCAGCACACGCCAGATCCTGCCTTTGCCAGGCAGGATTTTTAACCCCCTCTCTCTCCCCGCTCTAGCTGTGTTCCCCTTCCCCAGGCAGCATCTCGCAGCTGTGGCTGCTCCGGAGGCCGGCGAGCCCCTCCCAGCCCCGCCGTGACTCAGCATCCCGCAGGCCGCCCCGAGCTGCCGGGGCCTTGCCAGCCTCCCCCCGGGCCCTGCCGGGGCCCTGCCCGCCCCCCCCCGGGCCCTGCC
>JAYDZK010000056.1:25074009-25145461 GCA_034509185.1 Euphonia xanthogaster
TCTTTTCTTTTCTTTTCTTTTCTTTTCTTTTCTTTTCTTTTCTTTTCTTTTCTTTTCTTTTCTTTTTTCTTTTCTTTGTCATCACCTTTAAGCATGCAAAATGTAGTTTATAGAAAGTGGGAGTTATACCAAATAGAGGTTGCTGGATGATTAGGTGAGTGTTTATATGCAGAAAATTGAGATTTCATCGAGCAAGTCTTTATATAATCTGTGGCTGGGTCACTTGTAGCACTTGCAGCTTGGAAATTTTTTTGCTCAGGGACCTGATTTCTCTCTGTGCTCATTTTTTCCCCCAAGAATTAGTGTTGCTTCAAAGACAAAAAAAAAAGTGCATACTTGAATGTATATAGCATTTAACAAAATTTTTGAAATAATAAACTTTGGATATAGACAAAGGACTGCTCAATGCATCAGACCAAATTCAATAAACCCTTTCAGAGCACTAAGATCCTCTAAGCATCAAAGCATTGAGCAACTGTGGCAACTTTCATCACTTGTAACCTTGTGAAACAGATTGCAATTCATTTATGATTTCCCACCCAGGCTTTCAGTACTGGGACTCACAGAAGTAGGTGTTCCAGCTGTTTGAACAGTACTGTACAGACTGGCTATCAGGAAGGTCTGCTTCTGTTTGATTTAGTGTTTATTTTGGCAAAAAACCTCTTAGAGTTAATGTTTGGTACTCTAAAACAACTTTAAAACTTGCTTGGGAGTGGACCACTCAAGGTATGTACAAACATATACAGACCTGGGCTGGGATACAGCTCTGGCTTGGAACGGTATCTAAATGTGCCTGAGCTAATAACCTGCCTTGGAATACAAACTGATTTTACAAACTTGGTTTGGTTTGCACCCATCTACTCAGATGTAAAATCAATTGTCACTCATACCAGGGTCTACCTGGAATGCCAGAAAAATAATTTGCTGACTGAACTCGACTGACTGCACAGAAAGATACTCCATTATGAAGAGAGGTGGGAAACATGAAGCTGGGACTGTGGGGGAAAGTCAATCTACCTTTCCAGCAGCAATTCACTCTGAAACCAGCTGTCAGCATGCACCCTACAATCTCATATAAAGTGAAAGGTTTAGTGCAATGTAACATTATAAACTAAGCATTTAAAAATAAATGCACAGAAAGTCTTAATGAAAAAGTATTTTAATTTGCTTGAAATTGGTATTTTTAAAACCTTTAGGATTCCAGCTTTCCTAGAGAGAGAATTTACCAGAGCAGCCATACTTTGCATTTTATTTCTGTGGAAAGTTGGTGAATTTGTAGGAAAGTCAAGTCACATAGCCTACGGAGTGATAGAGAAGTATGTATAGAGCTTCTTGTCTCAATAATTCATTGCACTACCAATCCTATTCTGTGATGTTAATGGGATACTGTACAAGTCTACAGTGTATAGGAAACCACTCTTAAATACATTCATCTCCTTTCCATCACAACCACAAGAAGAGAAAGACAATAACAGGATGGATTTTATGTCTATTCAGTTACATTTTGTGCACAAAGAGAATACAAATATATTGTTAGCCTTGCTCTTTATTAATTGCCTTGCTACCTATTGACTAAAGCCCAGGTGGTATATTTTCAAAAGCATTAATAACCTCTTTGTGTTCTAGCTCAGTCTTCCTCAGTCTTTTAAAGATGATAATTCCTTATTTCCAGTCGATATTACAACCACCCCTACATTTATTGTAGAGTAAGAGTAAAAAATGTTTATACATGGTAATACAATGAGCTGGTTTAATCCAGTGTGTGTTGAAAGAATGGTTATATACATGCCTGAAAATCAACCCTGAATGGCACATCTAGGGCCTCTCTACCCTGACTGTCTCTGTGTGGGATGTGACCTATCAGTGCCCTAAGAGGTACCCATATTCTTTATCCATGCAAGAGACCAAGAGAGATTTCAGCCCTTGTCCCATTTGAGACAAAAAAAAAAAACCAAAACAAAACAACAAAACCCAAACAAATTGCACCCAGGTTGGAGAACTAGGAAGTGCTACACAGTATTTTGATATTAGTCAGAAAACTGTGGGGACTGAAATAGCAAGAAAGAGTCAGTTGTGGTGGTTGGGAGGAGAGGATCTCAGATCTCAGGTACCTTGATGGTTTTGACATCCTGAGAGTTATTCTGGGACTACTGTTCTTTGACATGGGATCTACTTATACTTTAAACTCATTGCAGACCCACTAATTTTGCAGTCATGAGCTATGGCAGCATGATGACACAGCACTGTTGCAGGCAGATGGTGGCTGCTGGCTGAGGACATGTCTGATGTCCAATTCTGTATTTCTGCTCTTAGACAGCCCAGTACTCATTTAGAAACCACAAATACATGCAGGTTTTGTCACAACTGCAGTGCCTCATTTCTTCACCCCTCAGGCTTCAACCAGCCTTTTGATTTTGTGGAACCTCTGCAATTTTCATCTTCCAGTCTAATATTTCACTGCATCACCTTGGCAAACTCATAATCTGTTTCTGCACTTGAATCCTTCTCTCCTTGAAGGCATTACAGGGAAGTTTAGCCATTTGTCAGTCTTTTAAAACCACAGTATCATTAATTCAACACAAAAGCATATTGGGGAAGTAATGGCTTCCCACCTCTGAAATAATGGGCAGCCAGTGCTTGAGGTTGTATGAAAACTTACATAAAATAGATGAAGAGTCTACAAGGCACTGTGTTATCTGTCCAAGACAGATGAGTCCAGATGGGTTTACTGGTTTTCTTCATGTTTCTGGACTTTCTCTGGCTCCCACAGAGCTAGGAAGGAGCTCTGTGCATCTGCCAAAACCTGCCAGGCTGGGCGGTCTTCTGGGCTTGGGATGGTTTGTGTGACCAAATAGTACTGGGCCCAAGTTAAAAGTGTCCTTGCAGGGCAAGTAGAAAGTACTGTGGAGTATGAGAAAATTAGTGGAGCAACATGCAGCCTGTTCAGATCCTACATGTCCAGAGCAAAAAATTATAGTAGGAGCCAGCTTGATTCCAGGGGGATCAGCTGAGAGTTGCTGTGATGTTTGTAAGTATTTCCAGATCTGAAATTGCCTTGCAGGTTTGCATGAGCTTATTTTCCATGGAGCCAACTAGACTTATTTATTCCATCTCCAAGACATATGGAGAGTAGTCAAAACCTTCCCAAAGCCACATGCCAGTGCTGGAAAGGGATGCTCTCTTATGCCTGCTGGACCAAAACTGTCACCCGCATCTGGGGCACAGACAATCCACAGCCAAATTCTATTATCATGGATAGAAATACCTCAAAACAGTCTTAAAAATCATCATTTATTAAGTTCTCTCTCATCTTTTGTATCCTGATGAGTCCAAAGTACTTCAGGTATGGTTGCATGGTCTGTTTGTCTCAATCTTGTGTTTTCTAGTTTTAGGTGCTGTATGTGTGGCAGAGACCACAATTTCATATCTCTTTAGAATTTTCCCTGTGTAAATATAGGTGCCTCCTCTTCAGGAATGTGACTTGCTGTGACCTTTCAGAAAGCTCGTTATCATTCATCTTTGGCTGCTTGGGATTTGCCTTTATTTGCTTCCTGGTGTCTTTAGAAATTGCAGTAAGTGCTCCTTGCTGTGGCCACTCAGGCAGCAACCTCAGAGTTTGCAAGATTCTAAAGACAGGTTTGTAGTACTGTGCTGATGGTGTGTTCAAGTAGTCTTGGATTCTCTAACACAGGTTTCACCCGTTTCAGGAACATTTCACCCAGGAGCCGAGGTACTTACAACATGATCTTTAAATTGGAAATACAGCTCATGGGGTGTGGCTTCGAAGGTAATTCCAGCTTTTATCGTCAAATGTTTAGTTTAGCACTGTGTTGCTCTCTGTAAGGAAAACTTAGTATAGTACTGGGTAAAACAAATTCAGATATGGTGGAAAAGTACATCACTGTTCCCAAGATAAGGAAAAATACAGTTTCAAGTGCAATATTTGTACTCAGACCTATTTTCTGCCTTTGAAACAGCAGTGGGTTAAAAGACAGATAAAATTTCTTGAAGTGGGTAGTTCACAGATCCTTTATGGTTGTTATTTTCTGTGTGGAAACACCATCTGAAGCTCATGCCAAAATGTTACATTATTCCAAAAGTTTTGCATGAAAGCTGTGCTGCTTTAGACTGAATAAAAATACTGAAATTATTCCTGATTGAATATCTGGATTACTGCAGCTAGAACTTAATGAAGAATAGTGTACCAAAAATAAAATAGAATTTTATGTTATAGAAAACTACTTGTCTAAAACCAGTTTACAATTACACAGAGTATTATTCCATCAGCATTTAAGAAGTTGCCATGACACATTTTAGATACCATCAACCAAGCTGGGGTTTGCATTATATCTCTAGGGTATTTTAGAAAAGGAAAATAAAAAGTAAATGTATGGTGCTGGTTTGGGGTTTTTTCCTGTTTGATAGGCTTCTTCACATTAGATGATTGTCTTAATTAGGCTATTAGGAGTTTTACCATGACATATTTTCTGCATCCAAAAGGCCTCCAGAACATATGAAGTCATAGTGAAACAAAATGGAAACTGTACCACAAAATGTAAATGCAGTATGTACAGGTGAAACAGTGATATACATGAATAGAGGGGACATGAAACTTGCCACAAAATATGATAAACCAAATTTCAAGGAAAGACTCACAAGTGGTTACTTCCTTAGTGAGATGTGGAGGTTTCCACATGACAGAGGAAATCCTGTCTAATGGCTGCTCATTAACACATCCTGTTTATTCATAGAGCGTCTCTAGAAAGATGTGTATTTTCACTTAGGTTGGTAGTAGGGGAAAAAAAAATACCACCAGAAGAAAAAAATACCAGCCAAAAAAAAAAAAATACCCCCAGAACTTCAATTTCTTTGATTGCATGAGTTTTCACTAAAATGAAAGTGTGTCAATGCAAAAGAAAACCAGTCAAAACGAAAAAAATCCTTAAACTTCAAGCTCTTTTCACGTTTGAAAGATAAACACAGTGAAAGTATGCTGATTTTAGAAATTACTTGGTAAGGACAAAAGCAACATGTCTGCATAATGTCTGCAAGGTTTTCCAGCATCGTGTTCTCAACTTCAAAGACTGGCATTTATGCCAGAGTGTGAATCTACACTATCATTATGTGGAAAAAAAATGAAATAAACATCACTTTATGTCTACTAAGCACCATTTTGCAATCAGTAAAACCCAGCAAATGGTTAGACCTACTATTACTATGGAACTGAAGAACAAGATAAAGAAGTTCCTCAGAAGAGTTGGAAGCTGTTGAAACCTCTCTCAGCTGTCCTCTAACTCTGCTTAGTAGTGGCTGCTAAATATCAGTAACACAAATGTTCAGTTCACAAATAAGAAGATGCTGTGAGACCCTCCATTAACTTACTCTCACCTGATTAACACCTGGCATCTGAAATTTATTTTCTCCCAATAAGTGTAGTGGGAATATTTAAATAAAACCCAGGAAATCTTGATTTTTTTTTTTCTATTCATTTCTATTCCGCGACATTTTTGTACCCTGAAAGCTGTTATATGAAACAACTATTACTCATATTCATACCCTTTTAATAGAATAAAAATGGAATATCAAGAGATGAATTAGAATTTTTGGCACAATTTAGAGCAAGAAATTATTCAACAAGCAGTGAGATTCTTTTGGGAAAGACAGTTTTAAATGCTGCTGATGTGCCATATTTCATTGTTCTAAGCATTCTAAAAATTGTTAGGGTACCCTTTTAATACATGCTGGGGCAATTTTTCCACAACTAAGATTTTCCTTTTACTAATAATATCAGTAAAATTAATATTTTCAAACAATTTTCACTGCATTAATATGTTTTTTTCCCTCAGCATGGGTCCTAAAAAATAAGCCAACAAACTATGGTAGTTTGATAATGTTGTTTAAGCTTGAAAGGCAGAGAAAACTTTCATAATAAATCTCACATCATAGCCTCAGCAGACAGGATATTGTTTGGGCTGGCTTGCTGCACTCTTAATGGAGGGAAATGCTGTCTCTGTGTAGTCCCTCTTCTCGCATATCTGTCTCAAAAATAACATCAATAAAGATGTGATATGCCAGTAACATTCATTAGGGCAGACCTGAAGCAATTCAGACTGTGGATTAAATTTCTAGATATTGAAAATCAATCTAAAATTCTGACACTAAGTAACACTCACATTAGCATCATAATATTTGTATCTGAAAGGTCCCAGCTAGAAGTGATGTGATTCACTGGCTGATGCCCGTCTTGATGGACAACACTTAAGACTTTCTGATCAGTGAAACAGGTAACTCAGTTTCAGGAAATGTGTCTGGTTGCTTACATTTTACATTTTTCAGGTATGAAAAGCCAAAACCTTGATGAAGAAATGAAATCCTTACTAAAAAAAAAAAAGAAAAAAGAAAAAAAAAGAAAAAAAAAGAAAAAAAAGGAAAAAAAGAATATGCGTGCTTTCTGCATGCCACTTTATATGAGCAGTCTGGCACATTTTTTTTATATTTTAGTGACATTTGCTGCAATACAGCCTGTACTACAGGGAAAGTAACGCTCTATTTCATATATAATCGATACTGTACCAACCCAGTTCAAAGACAAGTCAGACTAACAATACTTTGAGATGGCTGGCACATTATGCATTCTGGAAATTCTAATTTTATGTAAATTTGGAAAATGTATGCATGTGCCAGAGTTTCTCTTTGTTCGCGCACTGTTTTAGCATGTGTAAGTAGGAGAGGCTGCCATACAACACGGGTTGCAAAACAGCAGATGGGGGTGATTTAGTCTCTGAGGATCTCTAATTTCCTCTGCAAAAGTACTCAGGTTTGTTATTTTATTACTATGGGGAAATATCTATTTTAAAATATATTAACAATTAGTGCTTGTCTAGTTGGAAAATATCTCAGAATTCCTTTAAGAAATAGTTCTCTCTGTGGACACTAATTCCTCTCGAGGAGTCCACTGTGAAAATGGATTAAGCTAAACTGGAATAAAACCCCCGAAGTCTTAGTGTTGCAGAGCATCTACAGAGAGACTTACAGCATAGCAGTTATTGTGCTTGAAATTCATGCCCTGACATATTTTGTTGTAACTTCCCCATACAGACAGACCCACACTCCATTGCCTCCAGATGCAGTTATGAAATGATACTACTTCTTTCTGCATTTGCTGATAAAATTCTACACTGAAGACTGATTAGGGGTGACTAAACTTTGCAGTCAGAGGTTGAATAGTGCATCCCTGAAATAGTCATTTTATGCAGATTTAAAAAATAAATACATTTACAATGGTTTTCTCTTTGTTCTGCCGCTGTTCTGGCATGTCAGATTAGTGGTAGATGCCACACAGCAGGAGCTAGGAAATTCTGTCTGAAAAAGAAACGAGGTTTAAAGTAATTTTAGTTGCTGTCAAGACCAGAGTTCCCAAGTAAAGGGGCACATTTAATACTGTTGTAATCAGGATATTTTGAACATTTAAAGAGTTCATCTTTGTGTTGTCAGATTATTTGCTGAAGTTTCATACTCAAGCAACTGTGTGCATGTGGAGAGGGTGTAGGAAGAAAAGAAGGTTGTATTTACTGTGCTCTTTTGCATTACTTTAGTCTCAAAAAAATTGTGACTAACACAATTTTGATGTGTCAAATTGATATTCCTGAAGTGCTCATTTTGGTTATTACCTTTCAGATACAAAATACAAAGGTGGCTCTAGGTCTTGTTGGCAGTAGGATGACTGACCACTTGCCTGAGTTTGTGTAAAAGTTCCCTCTGATTTCAACTGCACAGAATCAGAATATTTATAAGAAATATACGGTGTTTGGGAAAAGTGTACTTTGATTACAGGTCTACAGAATTTGATTTTTTTAGAAAGCCAAGATAAAAAAAATACTATATTCAACTAAAAATCCATGATCTGCATGTATTCAACTAGGATCTTCTGAACATATTAAGTAAGAAGAATATGTTGAATTTCTTTGGAAAATACTTGTCGTGAAAAGGAATAATGAAATACTTTCCAAAAAAGAGTCACAAAATTTTCGGTGGTGATGAAGCTTTAGTGATTAACAGGCTGGCTTGGTTTCCAGAGTTGCCCCACTAAGCATTTATTCGACTTTTGAGTTTGAATCCATGTGCTCACTTGAATGCTTTTTAGCTCCTTTTGCTTAGGGCAGCCATATAGGATTGTTCTTTTCCTTGGCCTCTGGTCCATATCTAGGCCTAGAATGTCTACAAGGTACATCTCCAAAATGAAATGAGACCCAAATAGCCAAGCAGCTGCGGCCCCAGGAGCAGTCCTGCTAAGTTTCCCTGGTGGGAAAAGCATTTTTTCCTCAGAATAACTCTTTCATGGAGGCTTAAAAATACATTTCAAGGAAAGTAGTTTTGCTTTGCAGACCTCTAGGAACGCACATATGGAGTCAGCCACCACATTTCAAATAAACTACCGCATTTCAAGAGAGAGTGTCACATTTAGCAGCTATGGAAGTATATGGGACCATTTTCATCTTTCTTTTTAAGTCCAGATATGTATAGCAGAATCCTGATCTTGGATCTTTTTTTTTTGTGGATGCAAGGACCCCGCTACCCTTATTGTGTCCAGCTATGAAGAAATAAGCAGAGAGAGAGAGAGAGAGAGAGAGAGAGAGAGAGAGAGATTCAGCCTGTAGGCTGGGATACGGAAGTGTGTTCATTTTTAGTTTTCATTGGTGAGGATTCTATTTTATCCTATCTGTTGCTCCTTATAAATCATGCAAAGAAATTTGAAATCTGAAGCTTGCTGTTGTTGGCATTTGAACCTAATGTCAAAATGCTTTTGCTGCCTTGCTTGTGAAGTAGACAACCTGTGTTCAATGTCCTTGAAACAGTAATTTTGGTAGGCTTTAACCTTTTTCATGCATAGCAATCTGGGTAAAGAAGCATAGATAAACCAAATATTCTTAACATTCCCTAGCATACACTCTCACCTTTGAAGAGAGGGTTACAAGTATCAGGTTTAAATTGTCAGCAGGAAAATAAGAGTACTCTGACTGCCCTTCACAGTCCAACAGTCTCGGACTCTAAAAGAAAGAGGTACAGAAGCTTTACTTGTCCAGAAGCAGCACCAACAACACTTATATCTGCCTCATAAGGAAATGCAAAATCTTTCCCATAGCTACTTCACTAAATACATCTTCTGTGACACTTATAACTTTAGTTTTACATAGTCAGTAAATTATATTTTCGTGTTTTCACAATTGAAATGGGCTTGGATCCAGTCTTGGTCCAAACCTAATAAGTTTACCAGTGTGTAGCTTCTCTGTGTAGCTTTGCATGGCTGAATATTTTCAACATATTCAGTGAAGCTGTGGTTCACATTAATTCAGAAACAGGCATGATCTGAAGAGACCCTGCAGAACATGACATCTGACTCTCCAGAATAGGCAGATTATATTAAAGTCTACAATATATCCTAGAACACAGATACAAGCTAAGAAGCTGGTATAGTGGCATGACTGAAGCAATGTAAGTATATATAAATAGTCTTCCTATTTTAATAAATATTAGTTCTTCTCAAATTAGTAAGATATGTTTCCATAGTGGAACAGTGAATAAAAAGAAAATATAATTTTATCTCACCACTTATGCATATTTACATTTTGTATTAGTCATACATTCTTTTTTTCCCTTGCTATTTTTTTTTCCTCGCCTGATGTTTTACAGTTACATCCTAGCACCAACTTCTTTCAGGCAATTCCCACAGCTCTTTTTTTGATCCACTTATGAAGGATGTATCCTTCACTAAAACAAACTTGTTTGTCTGTGATATTTCATCTCTGGTAACAATGTCCAGCCTCAAGGATTCACATGATCACTGCATGCCCTATTGATGCAGTAGGTATGCATTTAATATTGTAGTGTACATTAGGGCTCAGCTGAGGTTTCGGGCTGTGTTTGCACACATACAAACTTGGATCCTAAGGAGATGGACTGTGAGAGAGGTTTTACACCCAGAACCAAAAAATGCTGTATTCAAGCTCTGCTTGTCTTCTCATGAAAATGGCAAAGAGTGGGTGACAGGGATGTGTGGGTGTAATTGTATAATTAGGCACATGCTGCTGTATTTTAGCACATACTGTCCCCTGCTGGGAATAATCATATTACTGGTAAAAGTGAAGTTGTGTGTTCATCCTTCCATTCAAAAAGGTAGGCTGGTAAGGCCTTTTCAGACAAAGGTATGGTTTTCCTTGACAGCCACCATGCCAAGAATGTAAACATTTCCATTTTTTGGGGATTGCATTCCATCAAGTGGTATTGCTGTATGTAGGATGCAGCTGAAGGCACTACAGAGGCTGCCACAGCAGGGGAATAGCATAGCTTGACCTTTCCATGGGATGGGCTGCCATGTGGCCACCAGCATGTATGATATTCTTATTGGTTTCCCTAGGGAAAAGCTTCTCATACAGTGTTAGCTGGTGTCCCACACAAACCTCACAGAGGTTCACAACCATTTTATTTTTTCAGAAAATGTCAAATGGAAAGGAGTCCTCTCTGCAACTCCCTGTTCTATTGCAAAAATGTGAGATGAACACTTACATTCCCCTCCTGCCACCAGAGGTCAAGGCTTTCCTTCCCCACGACCATGTGGTCAGTGGAAATCAAAGGTCTGGGGCAGGAGGGCCGCCTGGCTGCTGTGGCCTGGGGTCTGACAAACATAACAGGTCTTCTGGCCTGACCACAACTCATGCCCATCCCTGCTCTTGCCCATCTCCAGGTGGCTGGAACTCCCTAGCCCAAGGTATGCAAAGTTTTTTCAGTGCCTACGCTCTCAGCAACTGCACACCAATGCAGTCCTCTCAGGAACAGCAAGATTACTAATACAGAGTTGGAGTTTTTTGCTAACAGATGTCATGGCTTTTTTGATTATTTTTGGTTATTCAATTTAAAATGGTTCTTTTGATTAAGCTATGCTAGACTTCATGAATTAGTTTATACTCCTCTTTTTCCTCTAAAATTTGACTTGTTAATTCTTTGCACTTGAGGTATATTCTTGCCATTCATTTCTGCCTGGCAGTTATAGGAAGTTGCAGGGACTGCAGCCCCATAAATCCTTCATCAATAATTTTTCTTTTTTGCAGACTGAATTTCTGACATTCAAGGTGGTATTTTCTATAAACTTAGCAATGCTTAGCATTAAGATAGCTGTCTGGTGAAGGTCCTAAATTATGTACATATTGACAATTATGCAGTCTGTGTGTGACTTTCAGAAACCAAGACCAATTTTTGTTAGCTGCATTTTACATTGGTGTCCTTCTGTTTATCAATTAACATTTTTTTTATCTTTCTCAGCAGCTGTTTGTCTTCCCTTTCAAAGGGTAGACTGTATCACAGACTCAATGTGTTACCAAATATTTGTTTTTCTTAGAACCTCAGAACTGAGGGATTTGGATAAGAAAATTTTTCACTGTGAGCCTCTGTTCATATTCTTTTTCAACACAGTGTATAGCTAATATTAATAAAGCTATAAAATAATGAGTGAGTAGGAGTCCACAGCATTATGTTTTTCCTTATTTAAAAGTACAGTAACAAATCACAAATCCAAATTTTCCATTGCACATGGATATTGGCAGCTTACAGTGTCAGCCATGGGATATTTGGCACATTATATGAACTTTACATAAGTTCACTATTAGAGGATGCACATACTTTTTTTATCAAACTTTGGTGACTTAACAGTATAGGCTAGAAAAATGAGAATTGCAGGAGGGAAAAAAGTCTAATTTAGAGTAAATTTCTGGGACATTTTTATTTAAGTGGGTTCTTTTTCTTTTTTCTTGATGTCTCATCCCAAATATTTCTTTATGCCTTCCCTTTAAAGATTGTTAGTTTCCAGTTTAAAAAACCCAAGAGAATAAAAAATACAAGGAAAATGAAAATAGGGGGGAATACAAGCTGCATGCTGTGTATGTGCATGTGGATAGTGGGTTCTCTATGGGACTCTGTCCATGCAGCAAGTATTGGACAAAGTCTCCATTTAAAACCCATTCTGTTCTTTAACCAAAACCTCTTTTAGAAATATTTTCCTTTCCCTAAAATATTAAGGAGTTGTACAAGGGATTTCAACACCCAGCATGTTCCCAGGAGATTCAAGCCATTGATAACTGTTTAGCACAACTGATAGCTTCTCTTCTGTGTCCTTCCCTAAATTACAGATTCTTATCCACCTTGCCTTCAGATCTTATTGGAAAAAAAAGGTGCAATATAGAAGTGTTTCTGAAACTAAAAATCTAAGCATTACAATCACAAAAATAAGTGTTTTTTTGTGGAAGATGGGGTATATTGTTGTGGAAGGTAAGACTGGATTGAGCTCCTGTTCTCACTCAAGCTTCTGGAATGGGTCGGGACTCAGGCTGGAAGTTATAAAGCCATGCAGAGATGACACATTCTCTGTGTTAATGTGCTGGAAGAGAGGTTATATTGGTCTGCACACTTTTTCAGTGTTGCGTTCTTCTGGAGCTGAATCATTCCAGAAGAGAAGGTGACGCTTCACTGTAAAACACCTTAGGCCCTAATTATCCTTAATGCTTAAGGTTTCCTCCTGGAAAGTAGGACACGTGAGTTCAACGTTCCTCACCAGCTGGGAACACGCTGTATGCTTGGTGCCTGAGGAAAGTCTCCGGGGAAAGTAAAGGATACCAATGATACTTCTGAAACGTAAACCCAAGCCCTTAATGCCACACTACCTGCCTTGCTTGGAAAGGAAGTTTTTTAACAGAATTAGATAGTTTCAGGTCTAAATGTTATTATAACCTTTCTATACTATCCTATACTTCTGCAATCTGCACACATGGTTCTTCATCCAAGGCTTTAATTCTCCTCAGGCTATCTGAGGAGATAGGACGTACACTACAGGTCTGCACCAGGGTCAAAATAAAGTGTTAGAGTTAAAGATTTGAAGATGGAAGTTTGTACTTATAGCATGAAATTTGAATTCAACACAAAGGACGCATCAATTATTTTATGGTAATAACAAGCTGATGTACTCAAATTTATTACAGTCAGGCATAAAGTTCTTAAGGAAACCTAGTTGTATTTTAGGTTAGTAGAGAAAAATTATATTATTTTCTTCATAAAGAGGACGTGTTCTGATTCATTAATTTCAAGATACATTGAGTAAAATAAATATGCTTCATTGGAATTCTGAATCACTGTGGAAAAAAGCAGGCTGTGGAAAGCAGAAAGCGTGCACCACTGTTTTGTGAAAGAAAAATTTTGAGGGTATTTTCAAAGGTTCGGTTAGAAGCTCGGTGCTTCGCTGCCACAAGTGACAGTGAAGCACTGAGCTTCTAACCAAACCTTTGAAAATCTCTCAAGTCCTTCCCCAGAGATTAGCAGCTGCCTCCAGGACAGACAAGGGACCAGGTCACTCTCCCCCTTCTCATGAGTGTGATGGGAGCATGTGCCTGAGGTTTAGGCAGAGGGCAGGAGTGACAGCATGAGATGACATCTCATGCCAGATACCTAATCTCTTTGGTTTTAATACAACCATTTTTGGAGTGAAAATGTTTGTGTGAGAAAGACATCACAAGCTGTAGCCAGGCTTTGGCTGGTCACTAAAACCAGGAGCATTGACGCTCTTCTGTCCTGCTTGGGTTCCCTTTTTGCAGGCTAAGCTTAAAGTCAGAATGTTCTTTTTCACATTTTCTCTGAACCTACAGCCTTTTGAAGAAAAAATTGCCAACATAAAATAGAAAAAAAATGTTAACTTTGCAGGAGTTCCCCTTTGGTTTAAACTAGACTGGAATGAAAAATGAGCTGTTAGTTGTAGAAGTATCACACCAGCACTACTTTCTTGTTACTCTTACTGAAGAAAGAATTTTCATCAAGAAACACATGAAATGTTTAGACTCTTACTGCATCACCTCTCAAATGTAATGTTACCTTAAACAATAACATCCATGTCTGCTTTTCTGAGAACTCTACTGGTTAGTAAATTGACATCTACGTAATTAAAAATGCAAATTTGTGATTAAGCCAAATTCACTACGTAAACAATAGCAAACCATCTTTACAAGAAAATTATCTTGATATCGAAACAGCACATGCTCCGCTTTTTGTCTCTCACATTTAATACAGCATGCAGCGGTGACAACGTGAGAGCATGCACTGCACTGCTTTCTTCCCATGCCATGTGTAAGGCAGAGGCTGATGAAGTCAGGAAACCGCTGAATTTTTTGAAAAAAAATTTTCATTTTTCTCCTGGCTTTATGTTGATTTTAGTCATCAGTAATAGAATTAATCCACATTACTGGAATCAACATTTTGTATCTAAGTAAAGGTCAGTAAAGATTCACAGATCTATTGAATGGTTTTCAGAGAAACTGAAAGTTTTTTATGGGTTTGGATAAACATATGTTAATTTAAGCATCCAGATTAACTAAACATCTTTGTTATGCACATTAAGACAAAGAGTATAAAAGTATGGTTTTCCATGGGGTAGTTTACCATGTTTTTCCCTTTTCAGAGCTGAATAGAAAAGGTGCACTATGCTGTATAATCTGGTTCATTAAAAGCAATGTTATTTTTTGCCCTAATAAAGGTTTTATATGGCACTTTTTTTTGGTGGGTGAGCAGCATTTTTTTAACCAGTTTTTCAAGTCATCTCTTAAACACAATACATACAGAAGTAGTCACTAGATTTAAAATTAATGGTTATATCACAGAAAAATAATATATTTGCATATATATGAATATAAGGCCTTGTAAGAATGTAATCCTTCCAGATGCTGCCAGTTCTAATTATTTGTTTTAAGGAAAGTCAACTATCTTGACCAAGTCTGGAGTGTTAATTAAGCTGAATAATCTGGCAGCGAATCCAGTGCATTTTGGCTCAGACTGAGCCATCTGATTTAGGTGCTGCAGGGTGCAGTGCTACCTTGCTTGGTGAGCTGAATAATTATTTATATCTCAGTGAACATTAATATCTCTGCTTATCTAGCTTTACACAGGCTGTCAAGTGAGCTGTTCCTGAAGAGATCATTCAGCTGGGCAATGTTGTCCCACCCGGTGGGTCAGGGTCCAGCTGGCCTTTTCCCATTCTGTGGGGGTGGCTTGAAAGTGCTGGAACAACAGTTTTACACCACATTGATTTTATAATCCCTAATCCAATGTCTCCAGGGGGACTATAATTCTTTGTAACAGGCATAAAACAAAAAGATGAATGTGAAAGTTCCTAATGAAAACGAAGGTGCCAAGGATCCACTGAGGGTCTCTGTGTTTATTTTCAGGGTAGTGATTCACACTTCTTAGGGCAATTATTTTTTGAAAACCATGTTTCTTGGTACAAAAAAATGCATGGGGCAAAGGTTTGTCAAGTTGCTAAAGTGAACCCCCATTGGTTCCACATTAATCAGGTTTATGAGTTTATATATCTTGATGATGCTATACAATACTCTTTTGTATGAGTATTTACATTCAAATTAATACCTATATATATTTATAAGATATATATATATATTTATGTGCTGAGGCAGTAAGGTGTGAGGGTGAATTTATGCCATTTAGCTTCATATACTTCTATAAATGTAGGAGTATATGAAGCTAAAATATACTATATATCCTACTATACTATCCTACAAATAAAGGGTCTTATTTTGACTTGGAATATGAAATTATCAAAGATTAAGAAAATAATTTGAAATCTCAATTCATAAAATAGTTACAACTTTTTTTAAAACTCCACAGTTATTTCAGTGTTCCAGAACAGTGCATGCCTCTATTTTGTTCTGGAAGCATGAACAACTCCAATAATTATCTGAATGAGGATAAAATTGTCAGTTTAACAATAATAATGAGCTTTAACAGAATAAAAAGTGGACACTGAACTCCATAAAAACAATGTAATTACAATAATTTTCCCAAATTGTTGAAATACCCTTGCATTCCTGCTCCTGCTCTCTAGCATCCTTTCAGCACTTCCAGCATGGCAGGGTCTTCAGGTTTAATAAGCAAGCACTTTTTTCTGTCATCTAGGTCATTAACAAAAGGACTGAAAATCAGCAGAAGAAGATGGATCCCTGTGCAGGCCCATGCCATGCACCCTTCCATTCCTGACAGTGAACCACTGCTGAGTTCTCTCTGAGTGGAGTTTTCTACTGCTCACATAGGAGTTTTATGAAAGCTGTGTTTTCCTATCTTGCTTTTGAGATTATCATGTGAAGTAAGTTTACTCCCTGCTGAAGAGCAGTCCCAGCAGCCCCAGGAGCACATGCACACAAGGTGAGCAAGAGTGAGGCTCTTACCTTAGGCTGTAGCACAGTCTGCTACCCTGGCTAGCTTTGTCCCCACTGGGTGTGTGCAGCAGGGATGTTTCC
Source organism: Euphonia xanthogaster (assembly GCA_034509185.1). Classification (NCBI taxonomy): domain Eukaryota; kingdom Metazoa; phylum Chordata; class Aves; order Passeriformes; family Fringillidae; genus Euphonia; species Euphonia xanthogaster. Next base: position 25,090,350 of record JAYDZK010000056.1, read on the forward strand.
ACCAGTCAGGACAGCTATGTGCATATTGATGCCCCAATTAAAAAAATGCCTCTGAGGCCCGAAGGGACCAAAGGGACTATGGTGATTAGTGAGGCTAACAGCTAAAGTCTAGGCTTAACATATCTCACCCCAAAATTCCTCCATGAAGCCCAGGGTTGTTCATTATCTGCACATCCTTTTGCATTTTAATGGCTTTTCAGAGTCAGCTTGAGGACAGAATGGAACAGGCTCTGAAGAGTTGAAGGAATATCCACAAAGAAACAATTTTCTTTTCTTTTTTCTATGCCCACAAGAGACTAAAGGATCACCTAACATCACTGCTTAATGAGGAAGTAATTCCTCTTGAAAGTCCAGCAACTTTGGTGAAGTTTTAGCTAATCAGTCAGTAATATGCAGGAATATCCTGCTAAAGATAATCAGTGATGGAGATTTTACTAGCAATTGGTGAGCAGTTACTCAACATAATGGGAACTAAATGTAGGTTTTAAGACCACTGCTTCTGATGTTCTTGAGGTTCCTGGTAATAAAGTGTCCATGACAGCAGCCTCTTATGGAAGTCATAAACTCTGTAGCATTGTTCCCATCATATCCTACTCTATGGTCTCATCTGTCTCTCCAACCTTCATCCTTGCAACGATGCCTGCAGACATCTATTCTGTGGCTGTCTGTATGCTTCAGGGAAACATATAGAAAAATGAAGGCTCCTAATAAAGCTCCAGGTTTCTTAAGTAGTAAATAAAGGCAGGAGCAGAATCTTATCCTGTATTCACACATTGATGAATTGTACTAAGTTTGATGTTTCTTTAAGTCACAGAGAACTATTAGTCACTGGAAATGTATTTAATGATGTAAATACAAAGGTCGGTAAGAAATGCCACATATTACTCTAAAATTTATAGAATTGCCATTTCAAAAAAATACAAATTTGAGAACAACCAGAGTTCAGTGCCTCTGAATTATTCAAGGTACTCATTGAAAAATTCTCCAGATTATAATTGATTTCATGGAGCAATATTAACAAAACTCAAAAAGAAATATTAAGGAAAAAATGTACAAACTGAAAAAGGTACTATATATACTTACTGTAGATATCATGACTGCAAATTGAATTCCTCAAATATATTTTCCAAAAAATATTGTCAGAAAAAGCACAAGAAAAGAAGACATGAAATGAATGTGAAATTCTCATACCCCAAGCTAAAAACAAAATAACATTTCACTATGTCCACTACATACATGACTTTGTGTTAATTACCTCTTAAAACCAAATTGTATTTGATCCTGAAAATCATCTGTCTTATGATATAACAAAGGGATCTTTGGGAAAATATGTCACTAATAGTTCTTCACGGTAACAAATCTCTTTTAAGAGCCAACCATTACAAAGTGCTGAATTCCAGGCTTTAGCAGAAGAAATTATAGTCTAGAATAATTCAAATTTAGTCACAAAAGTATTGACAGACCAAGTTATTAGGAGTGAGCTCACATTTTAACCTGAAACAGCTCTTTCAGGAAATGCAGTCTGTTGGTCAGCAATGAAATAATATGTGAAAACTTGAAATGATATTCCATTTAAAAACTGCTCAAGACAAACTAAAGGAATTTACACAAAATAACATTCAGAGCCATGAGACTCCCTGAGCCTACCAAACTGCATCTCATCCAAAATCTGATCTCATCCAAAGTCACAGGATAGGAGACAGGTACACATCATCCATAAGCTGTGGATGGTGGCCAAAAGGCAGGTGTCTCTGACCTGCAAAGCAAACATGATCCAAATCTTCTCAAGGAATAAAGAGCAGGAAGCAAACAAAATGTTTGAGAAAGTATTTCTGTGCAGCTGTTTATATTAAATTCAAAGGAAAGTAATCAGAATTTTACATTGATATGAAAATGTATCAGCTATCACAATGGGCCAATTTGACTTTTCTCCCCAAATGTTCCCTTAAACTCTACAGCAACTGCAGGCTGTTCAGTGCTTTCTCAAACAGAGCTGAACTTTCTAATTCACAAATAACCATTTAAGTGAACACAGAATAAATGAGTACACCTATTTTGCTGAAAAAAAACAAGATCAGGAAAAATTACTAAAGCGCATTTCTTTGTTTTCTTATTCACCTGTTACTATCTTGCCTTCTTTCCCTTTTCCCAAGTGTAAATTATATTTAGACTAGCACACCAACATGTAATTACATGTATTTTCATTATCTCGTAATTTGGCTTGGGAATCTACACTGTATGCACAAAACGCTGATTGCCTGCAGCTGCGGACAAATGATTATTTAGATAAGCAAGCAAGCTGATGAGATGAACCAGAAACTCAGGGCAAAGTCACTGTCAGTCTCGCTGCTTGGAGGAACAGTTCAAACCCTTGGGGCGCATGGGGACTACAGGCTCTGGGTAAACTTAGCTCTTGTACTTGTTTTAGCAGTAGCCAACAACAGGATGCAATGTCCTTGACTGCTTACAGTATAAATATTTATTTCTAAATGCTTCTGTGATTTAAACTGTGGCCAAGTTCTAGGGGTAGGGCTGTGAATAGCAAAGTGCTACCGAATGACGTTTATTTTAACCAGCTTTACTAAACACCATAGTCCCGGTCCTCATCTTTTCACAGCTCACTCTTTATTTAGCAAGTGGTATCTTTCAGACTTAAAAAAGAAGAAAAAAAAGACAGCCAAGAAAAATGGAAAACTATGATAATTTCACAAGGCTTTCTAAATGAGAAAATAAGTGCCTGCAATTAATCATGACACCTGGGTTTTTCAGGGGCTAAAAAAACCAACAAATGCCAAACTACCAAACAAACCCTGAATCAAAAGAAATCTGAAAAAAAAAGTTGTCTTCTGAAAAGCTAACCTTTCCAGGTACTTCAGGTACTATTAGCATCTTGGAAAACTGATGGTTATGAAAACACCTAAACCCTTCTAACAATCTCACTACTTTCCCAAGCATCTGAATATCTGTATACCTCCAAAAACTCAGCCTGTCCCTATAATTTTGACAGGTGAAGAAATACCAAGTACACAATTGCTGTGTTTTAGTGGCAGTACTACCGTAAAACACCTTTTTTACAACCAAGAATACAGAAGTGAATGATTTGAAACTAAAAGGGTGGGCCTGACAGCATCTGAGGTGTCCAGCTGCTGTAAGACACTCCCAGGTCCTGTGCAGCCTCCTGACACAGCTGGCCCCAGGGCCGCTGCTCCAAACCTGCTGCTTTTCTGCCTCTGCATTCAGGGCAGTGCTGCTGCTCCACCCCGTGCTCCGCTCCAAGCCACGGCTGCAACAGCCTCCTGCCCCAGTGGAGCCAAGAGAAGGAGATGCTTTACTCTGGGTCCAGTTGAAACACAGTATTGTGTGGTGAGACCTGTTAAACTAATTTGTAATGGCAAAAGCAAAATGGAAACGAGCATATATTCAATTTCAAAAGAGGATTTTAATTTCATGAGCCATTATGTCTTAAGGATAATGAAAAGACTGTGTGCTTAGGAGGTATTTTTTTCTGCCCTCAAATAGGAAAACACATTGGAAGAGAGGGCCTGTCAATCTTATTTTGGGCAATATTTTCTACAAAATGTTTTCTTTTGAAGTAAAATATTTTTCTTGTAGTAAATAATGCTAAACATCACTGCAAATCCTGTATTTTCATTCAGTTTTGATTTTTTAATTCCTATTCTGGAAACACATCTGTAACAGAAAACTTGAAAATAAAATCTTATCTGACCTTCACCTGTGTAACATAGCTAGGTTTTAGATAGTATTTGAAGATGAAAATCACTGTAGTTACTCCGGCTGTATGTCAGATATATATAGTTCACATGAAAAATAACTGAACACAAGAAGCCTTCTTTTCTCTTTTTTCCCCTTTTTTTTTTCCAGGATGCAGGTGATTTTATTAGGTCAAGTACATGATTTTTCTTTTTTTACAGGGCAGAAAATCATTTCAGTGTTGGCATTCTATTTTAGCAGCCCGACTGGAGTTGCTTTAGCAAGATATATATTTTAAGACTGTAGCAGTGAAAGGTCTCAGTTTGAACTCTGTCCTAAATACACAGAATCTGATGCATGTATTAACTATTGAACTTCAGTGGGTTTGTGTAATTAGAGCTGAACCAGTGTTTCAGAGATGATTCCTGTTCTGGCTTTCTGTGTGCATTTTTCATTACTTTATTGTATGTTCTCTTTTCACATTGGAGAAAGCACTGTCTAAAACAAGCTAACTATGGGTGACACTAACAGCACATTTATTTGTGAAGCTTTACCACTGCAGTCCGTAACGCCTTCAAAACAAAATGGTTGTATCTGTGTATTGTTAATAATTATTAGGAAAGTGTGCAGTCCTGTCCCAGGGTTTGGTAAGTAAGGTCATGGTACAAAAAGAGTTGCAAGCTCCGTAAGCATTAGTTGTATTTGCATATGTCAGAACAGTCTGTGAATACTAACGGCACAAACACTTCACATCTGCTTCTGTTTACTCCCATGCTAACAGTCAAAAGTACAAAAGTACTGTGTTAATTGCTCTGTTACATACTGACTGTTGACACATTCTCCATAGAGCTTTCATAAATACACTGTTGCAAACAAACTACTAATGACTTTGCTTATTTCCAGCCCATCTTTAAAAGAAATCCAGAATATATACACAGATTAATGATTCCTCTATTTAGCAGTGTGTCTTGTTGCTTGCTATTGTGGAGGCTTGTATAAAGGCAGTATCAATTAAGTAGCAATTATCTATGAAGTGGGAAAAAAAGTGATGATATAAATAAGTAATGTGCATGAAGTGAGAATTTCTGAAAACAACTTGAGGTGAACTCTGAGGCAAGGGCACCGACTAGTGAACAAACCCTCTCCATCTGCTCTTCTATCTGAAACCATTAGAGCCCAATTTGAAGTCTGACTAAACAGCAGTGATACCTGTGGGCCTCCATTGAGATTTTTCACTATATATGACATGCCCTGGAGAAATTTAAAAAAAAATAGGATGGGAGCTGAGGGAAAAAAATTAGACTCCTAAAAACCACCACTAACAAGCTAATCATATTTAAATTTGTGCTTCAAGTTTCGTTTTGCTATGACACTTCAATATAGAAATACAATTATCTAGTTATTAAAAAACAACAAGGGAGCTGCAACCCATACCCACTGTCACAGTTAGTGTGGTACTTAGCTTCTGCTTCTTCTGATGGAGAGAGAAAAGCCCATGGTCTGCCTCACCTTCCTCAAACAGCAAGCACTGGTGCTTTTCTGAATGCCCCTTCTTTTCTGATATTGAATTTTGTCACTCTTTAAAAACCTTTCAAAAATGGTCTTTGCTTCCTTCATTCAGGTGTAGACATTCATTGCTGTAAATGCAGCATAAGGGTAATTAATTCATTCTTTTTCTTTCTCTTTTTTTAATGCTTCCTTCAGTTTGTGTGACAGAATAAGATAAAACAAAGTTATTCTATATATTATTTGCTATCACATGTCTGTCTCTTGCACTTCCATCTTTACTCATTTTGGTTAAGAATGTATGACAGTCACCAGGAGCAAGTCACTCATTTATTAGCTCCATCTTATCGATTTATTCATGTCCTAGGCATTTAATCAGGTCCAATGAAGAGTAATAAAGCATTCTGACTAAAAAAAACCACATTATATATTTTTTCTCTATTTAATGTTCTTGCAAATCTCCTCACTCTTTCATACATAATGCAGATAGAGATGTACAAGGTAGAAGGTCTGGAAAGGCACACTTGCAGCCACAGCAGCGAGGTCTCAGGTGTCTTTCATTTTGTGAGACTGGTGCTTTTCAGCCTTGGTTCAAACCACACTCGGGCTGTGAACAGGGGTGGTCTCACTGCCCTGTTTCTGTGTGTGCCAGTGCCTGTGAATCATTTTAACACAATTTTCTTATCCTAGTTTTCCACAAATGTCTAGTTATAAACCCTCAGAGAAGGTGAAAAATCCAGACTGTTCCAGAACAAGCCTGAGCAGACTAGATAGGATGAAGGCAAGGATGCACGTGTGAGCATCACTGAAGTGCTCCTGCCTCCCACCACTGAGCTCCATGGAGGCTCTCTGGAACTCCTGTCATCTCAGCATTCAGTCACCTGTGCACAGCTGCTGGAGGCAGTGCCTCTGGCTTCTCCCACAGACATAAGTTATTCCTTCCCTTTCATGAGGCTGTTTGATCATGCCATGTTGGATCACCTCCTCCAGATTCTGTTTTCATGCTATGGACGATCCCAAATCATCTCCAGACACAAGCTCAGGTGTGTACAGAAGTTACAGGAAGGGGCCTAATTGGGTAAAAGCAGTTGGTGGCAGAAGCAGGAGGGAGTGCCCTGACCATCCTGTCCTGGTCCCAAGCCAGCAGTCCTGCCAGGGCTCAGCAAGTGTTCCCTGAAGGCCGGTCCCCGCTGGGCAGTGCCTGTGGGGTGAGCCTACTGCTGACCAGGGCTGCAAGGCTGGCATTCTCTCACTCCTACTGCAACTCCAGTGCCAAGAAAAGCATGGTGGGGCAGAGGGAGGAGAGTCAAAAGCTCTTCAGTTGGCTCCCCGTGAGTGCTGGGCTTGACAGAAACTGATTTTGATTCTACTTTATAACTCAGCACGGTATTGACTGCAAACAGATATTTATCCCACCTCACAAATGTTTTTCTTAGTTCAGTTATGACGAATCATACAAATTCTTCAAGATCCTGCTCTGTGGTGTCTGCTCTATCTATTTTCCAAACCACTATCAGACCTTGAAGACAGATATCACTATGAGCCAGAGCAACCAGAAGTCAGAAAAAGCATTTTTCGAAGAATTCCAGAATTGTGAATAAAGGTCTTTCAACATTATTTTCCTGGGCATGGAAATCAGACATTTCTAAAGAAAACTAAAAGTGGTTTTCTGCTTAACTTCTGCTCAGCCTTAGTTTTTGGACCCAGCACTAAACATGAAAGCTGGACACCGCCTGGAGCCAGGACTTCTTGACAGCACTACAGCAGATGGAGTCAGCAAACACTGGCTCTAGTGTGTCGTTTGCAGAAATTCACGTTTGCTTGAGAGGACTTCAGAGTTCAACCCTGTTTAGAGAGTCCTTTAGAGAGAGCTGTTCCAAGGATTTTTGTGGACTTGAGCTTCTCAATGTAAGAATAAAAGAGTGGCTCATTCCAGTGAGTAATTCTAGGGAGATGGAAGATGTTAAGTTCTTGGGGTCTTGACTGCTTGAACTAGGGTTTGCTGTGTATATGGGAGCCTAAAACTTCCTTGGTAGGATTGCTTCTGACAAAGACCATTGCTGTCCTTAGGCTGGCAAAAGCAACTTATGCTACCACACTTTCATTAGAACACTCCTGATCAGTTTTCCATTCACCTGCTAAACTGGTCTTTCGTTAATTCAGACTTGGGTTATTTTAGCAGCAATAGGAGATCAGCAACAGCCAAGTTTCTTTGCTGCTTATTTACAACACTGTACCTAATCCTGGCTTGTTTGTTTGTTTAGTGGGTATTTACAGGTTTTTTTTTTGTTTTAAATGCATGAAAACCCAGACAACCAGAGAACCTTTCTTTGCTTGCACACCTGACCAAACACCTCAACACATCTTTTTTATCAGTAATGCTCCCAAAGGTCTGACTCCTAAGGCTTCTTACTTCTAATACTGGTGTTTGGTTCTCTCACCTAGTTATTTCTAGGCTATTTATATATATATATATATATATAAAATCTCTCAGATATTTCTCTTTACAGCACTACTCAGCAGCAACCCTTCATGTCTGCGTAGACATATATACATATAAAGCTTGAGTTTCAGATTTGAAATCAGCTTTTTTAGATTATCTGCTGCTATAAAGAAAGGAAATGTTTTCCTTCTATTTTCTCAAAGAGAAGTTTTGGAACAAATAGTGTCAAAAGTCTTCAAGCAAACCTGCAAAGAAAAATATTTCTATTTTTTCTGAATAAAACCTATGTAGAAAAGAAATCTTAGGATCTCAAAGGGTTTGTCCATGCCTATTTTAAGTAATATCTTGGTTGATTTTAACAGTTCCTATGAGTTGAGGTGTTTGAACTAGTAATCCTGATCACAGTAAAGTTAGTACAACCTGAGGAATGCTGGGAAGGCAGCACTAGGAGTAAGATTGCCTCATTGCTGTGTGAAGACAGGTAAAGTGCCCTGTGTAAATACTACATCTCTGTGGGTTCTCAGTCAGTGAAATCAGAAAATGATACTTACTATATCTATCAAGTGCTTTGAAGTCCTTAGATAAAAGTAGAGCCTTCAATATCTTGGAAGTCCTGAAGAGATTGGTTCCTACCTTCGTCTAAGTGCTGTTGAGAACCTCAAATACTGTATTTCCTCACCTAGAATGAACAGTTCAATCCAACCTGCTCAGGGCATCCCTAAACACACAGACAGAACTAAGCTTTAAAAAAAAATTCATAACTTGAGATGTATGTCCACCTCATTTAAAAAAAATAAAAAGGTTACTTATTCTTTAATGTAGGGATCTAATGAAGAAAAGCAGTTGCTTTTTCTGCCTTAAGGAAATCAGATACACTTTTTCCTACCTTTTAGGCAAATCCTGAATATCAGATTATCAAAGCCCTTTCTGGGGACACTCACTTCATTTTATATTCAAATTTAAAATTAAGTAGGTTGGCTCTGGGTCTGGATGTCTCTGTGGATCTTGCATTAAGTGATTCAACTAAACCTGCCTGGAAAGCATATGTCACAGCAAGGAACATGCCATTCTTCTCTAATATTCCAAATAGCACATATAAAAGCAGGTAGGTAGATGGCTCCGTGGCTCTTGGATGCAAATTAAATGAAACAACAATGTTCCAAATCGTGGTCATATCTCTCATACTGAACTCATAAAAAGAGATTACAAAAGGAAAAGTATAGTGAAGTTCTTTGGTTTGACATTCTCAGTTGCAAAACAGTAATAGTTTTCTACCTATTTAATATGTAAATATCTTTCTTACATTGGATTTGTCTTCATGAAATGCCACAGTGAAGACTTTTAAAAAGGAGATATTATGAGGATAAGTCGGTGAATTATGGAAGAAAAAAAATGGAAGATTAAGAGCAGCTACTAGTCACTAGCATGTGGAGATGTATTAATGCACTTATTCTTTTCTACTACATATTAGTCCCTTATTAGCATGTTTTACCTGAGCTTATTACAGTTTTATTTCCAAATTACAACAAATTACAATGATAATGACTGAAATTAAATATTTGAGACATTTTAATATTTTAGATTTTTTCAAAGGTGAAGCAACTTTAAAAATGTGGTCATGTGTAGCAAAACAACAACATATAAATGCTAACTAATGAAAACACGTATTTCACAAAAATTTATGTTCCATAAGTATTTTGAATGTTTAATTATTAGGCAACTAATATTTGCAAATAGTACAAACAATACAAACAATAGTACAAACAATTATTTGCAACTACTTTGACAGAAAGTTTTATTAAAGGATAGTCAGAAGAAGAAGAACTGAAGAAGTATTCACTATTTTTAGAAATTACAGAGTTTCTCAATTCCTGTTCATATTATTCACTTGATGACATTAAGACAGAAATTGCTCTGCTATTGGTAACAAAATCTCTCTGAAATCTGTAACAGGTATTTATCTCCAACCCCTTCAATTAACACTAACATAGTTGGAACATAATTTGAAGGACTTTTTTTTTTTTCTCCATAACATTGATAATGTTTCAGTACATATAGGTAAATAACTCCAGTTTATGGACAATTTTTTCAGATACTCTTAAGATAGCTGAGCAGCCTTAGATTTTGGATGCCTTTTAATTGAGGCAATCGACAACTGTCTGCCCAAATATTGTGTGGCCATCACTAGGGCTGGTCCTGATTGCAGACAAATATATGATAAACTTCAATACCCATTCTGCTTTTCACTCTCTCCTCTATGTGTTTAGACATAGCTTCTGCTTTCACTGTAAAAACTATGAAATATATTGCAGATCTTCTTAGGAGTCCTGAAATTGTATATGGCAAGATTTAGGTAACAGAGTGTATGACAAAAATGTAGTAAGTTCTGTGTCATTCAGTGTTTCTGTTTCCAGGAATTATGGTTATTATGAAATCTTCAGTGGCTTCTTGGCCATTAAAGAGGCAGATCCCCAGCCATGGGCTCGTGGAAGGTTTTTTTCAAGTGTCCTACCCTCCACCATATGTGTGTGAGCTGACAAGAAAATGCCCCTTGCTTTTCCCATAGAATCTGCCCATCTAGGTCGGGATGGCCTGCTCAGGTAAGGAAGGTGTTATTTCAGTGCAAGTGTTGGAAGCAGGAATTCTTCTTACCCATCTTAAATGTGCTCTGTCCAGATGTCACCTGCAGCAGATTGGTACAACCAGTATGCCATAAAGATTGCAAAGAATACTCTGCCAATATTTGAGCAATTGTCTCTTCCTAAAAAGCCTCTTTACGTCATGTATGCCTCAGGTAACAATGGTGCAGAAGTTTACTGTGCACTAAAGGAACTACTGTGAATCAAAGTGTTTCATGTTCATATTTTATTTAACATTTTTAGATATATAAATTTTCTGAACCATGTTTAATAGGCAAGAAAGCTATCTTACAGCTTTGACCAGACATTGCACCTAACAGCTATAGTTTAACATGCCCATCCTTTCTGAGATTTACCTCTACACCCGTGCTTGCTCCTTTAAACCCCTCATGGTGGCCAAACATGTATGTCAGTATCAGAACACTTGCAGCTGCTTCCTGGCTCTTTTTAGAGCTCTGTAGTGATCTCCTGCTTCTCTCTTGCTTTCCCACTGGCAAAGCTCATGTCAAAAAGTGACCTGATCTTCGTGGTAGTTTCTACCAGGATCAGTGTACCATTTCAGGATTGAGTCAATCCCTGGGTTTTCGCCTTTGATATTCTGTAGCTCTAACAGAAGTCCCCTAAGGGGACTTTGGGCTTTCTAGCCGAGGTTTGTAGTGATATTTACCAAGAAATTCAGAAAACTTGTGAGAGGGGACAAAAAAAAAGGCTTATTCATTGACATATGTTTAAAAAGGAAAAAAAAAAAATCTGTGCATTCCGCAATTTCCACACTCAAAGCTTTCAGTTTCATGGCAATCTTAGTCCATTTCATGCTGGAGATATGTCAAACTGAGAACCAAGGGAAAAGCAGGGATTGCTTAGTGAACAGAGGTTAGCCATATTATTATATACCTAAAATAAATCATCCTTATTTTTAGAGATCAAAGCAAACCCAGGATGTATATTTTTCATGTTTTTTCTCCACATTTACTTAAAGCAGACAGATGGATTTGAGAGTCAGTGAAATAACAGAGGAGGACCTGTCCAAACCTAATTCGTTCATTTTCTGGTAATGCTGGTAGGAAAAAGCCTTGGAGATCACTTCTGTGATGGAGGTGGGGCTCAGCTGCTCATGCTTGTTAACAACTGAAATGAAGCAAATAATTTCCATGAGCAATCTCTTGGGAAAATGTTGCCTGTTGGGTCTGTTTATGAAGTGTCTGTGCAGATCATTCAATTCTTGGATTTCTCCTTTCCTTTTGAATATTTGGTTACTTCCTAATTTAGTTAATCTTCTTCTGGGACCATTCACAAACACTTTACTGCATGTTCTTGAAAAAAAGTACTATGCATTGTTGTGGTTTTCTGCATAAGTTACATTGTATTCTTAATTCTTTTTCAGCTAAAACTCAAATAGAAAATTGCAGGAGTTACATCTCACAGTGCAATTTTGAAGCTGACTTTGTGAACTAGGAGTTCACTTCCAAAGCCTGCACTTCATATATACTTAAGTCAGTAAAAGCTGGGCTCTTGAACATTCCTGGAAAGAAAATAGAAGATTTGTGAGAGTAAAGTCAAACTAAAATTTCATTTGGACCTCTAAAATGAATATTTATAAATATTTTTCCCAGTATTTGGCAAAAATTGTGCTGTCATAATATTCTTCTGTTTTTCCAAAATACACTTTCATAACTAGGAAAGTTAAGCGAGTGATTGACCTTCACAGTATAGAAAAAAAACCTGAAATGCCCACATGGACTTTGGGTGTTATTGAAAGAAGAGGTGATTGCTCTGTCTGGAACCACTTTCTCTAATTTGCTGGATGTTCCCTGGTGGAGCTATTCCTAAAGTTCAGAACAGCTGATATAACACAGTGTCATTCAGTACTGTGTGTCTATAACACTTTCATCCCCTGCCTTCTGGTCAATGTTGTGGCCACAATCCTATGAACCCCTACTTGCTCACTCACCTGGGTAGAGCAGGACCTCTTACCTCTTCCTTTGTTTTGCTGAGCAAGGCTTTAACATTCTAAGGGTACAGGAGATACTTGAAAATAAAGAGCATCTATAAAGCACTCTATTATGCACATTAGTAGGGCACTTCTTGTCTATTTCTTTCAAATTTTCTTTTTATTACCATTTGTATTTCCAGCATGTTCCATCCAGTTTCAGACCACTGTTGTGCCGGGCTTTCTTTTAAACTCATTTGTATATTGCTCATATCCTTTACAGTCTCGCTTTATTTTTGTTCAGCAAGAACAACTCTTCTTTAGTTAGAAATTTACTTTGCTTTGCTTCCTTTCTTCTTCTTCCAGGGTAATCTTGGCACTCTGTGCTGCTCTCTCTGCCCTCTAATCCCATCTGTGTCTCCTCTCCATGGCCTCTCCACGAATTTTCATTTATACTATAATTCATAAATAATACTTAGCATTTACATATCCTTTTACAAATATTAATTAATTAGTGCTCATGTACTTGTAGAGAGCAAGCACATTGTCCTCACTTGACAGATGGGGAAACAACAGCTGAGAGCACACTGCCTGCTCTCTGCTTTCATGGTGCCTGACACAATGAAAGGGGTCTCTTGCACTATTTGGTTTATAGACATCAATGTCACATATTAACAGCAGCAATAGGTGATTTAATCAGAACAAAAATTGAATCGGAATGCAACAGAGGTGTTCCTGCACTTACATTTGATTTTAATTCCAACAGAGCACCTAAGCCAGAGCATTGCTTTCCTAATATTATTATGAAGGTACTTAACTGTTCTCCATCATAGCAGGACAGCTGGACACCTCAAGATGTTTCAAAATAGAAAACTGCCCTTCAGAGCAGAGAGGGAAAACACTACAGAATTTTAATTTTTGAGGAAAAACCCATGCCCTCCCCTCTCCCCAGGATAAAAAAAAAAAAAAAAAAAATCAGAACCAAACCATCAAAATACCTAAAATCTGGCTTCAATAAGCTTTTTGCCTTAAATATTGTTTTTCAGTTTCTAGGGTCTAATATAATAGGAAGGGCTGGAAATTTTATTTTTAAAGGGATTATTGTGATTAGCCTTATTACATTTAGTGTCCAGAATCAGGGAGCTGCTTTATCAGGTTTTCCTGAACCCCAAAGGCCCATTGTATTTGCAAGAGTACATGTCTAAATATTGGACATTACTGAATCTATTTGACTAAGTTACTACCAGTAGCACAGCAGCTGCTGTACTGTTTTCTAACCTAACACGTGTTTGCCGCCCATATTATCAGATTTACACAGAGGTTGTTGTTGCCATAAGCAGAAGAGAGGTAAATTCCAACACTGTGACCCTTTGCAATCAAGAAACCTGCAATTATTCCAGTGCCTCTCCATGGAATGCAAGGGAATGGTGCCCAAGGAGCCCAGAAATTCATCCACAAGAGTATAGATTGCCTTGCAGACAATCAGGTATCACTGTGAAAAACAGTGAGCCACTGCACTAAAAAGAAATTCGTGGCAAGAATATTTTGGGGAAAAAAAAAAGGTAAGAAAATAAAATAACACTCCGAGTTACCAAAAAAATGAGAATTCACACATGTTAACATATTTAAATATGTGTATGCCTACAAACCTACACAGACCCCTCTTGTATCCTTCCTATTAACGCTGTTGGGAATTTTCCTGGAAGTGAGCTCCCGTCAAAGCCAAGCAGGCAGAGCGAGCCCCGCCGCGCTGGGCAGCGGTGACGGACAGAGTTCTCCTGCCCTGCAGCTCCCAGCACCACGTCCCCAGCTGGTGTCCCTGCCCACGGGAGCGGCGGCTTCGAGAAAGAAATGTGCAGCAAAGCGAAGCACGGCGGAGAGCAGCAAAGGCTGATATCTACAGAGACATCACGGTAGCTCTGGGCAATACTTTACAAAAGGAACGGTCACTAATTCTAAGTCCAGACCCTGGGCAGTGAAAAAAAAACCCGCGCGTGAGGGAGGGGCCGGTTTTCCTTCGGCTCTCCCGGATTCCCGAGGCAGGGACGAGCGCCGGGCCGGGGCGGCGTTGCCGAATCCCAGGCGCCATCTGGTGGCTGCCAGGTGCACCGCCGGGGTGACCCCGCTGCTTGAGCAGCTGCCCGGGAAACGCCTTTCCACAGGTCCAAAAATTCACCTAAACCCTCGTTTCTACCAGGTGTCCCTGCTTCCTGGCATTGTCTTTGCCCACGGCTCTCACCGTTCCCTGCTCAAGGGCAGTGTGGAGCATCAAAGCAGAAGCAGTGATACATGTTCCTGCACTGACTGACTTCGAGACTGCCTGAGTGCCTACCAAACACTAGAAAAACTGGCTTTGTCTCATGGCATAAATATCAGCCTACAAAAGAAACTTGGGAGATGGAGATCTTGCACCAATGAGTGGTATTTTCCCCTTTGCAAGATAGCGTTTGCAGTATCTGCAGCTTCCAGGTCATGTTGCGCCTAGCTGGGTCTGGAAACCTTTAGCCAGTCTGTGTCTAGGAAAGTGGATGTGCTTGAAGAATTTATTAGTCAGTGGACTGTTTCATAGTAAACAAAAGGGGATTTTGATACTGTATTTAAATATTCCTCAGTCCAATCAGATTCCCTGTACAATCTTACCTGTGCTAACTGTATGGCTAATGGATCATTCACTTCCTCAAGTGCAGGTTTGTCATTAATGTCTTGAGTCTTCTGATTTCATCTGTGCAATGCTGATGTGATGATCCATGGCTGTTTCTCAGGGCATTTAACAAGTCTACCAGAAGGCAGTTCCAGGCATTTTGATACCTCAGCTAACTTGAACACACCAGTACCTTTCTACATTGTTTATGGAAGCCTTAAGTTTACACTTCTTTCTAAAGCAATTTCTTTTAACATTGCCAAGTACAGTTTTCTGGCCCCAAAGATATGGAGACTTTGTGTTGTTTAATGTCCTCCCCAGTGAATGAGGGAATAAAATGCATGGTACATTAAATGAATTAAAATATTAATTCCATAACCTCCTTCTTTCAAGACAGAAAATGATTCTTTAGTATTCCATTTTATTCCTCCTTGTTGGTCTTAGTAACTTGGACTTATTATCTTTGCTAGTACCTTTAGATTACCTCTTCAGTTAACTTCCTGATTTCTGATTTATACTCTGTTCATTTCCTTTGTATGACCTGCTTGGTCAATTAGATTGGAAGATTTGCAACAGTTTTTTGCAAACCTTTTTATGAACCACAGAGAGTACCATTTCCAACTCTTCTGCTTCTAATAAAGGCGAAATGCAGAGTGTTATGTAAATACACAAAAATGCCAAAAAGGAAAAAAAACCTGTTTTAAAACTTACAAATGTTTGACAGGAATTTTGGATAAGAGCTAGTTGACATACTCTTAAATCACAACATAAATTGAGGATACAGGATACTGTAGGTGAGGATGTACACTTGGGAGCTGAGAGGACCCTCTCAAGGGATTGCCTTGTGACATTTACCTTCTTGGTAAGCTGTATAAACTCATAGATGACAACTTACTGTGGCCTATCAACCAGTGGTGTTTCCCAAATAACTGGGTGATCTCTAGAGTTTATTTCCACCAGCTGGAGTGACACAACAGACAGTTGCACACATGTTAAATCCTTTCCTCGTACTACTTTTCCATGTGAGCCACTCCTGCAATTGTCACAGGGATGTTACTCGCTCATTAATGGGAAGGGAGCTTGCCCACAAAATGTCAAGTAGGTAGAAAGGCAGCTTGCAAAGCTGCATCTGTTGAGGTCTTCCGCTATGAAAGCACTTGAAAACTTCTCAGCTATGGATTTTGATATGTGCCGTAATTATCAAAGAGAGAAACAGAGAGGAGAAAGTTGTACCTAAAGCATGAACAAAGGAGAAGCAGAATGAATGTTAATATTTTTTTCTGAAGGTATGATGGATTACAGCACAATATGCTGACTCTCAGTATTTGTGAGTAAGTTTACTCACATGGAAAGTCTCTGACTTCTGTGAGATGGCTCTCTGTTACTTGTTTTTCTCTTGTCCCTCCCATCTCTCTCAGTGTTCAGACAGTATTTCAGCAGCAGTTGTTTGGCAGAAGAGATCAGAACCAGACCTAAAGCATCCATTTATGCTGAGGCCTTTATGGCTAATCAATTTCTCATTGTTTTTAAACAGCATACTTTGTGACTGACCTTTTATTTTTTCCAAAATATTTTCAGCTGGGTAAAAGGAAGATGCCAAATGAAGTATCCAAAATAATTTCCTGTTCTTCACTAAAAAAAGAAATTGATATTTCCAGGGAGTGGCAGTGCAAACACAGGAAGGAGCAGCGTGTTCCTCTCAGGAGTAAATTGCCATGCATCGTGAGTAAAAGTAGGAGAATTTTGCTACATATCAGTAAGCTGATAACATGCAATATACATAAATATCTGTATTCATGCATAGATCCTGATTCACTGCTCTGACCAGAAACATTACCTGTACAGTATAGATGACACTGAAAGCTACAGGCACAGTATAAATTAGTTATTGTATAGACTCACATATTCTTTTCTCTTCTGGCAGCCCCATGGGAGTCCATGTTAAGAAAAACTGTAGCTAAGTGTTTATACCATGGTAAGTCTAACATCCTTATGGCTTTCATGAATATCAAACGAGCTTAATAGCAGTGGAAGCAGGACACTGTTAGGTTCTTGTTTTGCTGGTACACCTGCTGACAGAAAGGATTTTTACTACCCCATCCATGTGCACATGTATGCTCTACATCAATCTCACCAAAAACATGGCCCAGGTAAATTGCTTATAAAAAGGCTTAGAAGGTGTAGCTGGTATGCCTGATACATGAAATCATTACCTAATAAAAACTGCAGAACTGTGTCTAGGGTAAGGGTGCTGAGGCACTAAGTGTGCAAACTTAACATGATGGAGAAATCATAAAGTGTCCGAGATTCAGGATGAAAGAAAGGTTGTTGGAATGAAAACAACCACTTCTATTGAACCTGCAACAAAGACTTGGTGCAATGCAAATATGGAAGTAGCATGGTAGAGATGAGCGGAAACACAGAGGTCAGCATGTGCTCCAAGGGAAGGAGGGCTTCTGGGGATGCCATCCACCTTGACATAGGCAGGGTGGACTCCAGTTCTTGCTCTGATTGGTCCTGTTCAAACTGTGTTAGGACCATGTCTGTGCAGCCAACTAAGTCATTTTTTGCCATAGGACCAAGCCTCTGATCACTCTTTCAAAGAAGCCTGGTGCTAAGACTTCTTCCCTGTATCCCTGCTGGCACTGAGATTCTTGAAACCTTGACACTTATTTATCCAACTCAAAGATGTCTCAGATAGCAGCAGCAGAAACAACAAAGGCTATATTGATCAGGGAACACTAATGAACCCACATGGCACCTTGGTGTATTTTTTTCCCAGAGATTTAGTCTTGAAGATATATTTTCTCAAAAAGGTCTGAAGAGCTCCAATGACTACAGAGGCTCTTTCCTCTGATTTAGAGGGTGCTGGATTATATCCAATAGTATCCAGTAGAAGTTTTCAATGTTTGCTTTTTTTTTTTTTTTTTTTTGTCTAAGATGCAATTGCATTGGTACTTTAAGTGTATTCACTTAATTGAACATTCATGTGCTTTATACCACATATGTCACCAGTCATTTCATAAGTATAACTTACAGGTGATCTGAAATACTCTAATAGTAAGATGTGTTCCTAGTGACTTAAATATCAGATGTCATAGCAATAAAAATATATAAACACATAAAGGAAAAAAAAACAATTAGAGAAATATAAAGGAAAGAGTGGAATTATGATGGTGAAGGAGGGAAATTATATGAGAAGAAGAACTTTGAAAATAGTAATCTGCTCTCTAGGTAAGGATTAGTGCGTATGACATGGAGGAAGATATAATTTAAGTATTTTCATGTAGCTTTTACCCTTGCTCCCCATTTCTATTTTTTCATCTTTTTGCATAGACTATTTCTCTGCAAACTTGAGCAATCTGTTCTCAGAAACTTATCACGAAGTGGCCATCAGACTGTCCTCTTTAGCCACTGCAACAGGCACCTTCTGCTTGTCCGACTGGTACACTTCTTAGAGATACAGAAGTTTTGGGGCATCCTTGTAATTGCCTGGTGTTTCATATGTAACTAGAAGAATGATTTGAAAACTCTTAAGCTTCTGAGAAAAATCATGTGAGTCCTTCTTGTATTTTCTTTTTCTTTATATTTTTCTAGTGGCCATATAGCCTTGTTTTCTTGGCATCTGAATATGTAATTTTTCCTTCATATATGAAAATGCATATATTTCTCTCTATTTAAGTTCTGTGCAGTCAAATTTGTTTTAATATGCATTTGAGTGTGGTCAAATTTGTTTTAACATATGTTTTAGTGTGGAAATTAAAAATAAAGATTTAGAAATTATTTTGAGAAAGTGTGTAAATAATCTGTGCTACCTCTTAAATTATATGTAGGTATTTTTTAATCTTTTTTAATAAGGCAGTAAATCTTGAATGTATGCCAGGTGTGCCAGAGAGGGAGCCAGCCTGGGGAGCCAGGCAAGCTGCCAGAACCTGAGCAGCAGACAGGAAGGCTAGTGAGAAAGGACACAAAATTACTCGATTACTTCTCAAAGGTCTTGATGGAATCAACAGGTTCCAGTGAAATTTTTTTATTCTAGTTAATCAGAATTACATCAGAATGGCTCTTACTGACAAATTTCTGACTGGCCAACAATCTGAACTTCAGTGCTGTGATGTGTCCTGCAGAATTTATACAGTTTAGTCCCAGAAGTGCTTGACTATATTCTTTAATTCAATGCCAACTCAGACAGAAATTAGTTTAAAGAAAAAGCTATCCAAATCAGAGATTATTTGGTACACCAAGAGTCATCTTCATTCTCCATTTTATAAGTAAACAAGTCAGAGATAGTCAAGTTTGGTTTGGTTTTTTTTTTTTTTTTAACTGATGCTCACTTAAAAAAAATACCTGTAAAAGTTACAAGTTGTTTCTAGAAACTTTTTTACAACTCAGAGTTACAAACTGATGTTACAGCCAGCTGTCCACCAAGAGGAAACATCCTACTCCTCTCAGCAACCTGCAGCTCCTCAACATACCTTGTGTGGTATTCGCATTTCTTGTGGCCCCAGCATGTGTCAGGCCAGCGAGCTGATGCAGAGCCCATTTGTTTGGTTTGGTAGTGTTATTTCAGCCAGATGGGGCACTTCACCCCACAGTCCCCATCTGCTGGGGCAGGAGGGTAGGAAAGAGCCCACGGGCCAATAGGCCAGGTGCCTGCGGGGCAGCCAACACTGGCACACGTGTGTCAGCAGCACACCTCCAGCCCGGCACAGGCATGCACTTACTTCTGAAACTGCACTGCCGCTGTCCAGAGAAATAAAATGGTCTTCCACAAAACAATTACTGCTTGTACAATTTTAAGTGTTGGCAGTGTCTTTTGGCTTTAATCTCTTGCAGAGCAGTGGCTCATAACCAATGGCTCTGACTGCAGCTCAGATGAGTATTTATTATTAATACTACATTTACTATCCCACTAAATTCTTTGAGACAATGGAGCGTTAAGTAGTATGAGGCTGACTGAAGTGCCTCCACCATTTAGGGGTTAGCAACGAAACGGCATTATATAATTTGAGTCAATTTCTGCCCAAGATTCCAGGGAGTGAACTCATCAGGATTACTCATTGTTAAAGGAGTGCCTCAGGGTTTAGTACTTTGACTTTATTATTTTTTCCTTTAGCTATTCAAAACCTTGGTTGGTTTGTAGGAAATGTTAATTATCCTTTCTGTGCTGATGTCCCACTGCTGTTTTATAAGCAGAGCTTTGCTTGTACAACTTCAAAAGAAATCTTCAAACTCAATATTACCAAGTTTGAATATTATCTAATTAACCTCCCAGTCTGTCATGCCTTGTTGGTTATCATGAAATAATCACAGCCCCTCAGGTGTTGAAGCTCTAGATGCAGCTAAGTGCCTCTAATTCCCTAAGGGGGTGATTAGCTCATGATAACAATGCTCCCTTGAGTTGTTTTATTGCTTTTATAAAAAGACTTTATTGTGGGGGAAATGTTTATTTTTATGCAGGAGGAAGATGGAGATGACAGTTGAGGCTGGTGAGTGACTGCAGCTGTTACTCCTGAGCCCTGGTGCAAACCTTGATATATTTGCTCATTTCTGATACTCCTTGGACAATCACAATATGCTGGCTGGTAATTAAGCTCCTGCTGAACTCACAGTGTGAAGACAGAAAATAAATACTTCTGGTTCTGCCAGAGGTGAGCAGTTAAAACAAAACAAGACAAAGCAAAACAAGAAGTCCCTTGTAATGCAGGGATCGTAACCCCCAGAGTCTGGAGTATTTTGATGCTCTGGATGTTGCAGAATTGATTTCTGTGCATTGTTTCCTGATGAAAAATCTCTGTAAAAGTACAGGAAAAGGAAAATTCAAGTCAGTAAATTAATAACATGTCACTTCTTGTAAAATCATGACAGCATAATTTCTAAGCATAAAACCCCAATATCAGTCAATTGGTTAATTGTAGGTCGGTGACCATTGACAACTAAAGTGGCACAGACTTTCCTAACCCTGCTGCCTTTTCCTCTTCTCTTTTCCCACAACAGGTATGCTCCAGAACATTGCTCTTATGGCACCTCACTGTACAGAGCCATGTAAGAAGCGTTGCATCTTCCTGCCAAGTTGTCCAGCTCCTTTTCATGTAAAAAAGTCCAAAGACCTGTGTATTTGAGACTTGCCTATTGATAATTAGGCAGTTGGTTTTTTACACAATTATAATACTTGGTTGCAGAATTGGTTCATTACAGATGAAAGGAGAAAAAGAATGTTTAATTTACTAAAGAAGAGTAAAAAAAAAAGTGGTTTTTTTTTCTTGTATGGAATGACCACAAAGAAAAATAAGCAAATTTGCAAAACAAGCATACTCTTAAGAGCTGCTTGCTATAGCTAATAATATAAAACTTCTTCAAGGAGAATAATGTGAGCAGAATGTCTCATTCTGGGCATCACTGTAATGGTTTTTAAATTTAGAACTAAATTTTCTGATTTTTTTTTCTATTTTTAATACAAACAGTTCTTGTGAGGGTTTCCTTCATCACTGGCATATGCTCTCAGCTTCATCTTGTATTTCTGTTTCAGATCTTCCCTTGTCCTTTTTGTGTAGTGATAGATATCAGATATCTTCTTTCTCTCTCAGAAATTATCTTGTGTTTAAAACCACCCAGTTTACTGCATTTAATGGTTTATGAGAGGCTCAGCAAATAGAGGGATCAGGTCTGGATTTATTCTGAATCATTTGGTTATAGTATCTCAACACTCATTTGTTGACAACTTCATATCCATCAGATGAAGAATCATAAAATCATAGAATGGTTAGGATTGGAAGCAACCTTAAAAATAGTTTCCTTCCAACTACCCTGCCATGGATAGGGATATATGCAGGAGCCCTCAAAATTTACTTTTTAAATGCCACTACAAGCCTCAGGTTTGGTGGCCATGAGCTACAGCAATTTTTAGCAATATCTTTTCACATGTGGCTTTACATATTTACATACAGTTTTGTACCTGTATATCCCAAATTAAAGAATTTGTCAGTTCTAAGAAAACTTTCCTGCTAACTTTAAATGTAAAGATAATCCTCAATATTTGTCTTTCTAGAGTTGAATACTTTGAAAACTCAGTGCTGTCTTTGCCATCAACATGTAATGGGCAAGGGAAAAGAAGGAGGTAAGGATGACTACTTAAACAGCAAACTGCAGTTGAATTAGTACACGTGCACAGGCAGGAAGGCTCACATGACAGGTGAAGTCTTAGTATACTTGTCCAAAAAGTCCATAATCTCAGGACTGGAATAAGATCAGCTGTGTGATTCAATATTCTTTTTTTTTTATTTATAAATTTACCTCAGATTTTGGTATCAATGTTTGGCAAAAAAATGCTGAATTTAACGATAGCAACATATTTTAGTCTTTTCCATGACATCTTTTTACTGTTAACTGTTTCCTACGAGTGTGTAAGCAGCACACTCACCCTCTTCAGAAAAAAAAATGGATAAAAGATGGTTCATCTTGACAAAAATTTGTTTCCTAGGTAACAGCTGCCGGTGATAACAGTCACACATCCAGAGCTGCACATGGAAGCCCTTTGCTGTGCACACCTTTCACTGGTCGATAGCACTGCCTGGTTTTGAGCACTGTGTTTTGGCCTAACATCCCTTAACTACAAAACAAGCAAGTACATATAACACCTCCTCTGCTGAACATGCTTGTAATGTGTACTGCAGCTGGTAATTGCAAAAAAAAAAACAATTTCAGTCACAATGAAATCGAAAAATTTGGAGGTACTTTGGTCGTTAGGATGTTCTGGAGGCAAAATTCTAGATGCTTCTGACTATTTGTAGATGAGGCCTGATGACAACACAGGCTCCCCCACCTGAAAAAAAGCAGGAACTGCCTAGTAGTTCTTACTGTTCTATTTAGTAGTCTATAAATGCATCCTGTGTAATCAAAGCAAGAGCTTTATGTTAGCAATTTAACTCTTGAGTTCTCATTTTTCCTTAAAGAGGAAATGAAATATTCATTTAAACAGAAAGAAGTATTGTATCATAAAAATAATTCAGGAATGTGCAGGTCTAATGAATTGTGATGTACAATTTTATTCCACTTTATGACAAACTTCTCACAGCAATTTAAAGTTTCTTTAAAAACTAATTTTTTTTTCTAGCTATGTAATATAAGTTATTTTATTGTGTCTTATTATCAATCAGAATTACATATTTCTTTTAATAATTGTTACCTCATCAGTTAAGTTCCAAGAGTGCTTTGCAAAAGTTGTTTCTTTGTCTGTGTATGATTGCATATACAGTTATGCTTCTCCATAACTGAGGCAACGTGATTAACATTTAAAACAATTTTAAGGCCTTTTGATGATTTTTACTCTGATGAAAATATTGCCTCTTAATGAACCCTAATGAAACAGTACTTTACACACGGTGTGAAAAGTTGCCAAGAGGTGTGAACCAATTATTATGACAAAAAAGAATGAGTTTGGAAGAGCCATTTCTCTCATGAAGAGCGTGTGTGAAAAAGCAGAATGAAGAAATCCTTAGGGAAAAAATTAATTTTAATAAGCTTCCATGCATGCACAAAGACTGTGTAAATCTAAGCTCCAAGTATAATGGGTAATACAATAATCACCTAGAAACCTGAAATAAGAATCCTAAACAACTGTCTTGCCAGTCTGTGAACAAAGCTTAGTTGCCATTGCCAAATGACAACAATTTTGTGCTGGAGATTACTCAGGTGAAGGCCCTGGCCACATTCTCCTCCCAGAGGCACAAGCTTCCTCCATGGACTACCCAGCCACTTGCAGCAATTGCTTTGATGCTTTGCTTCCCTTTCCTTTCATGATTGCTTCCTTATGTCCTGGAGTATCCTACACTGTGCAGTTTTTGTCATGGTTTACCTTGAGGAAATGAAGGTTCAAATAAATATAGAACCTTGATAAAGTTATTAATGCAAGGTAGAAAATGAAAAGGAAAAGCATTTCTAGAATCACTCATGCTCTTTGTCCTTGGCAGGCTCTATCTTCTTCTTTTCAGGCCTGTCCTTTTGTGACACCAGCAACATTTTACTAGAGGGGGCAGGGTATGCTGAGTATGAAGGTACTAGGAGTTTAGCTGACACAGCTGTCATGTTCCTGGCAGACTGACTTTTCCTGATGCACGAAGTATCCATGTACAGATCTTTACTGTGAAGGATCTGCCATGTGTGAAGTTCAGTCCCATGAACTGACTAATTCAAACCGTGTGCATTCAAACAAAAGTATTGGGGTGTTTCTGACTAGAGACTTTACTGACAGATCACAAATATTCTCTTTGTAAATGTATATCCCTCCACACACCATTGAGCAGTAGCAAAGAACTATTTCTTCTGGGGATCTACTATGCATCTGATGTTATCCACTTTATACAGTGGAAAAGTTCAAAGGCTTTTCTCTAACAAAAAAGCAGCCCTTTCCTTTTCCACAGATGTGCAGAAGCAAGAGGGTGTCTGCAGTGTAATGTAGGGAGGACACACTGAAAATATACAGGAAAATTTCAAATGTGGCCACCAATGTGGGTTATTCAATAGGAGTGATACAAGAGTTGGTGAATATGAAGAGGTCAAAAGCAAAACAGAAATTAAATACTGGTGAAAAAAAAGTGCAATGGAAGTTACCTATTTTAGCATAAATCCAACTGTCCACTAGGAAGAAGTGATTAAATTTCTTTAAAAATTCATTTATCCAGTTCCCATCAACATCATATTGAGCACTCCTATGTCCCAGACTTCTTCATGTATCTGAAAAATTCCTACTTGAAAAAATTCAGTCTCCTCCTAGACTTCCAAAAAATATTCCCTTATTGTCTAGCATCTCACATGTATTTGTCCCTGTCATAATTTGTTAAGAAAAGGACTGATAAAATTAAATGTAAACGTTTACATCCTCAAGCACAGTAAATAAAGACCACACAGTCTAATATCAACAATCAGTAGTAGAAGAATCCTGTCTCAAGCATCCATAATTTTACTTGAAGTTTGACCATACAGATATTAAGGCAGAGATAATTATACTGGAGAGTATCTTTTCAATATTGTTCCTTCATCCTCCTCTCAATTTATGTAGCCCTGGAAAGGTTCTCTGCCTGGAGTCCAGAGGCTGGACCAGCTGGTCAAGGACATCTGGATCATCACTACCACTACCATCCTCTAGCTGTAGTGCTTGAGTGCCACTCAAAATAATTGTGTGTTTTCTGGTCACTGATGCTGCCAAGCTGCATAACAAGGATCATTTTTTTTCTCTCTGTTTAATTTTCACGTCTAGATGTACTTTTCCTTCCATAAATTCATTTTCTTAACCTTTTTCCTTACGCTTATCCACTCATTTGTAAGTGTGACTAATTTTAATTACCCTGGCACTCCCCTCTGGGAAGTGAACGAGAGGCTTGATATTGCTTTGGATTGGTGCCCAAAAGGGCTGCACGTTCATTGGCCACCTGTGTATTTTCAAATAAGACAAGAGAACATTGGTAATATTGTGAAGCAAACCCACCTCAGGAATGCAATAAACTGGAGGGGAAGAGTGTCCCATGCTTTTCTCACACAAGATGCAGGCAGGATGTGAACCTTTGTGCTCTGCATGATGAAGGTCGATCAGATGGAGTGGGACAAATCCAGTGTGACCCATGAGCTGGCTCTGCTCAGTCACACTTTCACATGTCTGTGGTGTTACACAGTCCAGCTTCTGGCTATTCATCTCGTAGCTGCCCTGTGCCATGGGATGTTGCAATCTCACAGCAAGGCATTTTTTGACTATCATGTGTCTCCAAGAGGCAGCGGTATGACTGCTGCTGCAGAGATGAACTAGTGCACACAGCAGTGGCGGCTTGTGTGACTGCCTTGGATGGGCATGTAGCCTAGACTGTCAGCTGGGGAAAGAGGAAATAAAGCAGGAATTCTCCACAAAGGAAGACATCTGAGTAGACTCTGAAGCTAAAAATATTATTTTTATTTATCTTAGCATATTTCTCAGGCATTCCAATAGATATTTCACATTAAGAACAGGAAATGCCTCTGAAGTACAACATCTTCAGAGAAAACTGAAAAAGAAATTTGAATCTCTACACCAGAAGCATTAGAAATCATGAGAACTAAAACACACGGCTTGAGAAAAGTGGAACATGCAAGAGTGATTTCACTACAGTAAAATGGAGAGGACTTCTAGGCATGTAAGTGTCAGGTATTTGGAATAGCTGGGGAACTGGCAGATATTTTAGCATGTCATCAGTGAGTCATCAGCAACAATTTTTTAGCAGCTAGTCTATTATAAAAAGAAGTAAGTCATGGCCTTTGTGAGCCTGAATTAAATGTGATATCTTTCTAAATCAAAATAAACTCAATAAACACTTCTCTGCCAATTAAATAGTGGCAGCAGCACTGGCTGATTACTTCTGTGACTATCTCAGCTTTCACTCAAGAGGGATAATTTTCGTAAAAAAGATTTGGGTTTGTTTGTCTTTTGGTCAAGTTTCTCACCAATGTTATTACATACATTCATTTCTTTAAGGCAGAGTTTTCATGGCCAGATCAGAAAAATAATTTTGTGTAGGTTTAAAAATCTAAAGCAAAAATGAAGCTTTAGGTCCCCTTTCTCTTTCCCTCTAGCCTGCTCAATAACCTGGGAAGTATGAGAATCATAAATACTCTCAGTTTCTCCAGAATTTCCTGTATGTTTACTGTTCTGCTCCTGACCATGACCAGCTTTAAGGCAGTCTGACATTTCTTTCATGCCCGGCCCATGAATGATTCTCCATTCAGCTCCTCTTCAGTATATGATTTATTAGACACTGCTAGATCAAATCTAATGAATATAACTCTGAAAAAAAAAATTCTACTTGAAATGGTCTTCCCAAAACCTCAGTGGTTTCTGTAGTCATTTGCCATGTGGGAAACATACACTCAGATTTGTCTAAGTTCAGATATGAACTTTCATTTCCCAAGACACTTTTTTAACCACTGGATTGTCAGGTATCTTTAGGTGAAATACTCATCATAACAGTTTTCTCCACCTCTAATGTCTGCTTCCAATGTCCTTGGGCACTTAATGTCCTAACCACTAAATCACACCTATTTGAAGTTACTTGGAGGTTTCTCTGGCTCCAAGAATATATAACCAGTCTACACAGATGGAATCAAAATGTTCCATAGCCCTCTGTCATAACTTGAATAATATGTTTCCTTAGGACATCATGTGAATTTAAATTATGAATTCCTGAGCTTAAAAAAAAAAAAGAGAGAAGGCTTGTGTTACTATTGTTTCCTATGGTGTTTGGGAATGAGACTTATCTCAGTTTCTGAGGACTTCTCTCAAAAAAGGGTCTGAAAATCGGATTTTGAAGAGAAATGGCATCTGCTGTCAATAGTGTTCAGTACATGATGAATGCACAGCCTGAAACTCTGTCCCCATTCTTCAGCATTTCCTTAGGAGATCTTGAATATTTTGCAATTGGGCCCATGATATCCTTCAAATCAAGCACGTGTCCAAGGAGAGTATTAGATCTCCCATAAAAATATTGTTCATGCAATTTCATACAAAGATGCATTCTCTGTTCTTACAAAGTTCTTCCTGCATTAAAAATCACTTATGAGAAGTCTGGATAGAGTGTGATAACAACATTGAGGCTGAATACATTTGGTTCAGGTAAAAAATAAAGTGCTCTGAAGTATACATAGCTTTCCTTTATAAATAGGTGAAAACTCTTCACTCTTAGCCAAATTAAAAAAAAAATCAGCAGAAAATTAATTATATGGCTCAGATAGGATAAATCAAAGATCTTCATTTAGGATGCACTTTCAAATGACCTCTATATGGAGAAGATTTACATACAAAGGAACTAGTAAAAAATATCAGGAAAAAACCTAAATCCCTGCACTGTGTAATTTATTGGCACTAAGTACTCTGCTGTTATGAAATAAGATGTTCAAGAAATTAAGTCAAGTTGTCATGGAACAAACTTGAGTTTAGATGTGCCAGATTGTACAACTGCAGAACTCCCTCCTCCTTTAGCAGCCTGGTACTCATAATAGACTTGGTTTTATTTATAGAGAAAATTTTCAAGTTTGATCAACTGTGTTGGCAATGTTGAAATGGATTTAGAGCAATCTATAGCTACTGTGGTAAATTGTTTCAGGGGAAATTAGACATTACTTTTTTTGTTGGTTCAGAAGGTATTAAAGTCAGTTCTTGAGATGAAACAGTGATCTGAGAGAAAAGGAGGGTTCTCCTCAACACTTGCACTTAATACTGAGCATGTTAGAGGATATGGTTCTTACCACGTGGTTCATTATTCTGGAGTATTGCTGAGTACAAAGCTCTTAAATTTTTAAGGAGGGCAGGAAAAAATCTGGGCAGTGGTATTTTGAAGGTTTGCGGATATGGCACTTAGGGACATGGTTTAGTGATCAGCTTGGCAGTGCTGGATTAACGGTTGGATTCAATGATCTTAGAGGTCTTCTTTAGGTCCAACCTAAACAACTCTGTGATTCTGTGATATGTTATAATCAAAGTTTTTTTATAGGCCTGATTTCTTTATGCCTGGAAAGGGGAAGTGTTAACAATTTTGCAAGCATCCCAAACAAAAAATGCTTTGAGAAAACAGCCAAAACCTGAAGAAGTTTTATCTCTCTAATATCAGTTGAATAAGTACAATTATTCTTGATTGCTATCAAACAATTGCTCTGATATTTGGCTATCATGGATCAGCTATTACTAAAATACAGAAGAATTTGAATTTTTTTTTTCTATTTTCCTGCTGAATACACAGGCATTGAAATTTCTCTGAGCTTTTTTGCCTTATTTCTCATCCTGCTCATTTCAGAGTCAAAACAGTATATTTCATGCTTACTGGTTAAGCATTTCGAAGAGGAACCTGATCCATAAAATTTAAATTGATTCTTTTGTTGTTCGCATTCTCTTTTTTTTTTTGCTTTTTACCTTAGCATGCTAGTCTTTCAGCTCAGGAAACTGAAGTTGCCCATGTGGGATGATCCCACATAAAATTTCTCAATCAGGTGGCTAAGGGCATCTGCTGATTTTGTTCTGGATGTGCTGTTTCCCCTGAAAATCCAAAATAATTTTACACCTCTACCTTCTACCTTCTTTTGCACTACAGACTTAAATGGTTCCACTTCCACAATGCCAGATTAATGGAGTAGATAAATTCATACTGGGTGGTCTTCTAGAACATAAGGTAAATTGAAAGTCTCAAAGTAGTGCTAACCCATGACGGTGTTTCAAAAAGCTCAGAGCTCAGTGACACTATTCTACAGTAATTACACAATAATTTATGAAGTTCTTATTTTCTTTTAGTCAAGTTAAATTCTGTGAGTGTATATTCTGTGTATTTTACATATTCACATCTTATGTTTGTGGGCCTCTTTTTTTCCATTGCAAATGCCTATTTTACACAGCCTGGATCTCAGTTGCAGAAGTGTCACTCCTATTGTGTATTGGTATAACTGAAAGAACATCAGGATTTGTTGTGTAAATGTGAGAACCTGCCATCTGTTTGGCAATGGGAAGAGAAAAACTGAAGGAAAACATTAGAGGTGTTAGAATACCTACCAGCTGGAAAATGAGGGAAAACATAGAAAGAAATAAAATATCTACCAGTTGGAAGAAAGATACAGCTGGTTGCAAAATGCCTGCTATAAGGATGCAAATTCAGGCAGCAAGCTACAGAAAGACATGCTGGGAAATCGCTCCTAAAGACAGCTTTGAACTAGAAAATTAGTAGATCTAAAGAAATTGCTGGGGAAGATGGTCTTGAAAATACCTTTTTTAAAAATTTTTCTGACATATTATATGTCTATGATGTTTGTATTCCCAGAAAGAAAAAAAAAAGCCAGTAGATAATTATATTAAGGGAAGGAACATAATAACTTCAGTAGGAGGAATTACAGGCCCATTGTCAACTCCACAGTGCTCTCTGTGTGGTTTGCTAATTAATAACTTCAAAAGCAGAGATAAACACTCTTTTGTTCCTGTTTATTTGATGATCTTGATTAATTAAAGTACAAGTTTCCTTTAAAAAGTCGAGACTGCCTTTAATTATATTACTAAGTGTGGCACTTTGTTCTTCAGTAGCGTTACACAGTGCATGCAGCCAGTTTTGCTGATTGAAGAGTTTTAAAAAATAAGGCAGGCTGTGTGGACATTTAGTAGCTGACTACAGCAAAATTGGTTAATGACTAGTACCATCTAAATGAGGCAGCAAGCTGAAAGACTCATAATCTCTCCCCATGCACAAATTTTAATTAAATAATTATAATGTCCTTGTTGTAATTATTTATCAGTAACTATGCTCCTGAGTATTGTCTCTTTTACTCTCATCTGTTCTCTCAGCTCAGCTGTACAACGAAAAAATCAGTTGCAAAGATCTGGTATGATTAATTCTTATTACCGAGGGCCCTATTCTGCTGCCATTATTCAACCTGATTAGTGCTTTACTGCACAATTAGTCACATGGAGTTCAGCAGCTCTCTGTGTGTGCTAAGGCACTGCTCAGAGGGCTGCCAGAATTGGACCCCAACTAACAACAAATTTGGGACTGATGGTCTAAAAGGATGGAGAAAATGCCAATTCACATTTTCACCTCTTGGTGAGAAGCCAGCCAAGTAAAGAGCTAGCCCTGTAAAGGCTTTTTGTGCCTCTGAGGCTCATTTGAACACTTGGTACCTGTTCTTCTACCTTGGGACAGGAAAAGAAAGCTTGGCCACCACAATCTGTAGCTCCTGCTGAAGTATGGCTCCCACACCAACTCCTTTAAGCAGCTAAGCCAGACTCACTCACGTTTCAAATTATAGGTCTTGGCATCTCAGTAGCTATCAATAGGATATTGTTTTTAAAGTTTAAATTATTTCATTGACTGTTTTCTTTTAATACATAAACTATATTAATATGTAAGCATGAGAGCATGACTACTCAAATCCCAAATACACCGGTCTCTCCTGTTGTGATGCAATAGAGACCAAATAACCAGAATAAGATTAAAATGATAAGCATTGACCTTGAGAATCTCAAAAATTTCTTCTTAAATCTGACAACAACTTTGAGACACGTTAAAATCTGTACATAATGAAGTTATGTGACGAAGCATAAAATGCATGAAGAAGCATAAGTTGCATGAAGAAAAAAAAAATCAAGAGCTGCAGGGCAACTATTTTTAAATATATTTTAAAATAAAAATATATTTAAATATTTTAAATAAAAACAGTCTTTGTGGAATATGTAGGGATGTTATTTTCTTGAATGGGTAGCATAGGCATTATGCTATTATATGTGTATGTTATGTGTCTGTGTTTAAGAGACATGACAAGCAGTTCTGGAAATAGGAATGTCTCAGCATTTGAATTTCGAAAAGAAAAAATATTAGAATACTTTAAACTATATAATTGTATTTCACAATTAAGAAGTGTCACATTTTGAAGCTCTATTCAATGGTGTGCAATTATGAAAAAGTAGGAATGGCTTGGGAATCTGGATTTCTCAGAAATGCTGACTAAGACACAATTTCATGCAGAAAATAAAGAAAAGAAAGACAACGTTCAGGGTATTAAGTTTACAAAAAAGATGGGGTTTACTCCTTTCATGCAATCTCTATTAACAATTCAGAATTTCTCTATTAAAACCTATCAGACTTGAAGACTACTGGCTGTGTACAGGGACCACTCAGATCACTTCTTTTGGCAAAGGATTTAAAAGTTACCATAGAACATGGAATGACCAAATGCAGTAAATATTTGTCTCTTCAGTCATAATACACAAACTTAAGAGGAAAGAATTGATTCTTCAGCTGCACAAAAGAATTAGTTAGGAAAGGGAAAACAAGGTTAATCAAATGAAGACATGACTTTTTCACTTAGACAAAGCCAGATTTCAGAGTACTCTGCAGGTGGTACTTGGATCCCAGTGGCATCCAGCACATAACCTAATGCTTGTGCATCTTCCTGGATAGTGTGGATGAAAATGATCCCTTTCTTCCAAGTAATAATTGTGTTTTCAGACCCAAAAATTCATCCTAGTAGTGACCTGAACACAAAAAGTCATGGTGGGCAGTGTCCTTTAGTATCTACTGGGTTGCCTGCTTAACACTCCTTTTAAGAAAGTTACACAAAAGGAAAAATTAATATCAATCTTCTTTTAAACAGCTGGACTTCTCATGAGAAAAAAAATTAATCTGTTGATAGGGTGAAATAGAATTTTTGATGACAAATGTTTTAAAAAGGCTAATAGTCAAAACAGTAAGAAATTCTTTAACTGTATCAGGAAGAATAGGATAAATAAGTGCCTGGGTCACTAAAGTTGCAGTTAAAACCTATGAAGAGATTATGGAGAAATTACATGAATTCTTTGTAATCAGTCTTCACTAATGAGTATGAGGCAGACATTTCTAACTCAAGGTTAATTTTTACAGATGAGGCATTGTCAGACAAAGTGGCCTCTGAATGAGACATTTTAGCAACTAGATAAAGTTAATGGTAGAAAATCCCTGGGGCTGGATAATATTCATTTGAGAGTTTTAAAAAGGAAAAACAAAAAGTAGCTGAACTACTAACTAAAATAGGCAATATACCTCGAATAGCAGGAGCCATTCCTGAGGATTGATTTTTATCCAAGGCAAGGAAGAACAAAGGATGACCTTGGGAATTACAGAAAAAGGAACAGTGCTTTATAACCACTGAAATTGTCCAAAACCATTTTCATAACCAGCCATTAAAGAGCCTTTTTAAAACTACCTAGGTATTAATGCTATAAATGTATGGTACATTTTTAATTATCTTTACATTTTCTCTGGGTGTAATTTTTATTTTTTCAACCTCACAAAAATTCAGGAAGGAAATTACAGATATTTGGAGAGGAATACAAGTAGGTATAATTTATCTTGACTCGCAAATTCTTCTAACAATGTCCCTTGCCAAGGACTGTTGGCAAATATTAATGACAGCACATTGAGAACAAAAAAATTCTGTCATGTGCCAAAACCAGTTTGGTGCATGGGATAAGGTTTGTGAGTCATCATCAACCAGCCTATCTGAGTTATTCAAGATTTAGCATGCTTTAAATTCACACATGTCCTGCAGGAAGGATAGCAAATTTTTCCAGGCAAATTCTTGTCTTGCCAGGGGAGTTGTTTCACTTTAAAAGTTCCCCAAATCAGCAGCAAGGCCTGCAGCAATCTTTGGGAGAGCCCAGCACCGCCCAGGTGAACCCTTGAGCTGTGGCATGCATGCCTGTCTGGAGAACTCAGGATGAATACTCGCTCCTCATCCCGCCCAGTGGGATGTACTGCACTGAAGAGCAACAGAGCTGTGGGCTCAGATTTTAAAAATAAACTGCAACCTACAGGAACACAACCACTGAAGGAGGGCATAGGCCAGGTTTTTGAAAAATTTGAGTGGAGATAGGTTTTTCCCTAAAAAGAAGGCAAAAATACCAGCAAACATCTTCAAGACAAACATTCAGGATGTTCTTACACTTTAGCTCGTAATTGAAGTTTGCTAATGACTCTGACTGGCTTTTTTATTAAAAGAATTTTTTTCCATGAAAGAAATAACCTTTTTAGGGGGGATATTTACTTTGCTAGCGATATTATATTGTTGCAGAATATTGCAGAAATAACGATTGTGAAAATAATGATGAATAATGTAGACTGCCTTATTCTGTCACACATTAAATTATTAGGAATAATATGCAGAACTGAACACAGTGAATTACAAGATGAAAAAATATTTTAAAAATAATTTTCAGTTCCAAGCTCTCTCATAACATATGGTCACCTGTAAAAGCAGTAGATTGATCCTGAAAAGTGATTTGCTGCTAAATCCAGCATTTTCTGTGATTTTCTTTCCATTAGCAGAGGATAAGTTTTGGCAGGTGGCAACTTGTGTTCTGTAATCACAGTTAAGCCTATGATAGTGTTTAGCAAAACAGTAACTATAGCTCGCACTCATTATTGACAACAGTGGGGGTAGAACCACAAAACTTTTGACATCATAACAACCTCAATGCTAGGTTAAAGTGAACTTTTATAGCTTTTACTAATCTTTAGACAGAAAAATTGTGGCTTTGTTTCATTTATGGACTATTCTTGTTGGTAAGATATCAAAGTATAAGTAACTAAGCTTTGATGTTTTCTTGTACTTGTATAGCTGAGATGTTTCTACTTTCAAAGAGAGGAGACAATAGTAAATTAAATTAGTTCTTAATATAACCACACCATGCTAAGGCTTTTGTCAGTTTAATTGTGTTTATTAAAAGTATGATTTCTTCATGTTGTAACCAAATAGACCAGTCAAACTTTCCAGGGCATTATAGACCAGGCTGGAGTGACTTTTTCATTTACATGTTAATGGAGTCTGCTCCGGTAGATTTAATTGAAGAACATGCATAAAGATTTGTTTGCTCTGTGGACAGATGCAATGGAAAAATCTGTTTAAAGCTGTACACTAGGGTATGAATATTGATGTGAATGGGAAAGTAAATTATTATAGGAAAGTAATTTTTATTGCATACGCAATATATTTTGAATTCCATGGAGGGAAAAACATATATGCAGTTTCATACATGCCTTAATTTCAAATAAGAGACAGAAGTGATTAAGAAAGTAATATACTCTTTGTTTCCCCTATTGTGCTTCCTGCAGTGTTTCTATATTTCTAGTTCCAAATGGCTGAGTCTCAACTGTCAAGGTGGACAACCTCAGGGGTGTGTGCAGTATGTCCTTGAAGCTCTCTGAAGATGTCAGCTTGACCTACGTCTTTCCTTTTCCCTTCCTTTTCTCCATGTCTTCTTCCGAAACCATGCAAAAACAGAACAGTTGCTTTAAGGAAACACAGGAAAGCAGGCCCACCAAGAGATAGATATGGCTTAAGCAGCCTTTTCCTACAAAGGAAAATGAAGGACCATAGGCTGGGCCTGCATGAATTTGAAGCTGATGGGAAAACTGTGGATATTCACCCATCTGTACTCATGGAGCTAGGAGAAAAAGATGACTAAATTATTTAAATGAAGAAAAGGGGTCCAGACAAAAAACTCAACCCAACCAACCAAACAAATGAATCAAATTGAACAAACATCATTCGCCCTTGTGAATGATGTTTAGGCTGTTGCATTTTGAGACAATTCCTTTCAGAGAGACTAATTTGGACTCCAGACAGCTCAGAATTCAATTCACTTGAGAAAACACAACAGCAAGTGCCATCTCAAAGGTCCTTTGATTCTAGTTGTCACTGCAGGAGGACACAGATATCTTTGCCTGTGTTATATCTATGTTATATGTGGCACCCCCATAGAGATAGCTGAGATACTCTGGAGCCTCTAAAATGGCACTAGATGCCTATGTTTAATAAATGAGCTGAGCTTTCAGGACAGGATTTCATTTGAGATTAAGATACCTGGATGTAGATATCTACATGTAGCTGCTGGCACATGACCTGAATACCTAAATCCCACTAAAAGGTCATAAAATAACTTGCTGAAATATTGTGCAATTTGAGATGCTCTTTGGCTTACCTGAGACATCCAGGTGGTGCTGGAAGAAGTGACATGGTCCTCAGACCTTTAGGAGTGGAAGATGGAGACCAGGTGGGTCTCCTTATGCATTGGAAATGCCAACACCCAAGTTTGTTAAATCAGCTAAACAGTGATTGCTATGTGGTATTAAGTGAATGCAGAAATAGTACAGTTTTCCTAAAACCCAATTTCAGTGTTTTCCCAGAAACTAGCAAATTACACATCATATGATTTTGACGTTTTATGTTTTCTCACTTCTCATAAATGCAGTGTGACTAATCACAGTTTTGCCAAAGATATGCTCAGAAACAAAGACATACTTGACATTGTTACAGAGATTGAAACATAAGTGCAATGCCATGTGTTGTTGGGGCAAATTTCAGGCTCACTGATCCCACTAACTCCCAGAGAACCAGAAAGTGATCAGAACATGATTATGCTCTTTGCTCTTTAACCATATCTTCTGCAAGGGCAGTGAGAAATAGTAAAACTTATAAGTGTCAAGGCAAACTACATCTCATGAGAATTCTCATGATCAGAAGAGAGACTGACAAAAAATTGTGCCACTGTTGAGCCACTACAGTAGCAGGCTGTGTCCCCTTTGTCCCTGGTCCCAGCCATATGCTCCTGCTACTTCCTGACATTTTCTTTGGGACTTTTCTGACCACATGGAAACTAGATTTAAGGGGTTAAATGGCAGAAAGCTAAAAATTTGCAGAGATGATCAGACGTTTTTCTGCCAGTTTATTGAGTTGAGCCAGCTCACTCCAGAGGTGGACACGTTCCAAAGACAGCACAAATGGAGAACACTGGACCAATGGTAAAAATGAGACACTTTTCATAGCAGCTTGCTTTTAGGTGGACTGAAGTGTCACATATAGCCGTAGTCCCAGGTGGATGGGCCTGTTGTTTTTAAAACCATCTGGACCCTTGCAGCATTTACAATACGCCTTTAGGGTTACCTTTTCCAATGGAGAAAAGCTTTGAGTAATAAAAATTTTCATGATATTTGTTTTCCTCTTACAGATTTCTAATGTATGGTGCTTTATGAAAGCTGATGGAAACCCTGAGTCATAGGAATGCCAAACTCATCAGACTATCAGGTATGGGGTGGGGAGTCCCACAGTATGCCAAGCCCAAAGCACAAGCTCTGTAGTGTGCCCTTTCTAATGGAACCCCCTCATCCTGCCTTGGAGGTATGTGGAGTCATGAGCTGGCTTTTATTTTGAACAGCTGAAAACAGCAAACCCTGCACACAAGTAGGCAGATAGGATTTCACATGTGTAATGAGGCTGTGTGAGTGTGGGGAGGGTGTCCTGTCCGTCACACTATCTTCACACTAACGTGAAATTTAGCTCCACATTTGTTACAATTTGCACTACTGGCAAGTTTTTATCTTATAAATTCTCTTTCACATGTTTATTTCTTTAAAATAAACACAGATCTAATAAGAGTGAGTCAGCAGGCTTAGAGCTGCTAATTTAGTCCTATCAGATATGATGTTCTACAAACAGAGTGTCCAGTTTCTTTGGACGGGAACTGGATTTGTTGGATACCAACAGTTTGGTTACTTGATGCAATCTCCTAATGGCTGAAAGAAATTGGAAACAGTAATCATCCTTTAATTTAGGGCAAAAAAATATTAAAGTGGCAAAAAGGAAGAAAGAAACAACAGGGCTGAAGCTCATACCTAAGATTTTTAATAGTATCACTTAAGATGTAAGTTTAGGTCAGTAATGAAAGTATACCAATTTAGATCAGTAATGAAAGTATACCAATTTAGATCAGTAATGAAAGTATACCAACCCTGGCTTCACTGTCCTCACAAATGCTATGGCTGCACTGGGATCTTTTGGGCATCCCCACAAATTCTGCTGCTTGAGGTACACTGATCAGGAGTCTGTGAAGACGGAAGACAGGAAACAGCCCCTAAACTTAGATCCTCTGCCTCACACCTTGGCTAGATGCCTCAAGGAGTTTTAAACAGATGGTGCAAAACCCCTCTTTTCTATGTAAGTCAGTCAGTGGACCATTTAAAAACACACACACTAACAGACCCTACCAAACTGCAAGAGAGAACTTGGGGTCACTGCAAATGTTTCCAGAATTTGCATCTAAACAACAGGCACTCTGATGACACAGACTTAGACAAAATACACGTATTTCACTGGACTACATAAAATTGATGGAAAGAAATTAGCAGTAAAGAGTTTCCAGATCAGGGTTTGGCCTCTTGGGGGTAACAAAGTAGATTCTGAAAGATACAGAACAGCATTTCAGCAATTGGGTACCATGCTTTGCTAGGTTACTGAAGACATTACCAGTAATGCATTGCTTAGTTGTACCCATGTACACCATTAAAGTTATTCCAGTGTGGCATAGAGTGAGCAAGTTGAGGTCAAAATATGCCAGCTGGAGAATATTAGGGAAAAATGTTCCTTCAATTTCTGCTTAATGTTCTGATAAAAATAAAGAAGCCACTCACTGGCACTGTGGATATATTTGCTTGCACTACATTATGAGTACTCTTCTCTGACTTACACTCCTTACACTTATTGATCCTGCAATATCTCTTGCCATTTCCCATTCCTGAATTTCTCACATATTTTCCAGGAAGGAGCAGTTTATATCCATCATGTTTCTTTTGCAGGAAAAAAAAAAGAAGGGAAAAAATGTTATTAACTGTCACAAGATGTTACTATAGTTGTTTTGGGGTTTTATTTTTACAATAAAACTATGTTAAAAGGAAAAAATTATATAAACACATAAGCTGCATTTGGCAATGGTATACATAAAAGTTTTATGGAGACAAAACCCTATAGGGTTCTTTTGGAACTAATTATTCCAATATGCAAATTAAAATTGTGCATTATTCATTTTTGTCAAATAATTTTCATTTGCTTTGGTGTTCTTATAATAAAAATCTGCCAACAGGGTTTCCTCTTAACTCATCTAAGGAAGCCTGTGAAGAACACTCTATATTCAACCCTCTTTTAGATCACTGTGGCTTGAGAATACTTTTAATCTCTTTTCCATTTATAACTGTACTGCTTGACCTTTTTGCAGCAAGGTGTCTTGTATATAAAATGTCAAAGAGAGGATTATAGACATGGGACAAAGATATAGTTTAATTTAAAAAAGTCCTGTGAGACTGAAAAAGGTTACTGGCCCAGATCACAAATATTTAATGCCAGATTACTATTTATGATGTTAAAATAACAAAAAAGGGTTTATGGGTAACTTGTAATTGACCAACCTTTACAGGTGCATATGATAATATTAAGCTTCAAGTAATAACTTTCATATTAGCTTGGAAAATAGTTTTTAAAATTTAAGAAATATTTCCTTAATGTTTTGTGTGCATCATAGAACTATCTTTACAACATGAAATAGGTTAATGGTTTAAAGTCTGTCTCTAATTCAAAATGGCTCTGTAGGAAAGCATAAAATAAAGTGTGAGGTTTTGAAATTTATTTGCATGTTCATTATTTTCCGTCTCTGACATTTAAGCTTGGATCGGAGCATGGCTTCAATACTGAATGAATGATTGAGAAAGACAATTTAGATTTTGTTGCTGATTTGACCCACAGAAACAATGAATACATTTCCAAGCTGAAATGTCCTACCAGGTTTCTCCACTTCTGTTCACTCTGTGTGATAATGAGATGGAACAATTGCTTTTGTACTTCATAAGCAAAGAGAAGGCCATGTATAAGTATTGCCAAAAAAAAATCCAATTTACCAGTTAATTTCTGAATCAAAATCAGTCCATGATGGTACTGACTGGATTTTGGCTCAAGATTGGGTGTTAACAAAACAATGATTCAACAATGGAGAGACAAGGAAATTTGAAGCCCAGTTTTAAGAGTAGAGCACCCACAGATTTCCTTGGCTTTCACTGACAAGCTCATGGAGGCATCAGAGAAAACCTGGCACACCATTTATGCAACTACTTCAGGAAAGGTGCAATAAATGCATTGTGTAGTGATAGTTTGATTTGAATTTTTAATATAAATCAAATTTTTGTGATTTTTGGTTAAACTTACTATATGTAAGTTGGTAAAAAAGCGTAGATAGATAACATATAATACAGAATTTTCCTGGGTGTAAATATTTTTAGGGGAAAGTGATGAACAGGGTAGGATGAAAAAATCTTTGTCCTGCATAGCAGTGGTAATAAGAATCTGCTATAAATATCCATGGTTGAGTTTGAATCTGAGCAGAAATATTAAGAATATTATTAGAGAAAAACGCTACCAGAATTCCCATGAGAAGCCCCAGGTCACTATGGGGCACTCTGGAATTTCTAGTCTGAATGGAGAAAAAATCCAGCTAGTAAAGGCACTGCTTAGTTATGTTCTATTGTGCCAACTAACACACGTCAATAATGATGACAGCATAGCAAGTGCAGGTGAAGAGAAGACTGGTAATGAGGATGAGGGTTTGGAGAGCAGATTGCCCAAAACATGATGACAGTATTTACTCCACACCCTGTTGGGTGAAGTCATGCAATAATTTTTATCTTATAGTTCTGAAGAGCTGATAAATAAAAAAGCAGATATTCTAAATAAAGCTGTGTGGGTACTGCCTGCTTGGAGAGCAGCACATACAGTACAGATGGGAGTATCCACCCCTGGAAGTGTTCAAGGCCAGGTTGGATGGGGCCCTGTACAAACTGATCTGGTGGGTGGCATCCCTGCCCAAGGAAGGGGGGGATGGAACTAGATGAACATAATGGTCCCTTACAACCCCAACCATTCTAAGATTTCAGAAAAAAAAACCAAAAAAAAAAAAAAAAAACCAAAAAAAAAAAAACAAAACCACAACTGGATACCTGAAGTAATTGTAGTCTGATCTTAAGATTACACAGCATTACTGCAGTAAATAGATGTTAATAATTAAAAACTTGTAAGAAAACAGATAATGTAATATGATGTAATATGGATTTTACAGGATCATCACTGGTATTTTATTTTTATCAGAAAATAAATTTTAAAAACAAAGGACACATGATGGATATCATCTAAGAGGAGGTAATATATTAGGCACGGTGTCATGTAGAAATTGATAGATAAGTAACAGAAGATGGGCATTACCAAAGCAGTAAAGAAGACAGGGAAATGGCTGGGAGGTTCTTGGGTCATTGTTAACACAGACATGAAAGACAAGTTAAGAAAACTCTGCTTTTGAGTTCCTCCAGGTCGCACTAAGAAGCTGTGATTGATCTTCAGTACAGAAAACGAGAATAACATACATTAAAACAATGAAACCACACAATACTTTCAAAGTAAAGAAGTCAGTGACAGAAGTTCCTTCTTCACTTTGCTGCTCTTTGGCTTCTCAGCACTCTCAGACTGTTGGGAATTCTGGAGCAGAGACCTCCAATATCTACCAGTGTTATAAGTGTCCATGTAAAATAGCTAATAATTAGCAAAGAGACCTGAACTGAGTGCCCAGACACTGTATACCAAGTTACTGTCATTCTTATGGGTCAATGAATATTGATTAAAATCAGAATTTTCTGCTGGGCAGTTTACACAGCTCCTACCCTGCTTATTGGCAGTGAGTTATTTCATTTTTCTCAGCTTACCTCTCCCACGTGCCATACAAACCTGGAGGCTAATTGACCACTACAGTGCAGGGCTTATACAGGCAGAGCATTGCGACACCTGGTGCTGTGGCTCCATTGTCCTCTTGTGGATCTAATCCTCAACACCTGTACATTATATAAACATAAGGACAAATCAGATGTTTATTTAATTATTACACATGCCCATCATTTCAATTGGCATACACTGTTAGTGGTCAGTCCAAGGTTTGGAGTGCACATACGTATGGACCTGAAAACGAATGCCATGGATTTTTACATTCAGAAATCTTTGGTATGTGTGCAGCTTTTAATAAATACTTTGTGGAAGTAGAACTCACAGGTATAACTAGTTCTTTTTCTTGATCACAGAGCTGTATTAAAACATACAGACCCTTTCATTTTCAACATGCATATGACAGTCATAGAAATTGACCCTTTCCTCATCCTGCTGTACACTTTCTTTTGCTTTTGAAAGAATATGAAGTTTTGAGATCACGAAGGGGAAATACATTTAGCAAAGCTAACTATTGTGATCCTGTGGGTTCTGTCAAATGCCACCTATGCCACCAGATATACGCTTCAGATTTCTCACTGTGTCATTGTTGCAATGTAACCATTTCCCATCCTGTGAAACATAACAGACTGATCCTGCAAACCTGACAGGGACAGACCTCATGTTGACTTCACTGGCTCCAGCCTTTATTTCATCTATTGATCTGAAAGGCAATAACAGAAAGGATCATCGTGATTTGACATCATTATTCTTAGGCACGGAGTTCAGATTTTGCCATTTTCGGTTGGATCCCGAAAATGAAAAGGAACATAAGCAAGGGTCTCCCATAGTATGTCAGCAAAAATTACTCCCAAACACATATGCTTTTTTCTAGAGTGGTGTTTTTCAGACGTAGGGCCATGACTCTTGTCTAGGTGTGCAGAGAATGACAGGGATATCCTTCAGTACCCTCCTTTCTGATCATCCTTTTCAATTGTCCTGTGCTGGGTCAGACTTTAAAAACATGGCTTTATAAATTACCTCTAAGCAGAATTTGGTGCAGTGATGCTCATTTGAATCAGCAGAGGGCCTGAAAAATTGGTCTTATGACAAGCAGATTGCTCATTCTCTGCAAGAAGTGCCCTGAGCACCTTCTTTATGTAGCAGAGCACTTAGTCGGGGTAAATATGCACCCAGGGTACTGTTTCACAATACAGTTAAACTAAACTGAGGGCTTGCTTCCAGTAAAAGCAGGAGGTGTCAGTCCCTTTCCCACCTCCTTTGTTCCTTCCTCTGCTGTGTCTGCTCCCAGATGTTTGATGTTTTCTTCCTTTGCACTGCTCTGGCACTCATCGGATCACACAATAAACTGGGTCAATATGCTAACCTTGCAAAAAAATGAATATTTTTGTGGCGTTTTTGCTAGGTTTTTTCTCTGCAGCTTTAATGAATTAAATTGGCCTCTTCCATTCACTGAGCATTGGCTTGGTCAGGTGGCAGGCGCCAGCTGGGCTTCAGTCCACAGTGTGTGTGCAGGGAAAGCAGGGGTGCAGTGCAGGGCAGTGGGATCCCACCGAGGTAGCAAGGAGCCAGTACCTCTGTCACCACCACCCTCAAGTATGAAGCTGAAGGCAAAACTTTTGGAGTGTTAGACATCACCTTCAGTTCAATTTCTGTTCTCCTCTCCCCTTGAACTTGCTGAATCCTCTATTTTCTGGTTTCAAGAGAGGGTTGGTTGGATTACAACTGAATATGCAGAATGTACATTTGAAAAGACACACAAGGGAGCATCATAAACCCTCTGCCCTTCGTACATTTCTAAGGTAGTAATAATTGCATCCCAGACCCTAGAAGCCATACCAGGTAACAGACTTAGACACCCAGTTACCTATAACTCCAAAGCAGGCCAGCACTTTGTGCAGTGCAAATTTTTGATCTGCAAATGTAAAAACTGAAAACCTTTTCAGGAATGTTCACACTTCTTGAGCAAAACTCATTTCAGTTCTTAGGGCTGATCCTAAACTGCAAGCTGGCTCACTTGATTTGTTATGTGCCCAGTAGCTATTGACAAAGATATTACACACTTTCCTAGTTGTTTTTTGTTTTTTTTTTTTTCAGAGAAATCTTCCTTATCTTCTTGTGTCTTTCACAAGTACTATTTTCCATAATCCATCAGATTTCCTATTATCATATTGTTTGAAGATGTATGTTCAGATTTCTTTGCTTGCTTAGCAGTATGTAAACACTGGAGACCTCAGTTAGATTTGTATGACAAAGGAAGTGACAGGATCTCTTTGACAAAGCTAAGCAAGGAGTCTAAAGTGTTAGACTTCTGGAAGCTGTAGACTGAAATTAGTGCTTAGAACTTGTCCTCCACCAGCGACACAGCAGGTACACAGTGTAATTGACCACTATAAGCCAGTGAGTAAACTCAGAGTTCCTGCAGGGACTAAGGTAATTGCCCTGTTCAAAAGCTAAAATTGGTATCTATCAAGAATTTTGCCCCATATTTGAGAACTGCACTGACTTTTCTGTGGGACAACATCCTGTCATAGATGACAGGACTAAAAATGGTGACTCATTTGGTCCTTCTTCTTATATCTGAGTAGAAATCAATCTTAGTTCTAGATGATTATACATATATACATAACATAAAAAATAAGTAATGATAGGATATTATTATAAATACAGAGAAGCATTCACAAGTTCTGTTGTTCACTTGGAAATCGTAGGTATTTAAATAAATTATTAGGGAGTAGACACAGATATGGTCTTTTTACTGGGGGTAAGATCATAATTTGCCACATTTCACTGTTTTCAGATCTACAGTTTTTGCAGTGGCGTATCTTCTCTTGGGGGGAGTTTTGTCTTTTTTATAGCCCATGTGAGAAAAACTGCTCTGCCTGCATGTTATTAAAGTCTGTGCTCTTGAGTGCTGTAGCAGTATTACAGTATTTACTGGCAGTATTCCAGTATTTACTGACAGCAGTATTGCAGATAAGTAGTAGAAGGTCCATAGTGTGGTTTTATGGCACAGTTCTATGGCCAATGTGTTGCCATTGCCATACAGGTTCTACATGCAGCTCCTTCAAATCAAGGTGTCCAACTGTTTGTTCAGCATCATCTGCTACTGTGGTGGAAGTTTTCTAATACCATTAGCAATTTCTTACTAAACAAACTGAAAACAGACCTTAAAATGTACTATTTTCTAGTTAGGTTTGGAAACCCATATGATCATCTGTTCTTCAGGGCCACTGAATTCTTTCACGATGTAGCATTTTAAAATATAAGGAAATATACATGAAATATGGGAACAATTTATAGCATCACTAACCCTACTTATCATGACATTACTTAATCTCAGAAGACCTAATTTTCTTTTAAGTTATCTTGAAAACCATCATCAGGAATCATAAGTCCTAGGTTGTGGAATTCCAGGAACCATGGAAAATGC
Organism: Euphonia xanthogaster; assembly: GCA_034509185.1. Lineage (NCBI taxonomy): Eukaryota > Metazoa > Chordata > Aves > Passeriformes > Fringillidae > Euphonia > Euphonia xanthogaster. The sequence continues at coordinate 25,134,759 of JAYDZK010000056.1, forward strand.
AAGAAAGAGTAAGTAAATGACTCTCAGTTTCTGGTATGCTTGGAGTTCACCAGACTGGTCTGCCTGTTAAAGAAGCTTTAAAAGGGTCAGATTTGGCCAGCTGGGAATCCCTGCTATACTGTCCATATGTTTTAACAGGTGGAAGGGTTGCTCAGTTTTTCACTCTTCTGCTAGGAAGTGGGCAATGCTTGGAGGTACCCAGGTGGTTCCCACCGGGCTGGACCAGTTCCAGCATTCTGAAACTGCAACTAATAGTGTAAGGAAGAGGGATTTACAAAATAAATCTTTAACCCCTGTGCAGTGGAGAGAAACAGCTTCCTTCAGGGAACATGGAGGGCAGGTGACCTAGGCTCCTGCTTTCAATCTCTTTTCAGAGACTGCTGGGATCTCAGGGAGATAGCCTAATTGGTCCTCTCTGATAAAGCATGTGTCTTTGGTGCCAGTGATTTTTTACCTCACTTGAAAACACAGCAGCTGTCTGCCATGACAGTTACAAATCTGTCAGGTTATGTAAACTGGGAAAAAAACAAAGAAGATGGCATCAAAAGGGCTGCCTACAGTTTCTGAGAATTTCAGCTGCTCATTCTGTCTTCCTGGGTTTTTGGACTCTTGCTGCACAGTAAGGACTTGAGAAGTGTGGTGTCCAGTTGTAGAGATGGTAAAAAAGGCTCTTTAGACAGGTAGGAACGACATTGCTTCCTGTGTAGCCCTTGGAACCCCTGGTTTCCTTAGGCTAAGGCTCACTAGCTTTTCCTGGTCCTTAGCAAGCTCCAAAACAAACTTCTAGAAAACAGGGTAGCTTTAGATTGAAATGTTACCTGTATTTCAAAAGAGGTTTACCAAATATACCTGCCCCTATATAGTTAATCTTATTTAAAAGTAATTTTCCAGGAAGAAAATCCTGAAGGTGCTAACCATCTCTCTTCAGACCTATGACATTGCAGTTAGTTGGGCTCCACTGGGAGAGTGACCGAGCAGTCAGAGATATAAACAAACTGTTTTTATCACGTCATTCATGCTCACAAAGATTCAGGGCAAGCTGACCAAGCAGTGTTTGACTGATAAAAGTGGCTCTTTCGTGTTATTTTTATGAACTACTCCACTGATAATTACTATGACTACTAAATGAGTGTCAAAAGTTGCAATGGTTTTGGTCTACACTAATATTCCTACGTTATCTGTCCTTTGTGCCTATCAAGGTTTTTATTATTTTTAACCTCTAGGCAACATTAAGAACTGTTCTAGCTCCAATAATATTCAACTTTATATGATTCCCAGGATCATTTTTAACAAGCTCTTCTAACATACCTAGCCCAGGGACTAAATGTGTTTATGTTGTTGATATACTTTGCTGTCATGCCGTGATCAGGTGCTCATGCCAGTTTCATTAGCTTTTTTGGCAGTTCTTTACACAAATGATTACAAACTGCAGCTAATTAATTTTCAGGGTCTAGCAGCAGTGGTAAGAATTGATTTTTAGGGGCTTATTTTACACCTTCTGAGAGACAGAAAACATGATGGTACACCATGGCTGGTGCAGTTCAAGGAGGTCCTAACAGTCCTTTAGGGTGAATTTTTGCTATTGTTTCCTTCTCAACACGTTTGGTCTGCAGGGGAGATACAAGAACATTGTGAATTGGTGATAACTACATGGAGCTGTGTTACCAGACTAGCTCTTGCATATATCCATGTTAGCAATGATGAAGAGGTATGTTTCTCTCTGGGCCAAAATCTGTTTTAACTTCTCTCTCTGATTAGGCCATTGAAGCAGGAGCTAACACCCAGAGCTATGGAAGGGTGATTTGAGGTGCTCCTACTACGATGTGTGTTAGAAAGCACAGAGCCTCTGAGTTTGATCACTCTTATTGTCCCTTTTCAAACCATTGCCTCTAGACTGCCTTTTCAGACAGACACATCCTGGACAGAGAAGACTCAGGTTGTGTCCATAACACCCAGTAACAGCATGGACTGAAGGGTTAGCTGAGTTGGAACTGTAAATCGTGCATGACAAAAAAATTCTAGAGTAGTTTGCAATTTTTCTCCTGGATAATATCCATAGGAGGCGTAGCTAGATGGGATTCACATGCTGCTAGCTTAAGCATTAACATGCTTACCACCCCAATGCAGACACCCAGAAACACAAACTGCTCCTTGGACAGGTGGCCACCAGTCAGACAAGAGAAGTTATAATAATCTGTTCTTTGATCTTTCTGAGGTCTCAAAAATTTCTACTGCTTTCTAGCTTGGATCACAGTTTAAATAATGATAACATTTTTCTCTTGAGTCCTTCAGTTATTAACTTCTAGGATTTCAGCAATTTATTTTCTATCAGCGTTTTTGTATTTTTCATGTATTTCACAGCTTTGACATATAAAATACCTCATAGCTCAAATTTTTTTTCAAGAACAAGTAGACCAACATCACACATTTGTGAATACAAAAATAGATGGTGTCTCATAGACATGTACAGCTCAGGGTGTTTTACCTCTTCTACCCAGCAGATATTTTCACTTGAGTTCAGGAAACTTCCAGGTTAATCTTTTCTTCATGATAAATAAAAGTATTGCTGAAGTTGATGTTCTTCATCCCCTCCTGCTCAGTCCTGGATGCCCATCTGGAGCCTTTGGGCAAGAAGAGTTAAGATATGGTTGGTGTGGCCAACTTTAGGGACATAAGACCGGGGTTCAGATGAGTTACAGCAGGCACTGGTGGCACAGTAAAGAGTCCTGGAGAGATTCTGTGTGTATAGTCTTTGGGACATGACCATACCATGTTCATGTGTTTCATATTATATGGCAGCTTCATATTGTTGGGCAGATTCATATATATAGGACAGACCTGGTGATTTGCCTTCAAAGGTAGTCAGTTGCAATGGTCTGTTCACCAGATGTATTTTAGATACCACTTAAAAGATCAAATTTACCTAAAATAGCTCTTGCTTTTTATGTGGGAATGGCTGGCATAATCACTGTCTCTGTGCCATCTACCTTTGTTTCTGCATAGTATTTGAAATCAAATAGCTTATTGACTGCTTCTGTCAGGTATTTTCTTTTGGGCATGAACTAATTGAACATTTCTCATGGAAAGTACTTGCCATGGGAATTGCCCCCTCCTCTGATTTGTAGCTCTGATTTGCAGCTTAGGTAAAAGTCACATTTACTTACTCTAGGCCTTCCTTAGAGCTAACCTGAAAACAGCCATGGAATAAGAAAATATAGCACCAGAATGGTTTGGTTTGTGCCAATTTTTGATGAAAGGTTTTTCTGGAGTCTTGATAACTGCAGAAGTCATAAACAGTGCAATAGTCAGTGTGATACTAAAAAAAGAAAAATTGATAGCCTATTTTTAGAGACAGTTTGAAGTTCACTTCAGGACAAAAAAGAGCTGGAGATCCCTCTACAGCAACCAGTGTTACGTGATTGCTCCAGTTGCATAAAAACTTTCAAGTGTAAATCTCTTTAAAGACTTTCTGTATGAGGAAAATGTCATTTGGGACACCTGGGTAAGTGTCATGGACCCTGTGGAATGCGGTCATCGACTTCATTTGGTGAGCTGGATGGCTGCCCAGCTATCAGCAATTCCACTGTGGCCCGAGACAAAAACTGAAAGAGAGAAATTGCTCTATTTGCTCTAAGCCAAATGTAGTTCAAGCCATGAGAGCAACAAGGGGGTCTTAAAAGGCTTGTTTCTGTGGCTCCTACACAAATAAAAAGCTTGAGATTCACTCAGAAGCTTCACCTCCATTGTTCCACCTCCACTTTCCAGGTCTGCCAAGATTTTTTAAATTGACCTGACAAATAGGATTGAATAACTGCCTCTTCCAACAGCAGATGGGCAGTCAAAGGCTGTTGGGCAAGCAGTCCTCTGGCAGCAAAGAGGGATATACATTTCTGACTCAGAAATTTTTAGGTAAAGTATAAGCATCAGTAATTATCACTGAACAGGTTGTAGGAACTAAAAGCAAGGACCATAATGCTGGCAAATTTTAAAGAGATATCAGATCTTTGAAGAATTAATGATGTGTTTCATTTTTATACCCTTTCACTGAATTCTTCTGTATATTTTATTCATTGCACTGTGCCTGTACATTCCTTGTAGATTTTGATATGGTAAGCAGGTAAATTCCATCTGATGCTCAAATCTTCATACTGGTGGTCTCTAAGGACCTATGAAGAATGAGATATTAGAATCTAATATAATACAGTTTCTTATAATATAATACAGTTTTCATATTAAACATAGAAATTCTCCATTTCCATGATGTGTCATACAACAGCTTAGAAAACAATTTTATATGCAATATACATTAAGAGTTGGCTCTTATAGATCAGCATATCCCAGTGCAGCCAATGGAGTTATACCACTTAATAGTAGTTAAGAAATGTATTGGTCTTAAACCGAATATTAGTTTTTTAAGCATTACATGCATTCTTGCAACACAGTCCAGCAGCCTGTGTCTCTCCTGACACTCATATGGCCCCATGTGCCATCTAGTGGAAAAGGTCAACCTTAAAAGATACTGTCAAGCTGAGCTAGGAGAGACTGCAATAGAAAATGAAATGGAAAAGAAACATTAAGGAAAAATAGAGCCTTCTATTCTGAAGAGCAACATACTTTCACATGCAGATATATATTACAAGTAGGCGGATAGCAATAATATTTGACAGTTTGGAATTAGTATTAAAATTATTTCCAGCATAAATAAACACTTTCGAATCTTTAACTGCATAGAAATCAATATTATCCGAGGAACAAAAGGACTTGTTTTTCTTATTCTAGTGATTAGTCTTGATTCATAAAGGCAATCTGGAGAAGGACAAAAAAGATAAAGGATAAAAATAGAAAAGTACATGTGGAACTCAGAATTTGGAGGAAGTAGTAAAAGCAGTTGTTAGAATTTATACCAATTTTCCTGCTGTCTGAAATGCAAACATAAAAGAAATCAGTGGAATGTAAATATAGCAAATTATACTAAGAATTATTTCATGACTTTGAAAAAAAAAAAAACAGGTTTCATAGGGTTTTTCTTTCATTTTGTTGTCTCTCCCCAGCTAGCCTGCTATTAAAATCTATTTTCTCTTTTTTTTTTCTATTGTGATAGAATAACTTCTGTCTTTCTTCAGCCTTTCTTCAGGAGCTGCTTACAGCTGTTTTTGCAGATCCACTCTCCATGTCTTAGTCTAATTCTCCTGTAGTTTATAACATGTTTGTGACTGCAGAACTAGTTTAACTGTATCACCTAGCAAATAATTCCTACAGTATTCATCCTCATAGATGCTTTTCTGAACCAAGTTTTTCTCAACACTTAAGTCCCAGCAGCAGTTCTTAGTGTACTAGCAACACGTGGAATACTAACAAGTCCAGGGAAGCCCCTCCATGGAGCTGGACATGCAGCAGTGCTCCTAGCATCACGTGCTTGGAGAAAAGTTTACCTGCAGCAAAACTCTTATTCTGAGACAAGACAGGCAAAAACTTGTTGCTGATTAAAGCAGAGTGAATTAAGATTCCCACAAATGTAATTTTGGGCAAGATACCAGTGTGTCAAAGTTCAGCACACTCCCTATGCCTTTGTGTGCTTCAGTCTTAGATACGAGGTATTGGCTAGGAGAAATAGCCCCATAAACAATACATATTTTCCCTCCTCCTGTTGAAAAATCTCAAGTCTTTTCAATGACTTTGAGGGAAAGAAAGTAAAAAAAAAAAAAAAGACAATAAAACAAATGTGGGCTCTAACTGTTCTCACTAAAATGATCCATGTGCATTCATTATATGTGTGGCTGCTGCAACTTCAGCAGCAAGGTCGGTTCCATTACTTTTACCATGATACAACAGTTGACCCGAAAAATGCAGGCAAAACCACACCAAAATATATGCCAGCAGCTTTAATCTCAGCAAATATATTGAGAATTTTGTGAGAAAAAGGGTACTCCTCAATCTAACAGCACAATCCTGTCAAGTAAGTCTCATCATTGCTGACAGGCTTAGAGGTGTGGGAACTTCTCAAAGAAAATGTTCCCCAAAATATTTCACCATGGAAAGTGTCAGTCAGCCAAGAGACAGAAGCTGCTGACTCCTCCTCTTGTTTCTCTCTATATGGGTGTCTGACTAGGCAAAGTCATATCTGCATGTCTTCATAGACTAGCATCAAACAGACACTTGCAGAAGAAACTAGCATGTCATTTCATTGCCTTCTGATCCTAGACAGGGCTTCTGCCAACAAAGAATACCATAACATGAATGAAATTTTCTGGAATAAAAAGCACTACTGGAAAGTGTAGAATTTAAGTTGTTCTAATTGCATTGCTAAAGCAGTTGTCTATATTCTCTGGTTCGGCCACTCACTGCTTTAAAAGCATAGCTTTTTTGTGAGCATACTTCAAATCAGTGAAATGTGTATAGACACTGAAAACATAATCCTGAGCTGTGGAGATTCGGTGCATGTGTCTGTGCTGGTATTCACTGGAAGAGCTGCGTGATGATGAAGGGGAATTAGAGAACTAAAGAGTTAACTTCCACAAGTGCATGTAGTTGGTCCCAGTCAGGGAGCAAGACCTTCCTTCTTTCAACAAATTGGTCATAAATATGTTTTCTACTTGTGTGTATATACACAAGTATCTATATCTATGTATGGATACATATCTATAAATATCTCACACTTGCAGAGATTTTTCAGGTTACTCCAAAAGTGTGTTCCAAAGAAAACATGCACATAAAGTATGGTGTATTATTACATTTGCAAAATGTTGGTACATTATTCTAATTTCTAATCCTAAAATCAGGAGGAACATAGTACTACAAGGACTTATGCTCATGAGAGTGGGCAAGACGCTAGCCCATCCTGGGACAAAGAAAAAGCATGAAATAAATCAGAAATAACTGCATTAATTTGGGATCAAATAATTAAAAGATAAAGTGTATTAATATTATGTTATAACATTTTTGGCATGAATTTATTAAAACACACTTCAGCAGTCAGAGCAGAATAAAAGCTCATTTGCAAGTGGTTGTAATGGGCTTGAAATAAGCTTTAGTATTAGAAGAAAGTTCAAATACAGTAGAAAGGAAATGCAATACAATAAAGCTGTGACTCAGGGGGCTGATTGGGATAATGAAATGCATTTCAATGAATTCTGATGGGTAATGTGTTATTACAGAGGAGCTTATAAACGAGGGGAATAGATGAAATTTGCCACAATAGCACTACACTGTCACAGTGGCTTTTATTACTATAGAAATTATTTCAAAGTGTGAAAGGTACTGTACTGGGTGTTCTAATAACTAATCTAAAGTGACTATCTCTATTTCACTGAGCTTTGTTGTTCACCAGTATCAAAAGTATAGGCTCTGTGTCTGCTCAGTGACAGAACTGCTAATGCTCTGTTCCTCTTGTCAGCTGTGAGTCTCCTCTGCTTGCTAAGCCCATAGAGCAGACATTCTGCACAACTATTAATATAAATAGGGAGGCTGGAGAAGTTTGCTGTTTTGCCTGCTCTGTGGGGGCCTCCTGTGGCCTGAATTAGATGGCTCTTTCTCTCACAGCAAGGCAAAAATAACTCCTGAGTTTTGATTTGTGAAAACAGCAGGGCTAATGCCAAGATCAGAGAGCTGTGGTTTGCTCCCTGTGTGTTTGGAAACATTGCAAGTAATATTTTATAAACTTTTAATTTAGATATATTTTTCTTTAAGCAAATATATACTTTCCTGTTGAAATTTTCATCCTTTTATAAACGCTAAATTTGACTTGCCTCAAGATGGTAATTAAAAACACCCAGATTTTAAACTTGTATAACTTTTTGACAGATTTCTTCTTCACTCAACTATGTAATCAACCATGTAATCATTAGAGACTGTGGAACATGGAGCAATTATATAATTTCTTTAATTTCCCAAGTCTGTGTTGATAATTTTACAAATTCCTTAGATTTAGATACACTGATTTTTAAAGAAAAATTGTGAACCTTTGCAGCTTATGGAATGTTGTTTTGGAATTTCTCTGAATGGTGCTGAAGAATAGAGGGTAGGTGAGAAGGTGATCTGTAGTGCATTTTTTAAGACAGCATTGAAATAATTTTGCATCTTATAAAACATAAGATATTATCAATGTCTTGAATAATTGTAAACAGAACATCTTTTCTCATCATCTTTTGCTCTCCTTGGGTTGCATTGTGTTCTGGGTGGGATTCTGCAGGTCTTACAGGGTTATGCTTTCTTAGCACACAGTGTGTTCTGGGCATTACCGCAGTATAAGAATATGCTCCAAGATTATTATTCTACTTGCAGCATACCTGACTTAGGATGTCTTGAACAATTTCCCACTCACTGGCAATTATTTCTGGTTCTGCTTCAGGAGACTATCACACACACCCCTTCCTTGTGCCATCTGCACAGTTTCTGTGATATGGGAACGATGTTTTTCAAAAAATACAACCTCTTGTTATTTCTTGGGAAAGAGCCATGCAAAGATCTGGTAGATGGTGCAATCATGCCATCAAAGAGCACAGCTAAAGAATAGTGATCTCTTGCAATAAATGAGAAATGAGCACCTCCAAGGTGAGGTGAAAACTCTTAAATCACACCTGCTGCGAAAAGTGAACCCTCATTCATTAGTCCTAGTCTGTTTGCAGACCATAAATGCTTGTCTTTCATAAGTTATTAAATATTTTGCCCCACAGCATGATTTGTGACACCTAATGACAGCTCATATTTTACCTGAGCAGCCTGTGAAGCATGTTGAGGTCATGCCCTCTGTAAGATATTTGCATCACATGTCTCCTTATTCTTTCTCACATCTGTTGAGGGCATATAACAGAAAGGGAACATAAGCCCCAGAGAAAGAGCACATGAGCTTCACAGCAGGAACTATTCCAACTGCCAACAAAATAAATCATATTACAGGAGGTAAACGTGAAGCCAATGAAAGTACCACTTGAGATGCTACTATGAGTAGAATTGCTTTCATTAATTGTGTTTGCAGGCATTATCATGTCAGGCAACCCTATCAAGGGAAAAACAAGGGGCATAAAACCAGATGTGACCAAAATGCTATATGTTATATAGAACTAGTCCTGAGTCCATAACTGAGATTAGTCAATAATAGGCAGTACCTTTCCCATGTGGAGTGAAGAAGAAGAGGGAAGAAAGCACATCTTGTTCCTGCCCAAGAAATATTATTTGTATTGTGCGTGGATGTGTGAGAGCAAGGGTCATCCATTTCTCAGCTACAATCAGCCTTTGGAAAGTATCAGACTCACACAGCAGGTAGCAGGTTTCAGCAATCACCATGCATCATGTGGAACTGACTGTCAGAGGAGTGCAGGAAAGCAGCAGAAACAAGCATACAGGGAGGTCAGCTTGCTGTCTTTAGCTTCTCCCTCCCTCCCTCACAGCCTCCTCTCCTGTCTATTCAAGCTCTACACAGTCAATGTGCCAGAGCAAAACAGTGCAGTTCAAATGCATTCAATAAACAAAACTGGCCTAAAAATGGTGGATGTTCAACATCTAATACTTCTCTAAAGCAAAGGTTCACAACCTACCATGAGTTTGTTTTGTGCCTCTATTTGATGCATGCTCTAAGCAAGTCCATTGGGAAACAAATAGTTTCTAGCGCTCACAAAAGTAGAACTGTCTGAATTCAGTCCTTAATTTGTAATAAACTGGTCTGCATTATGTACCATGCTCTGGGTCTCTTTATTCTAACTGGAGAAGAGTGATAGCTGTGATTGCAGGCTATCAATAATCTGATAAAGCAGTTAAGCAGACGTATAGATGGAGAGTCAGAGGAAGAGGCTTCACTGACATTGCCTTGATTGCTCCTGGCCCTAACATGAGCCAAAGGGATTTCAAGGGAGCTAATGTGAGGATCTCTCCCTTTGCTAACTCCTCCAGAATGCAATATGTCAGAATCTCTTGCTGGTAATCTCCCCATGGGAGATCTGCATCTTCATTGCTCCCTGCCTCATTCTTTTCCCTTTGGAACTCTATGATGCTCCTTTATGCCATATCTGATCCAACATTTATTAAAGAAAACTTTCACCAGAGATGAAACCTTATCTTCATTTCTCTCTATTCTTTTCCCATTATTAGAGATACCCTCTAAATATCACCATGTCAGTCTAAGAGAAAGATGAGGGAGTAAAAAATATACAAGTGTGAAAGGGTTGGGTGAAGAGGGCTAAAGCAGCCCACATTGTTGCAGATATCGGGGTGTTGTTGGTACCTTTAATTCCAATACTGTCAGTGTCACTGTTCCTCAGAGCTTCAGCAATATCATAATAACGGTGTACTGCATGGCATTAGTACAAACAAAGCAAAACAACAGCTTTGCAATACAGAGCCATAAGCTAAGTAACATCCGCATACATAGAGATGTATGATCTGAGTGTGATCTGTTCCTTTCGAATTGTTGTGCTTTATGTAAGAGCCGAGCTTGATTGTTTCCAACAGAGCAGAGAGGTAGGGCCTTTCCAGTACGGAAAGAGCTCGGAGCTGCTGCGGCGCGGCGGATCCGGGGGCGCTCCCAGCGCAGCCGCCGCCCGGAGCGCGGCGTGTGACTGCGCGCCGCTCCCACCAGAGGGCGCCGCAACACAGGCTCAGCGCCGGCCGCTCCCGCGCTCCGCCCCGTCCGTCTCCCTCCCATCCCATCCCATCCCATCCCATCCCATCCCATCCCATCCCATCCCATCCCATCCCATCCCATCCCATCC
>JAYDZK010000056.1:25153757-25180167 GCA_034509185.1 Euphonia xanthogaster
ACAAACATCTAATACATTCTCTATAGTGACACTTGTGAGAGCAAAAAATTGGTAACATAACATGTCAATAAAAACAGCTAGGAAAAAATATTTAAAAATTAGGCATGATCAGAAATATAACACCAGGCTCTACTGCAGTTTTTTTCTTGTTAGCTTTCTTGCTGAAGAAATGAGCAGTTGTCAAAATAATTGGATTTCAACTGGATTTTTAAAATTTTTACAGTGGTCATTAATGAATTAATGGCCTCATTATTATGTCTTTCAGGACGCTTTCAAAAACTGATTTCAGATAAAGATGATAAAGGCAGCTGCATTTCAAGTCAAGGCAAGCTCTGGAGCTTTCAGTGTTGCTGCTTACTTCTCAGTGTCACTGAGGAACTGTCAACAAGTATGAAATGGCACCAGCTGCTTAAATCATCCAGCAGCTCAATCCTTTTTCAGCTAGAGACAGAGAAAATAGGAAATGTACATGGATGGAAATTTGGGGTTCAAGAGGATGGAAGGAGCAATATACCATGCAAGATGGATCTACCTTTCCTTTCTCTTCTTCCTCTCCTGTGGCACTGTAATTGCATTTTAACCAATGTTGGCCAAATTCCCTTTTCCTGTCTACAAATATGAATGGTGATGTTTTTTCTGCTGGCAAAATAGAGTCCCTCCACACTGGTTAGTTGCAGCTTACCTGAAATTAGAATTTGGTCTCAGTAGTAACAGCAAGCAACAAGTATTTTTTTTACTATGTGGTAACATGCTGTGATTGATAGTTTTATCAAATGCTTATGTTGGTAATTTTCTGTTATGATACAAAGAATAATTCTGGATCAATAAAATTTGATATAATCAAAGAATTGTTTCTAAATTAGCATCAAGAAATGTGATTCAATTAATTGTTTAAAATTTCTTATATTTACTCCCACTTTTAAATTTCTTAAATCAGCTCTAATATCAATCAACAAGATTAGATTAAGAAGACCTAATGAAATTAGATTAGCAACAGGACATGTGAATAAACATCCCCCCAAAAAGCATAGAGGATTAAGGGTTATTGAGAGCATCCTCAATAAGAGGATTGTTTCCTGAGGTATGTCTGACATTTAGTGAAAATTGTATTATCCTTTTAATTTCATAAATGACATCATGTTTTCTCTTCCTGCCTGGATGCTAGAAATCTGAGAAGTATCTGTAGAAGATGTATGTGTGAGTTCTGCTGCATTGGGTCAGTCTCCATGTTCATCTCAGAGCATCCACCAGTGATGTATTTAATTAGTTGAAGCAGTCCTAAATGTTTTATGTCATGACATCACTAATGAAATCACCTCTAGAGGAAATATAAACTTGACTTCAGAGCTCAAATGGCTGATCTCATAGGGGTTTGACCATCAGTAGGATTCTATGGCATCCAGTGACAACAAATAAAAGCATTACAGGAAATAATTTTGTGAAAAAGACATCACAGGAAAATTAGCTTTCCTTTGTATTTTATTTCAGTCTGAGTTTTTTACAGCACTCACTAAGGAATGGCAACCAGCTGAATGATGCTGTATCATTGCATTAAAATTCCAGCCACTATGCCACAATCCTACTATCTATGGGTAGAGACTTTGCAAAATCTCTCTCTCATCATCCAGGTGCCCCTCAATTGAAGAGTAGGGATCAACTACTGATACTGGAGCACAGCATTTGGCAGCTTGCATATAATTTCATAATTTGCCAGGCATTAAAAAAATTAGTACCAGCCCAAGTTATATTGCAAGTATAATATTAAAAAATGACAGAAAATAAGCAGCTGATTCCTAGGTTGTAACCCTGGGAGTTCATGACCTCCCTCTCCTTGTCCAATGGGGTTACTGGGGGTTTTCCCAAGAATCGGTTTTCTTTACTCCACATAGGACTTTCCCTCTATTTAAATGTTATAGATTAACACAAACCTCTGTGTGAAATATGGGTCAACTTAGAACTGCAAGGTAGTGTGGTGATTATAAAGTTTCCTTTTTTGGTGTTATGTTTTTCAGAATAACAGTTTGAAAGATCATATGAACAGTTTAGGCTGCCATGGATCAAATACTGCAAACATGTATTGATGACATTCCTGTGGGTAGGACACCTCATTCTTCTCTCAGGCAGTTATCATCTTTACTGCTGTTGAGCTTTATTGCACAGACATAGGGACTGCATTTATGAGTGCAAAGCTGCCATATCAAGTATCATTTGGAATTCAGACCATTCAGCAACTGAAATTATGTTTGCAAATAGATACGTCTTAAGAAATGCAGTGTAATATTGATTTGCAGCAAAGTTAGTTGTTTATTCTTGTGGTAAAAAAATAATGTACAGAAAATTTTTGGTTTTAATAAGCTTGAGAGCTCTAAAGTTTAATGAATATACTGTCAACTTTATTTGCACTGTTTTAGGCTATGAATTGTTCTAGGTGACTTCAGAAATTGCAAAATACATTACATGAGTGGCAGAATGGGAGAGAAAATTTCCACAATGCATCTAATCATATATTCCATACTATCCTATCAATACAAAATTGAGAACAAATATTTGAAGAGCTAATCATATGGGAACATATACTATGCTTGCCTGTGTGGTAACTATAGGATGTCAGCAGTGCAGACATAATTTTAAGATAAAAAAAATCAGTATTTTTTCAAAAATTTAAAAGAAAAATTCATGTTTCTGTGAATTCATCCAATGAATTTGCTTACTTCACAATACTTGTGTAGCAGTTTTTTTCTAGAGTAGTTACATTTCATTTCAAGGACCAATGGTATGTGGTACCATTGTACAATTGTGGTGGTCCTGAGGTGCTACTGCCTTGTGATTCTGGATACTACTGCAGCTCCTGCTCTACCAATGCAAGAAAAGGCTTCAGTTCTTAATTGTTTTTGTTATCAGCCTGTGATATTGCCTACTTAATGCAAGATAAACAAGGTAGAAAATAGGAAAAGAGAGTTATATCACTTAAGGGAACAGCACTAGAGCTCAAACTGGGAGTCACAAGCCACAGTGACAGAGTCTGAATAATCATAACATCTATTTAAGATGGATTAATTTAATCCAATTTCTGTCTTCTGGGAAGGTACATATTCAGGAATAGTATTTGAAGATAATAACTGAAATTGTTCTCACTCTATATTGAAGAAGCTATCCTAGCAGAATTCTTTGGAAAAATATGTTGTGATAAAGACTGAATTTCCTTAATAACCTATGCAAAATTTATTGGAAAATACATAATTTAAACATTGAACCTGCCACAATTTATTTTTCTTTTCTCCATCCTTATGTATATAATGAAAAACTGAAAGAACTTAAGTAAAACAGTACATTAATTGAAAACAGATTACTTACAAGTCTAAGTGCTGCAGGTCCCTCAAAATAAAAGGTTCTGTATGAGATTTTGAGAAGTGAATTTTTGTTTCTTTGAAGCAATCAATGTTAAAAACTAATTAGAGGCAAATGTAATTTCTCAGTGCTGTTTTTTCTTAGTGAACAAAGAGTGAAATAGGTACATTAGAGACCTATGAAATACTTCATGCTCTTCCTTTATGTCATCAAAATTTTGCCAGCCTAAAAAAGAAAGCTGAGATTTTATCAAAATCATAACACACCCCTACTGTGTATCAAAGAAAGCAAATTAATTATATAAAATTGACAAAAGATATATTAGCTTTTGGTTTCTGTTCCTATTCTCATCTATGTACCAATGAATTCCCTTTTCAAAGATTTAAATAACTTCAGTGATGAATTTTCTTGAAGTAGTTATGGAAAAAGTACAACCCAAAGTGAAACATTTTAAGGAAAATTAACTTTTTGTTAACAGGCAGAGTTGGCTTAGTTCTGAGATGGAGTAATTTATAAAATTGCATGGTTGAGTGTAAGAGTGATGGAATACAAAAAGCTGCCTTCTCCTTTTTCTTTACTCCCTTTTATTCTGCACCACTTTTTGTTCGCTGCTTTCTTCTTTCTCTGAGAGAATGTCTAGGTTCCCTGGCAGGGGATGACTGCCCCAGCTCGCTCCTGAAAGTGCTTACAAGGAAAGTGTGGGAGGCAGTAACCCTTCAATCAGGAAAATCCAGAAACCTGAACACTTTGGATAGAAGCAGCTCTCCCCGTGGTGAAGTAGGACAAAGCTAGCCACGTCACCTGATTGGCTGATTGTTCTTCCTGGCCTACTTCAGAATATCATGAAACCAGTCATTTTTAGGGGATCAGATCCATTACCTGGGCCCTGGGATACAGAGTTCACAAGCTATATGCAAAACAAAGAGAAATCTTGCCAGCTGTGACCTTTTCAGCACACCCTCCTCCCGTTCCTCGATCCCTGTAAATTTTGCCTTTGAGTAAACAATATAGGGTTTTAGTATAGGGTGAGAAAAAAAGTCTACTAGCCCAATAGGAACATTAACAAGTCAAAATTTAGGGGGAAATGGTAGGTTTCAAGTTAGAAAAAGTGGAGGAATTCAGTTGTCTGTGTTGCCAGGGCTAGGTTGATGCAGCACAGCTCTGTAACTTTGACTTGGTTTCATGAAAAAATTTACTTGAATGTGTGTGCTAAAACTGTGCAAGATAAGAAAAGAAACACATAAAAGTTAAAATTTTGTGACTGCAGCAGTTAGCAGGAAGGGATTAAATGAGGAAAACACCTCCTTGAAGTATATAAAATTCCAGGAATAGGGTAGAAAATTAGTTGAAAACTCAGCAACCCTGATGATCAGCCCATTTGGTATGGAGACCAGTCCTCTCTGACATGACTGATGACTGCCAAGACGTGAAGATGCGTTGAATATTCATTAAGGTTGTGAGAATATTAACACCTAGTTCTGTAACTCATTAATCCTAGGTATGCCATTTGAATCAGCCAATAAATGATTGCACTGCACTCTTAAATTTGCTATATTCTGCTTGAAAGCTCTCAATGAAAGTAAAAGGTGGCTGAGGGAAGCACCCAGTGCCATTTTTCCCCAACTTGGGTGTTGCCCCCAGACCTGAAGCCCATCCCTCCTCTCAGCACCCCCAATTGCAGCCCACAGCAAACACCCACACACCATGGCCATGCAGGAGGAGGAGCTGGAGACACACTGCTACCATACCAGGCTGTGTCTGTCCTCTCCTGTCACTGCCTGCAGAGTTTTTTTTCACCTAGCATTTCTCCAAAGATTTTCTCCATCAAAATCTTTGGAGTCTGCAAATAAAAGATTCTTAAACTGTCTGAAAATCAAAGCTGGTAGGAAAAGAGCTGAATTTCAAAGGAAGTTACATGATGAGGGTTTTAGCCTCTAAAAAATATATTTCTAAATATCTTTATGTGGTGCAGCTAGGGATAAAGAGTAGCAAGTAATTGTAGAGTTACCATCCATGGCCAACTAATTGTTCTTCTGCAATAACTCTCAGTAGTAGCTATTCCTAAGTACAAATCATTTTTGTAAATGTATATGTTATACATGTGCTCTAAATTTCACTAATTTCAATTAATTAAATGTTTCATTGTATAAATTACTGTCTGTATTTCCCTGAATAAGAGAAATTAACTATATGGCAACTATTTATATATAAAGGTAATTTTTCTTACAGATATGTTCAAGGAATAACCCATAATATGGAGAAAACCAAACCCAAGAAAAGAAAATAAGGAAATGGGCAAAGGTATAATAGTCAATTTGTCACACTTCAGTTCACTGCAGAGAACTGATGTCAGTTTTTCTGCAGATACCTCGTGTAAAAAAGTGGAGCTTTCTTAGATGTGATGATCCAAGTTTTGCTCTTAATTACACCATGGTTAAACTTTAACTTCATTTCCTCAATCAGTTTGAATTACAGGCTGCTTACTCTAGGTCGTTGAAGCAAAAAGAGCAATTTGTCACAATTCACATTGCCTCAAACTTCTTGCTTGGCCTCCACGACTCTGAAAGAAACAGATAATTTTTATATGAGAAGTGTAAACATTTTTAAAAAGAGAAAACCATTCAGCTTTTTGAGAGTGTACAAATGAGTCTCATAGAGACCGAAGGGTTTTTTTTCAAGTGAGGAAAATTGGCAAGAAAGTGAGGGAACCATGTTGCCCACAAGGTGTTTCATGAAGTGATGCTGACCACAGAGCCTGTTCCAGTAGCAGATAGGGGGTGTCAGGTAAAGGAATTAAGTACCTAATAAAATCCTTCAAAGAAAAGTAAAACCTCGTAGCCTCTGTTGGTAGTCAGCTGAACCAGAATATAATTATTTTGAGAACAGTTGGATTTGGAGAAATATTTTGATTGTATGTGTCCTGTAGAGTTCTTATTACAGTAATATTCACAATAGCTGGGCAGAAGATCCTAAGGGCTTGTCCTTCCACTGTGTTCTCTTTTGAATTCTTGGAAAATAACTCATGTAGTGTGCCCTGTTGGTGGGAAATATCTTGTCTATGAATGCCACCACAGAGTATGCATGAGTTGGGACCCTGAGCTCAACAGCATCAGGATTTCTTGCATTCTTTACAGAAAATATTTATATCTGCAGCCCTTTACATATTGGAAGGTCCATGTGCCCAGGTCTTCGATTACATCCAACTCAAATTAAGTTGTTGTTCTGTAGGAAAAACAACACTCAATATCATTTTGTCTCAAAAGAAAAATTAGCTTGGAGAGTGAACATTGTAATTTTACTTGGAAATAAATTGCATGGAAGTATTACCTTAATTACTGCTATCATTATTTCCAAAATTAAGAACTAAATAAAGTGTTTTCTTTGTAATGGAATTAAAATTTCCTTGAGGATTAATCTTTTCCACTTTTAAAGAAAATCCTCTTGATAGAGGTACTTTATATAAAATAGAGTATATAAATGCTTTTCTCAATGACTTTTTTTCCCCTCCAAAGGACCTGACAGAAGGAATGTCAATCCTTGAGCATAGCAGAATCCTCTCGTATTTTCCAAGATGGAAAATTACTCTTAGCAGTTTGTTTTACCTCCATATTTCCAGAGCTTTTCTGGACCAGGTAAATTGAGAATAATGATCTTAAATTAGAGTTTTGCTTGTTATGATGGTTTGATCAGATCTTAGCCTTATTGGTAGAAGAATATTAGAAAAATCTCATTAGCCAGCAGAAAAGAAACAAATATTGACTCCTACAGAAGAGCTTCCTTGGGGAATACGTGGTGAGCTCTCAGACATGAGCTCACTAGAACCAGGAATTATAAGGCTATTTGAAAAAAAATCCTTTATTCTAAAGAGAAACTGCTGAAGTAACTAAATTATTGCTAATGTGGAAGGTGATTACAGCTCAGCTGTAGAAATCTGCATGCCCTTACATCACATACACAGATAAAACACCTAGTGAAGGCAGGGCAGGTGAGTTGCTGTACTGTCAGTCTGAGGTAGGAGCTGTGAAGCCACGCACAGTCAGAGCAGAGAGATGTTGAGAAGAAGCCTTCTCGAGAGATGTGTGTTCTGGAGCATGAGAGTCTCAGGCTGAGCTGCATATTCCTACAGCTAAAGAAAGATCTGTCTCTCGTGTACACAGGTCTGACTCCAGACCACTTGGCAAACACTGTGTATTTCAGGAATTAGCATAGCACATCTTACCTTTTTGTTTGAAATTGGTAAGAGTGGAAGGATTTGATTTATCTTATAGAGGCCAATAACACAACAGGTCAGTGATTTCCTACAATGAAAGATATATTTTTTACACATTTACCATGCACAGAAGTAACTTGGTTTTACAACCAAAATATGAGTAGGCTCCTGACATGTTATGGAGAACTGCAAAAAAGAATATTATATTTAAAGAAATCATGAATTCAAGTCTGGAAAAGTGGATTATGTGTTTATCCTGGTTATTAGATGTAGAAATTTTAACAGTCATGCACCAGCTTTGCCAATGTAGTTTCAGGGCAAGTGAAAATGGATTGCCATAATGCAATTAATCTTTGAGTCTTGATGAAAATTTTATAACTTTCTCTATCATAAAAATAATGAAAATTCTTTACAAATATAACACAGATGTTTTATGGCAAAACAAAATTAACAAAGAATTAACAAATAAAAATATGAACTGAATTAGAATTTTATCTTGAGTTACTGTTAGAAAGTCATTCAAAGTCCAGTAAAGTAATTTCTTTGGCTCCTATTTATGATGATGATTTAGCACTTTGTCCAGAAAAACTTATGTGTATTTCATGCCTTTAGACTTACAATGCCTATGATTTGATAGACAAAATTGTTTAAATACACAACTAAAATGTTTATATAGAACTGTTTTAGCTGTCTTCTGCCTGTCAGAAATACAGTAGCAAAGTACTAAAAGTGTGCTGTTCTGTATTCATGCATAACTACTTTCTCTCCAAAATTATAACATTTAATAATGTTTCTCTGCTGTTCCAACAGCCAGGCTAACTCTCTGACTCCACAGAGAAAGCCTTCTGTAGTGTGCACCTGAAAAATTAGAGAAAAGGGAGAAAACACACAACATTGTTACCTTGTTTCAGTCTGACCATAATTCACTTTTTGGTACTCTATTTGGTCTGCAGGTAGGTCATTCTGTCTATCTTTCTCAGCTCCAGAAAAAGAGAAAGAGACTCAAGTTACAGTCTTTCCTTGCTTGCATGGTTGTGTGGAGAAGTGTGACAGCATATGGTGCAGGAATAAGCAAAAGAAGTAAAGGGTAAGATTGATTTTCAAGAGGCAATCTGTCTGAGACTTCCAAGACAGACAAATTGGCTTCCCCAGAGTCTGACCTCTGTGAAATATTAAGATAAAAATGTTGGAAAGTCCTGGAGCATAAATTCTCTTCTGATCTTAGGCTGTGTAGTCATGATCCAGACCATCTGCTGGGATCCTTGCATCTATCACTTTCATTGCTTTATATTTAAAAAAAACAAAAGGTTTCAAAAACCCCTGAATTTTTCAGGTGCCATTGTAAAAATGGATACTAAAAATCAGGGTTTTTTCCATACTTGAAAGGCCAGTTGGTACTAAGTAATGGCCAACTGCTGAGGCATTGTATCCTCATGAGACACAGCGAGTGTCCAGTACTTGGGACAGTGACTTATATTGTAATAGCTGACTGACAAAACTCAGTTCTGGCCAAATCTGTATCCTGTCTCTTTCCTGCATTGCATTGTGACTTCTCTGAGTCGCTGTCATTTTAAAACTTTTAGTTTCAAAGCACTAATGTCTTCGTCTAGTTCCCAGCAAATTTTCTAACCTGCCTGATATTAATTCAAGAGAACAACAAAGCATTTGTGCATGGTAATTTCACATATAAATGTTTCTATAAATTATAGTATCTCCAAGAATAATTTTTTATAGCACTTCAGCTCACAAAAAGAAGATAGGTTCAAAAGTCCAGTGCATACGGTATATCAGTTTACTAGCTGTAATTGTAACAGTTTTATGGTAATATTCAAATAATTGGATTTATAGGTCACAATTTGAGACTTGGGTGCTTTGATATCATCTGACATCTCATTTGAAGGACCAATTTTCTCACCAAATCTTTAGTAATCTTTTCGCAATCTGCAAAATGAACTTTTCAATATATACTCAAGTAGTCTTTGTAGGTCAGAGGTAAATTTGTGATTAGTGTGGATTCTGATTCCATCTAATTAAATATTAAATATTTTAAAAATATCTTAGTTAAATTTGAGACTTCTTTGAAGAATTATTTTTAAGATGTTCCTCTATTTTTACCCTGGTTTCCTTTGATTTTTATTTCACAGTTATAGTTTCGAATTGCTTAAAATAAATGCAGGTCAGAAGTTTGCTAAGCTGTTATTCTACTGCAGCATTGATTGCTAGTGATAATCTCAGTGGTTTTAGAGTGACTTCTAATTCATGTGGCATCTAAGTCTATTTTGATTAGGTGCTTGGGGACAATACAGGCTAAAGGGGAAAACTAAATATGGAATGACAGTTTAAAAAACACAGTCCTGTTAAATGCAGGTCCACCAAAATGAGCATCACTTCTTCATGGTCTTTGCTGTAGGTTGGAGTCTCTGTTCAGTAAACCCTTGTTGAAGAATTGTGAAAGGTTTGACAGATGAATTGCTGAGGTAATTACCTAGTTCCTTTCCATCTCACTAGCTTTTTGTCTGATAAATGAAGGCTTAAATTCTGGTTTCAACAATTCTAATCTCAGTAGCACAGTCAATTACAGCCAAATGCCTATATATTTTTTCCAGAGTCTGGCCAATTTAAGATACCTTCCTTCCAATTGTTTATTGCTTAGGTCAAGAAATAGCACATATATAATAAATCTATTTGGTCACAAATGAAAAGGAAATAAAACTTTCAGTGACCAGTGCATTTTTAGCTGATGCTGTTACCATCTACGAAATAATACCTTAATTCTGTTTTTAAGCAACAAATAAGTGTAAAATGAAAGCTAAGAAAGAAAATTACTGCTTTGTATAAATATGTCACAGAAATAAGGAGAGAGAAAAACCTCTTCTAGGAGAAAAAGCTAACAGACAGCGTTGTCACAAGAACACACGCTTTTAGAAATTTAAGAAAAAAAAAGTTTACGTGCCAATGTAATGTTTTCCAAGTGTATTGTAGCATTTGATTTGCCAGTGTAGCTTCCACAATTGCAATAGTCACAGTGTTTTAAGTCTCTAACATCTCTATTTTTGACACTATTCTATTAGATCTTTTCCTAGCTAACGGTTACAGTGCAGTCAGTATTCATTCTGTACGAACTAAGGCTACATTAAAGTCTCATATAGTACAAATTTTACTGTCAGATACTGATGAATGCCGATTGTCAAACATTTCATTAAATTCAATACATATCTCATGTACCTTGAATATAAATGCCATGTCTAAATCTAAACTTTTCAGAAGTGTTTTATAACTCAGTGGTGCTCTTAATATCAAGTATCAGAATATGTTATATATAAAAAAATTAACAAATACATTCTTTCCTGCACATGTTATTTCAGTGAAAGGTTTTCTTGTCTGCATTTAGTTGCTTTGGAAATTAAAGCTCCATGAAAGCCCAGTTTAGCACATTTAGCTAGTTGCCTGAAGTTTGATTATAAATTTCTATCGTTGCAGGAAAGACATTCTTTATGTTAAGTAAAGCACACATTTCAGTGTCAGGCTTGACATTCTTCTTTTAGCCCTTTGATATGTTAAATAAAATAGAACTCAGACTGCAGTGGGTAAGGTGTTTTTTTTTAGATTTCCATAAACAGAACTGGCTTATGTCTTACAGTCAAAACGATCCTGTCAAATCCATATGCCATTCTAAAGCTCAGATGTGGTTGTCACAAACAAAAATTTAAAACTGATACTGCATCATAAGGGGATACTTGGTGAGATCACTGTCAATGTTCACCTTTCACTTCATTTGTAACCTTAAATGGGAAGCAAAAAGTCAGTACATAAGTATCCAACAGGAAACATCACGTAATCAGTTAGAAAAGAGGTAATTCTGGAGACATACACTCTTTGATCCACCATATTTATTAAAAGGAAGATTTCTGTTCCAATATAACTAAAGAAATAGGCATGCCATGTATATTTGTAGCCATACGTGGCGTAGTCTGTGTTAGGATTTGAGAGCAGAGAAAGTAAAGGAAAAATGAGAGTTCTTCTCACATGTTCTTACAGCTTTAATATATGCTAAGTATTCAAATTTTTAGACATTAATTTACTGCTCCTTTCCTAGGAGCTTTTATGCCATTTCTGATACCTAATTGTCTCTGTGTAATTTACTTGAGACTAACACACTGGTGTAGGGAAAAAATAACTCTTCCAAATTCTTCCAGCTCCCTGGAATGGTGATTTTGAACAATGTTGCTGATCATTATTTGTATCCTTTGCAGGTAGATGTTGTCTAGAAGAAACATTTTTGTACTCTTGTAGAAACTGTGTGTAGACAAAGAATGAAAATTTTTAAAAAGTCAGTGTACTACTGTTCCAAACGAAAATGAGGGAAACCCACAGTGCAATTGCTGTCATTGCACTGAAGATTTTGTGTAGTGAGGATAACCATGTTCTCTGTTGTTTCTTTAAGAGGGTGGTTATTTTTCAATATTTAGCATTTTATTTCTCCACTTTCAAAACTGGCACTGTGTCACACAAGAAATTTAATTTCTCATTACAATTTCAGCATTAGTACACATTAAGTGTTAGCATTCAAAGTTAAATGAATGTTATGTTTTTTCAGTTGTAGGTGAGGTGTCTTCATTAATATAAAGCACTATGTTAGACTAGGCTGTTATATTTCATGTGTTTTCTTATTCCTGGAAGCAATATAAATACACAAAAGGAAGTTCTTTAGAGTGAAATCTGCTGCTGTTAGTGGAAAAGAACATGATGTTCACCTGAAAAAAAAAGTGTTCCCCAACATTACCACACGTCCAACGACAATCTTCCTATATGCTTAGATAAATAGTATGTTAAACTGGAAGTGAGGTGAGACTTTGTACTTAAAATTGCAAAGAATTCCACATTTCAGTGAGTGAAACTTTGCAAATGTGGGAAGCCTCAAGATGACTCGCAAACCTCTATTAATGTAAAAAAATGCATTGACATCAAATTGTGAAAGATACCCTTAGTTCTCTCTGCTTCTGTCCTAACTTTTGAATTCTCAGAATAGATATATCTAAAGATTTTTTGATGCATATTTTTTCTTATAAAATTATATAAAATTATTCCTATAAAATAATTTGAAATCAGTAGAGTCAAATATTGTAGGTGAGCTTATGATGGCCATACATATGAAGCAGCAGTGACAGGAAAATAGAAGTGAAAAAGGATAACCATGTTAATGTTTACTAAGAATAACAATTTCTGTGGATTTGCTAATGTTTCTTTACTTGGAAGTATAAGGTGCATGACAAAAAATTACAAACATATATGTGCACACACATGGACGTAGAAACTCATTCTGAAAGAATGTGAAGTGTTTTGGGACCTAGTTTTCTTCTACTTTGTGTTTTCTAAATTCTCTTTTCATATTTCAGTGTTTTGAAAGGTCTAGCTTTTATTTTAAGCAGAATATTCACTTTGTTATCTGATAGTGATGTGGCTACTTTTTAATAATACATAATTACATGAGAGATGTGGAAAGAATTTAACTCAAAAAAATCCATTAATATCTCTATTTTACAAATTACAAAAGTGTTAGAACTTTGTATTTGAGATATTTTAAGTCCAGAAAGGAAAACGGAAAATTTTGGTGCATAAAATTTGTGAGCTGGTTTAACACAGTGGGGGTAGCCATGAAAGGACTAAAGAAATTTAAATATGGGAGTACTTCAATTTTCAATTAAGCCTATAGAATTTGCCAATTCCTTGCTGTCATTTTGCACTGACATGCAGACAGTGTCCAAGTTGTCCCAAGAGTTTCTCCTAAAATGGAGCAAGTAAAAAGGCCACCCTAACTTTTGTCATTCTCTGTATAAGCAAAAAGTTACTTTCCTTTTATTGTTGCTTGCATTTGAGATCAGGACCAAGTACCAGAATACAGAGGGAGAACTGAGAGCAGGGAAAGAAATCTCAAAGATATGAAATAATTCTGGAAAGTTTTCAAATTATTGCATTTCAGGTTTGTAGGTTTGAAATCATTTGAAATCAAAGTCATACTTTTTTTCCCAGTCTTATGCCACGTCTCACAGGAGGTTTTTTTTGCCTCTTGCTATTGCCATAGCAGCCATTTAGAAGATTCTCAGACTTGTGAACTTAACTACTGTGTAACTGTTTTGGTGAAAAACATGAAGCCTACTCAGAGGCTTTTGCAATCTGTGAGACTTAATGACAGATTTCCAATACTTGACTATGTTTGGCATTTTGTCTGAGAACAAAATTTAGACCAAGAGCTGTATTTTCAGTATCCAGAACTCTTTTTACTTGGTGAAGCTTGTTTTTGAAAGTTATAAGAAGAAAAAACATTAGTCCATTTCAGGCTGATAAAAAGTTACAATTTGGGTTCTGAAGGTTATTTCAGTGTTTCTAAATTTGGGGGCAGAAGGAAGGAAGAAGAAAAGTAATCATTCTGATACCTCTAATAGAATTTCATGGAATTATGAGTGAAAATATATTTTTAATGTTCTTGAGTTTCAAGGTAAGTGGACAAAAAAGGACAGTTTCTGTCTTCATATAAATATATTCAAAGACTACTTAAGCTGAGAGTCCTCCCTCTAGATTATTTTCCTGTGAGTCATACGTAAATTCATGGTCAGACTGTACTGAGTTTTCCTGGTCTTTTGTAGCAGATCATCTTGGCATAATCCTGGGCTCAATAACTAAAACCAGTTAACTAAAGAGGAGAGTGAGACACTCAAAAAGTTTGATGTGGGTGCATATCTGGAGCTGAAGAGAAGCAGCAGCTCTGCGTGGTGTTCTGCTGTGCCCTGCGACACAGCCCTGCAATTCTGCCCGCCTTTTTGGGGCATTTATTTTCTGAAAACTGTGCCCTCTGACTGTGCTGTGCGTGCTCCTGCTCAAACAGCACCTGCACACAGACATTTGTCCAAAAGCACCAAGGAACCTGTGTGAAAATACGCCAACCTACCTCTTTCAGAGAGGTTAGATGCAGCCTGAAACCACATAAATTGTACATTTTAAATAGACCACCAAAAATACAGGGAAAAATTAATGTTTTGTTTCTGCTGATGGAGTTTAAAACACCTTTAAGATTTCACCAACATGAAACTTACTAAAAATTTGAAGAAATTGAGTAGCAATTCGTTTAGTTAAAGAACCATTAAGGTTTGCTGAGGCCAAATGTGAAGTGTTTAAACTAATGAATAGCAGCACCTTTGCCACTTGAAGTCACTATTTCATTACTCCCCAAAAAATTTTTGGGTCACAGATGGCCATGCTATCAACTTTTGGATTTTCAGGAATTTCTACGTTTATGAAGGTGAGATGTGGAAAATGCACTCAAGCCTACAAAGAGATTGCCTAAAAAGAGATTCAGCAGAAATGCGAAGCACAAAGGCCAGATATAATTGATTGGCTTTTCTGTGTATTTATCTTTGAGAATCACTTTAACTGCTAAAGAGCAGAAATGCTGATTAAGTAAGAGATTTCAGAAAATTACTGAAAGTCTCGAAAATCTGATCGCCCTACAGTGCCTGTGCCTATTTCCAGGATAATAAATCCTTAAACACAGTGAAAGTGATGCATTAGAGAGTGTCAAAATTATCATTTGTTCCAGACAAGCTGGTAGTGAGTATGCATATGTTATTAGTATGTGGTCTGGTATAATCTGTGAAAAATGACTTTGTGAGCACAGGCACAAAGGAGCCCATCCAGTAAAACATCTAAAAATGCTTTTTTTCTCACTTCTGTAGATGACAAGGGCAAGTTTAGAATCATTAAAAAAATCCAAGAAAGAAAAGTCTGTTCATATTAGAAATAGTCCTAAGAGAAGATTCTCTTATTCTTAAGCAAGTTTTGCTATGCCCAGTAGTGTTGTATGAAAATATTGAGCATGTAGCCAAATTAACCCCAAATTTAATGCTATTCATATTAAAACCCAATATAATAATATAACAATTACAATATCCAGTGCTAGATCAAAAACCACAGACTGGCTGAGTAGCGGATTAAATATCTTGTAGATTTTTTTAAATTTACAGAAAAATAATTATTATTACAAGCCTTTTGTTATATTTCCACCCCTTTCTTATAGAGAAAGACATTGTTAATGGAACTTAAAGCAATGGCTCACTTTAGCAGGGCATTCAGTTAGAAAACAACAAGGTTTCTTTTCCAAGACCATCTGTTTTACAAGTTCACAAAAGGAAAAAGAAGGAGGTAAAATGGTTAATGACAGACTTGGGCAAAACTGTTATTGTGAATGATTTATTTTCTGAAAACTGTGCCTTAAAGAGTACCAAAACTATTAGAAAATCAGAAGATTTGATAGATCCAAAAGAGAAAGATCAAAAATTTTTGAAAATAGGAAAACAGAACCATTTAAATAGTTTTTTTTTAATTTACTAAATACATTTAAAAAGATTACACAGGCAAAAAAAGTTAAAACTTCGCCTTGGACTGAATGAAGCACTTAGTTGAAACATTTTTTCTTTCCTGCCTGTGAGATAAAACATATTTTCTGTTTTAGTTTGACCACAAATTCGCTTTCTCATAATAATTTTTTTATTTTAAATATATATATTTAAATATCCTGGTTTCCCCCATTCTTTTCACAAGGAACATCTCTTTGCCTGAGCAGCTAACACTGAGCTCTTTAGATCTACTGTGTCCACTCTTGCCTGGGCTGTGCTGTTGACCCATGAGGAGGGGTTACATCCGTGATGAACGAGAAACAGGATTGACCCAGTTTTAAGTTCTGCTGGGCTTGTTGGCATGGTTCTCTGTGTTAACATCATGGCATTAAATATCAGGGGAAAAGGAGGGAGGAAGAACAATTTTGGGGGAGACCAAAGCACCAGCCCACATCTGCAGCAAGCAGGGAGGCTACAAGGGATGAAGGGAGCAGCATCCAGCACCGGTGACCTCTGCTGGGGAAGCAGCGCTTGGCCAGAGGCATCACCCAAGGCAGGCAACGGAGAGACTGGCTCCAAAAAGCTTGGGAGATGCAGATCTGCAGGAAGCAGCTGGAGGTGAGATAACAGCTGCTCCGTGGCAGAGGGCAGCTATCCATCAAAACTAACAAGTCACAGAACTAATTAAATTCCCAGCTGCTTTTAGGCAAATGAGTAACACCATTAATTAGGATGGCCTTTTTCCCATCTCCATTGGTCAGAGGGCACTAGCCTTTTGTTTTGCATTCAGACTGCAGATCCTATTAGAGAGTATCTCTGATATCACAGGAGGAAAAGAAATGCTTTCAGAAAAGGAGTCTGTGTCTGATGTGATATACCACTTTTTATGTTTGGAGAGTGTTCAGAACTTCCTGTGTACAAAGGATTCTGATCTCAGCAATTCCACATGAATCTCTCTGTGCCTTAGCATTATAATTAAAAAAAAAACCAAAAAACAAACAACCGACCAACCAAACCACCCCCTCCCCACAACTAAACCACAACTAAAAAATAAAGGTGAATAGGAGAAATTAGGAAGGTTTCTTTGTATTTAATTTTGAGTCACTCTTTTCCACATGGGCAAACAATGACAGTAACAAGGTCACAATCTCACAGAGCAAAACATAATAACTCTTGGGTTATGGAGTTCTATTTCTATTTGGTAGTTTGAATTTGGCCCAAGGACAGTTGCATTTTTAGCTGCATAGTAGCACAATTTCAAGAGCGCTCACTGTGGGTGTTAGCTAGCAGCCTGGTTGTTCAAGCAGTAATCTGTGAATGGATTTGGAAATTATTCCCTTCTAACTTCAGCTACAGGCTAACATGGAAACAAAACCCAGCTCTTGAGCTCATAGCTCTGGCAAGATCTATCAGAAGTAGAGCCCAGACCATTATTCTCAGTTAGCTTTTTGCCTCCTGTGCATTTTGCTGTTTCGCTGTTCCTGGTCTGAGTTAGCCCTGGATATGCCTGGAAAGGGTTCCTGGGGAAGCAGGCATCACCAGTGGCTGGTGCCCAGTCCAGAGCAGGCAGCTTGTACACTGGTACCTGGCAGAAACTTTCATGTTGTGCAAGGAGGTACTCAAGGAGTTTCTACAGGCACTTTAGCGGTTGAACAGTGTTAGGAAAAATAAAAAGATTTTTTGACTGCTTTGATTGCTCCCATGGATGTAGAGACTTAAATTCTTCTCAGTTTTGGTTGGGTTTACTCAGTTTATATCTTCATCTGAGCCCCTGCTTTAACCAATGCATTGAGGTAGGTTTTGATCAAGTTTTTTTAAACACTTGTCTAACTTTACTGTACAATTTGGTTTTGTTCCGTTTTGAGCTGAGGTCTCTCAAGAATTAATTCCCAAACTTTTGTAATAATTTTCTAATGTATTTTGTTTTGGACTAAGCTAGGGGCTGTTGCCTATTAACTGCTCAGGGGATACACTCTGTATCCATGTATACCAAAATGCATTTAAATATTTAATGCCGTACAATAGCATAAATGTGATAATGTCTTTCCCTTGGAGGTTTATTCCATCAAAATTTACAAATAAAACTAATCTATGCAGGATGCTTTCTTTCCCTATGCAAGACATGTCCAAAATTTTTTTTAATGAAGAATTTTTGCATTTCAGTCTAGTGATCTATAGCTGGTTCCTGTTCAAGATTTACAGTTCATGACAACACATGATTTATTTTTCATAGATAATACTAATAGTAAATCCATGAGGTTTATAGAGAATTTAAATATCTATAATAGGCATAAGCCATGCTGAAATTTATCTGATATTCTCTTTGGAGCTGATAAATCTGTATTATCCATGAATTAAGTCCCTTTCTTAATTAATCTTAATTTCTTCAGCACCATCACGTCTTTGCTTTACAAGTCACACATGGACTGTCAGCCCTTGAAAAGCTCTTTTGTTCATGATCAGTCACAACATGGTGATATAGCAGAACCAGGGGTTTAGAACAGAGGCAGCACACTTCAGGGACTTCCTGACTCCTGAAATTAATTTCTTTTTCTTCCACTGAATATTAAACAGTTTGAATTTAGTGTACTATGAGCATGCCACAAATCTCCTCTTTTGTGGTGGGCCCAAAAGACAGGATTTTTAGAATCATGTAACATACTTCTATTTATTATTATCTTTCTTGCTTAGCTATTTATTAGAAATAGTTCAGCAATCTTTGTGTGTATTGCAATTTGAAAAGATGGCAGAGTATCTTAGCAGTATGGCAGACTTGCAGATATTAGAAGCTTGAAGAAACTAAAGATATGAAACCATTTCATCTTATAGCCCCTTTAATTCTATAACAATAAGCAGATGGATTCAGCTCAGGTGAAAGTGTAAGCCAACCTCAGTTTCTGTTAAAAAAAATGCAATTTAATTACTTTTTCTAGCTGATCTACCAGTCTATCTTCATGATGCATATACATTGAAGATGCCAAGAAATTATAGCATATCAATGTCAGTGTGAAGCAATTTATGTCCACCCTGTGGTTTGGTTTCAGTACAGGATTCAAAAATACAGCATGCTCAAGGTTTGATGAGTAACACCTTTATTATGCCCACTGACTAGCACTAAATTAGAACATAACACCCCTGGCAGTACACATGACAGCTGCATGAACATAAGATGAATTCCTTACATCAGTATATTACAATTAATGGCATGTGAATTCATAATGATCAGCCACTTCTCATGCCCAAGATATTTATCAGCTATTCAGAACACAAAATGTACCAGCTCACTGAGGAATGAGCAACAGGTTTTAATGGCTGGTAAGTGGCAGTTAGAAGAAGAGGTGACAAAGTCATTATCAAATATATATTTGTCATCTTATTTGACACTTCACAATGGCAAAGATTTGACAAATACATTAAAATTGGTGTTTGAGATGTTTAGGGATCCTGGGAAACACCAGTGTCTTTTGTTCCCTGCTGACGCTTGTCCCTCATGGCCCATTCAGTCAGTCAGGCCAAAGGACCAAGCTCAGTTTTCTCTAGGCTTTATAAATAGGGCTTGGAGGCCTGACTGTATTTTTTACTCATGTTGCTGTGCTTCAAAGTGCAGAGTTCTAAGCATTTGTGCAACATCCATTCTGGTGGGAGCTGAGGATGTTCATAGCAGTTACCCAAAAGGCACCTCTTTGAAGAAGAGAAATTTTTCCCTTTCAACTGAGATATGCCTTTTAGATCTGGACTAATAAGAGATGATCTGCATTGCTAAGAGCTTAACAAGTGTCATGTTATCCTTGTCTGAAAGGCCAAACACAACACTCAGCATCCAGGATTACCCCTGAGGAGCTAAGTCCAAGAATATACTCCATTTGCACTCACAAGACAACAGCCCCTGTCATCTTAGTTTAGGTGGAGAAAAAACCCCCAGACCATGTCCAAACAGGAGTCTGAAAGTAGCATAGTTGTGGAAATAACAGAAAAAGAGGATAACCCAGGTCTGGTGGGGCCTGCTGAGTCATCTTCCCAACTGACTCTGCAATCGAGGAATAATTCTCATCTCCTAGCAGTATTTTTGACACATATTTTCTGTCAGCTTTATTTTATCAACCAGAGTTGCAAAGTACTTGCAAATGGGAGCATATACACTTTTCGAAACAAAAACTTTGTTCCATCTGGGTTGTATTTTTGTTTAAGTTCTATTAATTGCACCATCCACATGTGCATTGACCGAGGCAAGTCATTGGCTTTTAATGTGTTTGGGATTAGGCAAACACAGTAAGAAATAGCTTTACTTCCAAAAACTGTGAAGGCTAACCCTCTATTCAAACTGAAATTTTCTGTCATGTGCAGAAAACTTAAAGGCTTGGAAAGAACCTTTCTGCATCCTAGAGAATGAGCTGAGAACTCCATCTGTAAGCAGAGCATTCACAGCCAGGAGACTGAAGAGATGTCTGAAAGGCAGGT
The DNA here is from genome assembly GCA_034509185.1 of Euphonia xanthogaster. NCBI lineage: Eukaryota > Metazoa > Chordata > Aves > Passeriformes > Fringillidae > Euphonia > Euphonia xanthogaster. The sequence continues at coordinate 25,174,164 of JAYDZK010000056.1, forward strand.
GTACTTCCGTAGAGCAGGCTGTTCTTGCTCTTGTTTTCTGCTAAAGGAGTGATGTCAAATAGAGGATTTAGCAAGAAAAATGGGGAAACTTAATCCAGTCACAGTAATGACTGAAAATTGTTCTGCACTGCCTTTCCATTTATTAAAGGCTGCTTCCAGCCTCCTATCTAATAAACTCTTCATTTCTATATTGAAAACTATATTTAAAATTATTTTAGTGTAAGCGCTGTTTTCCAGCTTGTAATAGTTAATCTCTTTAATGCAGCAATAATAAGAAGAAAGAAAAATTTGAACCTCCACACAAGTAAACTTTAAAAAAAAAAACAAAGAATAATTAAAATTACTGATGTTTGCTCACCTTGAATAAAATTGCTACTCCAGAATGATAAGGAATGATCCCATTCTAATTAACCTAATCTTGTTTAAAACTTCAGCACTTATTTGTATTTTATTAGCTGTGACTTATCCAAGTGTTTTGGCTTGCATCTAACTAGTTCCATTTCATCCTTTAATGGATTTGTGTATTGTGCTTTGTGTAATATAAGATTTTGTCAGGCATTTTTTCATATTAAATACTCTGAACTCTTTTTTTTTTTTGTACACCCTCAGAGATATTATACTTTCAAAGACTCAAAGATGTATTCAGAGAACTGTTTCAAGAGCAGCTTTTTCACAAATACACAAAGAATGAAATCTTAAAATGACTCTGCTAAAATCTTTCAGGCTGTCTTTTAATATGCCACTGGGGAGAATATCATTGCTCTAAAGACCATAAATAAACTTTCATTTCTTCTTCAGGAAAAATAATTGCCTCGTTTAGAACTGAATCAAGTGGCAGAAAATCAGCCAATAATTTTTCACAAAGGGCCACTCACTTTAATGCAATCAGGCTTAGAAAACAAAGAGGTTGGCTTTGATTGTGACATATGTACACTTGTGGCAGCCCTGCATGCAAATGTACAAGCAATCCCATTTCACATATAAAAATTGTAAAGTAAATCAAGCTTTAGCCCCCTTAAAACATTGCTGTTGCAGCTTCATTGTTTTGATGGCTCAAAAATAGACTGACTTTTTTCTGAATCTTGGATCTTTGTGATCTAATGAATGACATTGCCTACCGAGAATATATCAGTTATTGTTGTCTATGGCTAAAGTCCTTGGCAAGTTTGAGATTAATAAAAGTAACACCCCTGCATTCTCCTATCCTTACTGTACTCTGGAGCTTATCCTCTAAACTTTCATTTGTATATTATTCCTCAACCTTCCATGTAATGCTGGGAACTGCATAAGCCTGTGGAAGCTATTGAATTGAATTTCAATTAAGCAAGCAGGATCAGCAAATAGTAAACTGACATCTGGAAAGGTTGGGAAACAGACTGGGCTGGAAGATGGAAGGTTCTTATTGTCCTGCCTTGGCTTAGCAGTACATGATGGAGCCCTTCACACTTTAAATGCTGCTTCTCTGGGAGCTGAAATCCATGGTAGATAGCAGATGGTAGTTTGCTTCTGGTTAAGAAGATTGCTATTACTGATAGGGTTTCCTTCAAACACAAATGAGGAGTATTTCTATTTTTATAAAACCACTAAAGGAAAAATAAAAAAGAAGTCTTCATCAAGAAGATGTTTCTGTGCGTTAACTTTTACGCACAGACCTCAATCCAATAGAATACATGTTTTTACATCACCTGGGCAAAGGGGAGGCTAATTGGTCAAAACAGGGTAAAGATACAGTGACATCCAGCTCTTAGGAAATAATTTTTTCTTCCTGCTAGTAATTTTTGTGTAATTCTTTGCTCTAACTTCAGTCTCATCACTGCAATATTGTCACTTTACTCACATCTGGTAGTAACTTTGGCTCTATGCATATGCCAAAAAAAAATCTTTTAATATTTGTAGCTAAAAGAAGCATTTTTCCCCAAAAGAATCAGGAATCCACTTTACTGTGGAATACAAAAATAGATACTCACAACACCTCTGCCACAGGAAAATAAATGGTTTTGCAGCTATACCTAAGTTGCCACTTCATCTCCTTAGGTCTTTGTAACAGTTAAGTTTTCATATTTATTGAAATCAGTAATATTGATACAAAATATTTTAGTGCTTGATATATATACACAATTCACAGGAAATAGACTAGAAAATTAAATAACCAAGCTCTAATGTTGGGAAATCCTCCTTTTCTTTATCTGAGTCAACTCTGGAAGGTTCAACTAAAAAACCATTCTCTTTTTATTTTATTTCTAATTTTTAATTTCTAATCTGATCCTATTCAATTAAAAAAAAAATAGACATATGGGGAGTTCCAGGTGAAATGATCTCAATAGCAAAGGATCTTTTTTTTCCCTAATGAAAATATCTGTTTCTTTAATTTTTACTGTCTAAATGAAAAATTAGTCCTATACAGTGGCTAATATTGAACTTTGCCTTTTTTTATGCAGTGAGAAATGACCTTCAGAAGTGTAGGCAGAGAACAGCACACCCACCCACACATCCAGGCACACAGGCATTCACTCAGCTATAAAAACATGACCTAGCTTTGCTCTGGTTCCAGCACCACACCAGGGAACCCAGGTTTTCTTCTGGCAGGAGACAGACTCACTCTGTGTAATGACTCTCTGAAGGAATTATTTTTGCAGTATGGAATTTTCAAGGGTAATTCCAGAATACAAGCATGCGACATGCTATGTAATAAGTACACAAAAACAAGTAAAGAAAAAGTGTATCCAAGATGACAAAATGAAAATAAAATATTGAAATTAATTTTCATTCTGAAGTCAACAGATTTATGGTTATTTCAATTACAAAAATTTTGTAGTGTTTTAACTGAACAATTATTTGAATTACTGATATAATTGGGCTGTTAGAAATCCATAAAAACATTATTATTTTTACCTCAATTAATTGAAATGATAAACGGTGATGGGTTCAAAATTATAGCTACAAGATAAATGTATTTTTAATGTGTGCCATAAAATGCAAACTTCATGTGTCAGTGATCCTCGTTTGATTAAACATTATTAATTATCAGTTTGTTCATGCTTGGTGTGAGTAAGAAATACATGTATCAATCACACACAGACATGTATTCAAAGGTTGTGCTACTCCAAATAGTTGTGCAGTCATTACACTATAGCCTTTCCCTCTGTGACTCAGATGAGAAACGGAGAAGCCATAAATAAGATCATCTCTCACTCAACCCACATATTCTTCTTTTGGGAACATTCTCTTTCTATATTTGAGCTATGCTAATCTAAACTGGATTTCGTTGGTGTGAAATATCACCTTTAGTTAGATTTCTATAAACAATTATCAGCTAGCAGCACCTGCACAACCTCTTCAGATTTTGTGAGTTGTAAAAATATTTAGATTGGAAGGTGTTTCTCTTAGACAACAAAATGGCTTGAAGGGTGTAGCATGGAAATTATTCAGCCATTCTGTTTTGTTTGTTATTTAATTCTTTTGCTCTCCAAGCAGAGACAGCAGAAACACATCCAGACTGGAAGGACAAGCTGACACTGTCCTTTAAAACCACAAAACTGCACTGAAGGCAAGAATATGGAGGATATAAAAAGGGCTGAGTCCCAAAGGAAGTCTCAGGGAAATTCTGGCGAGTTAAATGATGTGATCATTTTAATAATCCCAACTGTAAGCCATATTAAAGTGTGTTATTCATGGCATGAAGGCAGACAAGTCCCAGGGGCTGCCTCTTCCCTTTGTTCATCTGTCTAAAACCAGCCACAGTCTGTCTTTGCTTTGTTTCAAATCCATCTCTGAACTATGCCATACATTAAAAGCATGACTGAAAAGCACATTCTACTTTAGAGGCTGTGGTTGAGAAAAATACTAAATTCTCAATTTTATAATTTTTAATGAAAAAGGTTCCAATTTGGAGTTAAATCCTTACTCTTTTTGCTTGGCAGATAGCTCAGGAAAAATTGCCACTTATCTGGCCACTAATGTTTCTCACAGGGAGTTCATTGTCCAGCCCAGCAGGCTAATAAAAGCTGCTTTTTTTCAGCCAGTTCTGATAATCAAAGGGAATATATTCATCATCAATCTTAGACTTACCCATATGTTTGTTATTCCAGAAGAGAGATGAGTAAAAAGCAAAAGGTCTTGTTATCAGTGAAGGTTTCTATCACTGGACCAAGAGTAAAATACTATACAGAGTCGTTCGTGGGCTGCTCTAACTTTTGCCAGCTGTCTGATCCCTTGTGCTCTTCTAAAAATTCTCCTCTGACTGCTCTATTTATCAGCCTCAAGGATATTGCAGGACAGGTTTCATTGACCCTGTGCAATTTGAGTATTCCTTTACATACCTGCATTTACATGTAGGTGTAGACAGATATGGTGTCTTGTGCTGTGATTTAGATGACTGTGTGCTTCAAGTGATTTAGGTTAAAAAAGGAGTGTCTTTGCATGAGTTTTCACTGCATTTAAAGTTTTCTTAGAAGCTGCTTAAAAATATTCTTTGGAAGTTTATGGAAAAAAAATCCTTATTTATAATTAAGAAGGACATTGGGTTACTTTCTGCAAGTCTATATTGATATTCAATAATACACATTACATTAGAATAAAAAGTATTGATTTGAGCATTGATTTTTTTTTTCGATTTCTTATTGGCTACCAACCACTCTTCTGTTTTTAATTTTTGTATTTTCTTAGGTCTTTACTCGCAGATGTTTAGACAGATGCTATTGTCAAGGAATATGCAGTCATACCTGGAGCTCTACACTGTTAGTTTACTCTAAAGAAAGATTAATGGGATATCTTGGGTAGATATGGATTGTTTATAATAACAATTTGATTGTGAAAAGTTTTTCACCGCTTTTAGTTCATTAATGTTAAGTGGTTCGTTAATTAAATCTTATAATTTAACAGAATATGTTCCTTGGGCTCTTGCAGGTATCATGCTTAAAATGTCATTAATGTGACATATATGGTGTGCTGTGAGGACACAAATGAAAGACTATAGGATAACCTCTATGCCTGTGTTGTTGATTCAGGGAGATACTCCACCTTGGGGACTCTGACTTCTGTGATTTTTAAGGGCCAAGGAGCGAAGATGTGGCCAGCATCTTTTCTGGTTCTGGTATATTCAGTCTTTTCCTACTGTGACTTTTTATATTTCTTGTATTCTTTGCACAACGTCTTCCAGTCTGGACATTTAAACACAGTGTTGCCATTAATGAGAAATAGTGCACAGAAAACATGGTTTTATGAGATTACATTATCATTAAAAAAATAAACGTGGCTCAAGAAAGGCCTTATGTGTATTCATGACGAAGGGAAAAATAATTTGCATCCTCTAAATGGCTTCCCAAGTGCTTTGAACCCATTCTGACAAGGAGTCTTATGACCCCTTTTTCTAGCAAAGTGTTGCCTTTTAAAATTAACAGTTTTAATGTCTATTCCTTTTTTGATTCTTCCTAAACATGTGTATTCTAATAATGTTTCCTCATACTAAAAGGTATTTCAGCTATTTCTGCATATTTTTTGATATTTTTTGATAAAATGTATATCTTTCTGTATTCAGTGAAACAAGTTTGAAAAACAAATTATTATATATCAGTACCAGTTTATTAAGCCTCTCAGACTGGTAATTTGTGACTGTTAGCCAAAAAAATTATATTCAGTATCAATCTGGGTCCACTATTAGCCCTTTTGCTCTCTTACAATCACAGTGATATCCTGAGACTCCTAAGGAATTAGGGCTATTTAAGCATTAATCTTTTAAATGCCAGAACTGCCTACCTCTTGCTTTGAATATCTAAGAACCTTTTCTGGTTAATTTTTCTTTTAGAAAAACAGAGGAAGAAATCAAACTTCCCTAGGTCCAACAACAAGCTTATCATAAATCGTGGATGACACCCCCTCCAACAAAAGAGGCCTCCTGCTTAGGCTTTTTGAAAGAATAATGCTATGAATAGGCTATTAAAAAACAACAATTTTTTTTGTCTTATAAATCTCAAATCTAATTTCTTCCAGCAAGATCGGAAGAGCG
>JAYDZK010000056.1:25181839-25199181 GCA_034509185.1 Euphonia xanthogaster
GAGGGGGGAGCTCATTGCAGTTACAGCTTCCTCATGAGGGGAAGAGGAGGGGCAGGCACTGATCTCTGCTCTGTGGTCATAAAAGACAGGACCTGAGGGAATGGCATGAAATTGTTTCAGAGGAGATTTAGGTTCAATGTTAGAAAAAGATTCTTCACCCATAGAGGGATTGGGCATTGGAATGGGCTCCCCAGGGAAGTGGTCACAGATAATACCAAGCCTGAAAGAGTTCAAGAAGCTCTCAGAAACATGGTGTGACTTTTGGGGATGGTGCTTTGCAGGGCTGAGAGTTGGACTCAATGGTCCTTGTGGGTCCCTTCCAGCTCAGCTTGTTCTGTGGTTCTGTGAAAATCCATCCATCTGCCAGATTGGAATTGCTCCAGCATTGCCCTTTATGCTGCCTAGATTGTCTAGCACTCATTTATTAAGTAAATATAATGAATATTAAATTAGTAGCTGGTAGCTATTTGGTTGTACTTTTTCTACATTCCTGGCAATTCAGCCTTTTCTGATTGAAGTTTGAAACAGTCAGTGGCATGAGTATTTGGGGGTATCAGGTTATGAGAATCAGGCTGGCCACCATAATCTCACTATTCACAGATAATGAAAGAAAAATTATTTTATAGAGAGTGCATTTTGGGTAAGTTGTCTGTATGACCTCATTGTGTGACAGTGGGTCTTGAAGTGGTGTAAATATGACGGATGAGATACTGCATCACAGAGACAGTTTGCCACCTTTTCCCAAACAGGCTATTTGCTTTCTTTTCCTTTATTTGAAATCCAGGGTATTTAATTTTTAAGCATCATCATTCGAGAACCAGGAAATATCCTGCCATGAGAAAGTTTGGGAACAGTTTAGCCTTCAAATTTGCAAGCTCTGTTGCTGCAGCAACACAACTTACCTCTTAACTTCAATTCTCTATTCCTATTCCTCATGGAGGAATTGCCACACATTTTTTTTTTCTGTTTCTAAAGGATAGGGACAAACTATCTGACACAGCCACCTGTAGAAATTAGCCTTGCCTGAAATGTTAGGCTGCAAAAGCAGTAAAAAAATGGAAGACTTCCATTAAACATGTGTCTCAGTGGTATTATTTTTTAATCCATCAAAGTTCCTGAAATAATAGAAATTAATTCCTGCAAGAAAGCAAGCAAACATGAAAGAAAAGCATCACACAGAAAGAAAAGGCAGCAAAATCTTTATTTTTCCCAGTAGAGATATCCACTTCTGAAATGGCTAAAAATTTACTGTCATGCAGAGGCAAACATTTACACTGTGAAAGTTACCCAGTTTGTTATTCCATCTCAGTATCTAGAAGAAAAAGCATTTAAAAACGAGGTGTTTGTGACTCACACAGCCCAGAAAATTATTTCTGAAACTTCCATTCTCTAGAAAATAGACAGGCAAATGGAGTCAATTTTGTTACAGGTTTACATTTCCTGATTTAAGCGTTGTGGCATGAAACTTGACCGAATTCAAATATACTGAGACAAGTTCATTTACTGATCATGCTAAATTACAAATTTAAAATGCAATTTAAAACTATGCTATAGGTTGAGAAGAATGGTGGGTTAATAAGAAGACAGCTGCTATCTAGTGCACACCCTTGTTTGGTTTTCTTTGGAGTGGTTTTCTCTCTGTGAGATATGGACAAGGGTTTGACCAATTGTTTTTACCCTAACGTAGTTTTCTGAAAAGGACAAAAAATACAGGAACGTTCTGGTAACTTCAGCTAAATTGTCCTCTTTCTTCTGAGATGGAAGAGGAGACCACAGAATGTCATCAGGAGCATCGTATGTTCCAGGTTAAAAATTGCAAAAAAATGTCACTTATATCCAACTCCTTTGGCCATATAAAGACAGCAGAAAACTTAAATGAGGTTTTTAAAGGATTGATTGCATAATTAGAGAAATATCCTTGCTCTCCAGTATAACCATGCTGTGTATGGACAAACATTAGGTATTTTCATAGAAATTACTGTGAATTACACACTTAAGAATGTGGAGTCAGAAGAGCAACTAAAATGTTAGTTTCCTCTAAAAAAATGGATGTGGCATACATCCTGAAATCAACACCTCCAGAAGCCAGATCATTTTGTGAATATTGTTGCCATTTTTAATATTTTAATTAAAGTTGATATTCTGCATAGATTGAAAGAAGAGAAGCAGACCACAGAAAGTGCGCATCAAGACCAGGTTTATACATTGGAGTGGTAAAATCTAATTTAAAACAGGGAATAAACATTGATGAGATTCAGAAACCAGTGAAGGAAGTACACGGTAGAGAAAGTACAAAAAACACAACAGAATTAGAATATTTTGCAGACACTGGGGAAAAAACCCAGAATTTATATAATCTTGTATTTTATCAGAAAGGAGACATGAATACAAATAGAAAACTCCACAGAGCCGAAGATAATTCCCAAGAGATATATTTATGTGACATACTGAATGATGCTGACAACTTTATTTCTCAATATCTGTGCATATATAATATATATTTCTTTGACCTACCTATAGTGTGAGACTGTGCCATAATGAACAGAATATCTATGCAAGTGGCAATGAAATATTCACTAAGGCAGTTGATAGTTCTGAGATACAATCCAAGGTTAAGAAATGTGTAACCCTGAGGCTGACTAAAAACTAACACAAAAAAACCTTTTCTTGTCACCTGAAATAAATTTTAAGATCCATAAATCTGAGATTATTGCTTGCAGTTCTTAATGAATAAATTATTTTAGTATTCTGTTGCTTTCAAATGCATAAAGTATAACAGTAGCCTTGTCTTCTACACTTTAAGTAGGGATAAGGTGAAAAAAAATTTACATCCACTGCTGCTGTGTCAAATACATTACAAAACACCATACTAGCATTTTGAAAATGATTGTAGAAGCTCTTGAGAAAAGAGATAGTTACAAAATGCAGCAGACACATCTTCAATGATAACCCTCCCACTATTGATCATAATACTTTCTCCTAGCACTGTGTATAAAATCAGAGTTCAGCATTTCTTGATGCTCATTTGACCGCATTATTTAATATCAAAACTTCATAGAGCTGAGATTCTTTTGCTCTCACTGAGACATCTAAGAGTTAGGCTTCCAGCTCAAACAGATTATCACAGATTTATTTTATAAGCAATGGAAACAGGTCTCTTTATCTGGCAATTCATGTTACTGTCAGCAAAAATGAAGTTTCAGTTTCCCCAAAATAGTTATCTTGAGCTTCTTGAGATCCAACTACCTGCATGAGCTTGGCAGATGGGATGCAAGATAAGTGGGACACCCATTCCCATATGACATGTATCCTGGTAATCTGAGCTGCCAAAAGTGACAGCAGACAGCTGGATTCTGATGAGTGAGTCTTCCCCTGAGCATCCAATACAGTGGTCACTCTGAAGGGCTCTAGCTACAAAGGGAGCTTAGGATGATGGCTTAAATGGATGTTTATAGCTTTTAGATTCTTAAATTGCACGCCACCTTTTATACTAACATTTTTTTCCTGTGAATAATCCAACTCACACAGACATAGATCCTCTCTGCTTTAGATGGTTGGCTTGAAGATCATCTTTGTCAAGACAATCTATGCAAAAATAATTTCCTCAGGTGATGTGAGATTTACCCCAGCAGGGATTGATTTGAAGGGAACAGGTGCTAAATATCTATATACAATACCTATTTTTAGATTTAGGAAAAAATGTGAGAGGAAGACACAACATAGCTATTATGGGTGAAAGTATTATCCTTTTTCCTGGTTTGCTCTCCAAAATTGTTATGCTGATCAATATTGCCCAGCTAAGGGCAGTATTATTTTATGTACTTAATTTCGGTTTATGTAGCAAGAGGAGAGAGCATGGTTTAGATCAGGTACCTTTGTAAAGTGCTCTGAATTTCCATCTAGAATAGCTAAGTTCATGCTTTGACCCTAAACAGCCAAGAGGAGCAAGTCTCCCTGCTAAGCTACGTCAGTCCTGCTTCATGTCAAACACAGACAAACACAGACAGCTTTACCTGCTCCTTTCTTTTGCCTTTTTTGTCTGCTTCTCTGTATGTTTATGTAGGTGGCAGAAACATATGCTCACATCCTCATTTGCCTGCTTTGGGGAACAGATAGAATTTATCTCTTCAGACAATCTCCTGAACAGTGAAGTACATACAAAGTAAATGTCTATTTGTTCTTCTCTATGGAGGGGGTTCCCTTCTATAACTAATTATCCCTGGAATAAGGACTCAGTTCCCTGATGCTTACATCTGACACAGGCATTCTGTTATGTAAAATTTTGCTATTTGTTTCCATGGTCCAATAAATGCTGTTTTATTTGAGGTACATATTGGGGAAAGGAAAAGACAAGTTTCTCAGCCCCATCCCTTTGAAAGTACAAAATTGAAATTCAGGTGGATTGTCTTATATTGTAACCAGAGAATTAAAATTATCTGGGCTCTCCACAGGCTGTTTTGCTTTATGCCTTATCAAACTACGTTTTTTGTGGCTTGCTAGCAGGCAGCAGGCTGATATGATGATGATATTATTGGTGTATATGCAGCTCCAGAGTCAGACATTTACTCATTAGAGAAGTTATCTGGTGGAAAACTGTGTTCTTTAGATAAGGTAGCAAATATTTCACAAGACCCTGAATATATCAACGTATATAAATTAAATTATATACATATATAATTAAATTGGCTTCCATGTTTTGGGTCCAAAACGTGGAAGCCAATTTAATGGTTGGTAGACACCTGCATAACACTATGTGTCCAAAAATACATGACAGTCTTTTGTGATGGATGGCAGATGGGTTTTTTGTTGTAAAGCATGCATGTGAGAGATGAGTACAAGTTACTTATTCATAAAGCCAGCAATGGATATAAGTATTGGGTTTGTTATACAGTTTCATCATGTAGTTTGCATAAAATTATTTAGGATGATAACATTTCATTACAGGAATGGTTATGCTAAGATGATTCTTTGATAGAATTTGCATTCTTTTAACTCTCTGCGTGATAACAGCAACAGTAATGAAAATAGTGGGGTTTGTGTTTTTTTTGTAAATAGGCTAGAACCAGCTGTCAGTTTTGGTAATACAGATGAACAGTCCTTTATAGAGTCGGGGTAGATAATTTCTAGGCAGATTGTTTCTTAGTTATTCTTAGAAGAAGCATATGTGCTGCATACCAATGCCAGGAAATCACTTGCAGCAAGTGTGTTAGTAGCAAAAATTCTGCTATTAATTGAAACTTATAAATTTAAACTACTCATATATTTTAGCCAGTAATCCACAAACATAGAATAATTTAAGTAAGGCTGGGAATCTACTGCAAAATAATCTAGGTTTAAGTGTTAAAACAGGATTTCTGAAATCTTTCTTTTACAGTAAATTTTGTGGCAATACAAAAATTATGCAAAGTTAGTTCTATTGATAGAACTATTTTTAGTCTTTTGGGGAGAATTTCAGTAAAGTCTTTCATAGAATGCTTTTGGATTCTTTGGAATTCAGAATAGCATAATTGCCTAAATTTCATTAAATGGTACAGTTTAACTGACCCAGCCCCAAATTTCCAAATTGGATCATTAGTTTTCTTATGGAGTCATAGCAAGTAAAAGGTTAGTCTTCAAAATTAGTAAGGGTACAAAAAGTAGGTGTTGCAAGCCAGCTAGGAGAAAACCTAACCATAAGACGGGTATACTGAGAATTTCTCATTTCCCACCATCTTATTATTTCTACTCTGGAAGCAAGGCTGAGTGAACACTAAATCTGCTTTCCTCAAACTGTGAATGATACACTACAATGATTCTTGTCTCTAAAATGTAACCCAGCTTCTTCTAATATTCTTAGTGGTAGCACTATTCATGAGGAGTATTTCCTTATTTTTCCCTAGGCATTTGGAGAATTTCTTTGGCAAAACAAACAAAACAACCTTGCATGTTGCACACCAGGTTATTAAAATATGCTGAATCAAAGGAAATAATTTTATTTTTTTTAAATAACTGCAACATGTTTCTACCTATATTTGCTAATGAAGATAATTGGAATGGCTAGATATGTTCTTCCATGGAAACTGTTCTTTGTTGCAAAAAAAAAAGCCTGGGGAAAATGAAAAGTAATTTTTCAGTCTTTGAGAAACTCAGAGACTGTAGAGTTTTGAAGTATTTTAATGTTTAATATATGGGAAGCCATGGTCCTGGCTTTGTCCCGTTAACTTTTACTAAATATTAAAAAAAAAAAAAAAAAAACATCAACACAAGTTGTGGGAAAGCTTATTTTTATAAAAGAGGCATTTTGGTTTCTCCATTAAAGAAAAAAAAAAGAAAAGCAAAAAACAAAAACAAAAAACCCAACCAAACCATAAGAAACTCCACAATTTGTTTTTAATCAAAATATGTCTGTTTGAACAGCACAAAATCAATGGAGGAGAAGAAGATTGCACAGTATAATTGCAGTTCTGATTTAAATCAAATCTTTTTTGGATGGAAAGTTCTCAGACTTCTACATTGACATATGAAAGTCCTAGTGTATTAGATGGTTTTCTGTAGGTTGTGAAAATGGAGATGAAAATTAGGAAGCTAATTTCTGCCTGGCTAGCACAGCACAATATTACTCATTTGGCCTATAACTGAAACCTTCTATATTCCTTGAAACATATGCAGCATCCTGCTGTGGAAATGGGTTTATTTGCTGCTGCTGGTGATGGTTGATATTATTATGCTTTATTTTGCTAATATTCAGAATAGCAGTTAACTGCATGTAGAGCACAGTTTGTATGGATCATGTTCAGTACAGCTCAAGCTATATGCTAGAACAGAGAGAGAAGACCTAATGTGGTTTCAAAGACTTCAGTCTTGGAGATAGCTCAAGGATTTTTTAATAAATTCATATCTAATATACCTTGTGGTTTAGTCATCTTTGGTCTGCAGTCAGTTAGCTTTCAAGGCTACTGATTACAAATTTGAATAAAACAAATAATAGTTACCATGGTAGAAGAACAGTAAACCCTTTGTATAGGAGACATGTTTTGATTTCTTCTTTTTTATTTTCATAGTAGATGTTTCTATATTTATTCTATCTTGGTCAAATCATCTGACAAATAATAATAATATACAAAGCAGTAGCTACAGGTCAGATTTCAAAAACCAGCCAGCAGAAAATGCTTCTATCTGCTTGCAAAGAACTGGCTCAAAACTTTAGAAAAAAAACCCAAGCTGCCTTCATGTATGTAAGAAATACTGAAAGTAATAAACTATGAAGTAGCTATATTCTAAAACTAATTGGGCATTCTACAAACAGTGCAAGAATTCTTTTAATTTAAAGAAAAATCTATTGTCTCCTTGATTGAGGTGTCTCCATTTTTCTTTCATGTCAAGCACACCAGCCAGGGAAAGCACATTTGAAATCTTCAGTGAGCACTGAAGATGCTCATTTGGTGCTGTTCGATTTCTTCCACCATAATAATTCAATTAGTATTAAAATGTATTCTGAATAGAAGTGTTTACATTAGTTAAACACTGTAGGTTATTAAGGATGTGAAAAAATTAAACACATACAAAAATGTTAGGTATTAATTAAATAAAAGGTCTTAGCCTAATAATATCTGTAACTCATTATTTTCCCTGTTCTTCTTTCTGATGAATAAAATAATATTGCTAGGCATAGTATTTTTTCCTTTATGCATCTTAATTATTGTATTTCTTACATTTACATGTATAAAGGATATGAAAAGATCATTTTCTATGTTATTCTTTCCCAAAACTTCTGGAATTTGCTTATTTTCCATGTTGTTACTGGGGGGTTCCTGAAGTGACACTAAAACACACTAAACTTCTCATCCTTCAGTTTAAGCCCACAGCTTGTCCTGCTTGCTGTGAACTTGCAAAGTTAGTTGTTTGTGTTCTCCCTGCAGCAGGCAGCATGGAACAGATGCCAAGAATGATGACCCACATTCCCTCCACCTTCTCTTCTCCAGACTAACCAACTGCACTTCTCTCCACCCCTCTCCTTGGAGAATATTTATTTGTCCTCTGAAAACTTTCATTCTTTTCCTCTAAGCTAAGCAGCTGGTCCACGTTATACTAGAGAATAATGGCATCCCCTAGTATAGTGTTCCCCTAAGAAAACCCAAAATACAAGATGCACCCCTGCCCCATATGGTGGGAGATACAAAAGGCAAAGACCATGGATTGAGATAAGGACACTTTACTGGAAACAGCAATGAGAAACCAGTAATAGCAACAACAAAAATAACTAAAATGTAAAAAGAGAGGGTGATTTACATGCAAAACTGCTCACCAAGCGTGGGAGAACAAAAAACAGTGGCAGACAGACCCTCCTGCTAACACGCTTTGCCCACAACCCTAAGCCACACCACTCCTTTCCAGAAGCAAGAGTCTCCATGATGATATAGGTGGTATTGAGTAACAACCTAGACATGCCCACAGAGCTCCCTCCAGGCTTCACCCCCTTGTGGGTACTGTGGAAAAATTATCTCTGTCCTGGCCAAAACCAAGGCAATATTTCAGTGAGGTGTATTTTCAATACTCATTGCACTGATGAGCAGTGAGATGATTGTGTATATCTGATGGCCTTTTCTTGAAGCTCATACTCCCTTCCTACATCTATTCATGTTGGTCACCATTTCACAGTAGCATGACATTGCAGCCTTGTGGTCCCCTGACGTTTCTTTTTTAAATGTTATATATGCATTTGAATATTGCTGCTCAACTGTAGTACTGCCTATGGGTCTGCTCAGAATTTCACTATTTTATCCATTCCATTCCTTATAGTTAACAGGCCTATTTTGAATGTTGTTTAAATTCTCCAACATACTGGCTGTCCTTCCCAGTATGGTGTCAGCAGCAATGAGTAAACTCACTGCTCTATCATTAAATTATTTAATGAAAATATGTAATAGAGCTATAGAATTGACTAGTGAAAAATTCTTTCTCATACATTCTTCTATCTTAACAGTGAACCATTGATAATTGCAGTCTTTGGGCGTTTTTATGTTCTATTATCTGTTAGAGTGACATTACATTACTAGTTTATGAGATTGTCATGAGATGGAATGTTTTTCTGTCCACAAAGCCTTCCATCCTGCTGTGGAAGGAAATTAGATTAGCTAGATGTGATCTGTTGTTGGCAAATCCACATTGGCTGATGTGGATTTCCTTATTGCTTTGCAGGTGCTAATGGCAGAATGACCTGTCCAACTATAGAGAAAGGACTGTTCTTAACTCATCTTTTACATCATGTCAGGTAAGCTGGCTCTCACTGAAGTGACTGGTCCTTCTGTTATTGCAAAACACAGGTGTCGTTTTATTTCAGTCCTTTAGCTAAGATCGATTTTTCTTATTCAAAAACCAGAGAAAGGTGCTTACGGGCTAGAGTAGTTATTAGGGAACGGCTCTTAATAAGTGATGTGGATATAATTAGATAGGTGTTATTATATAAGTCCCGGGTTTTAATTTTACTAACCAAAGAAACTCTGGGAGTCAACATGAATCTTAAAATTAAAACCTCTGTTGTTGACAATGGGTAAAAAGTCTGCAGTTTCCCTTGTTGAAATTCAAGTCCATCTTAAGTTAGATGAGAAAAATGCACTTTTATTTTTGAGTAGATAGATTGAAAGGCGGTCATGGAAAATCTGTAATCATCACAAACCCAATTAGTGTCCATTATGAAAGACCAATCATCAGAACAAAGCTTCAGTGAAATGCAGGTCTGAAGATTAACTGAAACACTTATAAGCAGGAGGCCATCAATGTTTCAAGATTCTTATGGAAATACCTGCTTCATTAAGTTTATTGCTTTTTTTTCCCCGGGGCTGTTTTGGACAGACTCTGTAATTTTGCTGAGTATCACTACCAGGTAAATGATGGCCTACAGAGGAGCTCTGTGCACTCAGGTCTCAGGGTCTAGATAAGCAGCTTCTGTTCTAGACCATGAGTAGGGTCTCAAAAGGTGCCCTTCAACCTAAAAAATTCTGTGAATCAGGAGCATGGTCTTATTCATACTGGGGGAAAAAATTGTAGTACAGATATGACCAAGTAATGACCAGATAATTACCAAATCAGCCACTGAATTCACTGAATTCATTCTGTCTTCTAAGTAACTACTCATGTCTATTATTATGTAGCCTAAAATCATAATAAAAAATATGTCTCACATTTCTGTAGATTGAGTTTTAAGTGATGGAAGATAACATTATCTTTTCTTCTGTCCATTTCCCCAAATTCTTTGTTTCTGTACATTTATTTTAAATTTATTTTTAAGGAAAGTAGTGATAGTAGCCTGTGTGCTTGCAGTGGTTTCAAGATCTGCAGAAGTATGGGTTTCAGAGCTGCACAGACATCATGCATGACTAAGAAGAGAACGATGGCTTTAGACACACACCTCTTCAACCTGGCTTAGAAAGACTTTGTGCTCAATCTCTTTTTGAGATTGACACATTTAGGTCTCTGAGTAAATATCTGTAAGTTGCCTGTGAGTACAGCACATTTTCTGCTGGATGGCACGTCAAGTATGTGCATGTGTTTGGAAAGGCTGTATGATTTTGTAGAGGATGCTCGAAAAAAAGACGCATAACACAGTTGGCATTTCTTTATTGTGAATTTAGGATGCTGAAGTGGTAGAGTCCTTTCAGTGTGGTTCTGCTCTTATTTTCTGTGCCAGATGAAGGTCTTGCTGCTGAAAGAACATAATTCTAAACAAAGTCTCTACATCATTTTTCAACCTGAAAAAGGATTTATTGATTTCCCCTGCTGTTGCTAGTAGTTGGGACAAAAGATACAGCAATTTGTGACTTGCTGGATCAGCTTAATGTAGTCCACAGGATCAGGAAATTATAAGTAGCTCTCAGATGGCTTCCATTCCAGGTGTCTCAGATTCTAAGTGCAGTTTCAAATCAAATTTAAAGAAAGCTTTCTGAAAGTACCAGGTCTGAAGCATCATAGTTTTGTGTTTCTTACCTTATTCTGGAGCTTGGGCAGTTGAAAGTTTTGAATTTTCCTCATCAGGGGAATAC
The DNA here is from genome assembly GCA_034509185.1 of Euphonia xanthogaster. Lineage (NCBI taxonomy): Eukaryota > Metazoa > Chordata > Aves > Passeriformes > Fringillidae > Euphonia > Euphonia xanthogaster. The sequence goes on from JAYDZK010000056.1 coordinate 25,192,858, forward strand.
TGTGGCTGAGTGAATCTGCTCTAAATTGTGAATCTGCTCAAGTGAAAGCATTGAAAAGAAGGCTTTTATTTTTAAAGCATTAGTAACTGAGTCCTAAGTGCCTTAAAATTCAGACCACTTAAAGACAGGTCTCCTGGACTCTCTTTCCTTCCTCTTCCTTCCCTTCCCCTCTTTCTTAGTCATCATCACTCCCAAACTAGATAAAAGTTTAAACCCTGTGTTGAAATGCTTCTGTCAATTTTTATGCTAGTTTCTAAATCATGCAATTTTTCCTCAGAATGAGTCTTTTGATTCATGCCATCTGAACTTCAGAATACTTTGCCTCAATTAAAACAAAAAAATTTCAACATATTTTCAAAAGATGGTCCTATTCCTCTGCTTTCAATCAGAACTTTTACTAATGCCTGTGAAGTTAAAGCTAAATCATGGACTTTAAGAAATACACTTTTATGGAGCCCGTACTTAGCTCAGTATTTGGGAATAAGGCATAAATGGGGTTACACTGGTGAGAGGAGCCTGATCTACAGCATTTATTACTTGAGGAATAAAAATACCAGAGAACTTTGAGTGGCATTATATGATGCTTCAACAAAGAAAATGGGTTTTACTGAATGCAACCTACACTGACATCAACATCTGCTTTTGTGTCTAGAATCTTTAAACAGGACTCTCTTGTGTATTCTAATGTTTTTTCCTAAGAAAAGCATTATATAAATGTTTTGTATAAGCCTTTTCAGCCTGAATTTCTATTGTACAAGGAATGACTCACAAGTCTTCGTTTCAGAGCCTATCCTGTTTATAAGTTTTGACTTTGGCTAAAATCCAGGACAAGCAACAAAGAAAGAACAACCATAACTCAATGAGAAGAAGTTACTAATAAATAATTAGGGAAACAGATTATGAAAAATTGGAAGGTTTTATTTTGTTTCTATATTTATTAAGGGTTTTCAGTGCACAGATATCTTGCCTAGGATTTTCTAACGCTGTGTTGGCACTTTTCATTCACACATGTTGGTCTCTTAGGGTTAGGGAGCAAAACACCTTGACTTGAGAAATCTGGTCTAGTGGTAAGTGCCCCAGTCCGTGGCAGGCTGCTTGTAACTGGTGATTTTAAGGTCTGTTCCAACCCAAACTATTCTATGATTCTATGAAACTGTGGATCATGCCTTTGTAACAGCACCTGGGAGAGTTTTTATTCCTTATTATGAGCAGTATATTAAGTGGAGACGTCATACAAGCTTTGTGCTCACCAGCTCCTTCCTAAGACAGATCTACCAGTTTCCATCCAAAGGCACTATGACATTCTCCAATTGAAAATAAGAGAAATCTTGGTTGTGATCAAATGCCTCAAAACCATGGAGACCAGAGTAGGATATGTGGAGTTGAGTATAATCATATTTGGCAGCATGTCTTACCAACTTTGTACCAAATTTTGTGTATGAATGCCTGCATCGAAGTGCTGCAGCTTCTGTGCTCTCTTCTTTCTGTCTGTTTGTGCTTTTTTATGAGGTGTTTTTTATTATTACATTTCCTTTCCTGGCCGCTTTACTTTATAATTTAAAACTTACAAGAAACTAGGGGGAAGGAGGTTGAAAGAATGAGCCAAGCATATTCCATAAGCCACCCTGAAAGCATTTCTTCCTGTTGGTTAGCTAATGAAAACATTTATATAAAGGTAACCCCATTCATTAGTTTACCAGGACAGGAAATGCAATTCAAAGTTTTCTGAGATAAGCAGCTAGCATTTTACAAAGCTTGCATAATTTCATTTTGGTGTCTGTCCATGTGTCTATGTATCTATCTGCTGCTACAGACATTGCATTTCCACACTGTGTATTTCCCACATTAAGAAATGTCCTCTCCCCACTCACTTATCCTAATTTCTTAACTGAATTAAGAAATTCAGTTTCAGTGCAGTAAAAAGCAATGAACATCAGTAAAATGTGGTATTTTGCAGCAAGTACAGAGTACAGCACCAAGGACAACATTACCCCAACAGCACAGACTGGGGGATGACCATCTTCAAATCAGCTTTGCCAAAAGAAAAAAAAAACAAACCAAAACCAAACAAAACCCAAAACCCCAAACAAACAAACAACTTCCCCCCTCCCCCCCCCACCCAAATACACAAACATATCAACTTGGGGGGACTCAGTCAACAACAAACTGAACATGAGCCAGGGGGGCATCTCAACTGAGTGTAGCCATCAGGTTAGGCTAAGTGCTTTTTCCCTCCTCTCTCTCTCTCTCTGGCACTTGTAAGACCACATCTGGAGTACATATAATTTCTGTTACAACAAAAATGACATGGACACATTGGAGCATGGCCACAGGAGACTTCCAAGATGATAAGGGGACAAAACTCACAATTTATAAGGAGAGGCTGAGACACCCATTCAGATAGGAAAAGATTTGAGGATGTCTTAAAAAAATGTTTAATGTGACAATGCAGAGAGGACAAGCTAAAATCTATTCAAGGTACACACAGTGAAAGGATGAGAGACACCGTCCACAAGGCTGCAGTGTAGGAAATTTTTTAAATTTTTCATGAAGTGCACAGTTTTTTACCATGGAAATATTTAAATGCAGGAACAGATCACACAGAGAGCTGTGGGATCTCCATCTTTGATGTCTTATGCTTAAATTTTAGTACTTAGCATATAGATGTCTCTACATTATTTAGGCAACTGAACTGATTCTCATGTGTCCACCTTTAGACAACTCAGTGACCATGACCCCACTGTGTTAGGCTCTCTATAAAAGAAGTTCCAAACAGGCTAAGAAGGAATGAGAATATTTCTGCTGAACAAACCTCTAATTTACTGCAGCTATATTGGCAAACTAATTTTGGGAAAGGTTCTTCTAAGTTAGTTAATAGAGCTCTTTGTGATATTTGTTGTGAGTGCCTCAGGAGAGAGCATGAGCAGCAGAATTTCTTGGTTTAAATGTTTAAGATTCATTCAGTCATAGTTATCAGTTTGAGAGTGAATTCGCAGGTAGAGCTTAACAGAGGACATGAGCTCAATGAATATTAATAGTGAAGACAGGATGCTGGTGTTCAATTCAATAAAGATAGGGAAGCCAATGGAGAAATAGAAAAAAAGGTGATGCATAACTGTTCTTTCTCTCCATGGTCTCAGAGACCCAGCACTCATAGTACTCTCCAAAATCTAGCGTGAATCAATCAAAAAAGAAGGTGACATATGCTTCACTCAGCTGCCAGCTATATGCTTCTGACAGTCAAATATATTTCCTATTCTCAACTATTGAAACCACTCTTCTTCCTGAAGAAAAAGGAAAATAAGTTGAGAAAAGAATCTAGTCAAAATTATAAAAGACCTAGTGGAAAAAAAAAAAAAGGGAACATTAAGAGTTAGTCAAGAAGCTATATATTTTGACTGAAGTTTTGGCCAACTTTATGGAAAATTAGGAGTTATTGCATGTCTGTCTGGATGGAAGATTTTGTTTCCATGAAAGGTATAGAGCTCCTCTTCATTAAACAGGAGCCAAGAAGAATCAAAGTGAGTATTTTTTTCTGTTAGGATAATCAGAGAGCAACAACTGTTCAAGTGTTTTCAATTTCAGTTTGTTTAGAAGTTTCATTCATTCTTCCTTGAAAAGACAACTACAGTGACATGCACATGGATTTAGAACATGGTAAGTGCCCAAGATTTCTCAATTTATCCATTTTGCAGTGTAGTGGAGAAGACAGGAGAAAATGACTGATTTGCCAATTCCTTTAGGTAATAATATAGAAATCTCGACCAACTTAAATAAGAAGAGGCTATTTTTGAGATCCTTTAGCTGTGCATGAAGTAGGGTAGATAACTGAAACTCTCTGAAAGCATCTCAAATATTACATGAAAAAGTATCAAAGCTGTGGCTGAAGCAATATTTTTCATATTTTCCATATACCACCTACTTGTCAAAGCTTGTTCTAAAACAATTACTACATTAGCAAAAATGATGCATGGAACCATTCTCCCAGACAGCACAGAAGTAAAAAAAAACTTGGTCAGTTTTTCTTACAGAAAGTGAAGGAGACAGAAGTTATTATGAAAGATATTTTCAGGTCTATATGGAATGTATCAATGATGCTACTGTTCTCATTCCAGTGAGTCAAGTATTTGCTACAATCTAAAAACCTACTGTACCCTGATGGAAATACTTTTAACAACCTCTAGAATTATTCATAGACAGAGTCAATTATTAACAAATAAATGCAAAAACCATATGATTCAACCCAAAAAAAGCAATAGAACACCGCTTTCTGAAGAAAAGTACTTCAATGCATATGAACTGATTCTCAGTACAAAATTCAAGCCATTAGATTGACCCAGTCTTTCCTTCTGTTCCTCTGCAAAACAAGTGGAAACAGCTTTGAAGAAGGAACTCTTCACAAGACTACACTTTTGGCAATTATTCATTTGATCTCTCAGGATAGGAAACAGACTCCATGCAGAAAACATGCTGGTAGAAACTGTGAAAACAAGAATATTAAAATTATGGTTAAATAACAGTCCCTGTGTTGAGATTTGTGTCCTTGTACAGCACCTGTCTAAGGATCCGTGCTTTATGATTCAGTCTTTGTGAACCAGGTAGCAGGTTCAAGAAAACTGTGACAAAAAAAAAAAAAATACTCAGAGGTCACATATTCTATAGTGATTATTGATCTAAATATTTAACTTTAAATGCAGATCCAGATCCTTATATATGAAAGACTGAAAATTATCCTATTGTGGGAAAGTGAGAGGAAGTTAAATCCCTTCCTGCACTGTGGCACACCCTCTCTCTGGTTCTTCCTAGGAGGACAGTCTGTAGGAATGGGAGCTACCAAGAACCCATCCTGCTCAGACAGCAGAATTCTGTAGGTCAATTTCAGTGACAGACGCTTCTCAGGCTAAGGCTCTTGTTAAGACCAAAACATTTTGTGAGGAAGATGCTAATTCAACAAGCTTCAGCCAAAATACAGGCAGTAATTTGAAGGAACTTGGACCATCAGGAAGGTTTCTATCCAAAACTTGTCAAATTCATGCCAGAGTGCTGGGAATCCTGCTCAACAGGTGCTACAGAGCAAAGATATCAATCTACGAGCAGGGACAGGGATCGCTTGGCATGAATGTCAGTTAAATGTGTCTGGGAACTCCACCTTTTGCCAAATCTAGCTCCTGGGTCCCCATCTGGCAGCCAGTGACTGCTGTCTGTGCAACAGGGCTGTCCCACATGCCTGGGCTCTGCTTCTTGGAGCCTCAGTAGCCTGTCATCAAGGTTCCCTGGAGGCTGAAAAAGTAAGGACTGGGACTGGGATCTGGTGAATTTTATTTTGACACTTCTATTCAGAGTTTTCCTTTCAGCAGAGAAGTCACCAAAACATTTCAACCAGCAATCCACAGAAGAAGGAACACTCCTTGTCAATTATAGCTTGATTTGTGCTTTTAGAAAAGGGCTGCCCTCTTTCTGTCCTTCCCTGGGAAGCAGCTGGCATCTCGGTGCTCAGAGAAACAGAAGATAATTTTACACCACAAGAGAAAAAAGAAGGATGAAAGGACTCTCAAGGGAAAATTTCATGCAGAAGGGAAATTACAACAGAGAGGAAGGGGTGAAGTTCAACATCCTCCTTCATTCACATGACGACAGCGTCTCCCTCACATGAGGAGCTGGAGCTGTATTCAGCTATATGGCCTCCACTATTAGAGTGTCTGAGCAGATATTGATGTGTGACAACTCCCTCCTAAGAAGCTCCAGAGAGGCATTATCTCATCTAGGAGATGAGGACTGAAGAATAAACAAGGGTAGCCACAGTTTTCATGGCATCTCCCTTCCTGTCTGCCTTCCATGGTAACAGAGCAGTTGTCCTCCCTGGCCCCTGCCACCGGGGCAGGAGCCTTTCTGCACAAGGCCTGCAGTGGCCTCTGCCTCCTCTGCCAGGGGGTCCAAGGGCAGCTCCGTCTGTCTCACCCAAGAAGTCCCACTCAGCTGGCACAACACCAGCGAGCCCCATGACATGCGCAAGCCCTACAGGAAGCTGCTGTACACCAGGCTTCTCTCCTCAGCTCCTTCATCTTCCACCACTGGCTGCACCTCATCCTTATGGAGCTTTGTCCCCCGATACAAGGGACTGACTTATTTACACTGTTTTATGAATTTTGGGGGAGTCAAAACAGCAGAGCTATATTTAGTGAATATGAATGCTATTGCTCTGCTCCTAGCTTCATTTCACTCTTGGAAAGAAATATGCCTCTGCTTTTTATCTTCATTTAGAAACGAATCTTCAGGTACAGGTAATGACTGTGTTTTGGAAAATATCACAGTGACCAAGAGATC
>JAYDZK010000056.1:25199281-25230445 GCA_034509185.1 Euphonia xanthogaster
CTGCTGAGAGTCTGAGAGGTTCTGTAGAATTTCAACATTACTTTATGAAAAAAAAAGAAAAATTAAACTCTGTCTGCATTTCTCTCTTTTTCTCTTCTCTCCACAACAAATGACACATGACTACTGCAGCTGATTATTGAAATGAGCTCATCCTGGAAGCAAAACTGAGATATGCTCTTTCTTCTCCTCAGCCCACTCTTTTTCTGCTCCTCCTTCAGTAAATTTTAAATGTACCGGGGAGTACTCATTAGCACATATTTTGTTTCAACATCTTGTAGAAAACAGACAGAGAGAAAGAAAGATGAGAAGGACTGAAGAAAGAATAAAAAGAAAGTTGAAAAAAGAGAATAAAAAAAGAAAAATAAGGAAAGGAAAGCCTAGAAATGGTCTATATTTGTGGTGCCTTTTTCAAGATAAATTCTTCTCAAGTTAAAAATTTACACATCTGTTGAGGTGACCACAAGATATAGTTCAGAACAATTTGAACAGTAATGAACTTACTGAAGTGCCATGAGATGTTTAGATGAATTCAGATATTTATTCACAGCACTGTCTTTTCTGACTGTTCACAGTGTTAACAACACTTACATTTTAAGGACTTATTCATTCACAGCAAATTTCACAGTATTCTGTGGTTTTCTAGATCATCATTGGCAGGATCCTTGAGGATAACAAGGATCCACAACTTATTCTGTCTTGCTCATGAGGCAACTCTGGGCTATGTTAGGAGTTGCACAGTTGGTGTGACAGGAAAACATTCTCCAAAGGACATTCATCTTTATAACCACCCTCATTTGTCTCTCCCTCTGCCAACTCAGTCTGGACAGCTTGCATGAAGGATCCCTCTGAAAGCATCCCTAGTCATTATAAACATGTGCAGAAAGTCTGTCCTCAAAATTCATTTTCAGGCTCAGAAAATGCTTCACACAACTTTCTGTAACAGCCCTAAGGCATCATCAAGGTGCTCACTTGTCCTAGAGAATACCCTGTGTGATTCTCAGTATAGGTGGCTAAAAAGTAGCTACAGGTAACTAAGACAAGAGCCATTGCTCCCCGTAAGAGCAGCAGGCCAAAGGGTTTCTGCTATCACTGTTCAGTCCAAAAGCCAGCCTAACAGAGAATGTGAGACAGTGGTGGCCAGGTACAGCACACTTCAGTGAACATAGTATTTCTTGTCTATACCTAGTCAACCAAACTGAGTTGTTGTTTGGGTTTTTTTTGGTTTTTTTTTAAGAAAGACACATATATATATTTCATCAGTTTTAAAGAAAAACATGGTCAATTGTAAGTTACACTTAACAAAATACCATAGTCCTTCTAAGCTTTATTTTATTGCACTGATTTCTTCTGATGCCTCTATCATACTGTTCTTTTTTCACCTACTTCTGATGTCAGTAATTTTACCAAGAGTGGCCAGTTCTCAGCTATGTATGACTAGACCCAAGATGGAAGGTACAGGAACCCAGTGTCAACCATGCTGCACCATAATACCTAAGTATTGACTGTAATATGAAACAAAATGGAAAAGGATTTCTACAAATATCTGGATTTATAATATCAATAATAGCTTACAGTGAAGGTGTCAGTCACCACTGGATATTTTTAGACAGACCAAGACCTCCTTTCCCAGTTTACAAGGAAAAATGTGATTTATGTTTTGGAATATGTGCTCAGCTTGCACCTCTTTTTCCATGTAAATGATTTAACCTTTTAGCCATCTGAAAGTTAGAAGTAGCAGTATTCGAATTTCTATACGTAATTGAATTGCAGATGTAAATTTTGCAGTTTGACCAAAAATGCAAGTCTCACTTTATTGGAAATTTACCACTTCATTTGCACATGTTCCACTACAGAACAATATGAGTTAAGTGCTGTCAGTGCTTGAGAATTTTCCATTGGCCACCAACTCATTAAAACCAAACAGTAGCAAATAATCATCATGACCCATAGTCAGAGGGACCTTTTAGTGTAGAAAAATCTCTTCCTTTTCTATTCAGTTACTCACTTTTGCACAGCTTCTGGTTCCTCAGGAGCTATTCACTGGTCCTCTAGCCACTGTGGGAGTTCCATTAAATTTTCCCTGTGACCTTCTGTGCCTCAGAAAACTCTATGTGAAACACTACTGGTGTCGGCAAAGCTTTTATCATATCCATACAGTGCCTGGTCAGTGATCTTTCTCTGGATTGTTATCTCTACCTCACCCAACTTTGCTGCTGCTCAAATTCTCTTCCTTTATCCCATGAATACCCCCAAACTGATGCCCCTTCATTCCCACATCTTGCCCTGAGCACTGAGTTCTTGCCAAGTGAGTGACATGGTCATTCTACAGGATAAAAGGGGAACAGCAACATGCATCCTTCAGTGACAGGGTGGCTATGGAAAAGGTTAAGTATACAGCCGTGGAAACAAGCCCTATTGTCTTCTTTATTTCAATGTGGATGTGTGGAAATGTCATCACTGGGTGATAATTCTGGAATTTATTCCAATTGATTTTGTATAACCAGAACAATGTCTCATTATGTTGTGTAATACACCTCAAGAAAAATAACGTGAAGTAAAATAGTGCTTCAGTCAGTGGTATCCTATGTGATAAGGGTTCTCCTATGAGAGGCTTTGTCCCATTGTTTTCTCCTGTGTCTGGCTTTCTTTCTTTTATTTATTACTATTTTGTTATGATGGTAACACAGATGTTGCTTTTCAAATTCATTATCTTTGTTGTTTCTCAACATTTCCCAAATGACACCGTGGTGAGACAGAGCACCATGCTTCCATTCCCTTGATAATCACTTTCTCCAAGGAAACAGATAGGTTTCAAATTTATGTTGATGATGAAGGTACTATTTGTATACGGCTAGATAGGTGAGTTGGGTTTTTTCCTCTCTCTCTTTTTTTCCCTTATTATCTCTTTTTATGTATTTTTTTAAATTTTTCTCCCTTTTTCCAGCACAACAGCCTTGGTGCTTTCCAGGTCACTGAAAATGGGACAGAATGCTCTGAGCTATGTGCCCTACTGAGTGGAACTGTTTTGTTCATATGCACTGATGCTCCCTTTGTAAAGATATAAAAAAGCAAGCAGGAGAATGCAGAAGTGAATGTATTTTATTCTGTGCTCTACATTTAAAAAACCAAACAGATTACAGACCTCCTTTGTATTTGAAATATTTCGCTTTTTTGTCAAGTACATTTTGCTATTGCATTTGATAATTTTTATCGCACTACAAGGTTAATGTTTACATAAAACTGTTCTACTTCTGCAATGACACTTTAATGCAGTAGAGTTTTTCAAAGAAAACATTTCTTTATGGATTTTTTTTCTCTGCATAAACAGTCTCTCCTCCCCCCACTCTGCATTATCCTAATATTTACAATATTAAAAAAATATTTTATAAAACGATGTAACAGCATCAAAGTAGTCGGAATAATTGCAAAATTTGTTTTATTGTAAAGGATCTGGTGCTGTCCACAGAAATATAATGAATCCTGGTTGATCTGGGATGAAACACAGAAGAAAAGCTGAGGTGAGGGGCATCTTTGCTACAAAGAAACGTTGTAAATATGAAAAAAAGGAAGTATCTTACTGCAAAAAGAATGAATGTAGGGAGCTCACCCTTTCTTGAGTGTAACTTACTAGATTTTCCTGACTGCTATTTTTGAAGTACCCTAAGATTGATGGATTCTAGTGCAGAAGACAGATGTAAAAGCAAAGATTCAAATGTTTCAATACAGTGCATTTTTAGTAGTGTTAGATAGGAAGAGAACACACTTTGAAAGTGTGACTGGGTAATCATGATAATAGAAAATATGTTCTAAACATGTTTTGAGAGATAAAATACAGTGGATGGAAGCTTCCTTCTCTCTTACTCATGTCGTTAAAACAGCAAATTATTACAGACATCTGGCTTTCATCTCTAACAGACTGAAATGTCAGTGATGAGGCTTCCTTTCCCTGTGACATCACAATTTTTACATCTATGGTAAAATGTTAAAATATGCTTGCAGATTTTTTCTCTTAATGTTATTATATTTTCATAATTTCCCTAGAGCAATTGCTGTTGAATATGCGTTCAGAATCATCCTGACAAAAGTTCTGATAAAAGTTCCTGACAAAAGTTCTTTCACTAACATGAAACCAGAACATAAAAATATATGTCTATATATTTATGTAGACGCACAGCTATAGACACAGAGGCAAAATTTGAGATTGTTCTATATCTAGGGCAGTTAAATTTTTCAAAGTGAATGTTGCTTTCGAATGCCTTTATCTATCAGTATCAATCTTGGAACATCTGATGGGGACAATCTTCATAAGGCAAATGTAGGTAATTTTCCTGAGATTTTAATTTTTAATCTGAGTACTCGGAAAATAAGCCATTGCATAAACTTGTTTTTTTTTTTTTTTTGTTTGTTTGATGGTGTTTTTTTTTAAATATAGGTCAATGGTTCATAACACCCTGGATGTGTTACTTGTTTTCTTTCCTTTTCTTTCCTATATGCTGATGAAAAGAGATAAACAGATAAGCTGACTCCAGAAAAAAAAAATTCATGCAGAATTTTGCATCATTAATGAAAACAATCCAACTATGTATCCTGTGACACAGAGGAGGCATAAACCCAGGTATCCAGAGCACAAAGTCTTTGACTCAATCCAGACAAGTTTGTTTTCATGGGTCCATTTTCAGGAAGGAACTGGTTGTAAGTATTTATATAATTTTAAGTACTTTAGTGGAGCAGTTATTGAGGGTTTAGCACTTTGCAATATTTAGATTTATGTACAGTTCACCACCTCCCTGGATCCCTCAACTTTGAGGGATGCTTCCTCTTACTGCTCAGAGGTAGACTGCCACCTTCTGAAGCACTAACACCACTGCCCCTAGCATCTGGGGGGATTTGTGTGAAGCTTTCAAGGGTATATAAATCAGGTCAATCAGGTCCTGAGGCTCTTAAGTGTAAGAAATAAGACCAGATCTTGGGCTCAGGTAGTGCCTCTGATGGGCTCCAGAAATACATATTCTCAAGTAAACATAAGCATGTGTGCAATGTGTCAACAAAATTTTGTCAAGTCAGAACACTGAAATGTAGCAAAGCAAATAAGTAATCAAATGTTATTAATTAACCCAGATTATTTTATACAGACCATATTCTTTATCATCTTCTGGGAACCTTTGCCATTTAATCTAAGATTTAGGACAAACTGTCTAACCTCAGGTTTTAATTCTAGGCACACTTCAGTTTGTAAAGTTCTCCCCAGGCACAATCTCTGATTCTCTGCAAAATGAAGTTTGACATATCTCATTATGAGGAAATACTTCATCTGAAAATGTGCAAAGTAGCTCTAGGAAAACAACAACATACTGAGAAAACCTTGCCAACAGTGCAGCCTTTCTACAAACGCAAAAAAATAAAAAACTAAAACAATATTTCTCATTAACAATGAAGTTTTCAAGCAGCTGTGAGTGGAACCCATGAAGGAACACTAGGTATAAAACTGCTGGCCAGAAAAATGTTGAGAATTTATAAATTTGTGATGCTGTCCTGAGAGTATTTACAGAGAATTCGGTGGTCTGATGCATTCTTAGTAACCCTGTCACCTCTCTTTGTTGCTGTGGGAGAAATACAGGAGGAGTATTTATTCAGCAAGTCTTGTGGTACCAGCTCCTCTGAGTCAGTGTTGTAGACATTTCACAAGTGACTGCATCCTGGGTTGCACAAAACCATTCTGTCAAAATCTCATATCTGTTTTGTCCTTCTCAGCAGAATGTTATAGTTTTTGTGAAATCAGTGCTTCCACTTACAAAATACTTAATGTCCCTCTACAAAAGGATTTAGTTCTGCAGCTTTCCCTCTCCACATTCTCTTCTGTTCATTGTCCTTCTCTTTCACTGACATCTGCAATGACATCTTACATCCAGATATGGCTCATATTGCACACCCTATAAATCAGATTGTTGATTCATATTGTGAAGCGTTTCACATTTTCTGAGAATTCCTGGGGATGCCGTAGCCTTTTCCTCTCAAAGAAACCTCCCTGTTAGGCTCAATATGTTGATACTTTTTCACTGAATGTGCTAAGGAGGGAACTGAAGGAAAAGATACTCTTTATTGAGATATATTTTTATTAGGAAAAAATATCAAACAAAATGTCAACCCTTTTGTGTGGAAAGGTCATTAATGGAAAATGCAGGTATGCGTGGGATACTGAGTGCCAGTTAAAACTTCATGGATTTCTCATAATCTTCAGTACCACTGTGGACTCCATGAAGTTTACTCATGTTTGGGAGACATCTCCGTAATAACTAGCTGGAGGGAAAGAGCTTGGCAGTCTCATCACCTCAGTCTTCTTCTGTGAAATCTCCATGAGTACTTTAGAGAGAAATACATGGCTCCTGTCACAGCCAATGAGTCATTTCCATCTTCAGCTTTTTCCCATTAAAAAAAGAATTTTCCTCTTCATCTTATGCCAAAACAAGCCTGTAGTACGCAAGTCTCACTACTTTGCTGTGACCCATGACTGACATGTTGAGATAAATGCCTTCAATACCCAGACAAGAAGGACCTGGGAGCTGTATGAGCAGCCCATCTGACCAGGTTCTGTATTTTTGCAACAAAGAGGGCATAAGAGGGAGTCAGCTCCAGAAATAGATACATTTTCCAGAAACTTTCTCCCTTGTCATCCTTTTGTTTTCATTGGGAACACTTTTTGTTTTTTAAGTAAGAAAGATAATCCAATTATAAGAATAGTCCCAAAATTTCTCTTCCTTGCACAAAAGACTCTTTTAATTATTCTTAACGCCATCCAAAATATTGTCTGATAGTAGGAGGGATTTTTCTGCTCTTCTGAATGGGCATTATTTTAAATGCAAATTTTACTTGACTGGATGCTTAGGAAGGAGGCAGTAGCTTCATTGCAATATTCCTTTCAGTGGTTCATAAGGAGCGGGTTGAGATGCATTTCCCTGTGCAGGCCCAGATGTCTGGTTGTGTGGTTAGGGGGTGTGACTTCATCAAAGGGGGTGTCTCTTCATCAAAGATCAATTAATGCAAAACCAGCACAGGGGGAGTAGAAGGCAAGGAACCAGTGCTGCTCCTCAGTGTCTGTGCACAGCAGAGCAAACCAGGTGGCTGCACGATGTCACCAGCAGCCTGACCACAAGCCACTGACTCACCAGTGCTCTGCTTAGACGGTAGCTCAGTAATCAACTTACCTGCTAATTGGAGAGAAATGTTTTGCATGCTCTTCCAGCTACAGCACAAATATCAAAAATTCAATATAGAAAAAATTCAACATTATAATAATATTATTTAATATTATGGGCAGCTGCCTTAATTGTCCATGGCAATAGAGTATTTTTTTCTAATTTTTCTGACTTTCATGTGTGTAAATATGAGAGTGTGCAGATGCAGAGAGCTGTCAGTTACCTCATACTCTAACTTCCTGGCAATTAAGTAATTCAAAAATACAGTTTCATTCAGGTAAAAGCAAAAGCCTTGAAAAAAAGATTAAAAAAGCCTCTTTTACATCAAGGCATCTTCTTTCATAGGTGTGCTGAAGCAGGAGACCTAAATTCTCTTCTAGCTCTATGCACAGAGTCGGAAAAAATGTGAAATGTTACATCCTAGCAAAAGGTGATAGCAGAAGATAAATAAATTGTGGCATTGTTATTACAAGGAAATCAGTTCAAATCTCTGGAGAAAGCTGTTGAATAACTGACCTTTAATTCACTGTAACTAGTACCTATTCAGCCACCTTTAAAAAATGGGTATTTCTAACTAGGCATTTAATTAATAGGATTTAATATAATGTGTTATGCCACCTGCTCCATCTAAAATTGTATTTAAAACAAAGTTCACAGAGGTGCTGTGACCTCCGTCTGCAGCAGTAGCAGCACCTTTGAGAGTTCAGGAGTTCTCTACTACTTCTGAATACTTTCTTTCTTTGGAGTTGTGCACAGGTAAAAAATATCTGCAGGAACTGATAGAAGCAGTTCACCAAGATAAAGTGCTCTTACATTTCTGACATGTCAAGAACATCTGCTCCCTTCTTACATAAACCATTGAATGAATATTCCCATACAGCATTAGTGAAGCATGCAATATTGCTTCACTAAGAGCCTTCCCCTGCCCTCCAGATACACTTAAGAAAATAACTCCAAGTGGAAGGATGATACACACAATAGCTAAAGGGACTGCAATCACATTCAGAGAAGATGAAGAAATCATAAACAGACACCTGCATTTCTGGAAATTCCTTGGGCTCTTGCTATTGGCAATCTTAGCAAAACACTTCACAGCATAGACCTAAGTCTGCTCCCAGAGCTTTCAGGATGAACCACGGGCTCTCGCTCACATCGCTATTGTGAGGATAAACTACCTCTATGAAAAGTAGTCACTTAGGAACAGTAAAAATACTATTAGAAATAAGTACTAGCCAGGCAATTCTTCTCCAGGAACTGAAGGGAAACTTTTAAGCACTAAAAGAAAATAAGAGAAAGAACTGCAGAAGACCTAAGGGGTGGATCCCCAAGACTGTCTTTGTGTGCAGAGTACTCAGGACAGCTCCTTCTGCCTGCATAAGGAACTCAGGTTCAGCTACTTCTTATACCATGGGACAGAAGGAAAATTTCTGTCTTGAGACCACCATGCTAAAAGTAAGTCCAGGAAGATCTGGTCACGACTAAGGTTGTTCGATGCTATTTTTCAAAAGAAAATAGGAGATTTTCCACTTTGGAAGCAGAAGCAAGAGAACATGATTAGTCTTTTACCAGGTCATCATTTGTAATATATATAGGAATATAGAGAGACTTTGATCTACATCTATTCTGGTTCTGCAACTTCAGATTTCCTTTCTTCTTCACAGTTTAAATAAAATAAATTTGCCTGCTATTTTTTATTCCTGTTGTGTTAGTTTCCCCCTTTGAGATAAACTGTTACACATTATCCTTTTGTCTTTACTTTTCACCAGTTCCTACACTGGGCAAGTGGACTGTCCCCTGACTTGGCTGCAGCTGAGAACTGTCAGTATCCCAAGGAATTCTCTCCTAATCTTCCCAGCTGAAGTGCTACTGAGCACAACTCTACCAACTGTGTTTGCTCCGTTAACATCTTGACTACTTGACCTCTGAGCTCCACAACAAAGCCTGAACTGAAACATCAAACATATTCTTAAAACACCAACATGTCATATTCTTCATAAAGGACATATAGGTCAGTGCTAAATTTTTAAAGGCCCTTTCCTTTTTCTATGAATAAGACATGGATCTTTCAAATGTGTAAAATGCTGGAGTAAAGGGTCTTCCTGCAGTCTTTGTCTCCTGTAGAGTTACTACCTCCTCAATAAGAAAAAAAAGGTGCCCTTGTTTAAGGCTATGGGGAGCATACTGAGCTCCCCATCCCCTCTCTTAAACGTTCTGCCTTTTTTTCCCTTAAAAATCCTGTTGAAAGGAGTATATTTCTTAGAGTGAAATTCAGAGAGAATGACTAGAATAGCTTCCTGCAGGCAGTTGCCAGGTTGATACATCAAAGTGATATTGCTCTCTGAATTGAGTGGCACCAATCAGCAGGAACTGTCAGTCTGGGGATATAATAACTGTGGTGCCAGTCTTCAGGAATCTAAATGAAAGTTTCAGCTGTACGTGTATATTTAAAGTGCCCGTTGGCTCAGGGAAGGAGATAGGAAGGGGGAAGAGCTTTTCTGGCATTATCAAGGAAAGAATGGCATCTGAAGAAAAAAAATGTTGAAGCACAGAGCACCTGGATTCTCCTCTGGGACCAGTATGAGAGTGAGATGACCAAAGGCATGGAATAGATCTCACATCTGCAGTCCCCTTAATTGCAAACCCTGTTAACTATCTTTCTGAAGAAAAGGTGAAAATTTTTACAAGCCTGTCACATTTGTCATGCTGATATTCTACCAAACTGCCTCTCTGGACTGCAGTCCAAATATAGATCCTGGAAACCTCTGCTCAGCTGCTGTCTGACTCCCTCAATGCCTGATATATGTAGACACCTGATTTTTAAATTAAGTTCCTCAATTCTTACCAAGATGATGACACAAACTCCCTCAGAGCTGGCAGAGCTTGTGGCCTTCCTTTCATCCTGCCCAGATATGGCTCCAAGCACATGGGGAAGCTGACAACACTTGGATGTTTGGGTGGGGAAGGCAAAGCAGTGAACTCAGCACTCATCCATCAGCCATGGGAATGAGGCAGCCCATTTCCACTTTCCCACAAAACTTCTCTGGTGTCCAGGCTGCCACTGCAGGCACAACTGTTTTGTCCCTCCTATTCAAGCTGGTTCCTTCACATTACACAGGTGTTGCTAGTATAAAGGTCAAGACTTTCAGGTGGTCTCGGAGAGAGATAGGTTGCTTTCTGCTACCAGGGCTCTCAGAATATTATCATATTAAGACTTCTCAACACAAAGAAATACTGTTTGAGCAAACATAAACCCCTGCTTCCCCCACCCAGGAGTGCCCAGCGTGCCACACAACACATTTTGGAAATCCTGAGGTATTGCCACTCACATTGTTATGACTGGCATTGGAGGCCTTTTGCAGGTCTAGAACTAAAATAACTGATGTAATCAGCTGGATCACCCTCCTCTGAGGGAAACACAGGTCTTGGGATCAGAGGTCTTCAAATTCTGTTATGCGAATCATATTTCAATTGGATTTTGCTTTTTTAATAGTCTGCACTGCAAACATGAGATAAACCATTATATCCATGCAGTACTTATGGCTAGTGAGTAAGGTCACAGTGCTGATTCAGTTTTCTGCATATACAGCTATGATTCACCAGGCCCAGGAAAACTCTCCAACCATTGTAATTCAGGTATCAAACCCAGGTAAAAGCTGTCTTTTCTGAACCACATGAGTGAGTCTTTATCCCCAAAAACCTCAGGCTGATTTAAGAATTATTGTGAAGAGGGTAGATCCTCACCTTCAGGTACTCCCATGTTGCAGATCTGTGACACTCAGCTAACTTGAAAAATTGCCTGGAAATCCATTCTCCTGCTGCATCAAGAAAAAATGTCACCATCTACCAAAAAGGGTGAAATGACATGATATGTGATTTCATCATTCCTGATATGGAGATTCTAGGACAGTAAGACACAACTCCCACAAAAGAAAATAAGGAGAACAGAGGAGGGCCAGGCGCCTGGCCAGAAGGATTCTTCCTAAAAGTTCATAAGCTGGAAACATCTATCATTCATCCAGCCATTTCAGTTATGAAATTAAATATTCTGCCTTTAAACATATTTGGGGTTCATCCTCTTAAATTATGCAAAATTGAAACTAAGTGAAGAAAACACCTCTTAAAATAAATTTAATTTAGAATGATTTTAAATACATATTCCAACATTTCCCTTTTCTCATTTACATTTTCCAGTAATGAAAAAAGAAGATACCATGATGTCTGTGGAATGGGACTAAATGGACATTTGAAATGTATTCTTTTCCTGGGAAAGAAACAGATAAAGTCTGATTTCTCAATTTACCTGAGCATACTCTCTCAAAGATGATAAACACTGAAAGGTGACACCAGTTTAAAAGGATATGTAATACTGATTTTATAAAGGGGTTCAGGTTAACCAGATATGACTGCAGAATTTCCTACCATCTGTCCCTTTAGGGAATGCTCTGCAGTATTACTGAAGATACGTGGCAGATCTCATGCTTAGCCTCTCCAGGCTGTTTTGTCCTCCTGCATGTTGTCAATTGCATTTGCATTTCTTTTTATTCTCAGATTTTTCATCCTGGTGTCCAGTGAGGAACAAAATCTTGTGTACACATCCTGGAGCAGTGTTACAGGCTATATGTTTTTATCCCAGCACATCATTGGCTGTCTTAAAATCCTGGATTTCTTCCTTAAAGGATTTTGCCTAATATCTGCTGTGCCAGCAGTAGAATGATCTTTTTTATTATTTGGCTTTAGAGCAGCTGTCAGAATAAAAAAGAGTTATAGAAGGTATCCAAAACTGTTTTTCATTAAATAATCAAAAGAAAATTCACTTGCTCAAAATGTTTTTGAAATATTTAACCTGGAAAAAAAAAGACCAAGCCAATACTGAACTGGCTGAAAATTTAAACTAAAATAGAACCTGATTATGGGGAGAGCATAATAACCTTTAGTCTCTAAATTAAACTCATATCTCTTAGTATTGACAATCCTACTCCAAAAAACTCCATTATAGGGACTATTGGTTTCGGTGATCTGATTTGCACCATGTAACAATCAGAACATGTGATAAGAAACATTTCTAGCTTAATATTTTCACTATGGTTTTACTTGGAAGTTATTTTCTTTGGCTTTATGAATGGAATGAACCACAAGGAGCTAACATAGCTTAACTATCCAGTGAAAATCAAAAGCCAAGGTTGAAAGGAAATAAGGAAAGGAAAAGGAAAATTTAAGTTCTTGATTCTTTATTTTTAATGTATTTTATTTACATTTTCTCTAGTTGTCATTATATCTGTGACTTTATCTGGATATTAAGAAAGATAAGCAGTCACAAAAAGACAACCTCTACAAATAATCTAATAACTGTGAGGAGATTTGGGGAAAAAAGATCCTTGATGACTCTGCAATTGTTGCTTCCAGTGATTTGAACACATTCCTCTGCAGAATCACACCTGGGCTATGTGGATATGGCACAAAACGGATCAATGTCTTGATGCTCCAAAACTGTTATATTTTTATGATGCAGTCTTTAGTTTGAATATTTTCAACTTTTTTAATAGAGTAAAATTGTGAATTAAAATTTTAAAAATCATAACAGTTATTAGATTGTAAACTCTTTTACCCAACTAGTTATTTTTCTTTATATTTGCACTCCCCCAGGTATTTTCCTTTTTTGTTTATTAGGTTGGTTTTTGTTTGTTTGTTTGAAAGGCAGAGACCATTCCCTAAAAAGTGTAAGGACAGATTCAAAGAATGTAATGCTTGCAGGCAAGCTCCACATTTTTGATTTATAAATTATGCTCCCATTTAGATGAATATTTGGCAGTGTCTTAGCTCACCTCCATAATTCTGTTTGCCAATTTGGTCTGCCTTTTGATTGATCCATGAGAAACAGAACAGTCCTCTTGCAGTATGAATGCTCTGAATATTAGAAATTTCATGAGGCTGTCATAAATACACTGGCCTTTATTTAGAGAGGTCCGGGTACACAGTTGGCTCCTTGAATTTTGATACATCTGTTTATTCACAGCCTTAATTTTTATTAGCTGTGTTGGCAGAGGATTGTGAATTGCTTGGTGGGAACAAGGGTATTTTTCAAGAGCTTGTCAATTGTTCCTGTCTTTAACAGATATCTACTGGCAGATGAGCTGGATGTTAGAGATATAGAAATACGTAGAAGGAACTGGATAACTTAGCCAGCACATTGGTAGATAAACATAATTTTTTAGCAGATTATTTCATTATTTAAGAACAGGTGATGAAATGATGCACATCAACTGTCTTCTGGTCTCTGTTGACTGCTACAGGAAACACCACCATTGACAGAGCGAGTAGAGATGCTGAGTTACGCTTGTCTGCTGCTTTGCGTTGCTCATGTAAAGAAGATGAAAATCAAGCAGAAAGACTGATCAAGAAACCAGGCTCTGAGTGTGTAAGAGCAGTGCTGTGGGGTAGGGCTTGAGAAGGAAGAGGAGACAATGAATCCATAGGGGACAGCAGCTTTGGGCAGTGAGCACCTGCATTGAAAAATCTGTGGGAAGGGTCCAAGGCTTTAAGTATTATGATGAGGAACCCAGTGTTTGGGGGGGGGGGGAGGCGGTAAAGGCAAAAACCCCTCAGATTAAATAAAAGTGTTGACTTGGTAGAAACGTGAATTATCTTTATTTTTAAGGAACATATACTGACAGGACCTAAAGAAGCTCTCTACTTTGAGGTTAAAAGTTGCTAGGAGAAATATAACCCTTCAACCAGTTAAAGCCATAACAGTTTCCCATCTCCTTATCTGGTGAAGGGCTAATGCGACAGCTGCCATGAGGCATCTACAATTATTGTAAAAAATAACATAAGGATATAGGAAGATATAGGAGTATGAGCAAGTGACAACGACTTTTCATTAGTTTTCTTCCTGATCATATCAAGGCTTTATGCTGAACACCTGATGGCACCTGCTTCTTTCCAGCTGCTCCCAACAGGGAGACTGGGGAGGCTCTGATGCAACTGTGGTCTCTGCATCACTTTGCTTATGAAGCTGCAGCCCTCACTGCTCTGTCTTCAGTGAATGATACTGAAAATCAGCTAGATTTAAGATCAGCTTCCAAAACCATTCAAAGGTTGGGCTTTTGTGTGATGTTCATATTTTACTTCTAGTATTGTCTGATCATGTGAAAGATGTCAACTTACTGTCATCCTCCAGTTTCTCCATTAGCTCAAACAGTGGACTCAGACACAGAATAAAAGTTGCACAAGGTGGACTACTTTCTGGGATGGCTCAAGTTTCTGATGTAAGGTTCCTCAATGCATCTGTAACAGAGGCTGAAAGGCTTGTGCTGAGGAAGATAGCATGTCTCTAAGAAAAAGAGTGGTCTTGTGATTAAGACAGTGTGCCAAAAATCTCGCACTAAATACTCTACACAAGATACAGTCTTTGGTGCCTCAAATTAGCTGCCCAAATTAAAGGCTAATTTCAAACCTAATCTGTTTACCTTTCTTCAATACAAAAATTCAGCTAATATCACCCCTCACCACAACTTACTGCACAAATAAAATTTGCAATGAGTAACATCACAGAAAAATTCCCTGAGGACATCTATAATTCTGTCACATGAAAAAGTTTGAGTAGCACAAAATAAATGTGTCCAAGGGGCATGCACTGAAATATGAGGGTAAAACAAATATATTGAGGAGCCAGTCAATCACTGAGTGCTGTTCAGCCAGGGCACTGAATGAGACAGTCTTGCAGAAAAAAACAGTGGATGATCCTCAGTCAAACTGCCAAAATTCATACACAAGAAGGGGACAGCCCACGGCTGTGCAGACTGAAATGCAGAGAGATACACAGAAAGCTTAATTCTGGCATTTTGTAACTTTTCACTGTTTGCTTTACAACTTTAATGTAACTTTACTGGGTATCTTTTTTAGAACACAGAGTTAACCAGAGCTGAAGGGTATCCTCATAGTTTTATGGAAGTTCTACTGTCACCTGGGTATTTTTTACATATTCTCAGAACAAACTACTTCTATTTTAAAGCGGTACAATGGTGGTGAGCTGCTTTTGAAATTATCTCCTGATTCAGTAGTCATACTTGATAGCCATGAGAGGAAACCCTTCATAGTTTGAGGTTCGCTGTATTATCATCATTGCCATTTGTTCCTTGGAACATATGGTCACTCACCTTGCATGCCACATAATTTTCACTGGAATTTGATTTCTTCTATTCTGACTAGCACAGGTTTCAGAAACCAGAGGAAGCAAGCAATTTTGAGCTCGTTCAGGTACATCTTGCATCTACAGTGAGGCAATTTACTGCAGTAGCCAACACCAATCTAGGTAAAACACAGGCATCCCAGCCGTGCCACGAGTTGGTGCCTGCAGCAACTCTTGCTCCGTGATAGGAGCAAGACAGGGCAGTTCCCTAGTTCTGCCCCCAGGGAATTAGCTTGCTGCACATATAGATGGGAGCAGGTCATGCTCATTTAAGAGTGCCAGGGTCTGACACAGCAGCATGTACTATCGTTCAGGTGAAGGGAGGGTTCAGGCTAAGCACACCAGAGCTTCTCTTGGGACTCTCATTTTCCACTGTTCCTGTGTAATCTGGAAATGAAGGGGGGAAAAAAGCAACAAACCAAAACAGAATCAGACCTAATATTTCTTAACACATTTAGTTTGGTCAAATATGGATGTGTTGCAGTTTTCTGTACCTTGTCAGCTGAAAGAAGGGAAAGTACATATTTTCAGTGAGTGTTGCAAATGTGCCCTACCAACTTGGTGCAATATTTAAAGGATGAGAACTGACAGTTCATCCTCTTTTGCTCTAATATGCTGAATCTAAATGCCCTAAAGTGAAGAAAGCTAGAATTTCAATTCAAAATTCAACACCCACATCCCTAAATTCAAGAGCATTTAGGATTAGCTTTAATGTTCATTCCTTACAGGAATAAAAACAATCTGGTCTGAAGCCAGAAAAAATCTGGGGTGCTGTCTGCTCCTTCCTACTGTTGTCTGGCAAATCAATCTCATGCCTAATTGTAGACTGCACCTGCAGAATATTAAATGTGGGGAGTGTGCAATGCATTTTGAGTGACCCTCACCTTGGTATGACAGATGCTTCCTGACAGTGCAAGCACAGAGGAAGGATAACAGCTGTCCTCTCCCATCACAGGACCCTGACAGCAGTCAGACAGTAGGCATCCTATGTCAGCCACTGACTGGGCTGCCCATTCTGCTCTCACTGTCTCCTTATTCCCATGTGTTGTAGGAGGGGGCTCTTGAGCAAACTCCTCTGAAGCTGTCCCTTCCCTGCCCCTCAGTTTAACACTCTGCTGGAATGTGAGCTAGAGCTCCCTGTCTGTTCAGGAAGCATTGGGATTCAGAGACTTTAAGTAAAACGCTAATTAAGAAGATGTTAATAATTGCCAGCCAGTATTCAGAGGAAAGGCTCTTAGAAAAGGGAGCATTAAATACATATGGAAAATATTAGAAAAATATTAAATATTATCTGTAATGCTTTGCACAACTAAAAATAAGATGGAGTTAGCTATTAGAGATACTGTGGTTCTTCCTACACGGATATGGCTCTTTTCTTCTCCTACCCCTATTAATAGGATTGCAGCTGCAACATTAATTTACATAGCATTTATATTACATTAAGGCTAAAATAATTTAGTGCCCATGCAAATTCAATCTTCCACAAGTTTCTTTAAGAGGTGCTTTCTTGGTCTTTCCAGAATATAGATGATGACCTATTGCCTGGGCTCCAGAGCTCAGAAAGAAAGGCAGCACCTCAGTCAGTGTTCTTTCAATGTTCTCCTGACTCACATTATCAGACTTTTTTAATTCCCCACATTCTGACTGGCATGTTAAGCACTAAGGACCCTGTATTTAACTGTTAACACAGAAGTAGGACTGATGTTGGATTCATCAATAAAAGATCTCTTCCATCTATAGGGTTTCACTTGAGAACCTGTATCTCTTGCCTATGCATGGGTTAGTTGGGCTACAAAATATTATCTTCTTCCAATAAACCCAGGTTAAATAGAATACTAATATCCACACAAGCATACAATCACCCCAGGTGCACCTGCCTGCATTCTCATCTGGAGAGGCAGAATTCCAGCTTGAAAACAGTGAATAGTGAAATGCAGTCTGTAATCTATGGAGGTCACAGCTAGTTCATTCTGTACCCTGCCTGGTTCATAAAACAACTTATGGTAGGTCTAAACTCACTCATAGCAGACAAAGAAAGCCATTATATGTAGTTAAAGTGGTGAAAGTAGGGACAGAAGATAGAATTTACAGAAAATTCTTTTGGGTTCTGCACTGCTCAAGTCTTTTTCTTGCAATCTTTTTTTCAAGCACTTTGACTGGAAACACTCCTGAAGGGTGAGCATGTATGTCTTGAGGGAATAATCAACCAGAATCTTCTTCAGATAGTGCCAGAAGAAGCTACCAAGCATTCCTTAAAATGACCATCCTCCACTCCTGATTTTTCTGAGTTTCATAGTTGAATGCCCCAGCCCTCTACATGTGGGTTGGGATCCAGAATATTTCAATTGAGATCTGCCTTTCTCTTTAGCTGCCTTTTTTTTTTTTTTCTGTCCTGTGGCACAAATTCAAGTGCTTGGAATACCAAAGCATGTAAACTACAGGATTAGATCTCTTCGCCTTTATCTACTCATCACCTCTGCTCTGACACTGAAAGAAATTACTACTTTTGGAGCTGAGACATCTATTTGAATCTGAGCACTTAACACAGCAGGGTCATAGTCAGCAGCAGATACTCCCTGGGGACTCATTAGGACTTCCAAAATTATGTATAAATGCAGTATGGATGTATATATATGCTCCTGTAGCTTGGAATTCCCAGTGTAACTGTAATGTACATACATTGAAGCCCACAAAAAAAAGTGGGCATCTTTGCAACCACACCCAAAGCAGGAAGATCTGTTTCCATTAATTATGAATTTTTTCAGCTGAAACAAGATGAATCACAAAATTTTGCTTTAACTACAGCTCATAACAAATCTTCCTCTGTTCTTTGTCTGCCAGGTGAAGCTTCAGGATGGCTGAGTTGGACCTGAACACATCTGTCTACAAGTGAAATAAATTCATTGGTGCTGGAGTAATTTAAGGACTTCCTCTCAGCCATCACTAAAACTACTTGCCAGGATGACCCATGCAGGACAAGCTAAAGAGTGAGAAAAATTAACTGGAAGAGGCAGTTTATTTTAATTTTGTTCAACTATTTCCTTTTTCCCACACTGCTAAATAGTAATGAAAAGCAAACAGCCTGCCCAAAGTTACTTCAGCCTACCACCAGCGCTACCACCAGCGCTGATGGGCTCAGCAGTGGATCACAGGTCAGTTCATAACACAAAGTCTCTGCTGCTTTTTCCTCATAAGAGGGAGGATTCCTCAGGCTCTTCCCCTGCTCTAGGGTGGTGGGGTGGAGTCCCTCCCACAGCAGGCAGCCCTCCACAAACTCCTACAACATGGGTCTTTCCCATGGGCTGTAGTTCTTCAGGAACGGGTCCAGCATGGGGTCACAAGTCCTGCCTGCAAACTTGCTGCAGCGTGGACTCCTCTCTCTAGAGGTCCTGCCAGGAGCCTCCAGCATGGGCTTCCAGCAGGCTCACAGCCTTCTTCAGACATCCACCTGCTCCAGTGTGGGGTTCTCCATGGGCTGCAGAGGGACTGCCTGTCTCACCAGGGTCTGCAACAGGGACTGAAGTGAAACTGTCCTCCAACACCTGGAGCACCTCTTCGTCCTTCTTCACTGACCTAGGTGCCTGCACAGCTGTTCCTCTGGCATGGTCTCACTCCTCTCTCTGGCTGGCACTGCTATTGTGCAGAAAATATTTCCCCTCCTTAACTGGGTTATGCCAGAGGCACTACCAGAGTACAGATGGGGTCAGCCTTGGCCAGTTTGACATGGAGATGGCTGGCACTGACTCTGAGGACATGAGGGGAGGGATCTTCTGGAAGCTTCTCACAGAGCCACCCTTGTAGCCACCCTACTGTCAGAACCTGGCCACACAAACTCCCCTCACAGACCTTCTGTTGTTTCTGTGCTGTATTTTTCAGCCTCATATGGATGTCTCAGATCCACAAATTACACTTTGACCTTTATTCCCTTAAACTGGAGTCTAAAAAACTAGTTCACATGGAGGCAGTTAAAGTTCATGAGAAAGGATGGGAATGAGCTGGTTTATATTTAAACTGAACTAAAACCAGGGTCGTATATTTCTTTCCTTGGAACGAAAGTGAGCTGTTGCAAAAGGCCTTGAGGAGAAAATAAGTTACAATAAATGAAGAAAAGTTCTTTTGACTTTTGACCACTATGAATATCTTTATGGTTCAGAAGCATTTAAGGATTTGCATGCTAGTTCTGCAGAAACCTAGAGTTAACGGAACACTTTAACATTAAACATCATATTTGTTTACTTGAGTATGTTTACCCAGGTCAGCCTCATTATGTCTTATTATTTTCATGTTTCAGCCCTAAATTATCAGCGTGAGGATCAATTACAACACTACATTTTCCTGTTTAAAAAGAAGTTCATGGATAAATGGCAGAGTGCTGAAACAGCAAAAATATTTTTTCCAAAAAATAACCTTTTCTGCAGCAGTCTTGCTGATAACTTTGTTAAATTATGGAAGATCTCACAACACCCATAAACTTCCATATAGGTCTCTTGTGCTTGTGCTGTCCTGGAATATTTGCACTTATCAGAATCAAGCTATGAAAAAAAGGGCTCTTTCTCCCTCATTAATCTAGACTTACATTCAGAGGAAGACAAGTGTTCTCATGTGGCTTGGTTTTTAAGAGACTACCTTGAATTACTGAAATCTATTCAAAATTATCTCTCTGAGAGCTAGGTCCCATTAAACTTCCTGTTTTGGGCAACCTAAACTGGCTAAATCAAATCTCACACTAAAGCTAAATGTAGACGCATGTTAATGACATTTGTTGCAACTGGAGGTAGTAAACATCTAGCAATGCAGGGAAGTTTCCTTTTGCTTTCACATGGTGCTTTCATGGTGTAGCTGCAGGTTTATTCTCCCAAGTACCGAGACCACCAAATTCACATCAAACATGAGAATCAGGCCTCTTCCTCAGTGACAAAGATGTCTTTGGGTGCTTCTGGAGTATAACTCTGCACCTTTCTTCTTGTTTTTGACTTTGCACTGCACACAGCTATTAAGTGGGTCACCGTGACCACTCCACAGCTGTCACCAAGCATGGGCAGAAGTGGGGCATGACCCTGCAGCCTGGTGGGATCCTCAGAGGAGCTCCACTGCCTGGCACCCTGCATATCTGCAGGTCACCAAAGCCTCATAAGCTGATCTACAGCCACACTGCTGGAAATGGGTAGGAAAAGAACATGGTTGAGTTCTATAAACAGAAGGGCTAAAAGATGCCTTTCCTTCAGAGAATAAAAGCTTGAGTAGATGAGTCTATCAGTAGGATTTAAAAATCAGCTCTGACAAGAGATGGCAATACAACATTTGTTTCTTCTGGTAGATTTTGCAATTCAGATTTAAGCTTGTGACACTTTAGCATATGAGAAAGCTGTCAAAGCATTTTAAGCATAGTTATTTTTCTCTTTCCTAGGCTGTGTAAAGGTAACCTGGGTTTGTATCTTGAGGAATTAAAGTAGAGCATTCTGTATAATTCTGAAGTAGTTTTTAAATATTGTCTGTAAGACACAGCTTTATGCTGCAAACGTGATTATGAATGTCTATTAGTATTCACTTGATATAATCTAATTTATTCATTGCTTAATCACCCCTGAGAAATATGGACCCCTCCAAGTGAGATGACTAAACAGTATATATTTCTGTCATACATTCTCTCTCCATGAGATTCCAAAAACATTAAATGCATGGGAAATATGTTTCTTGCACCAAGATTAATCAGTGCAGTCAGGAAGACTGATGTATTATACAGCAATTCATTTCAGTGAAGTATTTCTACATGACTGTTGACAGAGAACAAAGCTGGATTTTGCTGAAATGGTTGTATGTGGTATGCACTTGCCTCACAACAGCAGGAAACTTTTAGCAGTACAGCAGATCATTCCTAAAGGGTTCTTTTCTTAAGCCAAGATGCAGCAAAGTTGGCAGCTCAGCCCCATCCAAACTGGTGCTAGACAAGATGCAGAACCACAGGGTTTGGACAGATGTACCACTGACAGATGGTGCTGAGATTAGTCATTATCAATCAGCTTCAACTTGTATTTATTTCTCTGGTTCAATGCCAGTCAGCGATGAACCCTGACTGATAATGCCTTATTACAGGCTAATATTTATTAAGAATTGCTGACTCCCTAGAGGATGAAGTGGAGGCACAGACCCTGCTCATAGGAAAGGACAGACATTACAGACCAAGTTTGCTCATTATCACTAACACCAGTGCTTACAGCTCCAGCATCAGCTCTGCCAGTGCCACTCTCTGTAGAGGGATCAAGGCTTGCATAGAAGTGGAAAGACCAGCTGCCACTTCTCTCAGAGGCATTTCCACCCAGTTGAGGCCAAAGTGTGCTTTTTGGGATAGCATAAGAGAAGCATAAGTAGGCACTGATAACTAGAAATCCAGGACTGGCAATTATATTAGTACCATGTCCACTCTGTCTCAGGAATAGAAAAAAGTACATGTGTAAGTACACATACAGATACACGTAACTTATGCCACTCTGTTGCGTACACATATGTGTATAAGAAAGTAGATGGGTTTGTATATTTACACCTGCCTCTTCCTCCATACTACAATCTTATGAAGTGGCAGTAACAAAGCAGGTCTGGATTCACTACATCATCTGTGATCACCTATACAATTTTAATATAATATTAAACTCATCCCCCAGCCCTAATCTACAGGGCTGTAATAAAAACCTAAACATAATACACTAGATTCAGCCTTGATTTACT
Source organism: Euphonia xanthogaster (assembly GCA_034509185.1). NCBI lineage: Eukaryota > Metazoa > Chordata > Aves > Passeriformes > Fringillidae > Euphonia > Euphonia xanthogaster. The sequence continues at coordinate 25,221,386 of JAYDZK010000056.1, forward strand.
CAACTGAAGGTCACACCAAGACATTGGTCTCAAGTCTCTCCCTTGACACTAGGGAGATTGAAAAACTGATGCTAAAAAATAAAGATAGTTGTCCTTACAGTCTGACTAGTATCTACAAATTATATTAAATTTCTCTAGAGAAAAAAAAAAGAAATCACACTATAAGCAGTAGACAATATATTGCATGTTCATTGTTGAGGTGTCATGGAAAAGTTTTCTAAAATCTTCACTGCTGATATTGACTGGAAGAAAAATAAATTTATATTAGATAGCTGGTTTAACAAAACTGTCCTAACATGTCTTTTATTTGAAAAGGATTAAAAGAAAATTACTGCATAATGCAATATCCCCAAGTCAGCGCAATAGCAAGAGGAGTCATTTTATCAACAGGATTAAGTCTCACAATGGAATAATCCATAACGGAAGTTACAGGAATGGAGGAAAAGAGAGAGCTAAAATGGTTTTTTTTTTCCCCCAGAGTTATAAGGAGATGATCTAATGCTATGTTTTTATAAGCAGAGATCTTTACCAAAGCATTTCCTAGGATCATTTCTTTTATATTTAATGAACTTTAAGAAGTGAGGAAGGTTGATGTTTTATGTTTAATGTAGTCCCTGAAGAGCAGAATAAAGCCAAGAAGATATTCTATGTATCTGATTTTACAGCTGCCAGATATGCCATTTTTTTCTTGAACAAAGACTCTTCAGCAATTTATGAATGCAGTTAAATGATCAGACATTTCAGTGCAGGAGAGGTTTTACCTGTGCAACTGAGAATATAGGGAATTTATAAGTCCCAGGTTCTCAGCAGAAACCTGTCTCCAAAGCAATGCTTGTGAACTGATTTCTCCCTTGCAGATAGCTAGGCTTAATCACAAACTCCTCCCAAACTCATTTCATAACAATATCCTCCAGTGTAGGCGGGGCAGCATCCAGCTGCCTCTCCCAGAATGGAAGAGCCTTTCAGTGGGATGCTGCAGTCTGTGTTTGGAGGTGAAGTTCAGTAAGAAAGCCCAGTTCACAGGAGAAACCACCAGTCAGCTGCATCTCCTTTGAGGTAACACCCAAGAAACAAGCAATTTCTAACACAAGAATTTCTCTACAAGCTGGGAAGCACAGGTGCATTAAGAATCCCTGTAGATGCTCATGGCACTTCCATAAGTACTTTTCAAGGCTGCTGTAATCAGAACAACACCCCTTTAAAAATAATTACCTATTTAGAGGTCATTCTTCAGTGGAATATAGCAAATTTGAGTAATTAGTTGGTCAGGAAAACACATCTAACTTTTCAGTTGTATATACAGAGTGTTATATATATATTCAGTTATATATAATACAGAGAAGGATGGTAACACCCTTTAATTATTTTTTTTTTTAATTCACAAACAGGAATTCAAGTAAATAACCAGCTAGTAGAAAAAAAGAAAATATTTAAAACATTTTAATTCACTGACAATAATGAGAAAATAATCTCCAGCATCTGATGTGTTATAAACTAGTTTATGTGCAAAATATCACATTGGGTCATGTTGTACTTAATAGCTGAAACACGAGCTCAGCTGACAACCGACACTGTTATTTTGGGGAAATTTCTTATTTACCAAAGCAGCTTTCCTGATATTTTCTAAAATCTCACACAGGCCAATGCAATTTGGAAAAAAAATTAATTGAATTGATGCCAGAGAAATGTACCTGAAAAAAGATCCGTACTTTAGACAATAGAGGTCTGAATTTGCAGCACTGACATAGATAAATAGGTTGCCTAGTAGGTTGTTTACTGTGCTATTGGACCTGGAGCATGATAAAGTAAGCAGAAAAGGGACTGGATAAGCTTTATCTCCATAACAACCAAGAAAAGAATGATTACAAAGGAGCATGGAAAAGCCACCTTCACAAAACAGGCTTTAACCTTAGAGCAATGGGAGCAGCACAGCACACTGTACTGCTGATGTCTAAATAAGAAAAGACAGTCTTGGCTCAAAACTACTGCATCTCACACCAAGTTGTGTGCTGTGGCTGAAATAATAAAAGTGAAAAGCTATCTAATACAGCAGCCATATGGAACAATAAATTCTTTTACAGTATGTTACAGAGGAAGGAAACATAGCATGGCATTAAAGTGATTTTCAGAATATACCTTTATATCGAGAATTCATTCACACACTACTTTCTTTTAACATGTTTCAGGGCATTAAACCATTTTAAAATTGGTTAGTTTTTCTTTGTTTTTCACAAGTTTCATGATTTGAAAAGCTCTTCACTGTAGTTTGACCTAACTGAGCGAGTTCTTTTAGGCTTTACAAGAAAGACACCATTCAAATACACTCTTCACAGAAACCTCCTGGCTGAATAAAAAAAGGGACAGGCTTTTGAAATGAAGAAGTCGTTTGGAAGGTAGACCCAAAACCTGAACCTTTTCCTACTCAAAACATTATTGAAACTCCTGCTGGCTTTAATGAGCATTGGATCAAAACCTTGGTTTTCTCTTTGACTACGAATTAAGCTCTTTGATGTTAAACTACTTTTAAGGGAAGACTACAGCTTTAATGTACAGGCCTTCAGAAACACAATGTATAGAAGAACCTCACTTTGACCAAACTACCTGGGGGCATTTTTCTTCCCCCCAGGTGCAATAAGTTATCAATGGAAATAGTGCAGACATACTACTGGTATATGTAGCCATGGTGTATGGGAACAGCTACCCTGGCTGCCATTAACAATTTAACTCTTCCCTTCTCTTGCAACCCACAAACTTTTTGCATGGTCATTCTCACACAGTGTCATTTCAGTGGGTTAGAGGCATAATGACAACTACACTCCCTTGAAGAATTTAGAAGCTCTTTTATCTGGGACTTTCCATTTACATGGGGAGAAAAAAACCCAACCTGAAATGGCTTGGATATTTTCCCTAGGCTGTTTAATGCTTGAAAGATAGAGGGATTTTTTTTTTTTTTCTTGGTCAAATAAGGGTTCTAGTAAACAAGAATTGATGGCACAGATTTTCAGACAAAAATAAGTCTGGAGAGAAAAAAAAATGGCAATTTTCAATAGTAAAGCTCTTAATTAAAAATAATTCTAGTCTCTAGAAATTCTTACCAGTGCAGTGTATCCCCCATCCCTTCCCTTCCTACGTTGGACCCAGCCCATGGTAGAGAGAGCAGTCTTTGTCCCTATGGCAGCCACAGCTCAGCACAGCAAGAGAAGATGCTTGCCTTAGTTTCCTTACTCATGTCTAGCGTCATTCCACAAAACAAAAATCTTGCCTGAACTGAGCGTATTTTTCCTATTGTTAACATACCTACCACTAACCTACCTACATGAACAACATTCACAAAGACTTTCAGTCCAAATACCAATTAAATTTTTTCTAGGCAGACATTCTACAGGTATCTGTGCAAGGCAAAATTACTACATCTGCAAGTAGCAAATATGTGTGTAAGATTTATTCAAGCACTAGTTGTTCAAGACTAGTTGTTATTTATTATTCTTTTCCTTACTTGTTATTCTTTTCCTTATTGCCATATGTTTCAGTCAAGTCATAATTTCATTATCTGTGCCAAAATATTGGAATTGCAAAATTCTTTCTCCCAAGCAATGCATAAGAAATACAGTTGCAAAAGACCTGTCAAGGCTGATCTGTCATATTTACTGTTTCAGTGTTAGTTTTACACTGAAACATGTATCTTCAAATGTATTTTTAGTAATTTTGTCTTTGTTTGTTTTGTTGTTTATTTTTATTTTCATGCTGTGCTCACTGAGTATATGATACTAATCGGAGGAAAAATGAGAAACTGATGTTTAGCAGGTGCAGATGTAAAGATGCTAAGCTATGCCTCTGCAGTAATCCAGACTACTCAGGTATTCATGCTGAAATACAACCTACCAAATTAACTCTGCACCAAGAATGCTGGAAGTGGCTGGTTTTCAGTAAAAAACCATAGTCCCTTTTAAAATCCCACACAACTGGTAGCTTTACTTCTTTCTCAGGTAAGAAGTGGATTCAGACATATTGTCATGACCAAAAAATGGAAGAAGGATTTACTGTGTAAAATCTTCTGCTGCCATTTCTAGCAGGTTTCAAAATGTTTATTCCCAAATCAGTTTTTCAATTTACTCTGAGGTACTTTTACTGAATAACTGACTGGGAAATTATCACAGTAGAACTAGCTAAGTGTTATTCAGAACATCTTAAAATCTTTCCTTTTGGTATATTTGACAAACATTGAAGTTTTAGACCAAACCTTACCAGCACATACAGTATCTAATTATCAAGTGTTATACCCATTAGTATGATTCTTGTGGAAAATTGAAACCCCTTCCTAGATACATGCATATTCAGCCTATATAGCATCCATAAGAAATTTTCATTAAAGCAATTGGTTCTTTGCAGTCTACTGTGCAAATCCTACTTATAAAGCCTACAAAGGGGTGATGGTAATATTCAAGATATAACCAATATCTGCTAGATGACCTCATTTGCTTCCACAAGAGAATTCTTAACTTTTCCTGGAAGTTTCATGTCATAAGTGACCATCTGTGCTGATTTTGGCTGGGATAGATTTAATTTTCTTCATAGTATCTAGTACGGGGCTAAGTTTTGGGTTAGTGCTGGAAACATGATGATAACACAGGGATATTTCAGCTGTTGCTGAGCAGAGTCTTCCCAGAGTCAAGGCCTTTTCCACCTCTCACCTCACCCCACCTGTGGGGAGGCTGGGGATGCACATGGAGGGGACACAGCCAGGACAGCTGACCCCAAGTGACCACAGGAATATCCCAGACCATGTGGTGTCATGCTCAGCACATAGAGCTGGGGGAAGGAGAAGGAAGAGGGGGATGTTCAGAGTGATGATGTTTGTCTTTCCCAATCACTGTTACCCATGATGGAGCTCTGCTTTCCCGGGGATGGCTGAACACCTGCCTGCCCATGAGAAGTGGTGAATTAATCCCTTGCTTTGCTTGTGTGTCCAGCTTTTGCTTTGCCTGTTAAAATGTTTCTATCTAAATTCATGGATTTTCTCACTTTTCTGATTTTCTCCCCCATCCCTCTGCAAAGAGACTGAGAAAGCAGCTGCATGGGCTGCTGTCTGAGGTTGAACTACAACAGCATCATATACCTGGATAGATACACATGCAGACTATGGTAGTATTTTATTCAGCTGTGACCTAATGAAAGCTCCCTCCCCTCCCTATCTGTAACAAAGGGAATGAGGTCAGTGATACAACCTCTACATGTAAGCCATAAACCTCTACGTGTAAGCCAGAAATCGTCTAGGGTAAACCTCATTTGCACAAACCCCACCACTATTCTTTTTTCATACAGGCAGGTAGATAGTGATAGGACAAGCATAAATGGTTTTAAACTAAAAGAGAATAGATTTGGGTTAGAAGTCAGGAAGACATTCTTCACTGAGGGTAAGGCATGGAGCAGAGAAGTTACGAATGCCTCATCCCTGGAAGAGTTTAAGGCCACTTGATGGGGCCTTGGGCAACTTGATCTAGTGGATGGCATTCCTCTATGGCAGGGATAAGGTTCCTTCCAACACAAATCTGTTTAGGACTTTATGATTCTATGATTGTTAGCACTGCACCCAGAGTTAGAGGATCAAGTCTTCAACTTAAATTTAAATTAATGGGCAAACTTGTAGTGCAGCTGCCTCTTCTTTTGGCTAAGTGTGTACAAATCAAGATGTGAGGTTCCTTTCATATCTGTTCAACTACTTGTGTTTTTCAGAACACTTCAGTGTATTAGAGAAGAGGTTAAGAGCTCCATATCTGAATGGTTTATTTCAATTGTCTGTTCATGCAGAGTACTGATATACTAGGGAAAATGATTTAATCTCCTATAACTTAATTTACTATAATTATACTGGCCTCAGTACTATCATCTTAAAATCATGTTGTATGTGTTGCATTGTTGACTGTTTCTCCATTACTGAATGATATCCTGCTATGCTCAGTAGTGCCCAAATTCACAACAAAACTCGTTTCCTTATTCATGAAGCTGTGATCTAAACAACCCATACACTTGACAAGGCTTTAGTGTCCAACATTAACAGGTTAACTTTGTTTCAGAAGTCTTTTTGAACCACTGTTTCCATCTGGCTTAGCTATGAGGAAAATAAGCTTGGCCAATTTACATATATGATTAAGAACTGAGAGCGGGTAGTTTTCACAAAGCTAATTCAGCCCAGTTCACATCCTAAAGAGCTTTGCAAGGGCAAATATCTCTCCTCAGACAATTGAGTTTTGAACAACTTGGTGACTACCCTGCACTCAACAGGAATTTCACAGTCTGCAGATAGCTCATTATTTCCTGCAAACTTACTTCCTTATCCTTATCACTTTATATAAAAAGGTTTAATATCCTTTTGAAGGTAAGCAAGCACAAATAGGCTCAAAAGATTAAATAACAGACAAATTTTTTTCTGAGGCACAAAGTTAAATACTTAGCTCTATACACATTTGTCTTTAGTGACTCTTGCCAGGAACCAGTGCAATGACATTTACAGCAGTGTAACCATGGCATGGTGCTACGTCACAACAGCCTGAGATTCTGAGATGGAACTGAAGTAACAAGGTTGTCTTGATTTGGAAAGACAGGTGTCAGCTATGGAAGGCAGGAGCCTCCCCTGAAATGGAAATATGCAAACTCCCTCCCTCCAACCAAATTGTTATAAATTTGAAATTAAGGGAGGCAAAAATATGGGAGCAGGAATAACAGTTCTTTATTAGGGAAGAAAATAAAAAGATAAAATAAGCAATGCAGTAAACTAAAACAACACTGACAGAGTCAGAATACAACCTGACACCCTGTTGGTCAGGGTGCTGGTAGCAGTCTAGTTGGAATTGTGGCTGCAGTCCTCCTGGAGTGTCAGGTGTGGTTCTGTTGGGGCAGGGATCCTGTAGAAGGGCGTAGTCTTCCTCTGAAGATCCAGTGGAAAAGGCAGCTGTTCCTCTGGGAAATCCAGTGGAGAAGCCGTGCTGGTGTTCCAGAATCTCCAGATTATATCTGGGTAGGAATGCTTGGCTCCTCCCTCTGGGCAGAGCATCTCACAATGGGATGCTGTAGTTCTTATCAGTCGTGCAGTGACATTCAATAGGCTGTTATCAGCAGACGTCACCCCGGAAGGAGGAGTGGTTGTGGGAGAGATAAGGAAAACTGCCCACTTAACAGAAGACAGCTGCCATACAGATGGCAAATAGGATACAATTTGCTTGTCAATCCAGGACAACGGTAGGGGCAGACAGATGGAGAAATGGCAGCTCCTTTCTCAGCATCTCAGCTCTGGGAAGCCATTCCTGTCTGTAACCACTTTTAGGGTGGCTGCATGAAAATAACACCATTGGGATACTACTGGCATGCTGTAATCACGCCACAGTGTAATACTGGACCAGCTAGAAATATCCCAGGCTGATCTTGTCTCCTAACAGTCAGGAGAGTGAATTCCACTGTGTTTCTTGTGCTGAGTTACAGCTTTAATGAGTAAATTTGCAGTTCAATACAAGAATGAGGCAAAGTCACACAGTGATGAGCAGCAAGAAATAACCTCCTGTTCCCCTTCTGTCTAAGCAGTGAGGCACTTTGGCTTCCCAAGAGCCAATATTGACCTTTCTGTTGCTGTAGTTTACCCATTCACACCTCCTTTTTCTTTCCTCCATCATTGCTAAAACAACATCAGGTTTTCCGGTCCCTCTGAGAACACAAAAATTTGTATCTACCCACTTATTCTGGGTTGAAATCCTAGATAAACACCAACAACTAGAACTGCTGGTCTCATTCTCAGGACCTGTGCATGCTTCCTACAGTCGACAACAGCTGCACTTTTAGGCTCTTAAAATACCCACATACCTCTTGAGGATTCAGTCAGGTTACAATATTTATACTCCCTAATGTTCTTCTGAAGACCTCATATTCTGCCCTCTTTCCCAGGAGGAGCAGTTGTATGTGGGACCAGGGCTGCTACACTGTGCTCTTTTTACGTCACACAACTGCGAGGCACAGGCTGTGCTTCTTCAGCACAAACTACACCAAAGAGGGGGTTTCATACTGTTTTGTAGTTTAAACATCAGCTTCCCCTTTCAACTGTATTTGTTTTCCTACTTTCAAATTACATCTGTCTAGAAATACTTTTGCTCTGCTTTCATCTACTCTACCACTGCATTGTCCTGGGCATAGCCAATAAGCCTGTCAGTGTAGTACCTGGTAAAGTAAGTCTGTGAATGGAGAAACATGAGGATATTGGCAAAGAAATTACTGTCTGCAAGAAAATTCTATGAGATAAGTTCTGTTTTGGCAACAACCAGATGAGTGATATCTCAGTCTTTGTTTTACTGAATCTGGAGAGACAGGAGGGGAGGAGTGGAACTGGCACATAACATAGTGAAAGACAAGCGGGCTAAAAAGGAATTAACTTTAGCAAGAGAGACTGAGAGAGGTCAAAGAAGACTGAGATGCCTTCAAAGCCTTGATCATCAGGAAATGCTTACAATCTACTATCTCCTCACTTATAAATGACTAATTGGTTTTGAATCCTAAGTCACTGGACATCATTAATTCATGCCCAGTCTTAATATTTAAATAAAATAAAACTATTCATATATTTGAACAAGTGTGTATGCTGTTCAAAGACCAGAATTTAGAGAAATACAAAGTTTCCAGAGTAGTTTTATATGTAGCTTTGTTAATTAGCAGCATTTAAAGAATAAATACTCATGTAACAACAACATTCTGCTAGTCATGTGGTTTTGTACATTATGGTAGTAGCATACAAGATTAGAGAAAATAGTCACTATAACATAGGATACAACTAGATTAATATATTCAGTTGGAACAATAGTTCATTTCTGAAGTTGAAGCCACTTTATCACTCAATGGTTTGAACTGCAGAATATAATCTTTGAGTAAAGTCAATGAACAGTTGTGTTGCCTGCTTAAAGTGCCTCCAGCACACAGATACTACAGAGCCAGAAAAAGAAACACGGATAGATAGATAGATAGATAGATAGATAGATAGATAGATAGATAGATAGATAGATAGATGATAGATAGATAGATAGA
>JAYDZK010000056.1:25237063-25281889 GCA_034509185.1 Euphonia xanthogaster
GCAGGTGGGGGACGCCCTCTTTGCTGCCTGGGTGGTCGCTGCCACCAGAAGTGTCCTGTCTCAAGCTAATAAAGGGATACTCGTCCCCACGTGGCAAAGAGCGCTTCTCGTCTTTTACCTCGTCCAAGCGAGTCCGTTTGGAATTGAGCCAAGAGCAAGCCGGGGCAGACCAACATAAGGCTCAAGTACCAACGGATTACAGCACCATGCTGTGACTCTGTGACACTCTTTGCTTTTCTTCTCAACTAGGCACTTTCACTGTAAGTCTGAGGGGCTGCAGCACAGTAGGAACTAGTCAACATGGAAAAGAGTCTCTTTTAGTGTCCATGTGACTGGCCAAAAAAAAAAGTTCAGGCATTGACGCTGTAAAGCAGCACAACACTGTTTCTGCAAGCATTAGAAACACAGTACTTTGAAAAAATGCATTAAACGTCCTGGGACCTGGAAGGATGCTGAAGCCTGAAAGTTTCTCATTTAGCACTCTGAATAAATGACATAAAAGATATCCAGCATGATAGTTCTTTTTCTTTTGTATTTACTTGGACCTACCCATATGTTAATTCATTAATTATACCAAGAATGGCTGACAGAGTCTATTTGTGAGGATGGAAGACTTCATTTTCCTCTTGTCAATGAAAACTTTTGTTTCAAAAAGATAAGGGCAGCTTTGGGTCCATTTGGAAACTTAACTATAGTGCCTGAGGCACAATAAAATGAAAAATATAGCACCTGTGGAGGCCAAGAGGTGACTATAGCGGAGCAAGGATGATAGTCAGAAACATAAACTTAGAAAGTCCATCTTGAACTTCTCCTTAGATACCTATCACTTGCTTCTTCAGTATATTCAGTCCTTTATCTAGAGTACTCAAGTGATAAAATCAGGGCAATGGATATAAACGAGCCCTTCATTTTCAGTATTCATGTTGCATTCTGAGGCAATGATTTAGATCCAAATTCTATTTGCAGCTAGGGAAAATATCTTTCATAAAGAAGTCATTGTAAATTTTGGCAATTTTTGCATTGCTTATTCACAGTCCTTTATTAGGCCAGCTCTATAAATGTCTAAACAATACCATATGAATAGCATCCATTGTAGATTTTTTGTGCCTGTTTTCAATGAATAATTATCTATCTTGACATTTTCTAGTTGCTCAAACAGCCATTATTCTCAGACATACACATATACCACTACTAATACTACATCTGGAATATGCTGAGTCCAAAATATCCAAGAATATATTTTCAAGGAACACAGAGACATTACAGCATGCAATGCCTGAAGTTTCATAAGAACCAAGCTACTAAATCCACAACTCCTGTATGATCTCCCAGAACATAAAAGAGAGAGGCATCCTTTGTATTGAATCCAGTGTTAATCTTCATTCTCTCCCTTTTAAATGGTGAACCTCAGTAAATCCTCCCAGTTCCCTGGCTCACAGACCTAGCTTGAATAGCTCATGTTTAGTGCCATCACCACATAAAGTCCCCATAAATCCTCCCAGTGGACTAGGTATCTATGAAATGTGCTGCAGGCTGTATTACATTCCCCATCTTGAAAATTTAGAGGCAAATGCTTAAAGAATGCTGTGATTAAGGTAGGTATTTTAATTACCAATAAGCTGGAGCACACAGGTGCCACAATTTATGCTACTTCAGGGAGCAGCCAGACTGAACTGGATATTGCTAAGGGGAAAAGAGATATGTTGCAACATCAGCTGGTTCTACATCTGCCAAAAGAAAAATGCAGCTCATGGAAGCATTGTTCTTTAGAGGCTTGCTGGTACTTGGCATAGTAATTGGATCTAGCAGGTGTCTAAAACGAGGTGGTAACACCCATTTTTCTTAATCATCATCACTGTTAAATATTAAGGAGTGGTGTCATTTCTCACAAGTGCAGGTGGTAATGGCTTTTGCAGAATTTCCTGTCCCTACTTTGTCTTTGGAAAAGCACTGGCAAGTACTTGGTTGCTGCTCCTGAAGGCATAGTCAATGTGTGGAGCAGAGTGGTGATGGTCCATGAGCTGCCTCTTCCTAAAGATTTCCCATGACCTGCTGATCAGCACCTCTGATTTTCTGCTGTCCTTCCTCCAGCACCTGCCACATTATGTCCTACCTTCCCCTTTCAATGAGAGAAAGGACCCAAGTCCTGAACTAGTCTTGACTCATAGTTTAGACTCTAAAATTTAGCTCTGATTGCTATCCTCGTAAGTCTTCTAAAGCTTCTACGTAGAGGAGCCTCAAAATAGAGGGGAATTAGACTTGACACATTTTTAGCTATATAACTAAACAGTGTTGTATTCAGCAGAGAGAGGTTATTTTTGCTGGATCCATAAATTGATTTCCACAGGAATGCTGTACCTAGGAAGTGAAATTCTTGTTTTAGCAGAGATATGGAAAAAAGGCTGGGAGCTGTTTATGTCACATTTGCTGCTGGTGTTTTGTATCTGGCTAGGTATGTTTGCATGCACCTGCCAACAGAAGAGCTCCTATCAAATCTAGCTTAGGAATGGATTCTAAAAATAATAGATGCACTCACTCATTGCAGATTTCCAGTAGAAGCTGTACTTTTTTAGTTTTCAGTGGCCAAGTTCCATATAAACATAAATTAAATGCAAATACTACTATGCCTAATTTGAATCAGAAAACTGACATGAGCTCTCAAAATTGAAACAGAGACGGAAGCAGTAAAAATTGCTTACTTCTGGAGTAAATTTGAACAAACAATTTTTACCTTTTATATTTGTCTCTAAAATTTTCCTGCGTGAAAGCACTATAATTTAATCTATACAGGACCTTTAAATTGTGCATAATTTATGAGGGATAAGAAAATTTCCTTTTCAACTGTTCCAGTCTATTGGATCTGACCACATTTGAAAACATTTTACTTCTTGCATTGAGAAACGAATATTCTGAAATGAGTACATATTCAACCAACTTCATAATAAGAGTTTATATTTGCTAGGATCTGCACCTATGTATCAAGCACAGCTCCCTGGAGGGTTTGAAGGTCAAACTGGAACTGTGGGCAGCCATGGGGCCAGGGCTGGACACAGCCCCCAGGCCAGGCTCCCCACAGAAGCTGGGGCTGAGGACCAGGGCAAGGCAGGCAGGGCAGGGTCAGCCAGAAGCCACAGCCTCAAGTCAGCAAGTGAGGTCAGAACTCAAGCACTGCATAAGAAGAAGCATATTTTCGAAGTATTTTTATACATCACATATAAATTAAAAGTACTATTCGAAAACTTTTTAAAAGTATTCTTCAGTCTTCTGGAATCACTGTGAGTGGTGATTTGTGTCCTCTTGGAGGAAACTGCCCTTTTCCCGACACTTTCTATCTTTTATGTTTGCCTTCAGATGTGAAAACAAATCCTCCCATTTGGGACAAACATCACACAATGGCTGTGCTTCACAAAGCCCTTGCTTGTCAGATACTGCTTGTGCTCATTTTCTTGTCAAAAATACCATCTTAGTATCCATTTCATCATAAAATTGAAAGACCTTTCAACCTCAGAAACATGAGTACAAACTTGCCAAGCAGATCTTAAAATGCAAGGAAGGACATTTCTGGTACAGCTGTCACCGGTGTAAAGGCCAAGTTTTCCCCTGGCTGGCTCAATCCTGACTCTGCATAGAAGATCTTGGAGTATGCAAAGCACATTGAAATAAGCTTGTGACTAGAATGTTAAAATATCCTAAGGGACCTGTTCTTTCCCTCCCTCAGCACTCTTCATGCTTGTGCCATCGGCCTCTCGGTGAGAGTCACCACGTTTTTCTGAAATCCTCTGCTGATTACCAGTTTTGACCTTTAGGGTCATCCTCAGTTCCCCAAACAAAATTATCTCCCATTGACTTACAAAGGAAATTTGGAATCCTGTGGGACTTTTTAAATTTGATGCAAATTTGTCTTGGATTGTCCTAGTTCTCAAGGTGTGGAATAAAGAATTTTCAAAAGGAAAAATAAGGACAAAAATGGGTCAAGTAGAAATCCTGGGTCATTTCTTATAGATTCAGACTACCCCTGCTCCAAAATCTAGCATGCAATGTAATCACAAATGGATGTTCAGTGAAGTCTTGTCCACAAATAAAAGGCTTTAAATTGGAAGTGCCAGAATGAGTTAATCCATTTTTTCTCAATAGAGATTTGAGTGAAGTAAACAGTTTTATATAATAACACGACAAGGCTTTTAGCAAGTACTTTTGTAGTCAGAAAGGGATTTTAAGAGGTCATTTTTCCTGCCCACAGCACATGACCAGCTGCAGCTGCCTTGTGCAATTCTAGTTCACTGGCAGACTGGGAATGGAGGTTGCACCAGTGCTGTGGAACTGAGCAGTGCCAGCACTCACACCACAGCAGTGCTGGGAGCTCCTGCCCCTGTGCCAGCCTGTGCTCCCCAGGGAGCTTCTGGCACCATTCCTGAGTCCCAGCACAACAGAGACTGACCACAGCACATACACTAGAGGTCAAGACTTAATATTTTAAATTCTACTGATAGGTGAATGACAATACTGCAATTTTAGAAAATTGAAAAAAAAATTGCTTTTTTATTTTGTCAGAATGATTTTAAATCTATAAACTAACTCCTGGACTCATGAACATAAATTAATCAGAAAATCATAAGATTGTTTGTACTGGAAGGGACCTTTAAAGGTGATCTAGCCCAACCTCCCTGTCATAGGCAGGGACAACTTCCATTAGACCAGATTGCTCAGAGCCCCATCCAGCCTCACCTTGAATGTTCCAGGGTTGGAGCATCTACCACCTCTGTCGGTAACCTGTGTCAGTGATTCACCAACCTCATTTTTAAAAAAATCTTTTATATCAAGTAGAAATTTATCATCCTTGAATTTAAAATTTTGTAGCCTTTGTCCTATCAATACAGGCCCTACTAAAAAGTCTGACACCAAATGCCTTATCATAGTTAGAAAAAAAACCCCTTCTCTTGATAGAATAACTTCAGAAGTTCACTGCCATTTTTGCTAACTAATAAAATTAAAATATCTTCTGTCATTTTTCTTGTTAATTGTTCTGTGGCTTATGAGTCAATTCAATTTAAACAGTGTCAAATTTTGTTTAGGCCCAACTGATTTATAGTACATTTTGTGACCTCACCTTACTGAGAAAGAAACAATTTTTCTCTAAGAAGCACTACAATTATCTAATATAGCTCAGGCACAGCCTATCTGTTCCTCTAGGAAAACACTTCTCATGTATTAGTTCTGTAGGGTTTTATAACTTGAAGATGTAGGAGTAAAACTTCTAGTTTGATAGCTAAAACATCATCCTGCCTAGTACTTAATTTATGGAAACAGAAAATTTTAAAAGCAAGTATCAAATTGTAATGCATGATTTTCAGTAATGTGAAGAACTGCCACTCACACATTATTGTTTAATTATCAGGTTGTTTACAGACTGATTTGGCAGATTAACATTTATAGCTTAAAATATGCTGTTTGTAAGCTTTGTGGAATTGACCTTACTTTGGTAATGTTCCCTTAATTGTAAGTATTAAGTTTTAGACTACAATGATTAGATAGAAATAATATGTCACAAAAAAAAAAATTAAAAATTGAACCAGTAAAATGTGCAAGCTAAATTTTTTTGCCTCTTTTCTGATGCTGAGTGCAATTGACTCATTTGAAAAGAAACCCATCAGCTGTGTTCCGGAAATTTCTTTCTAAAGCAGGTAAGTTAAATTGCTTATCACCAAATTATCTGTCATCACTTTGATCCAAACTGTTATTACTACTTTGTTGGTCACAAATTTTTATCAAAATGGATTTGGTGGAAACTGAGCTATAAAACTATGTTGTGAGAAAACAAATAGCAGAGAAGCAACTTTAACTGGAAGGGAATGAAAGAGGTTTTAAGTCTCTGTTAATCAGCATCTTTCTTAATACCATATGTTGTAACTATGAGAATGTAATTTAAAAATGTAGAAATGCAGATTAATTTTTGGACATTTCCATTATTGTATTTAAAATTTGCAAGTTAAGTTTCACAAAACCACCACCATGGGAAATACTGAATATATTTTTGATGTTTCATGGAAACAAAATTCAAAATATCAAAATTCCATCAGTTCAGTGGTTTAAGCAACTCATATAAATGCAGGAAAAAAGGACAGGATGCTATCTAACAATTTTATCATTCAGCCAATAAGAATTGGAAAATGAAGCGTGAAGTAACATGTTTCTGATCTTCATAGACAAAGCAGTCAGGAGAAATAATAACTCAGCTCAGTGTGCTGAGCTTTCAGCAACTCGCTTTTGCTCTTTTGAGACTGCCAGCAATAAGTATCAGACATTTCTTCCTGCTTCTTGGTCCACACATTTTTCTGAGGTGTTTGAAGCTTTCTCTGTGATTAAACAGTCCCATTTGTTTTCAGTGAGACATGCAGAAAGTTTGTCTGAAGCCTCTGTTCATTTTGTGTCAACTCTCTGCAGGCATCTTTGAAGTCATGTGAGTCATCTGTTCTTTGCCTTCATTTTCTTTATTTAATAATCCAGCTCTGTGACTAAAGTTGAGCAGATAATACTTTGCTTTCCCAGACTGAGGTCTCTATTAAAAACAGTCAAAAATATGTGCCTTAAGATAATTTACAGTCTTGCTGTATCCATGGAAACATGATGGGTGGAGAGAGTTCCAACAGACAACTCTACCCAGCTGTTTACACTTGTTAGAAACACATCTTTTTTTGGTTGTCTTTGCCAAGTTTTCTTATTGCTCTTCTTCCAGGGCAGAGACCTTGAATACAGAATGTAAGCATCTGATTTCCATCTGTGTTTATGGAAATCCCCATTTTTATATTATCTTCATGCTACCCAAATGCATTTGGTCATTCTTTGGAATGATGTATGCAGTTATTAAACATCTTTTATTTATTTTACATTATTTATAGTTGTGAAAAATTTTATTACAATATTTCAATAAATACCAGTCTAACAAGCCACCATCTTAATTTTTGTTATTGCAGTGGGACAGGAAAAAGAAGATTCGTTATTGTTATGTTTTAAAAATCAGATGGAAAATATAAATGAGAAAAACACACTGATATGTGAGGGAACACTGAAATTCATCTGTGTTCAGTCATACACTCACTGCTCATTTACTCACTGTGTTATTAATAGACAGAGGTTCTATTTTTGTCAAACAGGCTCAAGTCATCTATTCTTTTCATTACAATGCTCAAGAGCACTATAAGACATTTGGGAACAGGATTAGAATAGCAGAAAAACAACAAAGAATTGCATTGCACCAAGCCTTTATTTGCCATAATCAAGCACTAGGAAAGCAGAAAAGTGAAGGAATGGTTTCCAGAGAACTGCCTCTTTCCTTGAGACACTCTTACAATCCAAATATCCATCTCACACCTTTTGCACACATTGAACACCTTCCTAACTCCTTGCTAACAAACACAGTGTTGACAGCCACTAAGAAAACCTTTCCATGCTATATCTCAAAAATTGGTTACTTTTTTTGCTCTTAGTATTCTTACCAGGAAACTTGTGACCACTCTCCCTTCCTGTGATCAGAAACTATTTAAAATTTCCATTCAAAATTCAGCTAATCAAATAGTATTAGATATTGAGTTTTGACACTTTGTTCTTTAACTCAAAGAGCATCTCTTCAACTATGATGTCTACTTTCTTTTCATATTTACAGACACAATCTTATCATCTTGAATCCATTTAATCTTGTTTGGTCAGATTGAGCAAAGTAACTTATTTTATGGTTTAACTACTTGAAAAACTCATGTCTTTATATATACACACACATATATATATATATAATTATCTATCTCCTGACCGCTTCCATATTTTTTCTTGCTAAGTTCAAGACAGCTTATCTTTCAGTGAGAATGAAGAAAAATTAACTTGAACTTACCATGAAGTGAGTGCAGGCAACACCTAGGGCAAACACCTAGTACAAACTACCTTTTGGTAACTACTAAATCTGCATCCCTCCCAAAGTGGCACTAACTCATGCACATATCAATATCTTGAGACTACTCTTTCATTGCATTATTTAGTTTTAATTTTTTAGGGTAATTTGTATGTACATACTTGAATATTCTTAAAAAAAAAAAAGTTTCAAACTTTCGAGTAAAGATTTTGACCATTTCTAGCATCATGGGAAACACTGCTTGTACTTTTTTGACAGGCCTACCCTTTAGCTGGCTCACAGGCATTCTTATTCTACAGTTACCACTTGCAAGTTTGCCCTCCTTTCCTATTTCCACCTGTTGTATTTCCAGTTTAAGGCAGTCATTCTTCTTCTCAGTCCTATGACCTTGTACTTGGTACTACATGTTATCCTTCTTATCACTCCAGTTCTCAAGGTCATAGAGCTCTTCCTGTATGATATTCTGATGCTTCTCTGTATTGATTGCTGTTCCCAGCTTTGTGTCATCAGCAGATTTTATCAGGGCGCAGTTATTCTTTGTGCCAAGGTCACCAATAAAAACATTACATATAATTGGCCTTAAGACCTATCTTTGAGGACAGCTACCTTCTCCCAACAACGCTGTTCTCTTTTTAGAAGTCTACCTGTTTCTCAGTTTTTTTATCTGCTTTGCAGCTCTTTTGTTGTGCTTTATTGGTGCCTAGAATTGGAAGAAAAACCCTCCAAATATTAGAATTTATAACATAAAGGGCAGTCTTTTAACAAAAGATTTCAGGTGCACAAAATATAGCTATGCACACATGTGGCATCAGATTTTCACAATTTTTAAAAGTATGATTAATTAGTAAATCTAGCAATTACATCCAACAGGAGACAAGTTGCCCTGGTAACCCACCCTTGGACCTGCCCCATTGGAATCCCTCCAAGGGCTTCTTAGCCCTGTGTCTTGTAATGGCTCCCAAATGCTGCTGCAAAACAGAATGTCCTTGTTACAAATTCTTTTCTTGAAAATAAGACTAAACAGAACTTCAAGAAGGTGACAGGATGTGTGAGAAAGGACAACTACTATTCTAAAATGTAAGGAAATGCTAGAAACTATACAGCTATATATTAAAAATCTACAAGTCTCCAAATATGTGAGAAAGGTAAAAATCTCTGGGCATCATTATCATCCTCAGAAAACTGTGTTTAGGGGCAGGTGAATTTATCCCTTAAGATTTTTCTCTCTTTCCTTTGTCAACGATGTTTGCTATGTCAGCAAAGTCAGAGATTATGTTGGTCTGGAATGATCTGTCATGCATTATCCACCATTGTCTTTTCTCCTTATTTTCCATCAGCCCCTCTGTCTTTGCCTTTTCCTTTAAATGCTCTAATGCTTTTCAGATTACTGTAATCACACAGTCTGGTCATAGTAGAACAGGCATGTGTGACTATGAACTAGCTTGTAAATAATGAGCAAATACAAATTCAGATTTTTTCCATGGGGCATAGTGGTAAGGCCAACACAGAGCCACCTCCTGCTGGTATTAAAACAAAGCCCTAAAGGTCAGTGTTTCAGTCTCTTATACCTTCATAAGTACACTTGCTACCAGTCTTGTGGTTAAAAGGACATTAAGATTTGCACTTCCACTCAACTCTTGGAATAAACAATTTCCCTTTGAATGTTGAAAATAATTAAGTTCAGTTCCTTGTTATGAAAGTGGTTCCCACCTCTGCCTCAGAGAAGTTAAGTGCCTGTCATAGGCAGGATGTAAACAATTCTACTCTCCTTTGTATTTCTGTTATAGCAAACCCCATCTCTAAAGCGCTCTCCCTGCATTATATAAGTGAGCATGGGAGCTTCATCCAGGATTGTGAACTATGTTGGGTGCCAAGGAACTGGAAATTGCTCACCTTATTATTAATTCCATTTAAGAATCCTTCCGAATGTGATCTAGAAATTAGATTTTTTTAAAACAGCACAAAGAGTGCTCAAGAGAAGGTTTGTTTCATCATCTTCTATTTTTTCTGTTCTAAGCAAGGAGAAAAGGATAGAAAAATAGCTTCTCAAGGTTGCAAACTTCCCAGGGCAAGTGTCTAACTCAGTATTTAGCATCATCTCAGTTCCCATATACTTTAACAAGATAATTTTCTTTTACATTTGCCCAGAATACCAAGAGGCTCACCTCACCTTTATAGTATTTTGTCCCACATAAATTTGTAAGGAATTTCAAAGGCACCCACTACAGTAAAGTAGGTTTATCTTTCACAGACATTCTTCTCTGCATTCCTGCTCTCACATCATATACTCAGAGACAGGCTAAGTCCTCCTTCCCAAATTAGCTATGGAGACGTTTATGATAATAAGATGGTGTTGCTTTATGCATAATGGGTTTCCTCTAGCTTGTTTCTAACATTTGCTGCATTATTTTGGTTGCTTGGTCCTTCAGAAAACTCTCATACATTGACCAGATGCCCATTATGATCTTTCTGCATGTTCACTAAAAGAAAATACTTTTAGAACATCTTACTTCTAGACAGAGCAAAAAATAAAACTCATTAATCATGTCCTGTAGAATGTCACTATTATAGATGCTGTGGAGAGTTTCCACAGTGGCAGTAAAATATTCATATTTCCAGAGAACCAATTACAAGGTACAGTAAATCATTTAAACGTGTTATTGGTGATATTCAGAAAGCAGCGAGAATTTCTTCCTGTAGACATAATTACCTGAGGCAACCACTTCTTTTCATGGTCAGCGAGGGGAAAATTATGGTTGATGGTGAAAAGAGGAACTTGTGTTTGCAGAGAAAATTTATGGCATTAAAAATCAACAGTTTTCCACCTTTGACTTCAGGCCTGGAATGCAGTGTTCACCTCAGTGGGCAGCAGAAAACAAGCTCCAAAATTCCTTTTAAAACCTTACCAATATCCTACTGAAAGCACAATTTGACTACCCTTCACACTCCTGCAGTACCCCTGCCCATTTTGTCTGCATTTTCTGTGAAAACAAGACCAAAGAGAATTTTCCTAGCACTCTAAAAAGACACAGTTGCTTTGTTTTCTGACAGAGGTCCTTTTTCTTAGTAGTATTCCTTAACTTCCACAATAAAGTAAGTTAAAGAGAAACTAATTCTCTGTCATCATTCATCATGTTTTCAACTCTTTGTGCTCCAAATCCCTCTCTCACAGCTTGCCCTGTCACAATGCTGCCAGGTCACTGGTGTTTGGCTTGGGGGACATTGTGACCATTTTATATATATGTAAGAAACCCCATGGTCATTGTCACCTTACTCCCTTCTTTAGGTCCACACCCCTCATGTATCTGCATTCCTTTCACACCTTATTATATATATGGATTGCCATCCCTCTGGATCAGAGAATAGCCTTTTCTTTGTATATTTTATAGCCAGGAACTCCCAGCAATACCATGAAAGAATTATATAACAGTAGGAAATAGTCCCACGGGTGCATCTTTTCGAGCTGCTGCATACAGCTGAACAATG
Organism: Euphonia xanthogaster; assembly: GCA_034509185.1. NCBI lineage: Eukaryota > Metazoa > Chordata > Aves > Passeriformes > Fringillidae > Euphonia > Euphonia xanthogaster. The sequence continues at coordinate 25,248,450 of JAYDZK010000056.1, forward strand.
CTGGGTATGTGGCAGTGTAATTGTTGAACAAAAGCTGCACACATTTTCTTTGCCTAGTTTCTGCTAATAGTTACTATGGAAACATAATTTAAATAATTGGCGATCTGTTGGACTATAAATATACCTCTAAATGTTGTCTGAAGTTCCTGGGTTTTAAAGCAAAACTATTTTGAATGTATATAAATGCAACTATGTCTCTGAAAGACAAGAGATTGTCCTGCTACCATTACTGAACTGCTCTCTAGACAGCACTCCCCGATCAGAGTGAGAAGATATGTTGGTTTTGGCAGAAAAGACAAAATCTCTCTCCTTCCTCAACGTCTCCGTGTTTTATTCCTTTACTTGTCTTTCTTCTTTACTATTTCTGTTGCCTTTATTGTTTACTTTTCTGTTTGGTGGTTTCTTTGGTTCTGTTTGACATCTTTGTCTCAAATATAATTCCTTCACTATTGTCAGAGAAACTCTGTGGAGTTAAACTGCAAAGCCGAAAGGATGGATAAACATTTTTAAGCACACTTGTCTGAGTTTAATTGGTTTTGCTTGATAGTCACTCTAAATCTCCTTCTTCTGATAGACCTCCTTCCTTTGCCATTTGTGACTTTATATTCACAACCTTCTTCTCTTACTCTGCCAGGCCACCCAGAAAAATAATGGTTGCTTCAAAGTACCACAGACCTTCTTGGACTATGGAATGATTATGCTGTGCTTTCCAGCAAAACGTCACCCAAGAGCCGGCAAACAGCAACCTCTGACTGCAACCAGGGTGATTCTCCTGTGTTTACACTGACATCCATTGTAAATAACCCCACTGAAATCAGTGAGTCAGCTCTGTGCATTGGTATATATCTGAAATGAGAATCAAACCCCTGTGCTATTATCTCCACACTGATAAAAGCTTCCTACAGACCCACTGCGGTAGAAAGTCTACACACAGCAGCTTTAATACCCATGGGTACAGTTCTTACTTATAAAAGTTAACTGAAATTAAGTATCTAAATAAAGGCAGGCTCTTTGAAGATTGTTTCCCATTGATTCCCTTGTGATCACTATTGCAAAGCATTACTGTGATCAGTATCAACTGCAAAAAGGTGCATGGCTTTGCTTTTAAAGAAGAAGCCCTCATAACTTGGCAGTTTCTTTTGGCAGCACTCTGAAATGTATTTGCAATGCATTAGACCTCCACACACACAGATAAAGGCAACATGTTGGGCTTGTAAATGCTATTCATATACACATAATCTACCTTAGCTAAACTGCACACATACTTAGTGCTGCTCTACAAGGCTTGGAATGGAGCCGCTTAATCAGTCACTTAGCACTGATTTCATGGGCACAAGCCATGACTTCATACCTCCTATTTTTTAAAATTGTTTAAATTATGTGATCAGAACTTTTCCTACTTGTGTGTGTACATTATTATACACATCGGACGTAACTGCATTCACGAAGACACAAAAACACATGCATCCTTTATAGAGATTTTGTTGTTGACTTCAGTGAGAGATGCATTTCATCTGTGTGAGTGTGAACTGATGTCAGACAAGAAATAAATTACAGCTTTTTGCTCTTTAACCACCTTTCCTCTGCACATGCCACTGAATCACCCTTGGGAATGACTCAGCATAAGAAACCAATGGAGCCTCTGAAAGTTGAAGTGTTTTACATCAGCTGCCAAGACAAACGTATTCTCTTTCTTCAATATGGCAGAATTTCAACATCCAAATATCATTGTATTTCTGCCTAACAGGTATAATAACTTTTTTTTTTGTTCTGCCTCAGACCCTATAATGAACTTCATTTCACTTGCTACTAGGTTACTTTTAAAATGCTTGTCTTAAAGCAGACAGCATAATGCATGAGACTATGAAGTCATCAGGAAATAGTTCATAGTGAAATAGTTTGAGATTTGAAGGATTAAAATGACATTATTTCACACTTTAAGGACTGGATTTCATGTCCAAATTCAACAATTCAACAGATCAATTCTTCAGAGGACAACTGAATTACTATACTATTCTTTAATTTGATACTGGGTGACTGATGCATCAGAAAAAATAAAATGATCCACTGGAGTAATTAAATATGAAGAAATGGACAACTGTAATCTCTAAATTTTTCAAGTTTCAAATGCCTTCGGTGTTACAGCATTTCACAGGATATTTATACATTTTTAAACATAAAAGGAAATTATTTCCAGTTATTTTTATAAAACCTCTTTTTACAGAAATAGAATCTCTTATCATCATAAGCAAATAAATCCTTAAAACTTCTTGAAGTTAAGGTACTATGGTTTGAAAGTAGGTTTGAAAGGGAAAGTAGGTGTGTCAGTAAATATTTTTAAGACTCCACCTAATCTCAATTAGGACTAAATGGACATGGGTATGTTCATTCATGTTGTGCTTTCAGGATGAAAGGAAATTCCTATGGAAATAAGAGGTATGCAGCTACATTTGGATATGTTGGGTATAACCTTTCACCTCACAGGAAGACGCAGGAGCAGTAGCTGTCCTTTGCATTGTGTGACCCATGACACCATATGAACTCAGGAAATACCTTGAATTCCACTGTTAATGGTTCAGTAGTCATTACTGTGACAGATGTTAATATACAACATCTCAAGAGTTTCCATGTGTTTTAGGAACTGAAAAATCACCATCAAAATAATTATACATTTTCAGTGACAAGCATTCCTGACAAATGGAACACTAGTATGTTTACCTGTCAAAATTCAAGTGTTTTTTTTAAATTTAAAAACCAACAAAAATCTTCAAGAATATTTACTTAAGGTATTGCCAACAGCAGAAAAAAAATTAAGAAGAAGGAAAAAAAAAAACATTTCATTAGTAAAGAAAAAGACATTATTTCAATGAATTTAATTATCTTTAATTAACCTTTATTGCACCCCTTCAATGGGTTCACTTACCTTGCTGTTTTAATCACTCATTTAATTTATCTAGAAACAATTATGTAAATTATAAGCAGTAAATCAGGTAACAAGTAATAATGTCAGATAATGCAGTTTCTTTATTTTATTCTCCATGCAATGCAATGATATGACTTTATCAGAGAAGGAAAAGAGCAACATTAGCTGATTTGTCAGTGACCTCTTTATACACACAGTAAGTTGGGAGACTCGGTTCTGAGTCTGGAAGAACTGACCCCAGAATCTTGAGACTGGACACAAAGATTAGCAGTGATCAACTTCTTACACAGGAACTGGAGCCTAGTTTGCTATCTGAGAGTCATTTGTTCCAGGGAGGAGCAAAAAACCAACTCTAACTCTGAATTATTTTTCTCTAGAATTTTCCAAGTCCACAGCTGTGCACCTGTAAAGTCCGAAGAATGTGCATAGGATTGTCCTCTGTCTGTGTGTACATGCAGGGATACACATGTACATTGCCCAAACCAAGGCAAGAAAAAGGTCTGTGAGCAATAAAATAATATCTTAACTTCTTTAAAGATATATTTTTGTCAAATGCCTACAGGAATTTCATCCTGCTATTTCAGCAGTGATTGGATTTAAGAATTGGTCCTGAGGAGGGTGTTCTCTCACTATCCTGGCAGTCCTATTCTATAAATATGTACCTCTCCTCTTATGGACCCTCAGGCCTGTGATGTACCAATCCCGGACCATTCCATGCACAAAAAATCTATTGAAAAAAAAAGTAGGAAAGGAAGACTGGCCAATGCAAATCAGATGTTTCTTTTAAAGTCTAAGATGCAAAGGTTTAGCCCGTATTTTGAACAAATATGCAGAATTTGTATCTCTGTAATACCTATATTTTGTATTGAATGGCAAAAGTGCTGAGGATGATCAGTTCATACCTGTCTTCCTCTATTTTCCAACCACATGATGATGTACAATAATTGTGGGAAGCATAAAAGTATCACTTTTGTAAAAATGATTTTAGAAAACAAGCAGTGAATTTTCTTTGTCTACTCAGGCAAAGAAAATTATTGTGACAGTGCAAAACAAAACGTATAGCAGCATCTAGACCACAATTTTGATAATTATCCGCTTTAAGAGGACATTCTGTTTAATCAAAATAGCAGTTGCTTACTCTTATCATTACATTCACTCTGCATATGCATGATGAATTGGAATATTTATTTGAAGAATGAAAAAGCCAGCTACGAGTTTCATAAAAAAATTTCTTCAATTTTCTTTACATAAGGTGGTAAGGTATACTTGAACATTTTCAGTAAAAACTCTTCAGTAAAATTTTTCTTCAATTAAAACTAATTTCCTACTTTGTTCAGTGAATTTGTTTTTTCTGTAGCTACACAGAATTTTACAATTTAAAATTTACTTTGGTATTTAGAATAGCAGCCAAGAAACAGTAAAATAATTTTGCATTTCTAAATAATTTTACATACAAGTTTATAAATAGCCATCATTGATTCTTCTGCTTCCATAAGATATTACATTTTCCTCTTTACTTTCCCAGACTTATATGTATAGCACATTTTTCTACAAATACATTTTCATTTCTGTTATGCTGCAGAAATGCCCACATAAAGTCCTCAAATACTGGCTTGAGAATATTTTGTCAAAAGATATTAAAAATTCTCTTTGCCTTGGAACTCCTGACATACCATAATAATGACAAAAAATCAATTTGCAGGTGATATTCCAGAAAACTTGACTGCACACCACAGAGAGATGTTTATTGCCTTTTAGGGCTGTCAGAAATATTCACCAGAACAGGTTTCAATCACTTCTTAAAATCATTTCATGTTTGTGGTTCTGAGCCTCACTTGCTGGAAAAATCTGTGGCTGCTTTGATAAAGCTTTAGTAGCATCCCTCTTCTGATGATGAAAGAGCAGAAAGTGATTCCTGGTTCTAAGAGTCTTTTTCTGCAGTTGTTTCCATGAACTAAAGACCTGAATTTCCAAGTCCTCTGCAGCAAGTCCCTACATAGTTCTCACATGTTACAACTTCCGCTCCTGCTATCAGCTACGATCTCAGGTGTCCAAACAATCACCAAGGTAATTGAGAGCAAGTTTTCTTTTGATCACTTTTTGTTTAATTCATCTTGTGCCCAGATGTGCCATTTTCCTCATAGACTGCATCTGATAGTCCCAGGTATTTGTCTCTTATTCAGGACCATAAACAAAGCACCTTTCTTGACTTCATTTTACTTTGGCTTCAAGGATACATCCAAATGCTTCTTCCTACATAGAAACATTCAATAAAGGTCTCATTCCTACTACCTAAGTGAAAGTCTTTGAGAAATCTAATCACTCTTTTCGTAGTTTTGTTTAGTTTTTGGTTTTATTTTTTTTAACTGTAGTGTCTCTTCAGTGCTCAGTTTTGTACTGCTTGTGTCCATTGAGATTAGCACTGGGAAAATCAAATTTCAACCTAATTTTATGCCTTTCCAATCCTTTATTTCTCCACTAGCATTTTTTTTTCTCTACAAACTTATGCACAACGTAATAATCTAAATTTTTCAAGATCATTCATGACCTGCTAGCCACTCAGTCACAACTACTTTTTATGTTTTACATTGTCTTTCTTCCTTATTGCTCTTCATGCTTGAGAAGACCTTCCAATAGCTGTCTCTAAATCTACTTCTTTGTTGTCCTTCACATTCCTGCTTAAATCCTTCTGTTCTGTCACATTTCGCAGCGCCTAATTTGAGTTAGGCCCGTTCAACATCATCAGTTGCTACTGTCTAAACATTCCCTTGCGTTCTCCTTTTGTCTGTATCATATGCCATCTTTCCTTTTTATTTCAGATTGCAATTACTCTAGCACAGACAAATTTTTGTTCTGTCTTCCCACCCCTTCTTACATTACCATTTTATCCATGACTGTGACCTACATTAATCGAGGCAAAAATTACTGATATTGAATCATGTTGGCTACTGCATGCAACTACTAAATCTGAAATTTATAACAGAAAGCTCTATTTCCATATTGCTTTTTCATGTCTTTCTTTTCTCTAACTTCTCTCCTTTCAGTTTCCTTTTCACATTTTTGTCTACTTTCATTCAGGAAGTTCTTCTCTTCTTCTTCTGTCTCTTCCACCATTATTGTCTTGCGCTTGTTTCTTTGTCTCAAATGTGTGTTCATTTATGTCTCTATTACATTTACATATCTTCTTCTTTCTTTCCCTCCTATGCCTCTCTCCTCCCCCCTCGATGTCTTACCTTTCTTTTCTAATTCTTTTAAAAGATTCAACAGCTACACCTGCAAAAATGGAAACAAATTGAAGTTGTTCTTGACCTTAATAGAAAAACAGACATTAAGAAAAAAATTAAGATATTTTTTCAATGCTTTTTTTCTTTCAGTGTTATGTGGTATATGTACTTGGATCAAGCTTCCAAACCAGTCTCACTTGATCAAAATGCAGACTATCTCATCTTCCTGCTTTTGGCCTCCAAAGAATCAAGTATGGAAAAGCAGAAAGAATTGCTATGAAAGAGATGTTTGAGAGAGGGAACCAACTGCTTCAGGTCTATTTCATTTTGGTGTAAAGTGAGTTCCCATGATGTTGCAAAAGGTGCAGCATTTTTCTAAGAGATTGTGTTCCAAGATGGCTGCAGAATACTTCGTCAAACTCCATCCTTCCCCATCTATTTTCCTAGTTTAATTTAAACAGGTTTTTGGCTTTTTTCAGTGGAGTCAAGCTGGCTAAAGCTAGCTAGAAATAGGGGTTTTTTTCCCTCTGGAAAAAAAAAAAGTGCATTTTTCTGTCAAAGACTAAAACAAATACATTTTTTCTATATTATTTTTTCAATGAAGTAGAAGATTCTGCTGTTCTGCCAAGACAGAGTTTAAGATGATCATAGAATGTTTCCTTCCTCCAAAATGCTGAGAACTTGATAGATCATTGACTCTTAATTTCATTTAGCTATAAGCACCATTTTTATTGAAAAAGCTTTGTGAGCAGTTTGTTTTTTATAATTTAATAATCAAGCTTTCAGACCAGCTAAGGAATCAGGCTGTACAATATTTTTTCTGCTTGCAATTTTTTTTTTTTGCTTTTTCTCTGAAAGAATTTGCAATCCCAGTTACAATATGTGATCAGAACAATCACTCTGAGGGTATATTGAGGACCAAGAACCAGGCTTTGGAGCATGTGAAGTAACTAAGAAAGTGCTAATGGAAAAGTATTTAATGGAAACAGAATTAAAAAATCTCAAAAAAACTTTTTTAATGTTTTTGCCCCCAGAAGACCTTTTTTCTCTGCGTAATACCATTTACCATGATCTTTTGGGGGCCTGAGCTCTAACAGATGACTGCTGAAAACCCAGTGTGGTGATTTAAAACATAGTTGACTTCAGTTCTTTGTTTCCTTTCCTCTGTTGAAGGTTATGACTGCCATTGCAAAGGCATTAAAAAGCAGCCTGCTCCTAGCATCAGCCACTCCAACACCCAAGGCTTCAAACAGCCTAAACTACCTCTGAAGGGATGGTGAAACACTTGTGTGAACTGCTACAGGTAAGGCAAGCTGGCTGCTTCCCAGCAGTCAGGCGGGCTGCTGCGGTCACTTCCAGCAGAAGGTTATCCTGCTCCACAGGACCACCATGTCCCGGAAACCACAGCTCCTTGCTCAGCCAACATGATTCAGAGCCTGCACACCACATCCACCTCAGTAGAAAATTTTCTTTGATAAAGCTGTTTGTCATACTGGTTGCTTTGTCACAGTATAGTTTCATATAAAAGAGCACAAAATAAGAAAACGAAAATGACAAAATGTACTGAAAGGATTCACAATGCGTGCTGCTGTGTAAATCTGGACTGCAATTACAGAGTTTTATGAGAACATCAAACCAGTTCGGGGTCACCATAATAATGATGCTGCCAGTTCTTTAATTCTCTGCTTTTCATTGCTTCAGAAAGGGGTTGAATTAAACCCTCATGTTGCATCGTGAGGCAAAGTCATTGGACCTTGTGTTACATCAATTAACATAAATAAACTCTCCCTGGAGAGTCACGGTGTGCTGAGAGCCTTCAGTGCCACCTACGGCCCCTGGGAGAATTTTGTTCCCTTTGGCCTGTGTGCCTGCACATCTCCCTCCTCTCCTTTCTGGCTCCAGGAGAGGACAAGCAGAGGTCTTGAGCAATTGCTAGGATGTTCCAGAGTCCTGCTTTGTAGATCTGCCATGCTCCAGGGCAAGGAGTGCTGTATCATTTTGTAGCTCACCTTAAAAACATCTGTCTCTGAGAAGGTTAAGGCAACTGCGACTCAACAAAATTTCCAAGGCAAATTACCTGAGGAAAGGAAACATCTACATCTTTACTTGATCTGAATAGCACAAATGTAAAAGCTCTTGAATGCTAAAAAGGTTTTGCAACATTTTAAAGAATTGCTCATTGGAAAAGCAACTTTGGAAAACTTCTTCTTGCAAAATAAAGGCTCTCCACTGCCAGCATGCTGACAGTTTAAGTGTGCTTCTTCTCGTGGTAGTTTATTGCTAGTGGCACTAATGGCTACTGATCCACCAGTCAATATGCACATCACGTTTCCCTTTGGCAGTGGCAGCCACATAAAAGTTTGGCTCATGTATGAATTTTTATGTTACGGAGAAAAAAAATAATTCTGAGCTACTGTAGACCTGCCTTATTCTTCACTTCAGAAAAGGCAATGTGCAAAACACATGTAAGCAATATCCAGTACTGCATATTAATTAATGACCAAAGTTGACATACAGAGTTATTTTTTCCTTAATATTTTATATGAAATCACTATGAAGAAAATAGCTTACTAATCAACATTTTCTATCACCCAGAGAAGAAATAAAAACTTTATGTCCACTCCATCTATTGAAAATTTAAGATATTTGCCCTTAATTCTCCAAATACTTTTGTAACCCAGCAGTGAATATCTGCATCACAACATACCTATTCATGCTTTTTCTCAAGCCATTGCAGGTCCTTCATTTAGCTCTAGAAGTCCTATATCTTGCCACAAGTACCTGCCCTGCTCGGAGTCCAAGGCTGCAGTACTGTTGCACTGCTGGCACTGTGGTATGATGGCAGACACAGATTTCCATCATTCTGACCATCATTCCATTCATTCCATGAACCCAGCGGTCCAACCTGATACTTCCCAACTCAGGAGTCTGAACAAAATAATATTTTGATTTTCAGCAAACACACACTGACTTCAGGAAAGCGTAAGGGAAACTGCAGCCATTACAAGTAGGTAGGTATTAATCTTTTTCTTCTTTGATCATTAGAATAAGTAATAACTTAATATTTATTATAGTCTTGCACCATTGAACATGAAATAATTTATATGATTAACTGATAAAAAATTATAGACAAAATACGTATTTAGAGATGAGTAGAAAACACTTTTCCTAACTGAAAATCTACCTCACATGCTTCAGTTATGGAAAATATGTCTCATTATCTCTGCTTTTGACTACTATGGCAAAAATCAGAAGATTTAAATATAATCTACTACCCATTAAGGAAAAAGTATAATAATAATCACTCAACCCAGGTGACCAGCAGAGTAAAATTTTGCAAATCAAGTTTTAATCTTGAGTGAATCACTTTTCCCTTTTTCACTTTTCTATGCTGTTCTAGTTCATGTCAACCCAGGCCTCTAATCCATCTAGCCTATAGGTGAATCTATCACTGCTATCCATCATTTGTGACAATTTCATAAAAGTTGTGGCATATATAGGAAGAGCAAGAAAAACCAACATAAGTGAATGCTGGTTGTGCTTCCTTACTGAAGAATCAAGAATAACTTCATGGCTGACTCTTCCTGCTTTCTAAATAGAACAAAAAGAAATTAATGAGAAACATTAATTCTCTTTTTCTTCAAAGACACAGTTTTGAGCAAAGTAAATTCCTTGTTGGATCAACAGCTTGGAATGAAGAACAAAAATGGTGCTTGCAACACAGGCATTCTTGTTTGGTAAATTCCACAGTTTTACTTTTTCTCTTGTGTGTTTTCCTGATAGGAATTTTTCCCAGATTTCAGTGAGGAGTGACTTAAAATGCATAAATCTAAAACAAAAAAACACCAAACAAACAAACACAAACAAAGAGAACAAGGAAAAAAAATAAAAAAAAAAGAGGGAAAGCTGCCACTTCATTCCCCAGGCTTCTCACTTGATATTCTCCAGCCCCCTCTAAGCTGGCCATCACTGCCACTAGCAGTGCAAGTGAGAGCACAGGGCTGCTGATGTAAGCACCTCTGTGTCAGTTGCTGCAATATCCAGTGCCCTAGGATTAAGAATATTTCTCCAAGCTGCAAGCCATTAATGCCACTGTTAAGGGTCCTCCTCAAAAAGCCATTGACACAAAAATGAGAGTGCTCTTCCTACAGTCAATAAAAATAAGATGCAGCATATGGGAAAATTAGGTATTTGCAAGAACAGAGAGGCACATTTAAAATATGATTTAACCCCTTGGGTATCCAGCATAAGTACTGCACATGTGAAGAAAAGCAAGAACTGGGATTCATCTGAATGTACATAATTTCACAGCACTTGTCAAAAATTTTGCATAGAAATGGGCACACCTGAGGTTCTATTTATGTAAACTCTTCAAGATGTGAAGTCAATCCCTGTCTGAAAAGAATGTAGGAGTTCATTTTCTACGGAGATTTCTAGATTTCATGGTCTTTACTACAATGATCATAGCTTTTCGTCTCTCCGGTATTTCAACCCAGTATCTCAAAACCACAACCTGTAAAAAGAAAAAAATAAAGAAGAAGAAGAAGAAGCACCCTAAAGTACTGGTGCTGTTAGCTATCTTCCTGTGATAATGTCCCTAATTTTCATTTTTTAAATCACCACTAACAGGGTTGAATAGTCACTTGGAGGATAACCTCATCTCAGGTAATTTTCTTTCACTGGAAAACTTCAGGATGGAGTGGTGGAAAAATATAGCAAGGAACTTCTTCAGGCTGCAGGTGAGAGGTAGGTGGAGTTGCCATTACCTATATCCACAGAGATTAAAGTAGACTTGTTACATATTAATGGACAGCAAGCAAATATGCCGCAGTTCATTGACCATGAGAAAAATCGAATTTTGGAAAAAAAGGAAAATTGTTTCCAAGTTCCTCCAGCAATACAGGTTTGCAGCTGTGACAAATGGCCTATCTATCTGAACATTCTCTTAAATCAATTAGTGGCTCTTTCAGTTATTTTAAACATTGATATAAATCAAAACACAACTGCTTTTATCTACATCCTATGCTGCAGACACAATGTTGATAAACACAATATACAATCTGGACCAAATAACACCGATTCCTTCTTCCCATGCTCACTCTCCCCAGAGAAAAGAATCAAATGTTGGCTCCTGCACTACAAATGCTAAATACAAAGAGATGGATTAAGAAAGAAAGTCTTTGCCAGTATGTCTTTATAATTTATTAAGTAAGGCATGCTTTGATCTGGAATACTGAATAATAATAATGCATTTACAAACATCATAATTTTTTATTAATGAAATGTATAGAATAGAAAGTAATGGAAAATGTCATTATACAATGCATTATGAAGTTACAAAAAGACATTACATGAGGGATAAACATAAAATTAAATTGAGTGATAAGCTGCACGATGAAGTTTAAGTTAAACTTAGATCCTCTAAACAAAGGAAATTACATCATGAGCTGAATATATTAATATAAATTTAGAAAATTTATTAGGGACAGAGTAAAAAAAAATCACTGTTGATAATGTAAATTTTATATCTATTTTTAAAGAGCTCTTTGAGAAAAAAAAATCCTAAAATTAATGTCATAAATTATGAATCTGAATTCTAACCAAAAGAGGGTAGGTCTAAATTTTATATTATGAAGGAATTCTTTCCTGTGAGGGTAGCAAGACAGTGGACCAAGTTGCCCAGAGAAATTTTGGAGCTCTGAACGTGTTCAAGGTCAGGTTGGATACGGTCCTGGGCAACCTGGTCTAGGGCCTCGCATTCCTACTCATGGCAGAGGGGCTGGAACTGCATGATGTGAAAGGTCCCTTCTAACTCAAACCATTTTATGATTCCATAAATCCAAATTCTGCTTTAGAAATAAAAGCACTGGTAGTACCTTTTTTTCTCTGCAAGCCATCCTTCAACTTCTTCTGTGAAGAAACTTTCTTTTGCGTGTATTGTCCTATAGTTTTCTTCTCCAAGATTTCCAGCACATTCCTCTGAAACATTTAGAATAGACCAGTACTAGAAACAAGACACAGGTCTTGATAGCCTGTTCCTTTCTTGACAATTCCTCTGTGCTGCATCATTGTCTATCAGGGCATGGGACAGCACTAGAAAGTATGTAATGAACACAGCATGTGTTTATTTCTTGCTGACATTCCATCCATATCCCCTGCAGCTGCCTCTGCAACTGCCTATAACACAAACCTGTTATATCACACCCCTTAGTTGCTTCTGCATTGGTCAAAATCATTATTGTATGTGGCTAGTAGGATGTAGCTGAACTAAAGTCTTATGAAAATAGTTCTCTCAGTGAAGAGGAGAAAGGTAACAAAACTCAGATAGGAGTCTCAGATCTGTTGTTTGGGCTCATCTCTACTTCGTTTAAATATTTAAGGACTCCTGGACTAAGCGAGAAGCAATGGATGTGTAAAAAATGTTATGATCAATAACAAATGAAGGTAGAAATCTCTCAGATAGGAATAATTGCAGCATTGGAACCTATATGGAAAAACAATTAATGTTTAGACATACTTATGATATGAATAAACTTTCTCAGTGTTATCCAGGAAAATAATTTATTTTTCCAAAATGTTGCTGGCTGGAATTCTCCAGTTCTAAAATAAACTAAATCTTTCAAAATCAGTTATTACCCACCAGCTACTTTGCAATCCAGATGCCTTAGGGAAATGGAAACATACATGCTGCTCTGATAAATCAGGTAATAACTGCAGGACTGACAGATCTGATGGAAGCTATCATGATTAGCTTTATCTATGTTTCCTTGTTTATTACATTTGCTTCTTCAAGAAAATACTCCTGTCTTCCTGCAGCATAGCTTAGAGCTACAGTAAAAGTAATCTGGTTTTTCTCACCATACATGAACAGACTAACTCAACAATCATTGCACAGAACAGGCATGGAGAACAGAAACTCAGAATGTCCCATCAACAATGTCACACTCTCAGTTCCTGTAAATACTCTTGAAAAGGACTTCTACAGTCAAAAATAGCCAGTTGGGGCCTTATGGAACCCTTTTAAACGACATCCTGGTAGTTTATACTGATTTCCAACCTATCAATAAATGGTAGCTCAGTTACTGCAGAGCCAGTGCTTAGCAAGCATTTACAATGGCACTGTGTTAGTTCATTTAGGGTACCTCGGGCTAGAATGCTAACAGAACTCACGGGAGTAAAACAAAGCAGAAAGCTCTTGAAGATCCTACTGATAGCACCATCAGGAAGCAGGCGATGCTCATTATCTATTCCAGTCCCGTGGATCTGAAAGCAGCACAGGGGAGTAGCAAAGAGACCACAGGTACCTTTGCAAGGACTCAATCACCTACACAGGATGCCCAACATTCAAAGCGACCTAAGATTCACTCACTCTCTAGCTCTTCTCATTCTGTTTGATTGTGGCAATCATTAAGCCCCTTGTGGTCAACCTTTTATCATCAAGATGCAGGAAGGATCCTCTGCTGCCTCTCTTTCTTTGCATCTCCCCCTACCACAGCTGGTGCAAAGCATCCTGTGACCCCAAACCTCCAAAAATCATAGAATACTTCTTCAATGCCTTGTTTCCAGGAACTGTCTGATCAGTTCCACACTTTAACTTTGTTTTCAAGTTGTTATAGTCTAAACATTATGAGATATTCCATTGTTTTAAATAATTCAATAGCCATAAATAATTAGCATTTTTGTATGACCAAATTTTGTTTCTATTAATCATACTTCAGAAGGACCTTCTGTATAGGTTTTTATTTAAGTGAGACTGCAAACTTCCAATTTTTCTCAAAAAAGGCATTAAGCATTTTCTTCAATATGCAAGATAACTAATTTTAAAATATTATTTTACTCTGTAACATGATTTCAGAAGTAATCAGCCACAAATGGATCCTGACTGTTGCAGTCAAGTTTCTGCTGGATTGACTTCCACTCATTTGAATAACCTTGAATCCTACTGAAGCCAAATGGAGATTCAAATCCTTGAAAAATTAGGCCACATCTAAGAGCGCTGATATTCTCCAGTCCTTCCTGTCCTTGCTTGATGCTTAATTCACAAAGGGTATAGTATAGCAATATCTTTGAGCATGCTCTGGAGATTTTCTGGTGATTAGTTCCCCAGTCACAGTATTTCCTCTGGTTACATGTCAACTGTAGACTAGATCTGAAATGCCAGTGCAGGGGTGTCAAGTAATAGAAATATGTGTTAATGTTTGGTATCCATAAAAATCAGTTTAACATGCACGGTGGCTTGACCTTGGCTGAATGCCAAGTGCCCCCCAAAGGCATGCTGTCACTCCCCTCCAGCTGAACAGGGGAGAAAAAAAGAATTAAAGGCTCCTGAGTCAGGATAAGGACAGGGAAAAATCATCCATTGATTACTGTCACAGGCAAAACAGACTTGACTAGGGAATTAATTGAACTTATTACCAATCAAATAAGAGAAGTATTGTGAAGTAAACAGAAAAATACCTTCCCCCTCCCCTTTCTCCTTCTTGGACTCGACTTCATTCCCAGTTCTCTACCTGCTAACTCTGTGGAGGTGCATTCATTATTTACAATATTTGCCTTCTTGAGCAACCGCTACACCTGCTGAAGCCCTGCTTCCCACAAAGTGTCTGGACAACACATGCTGCTGGGAAGTACAGAATAAAATCTTTAGTGCTCTTTCCTTTGCTTCTGCATGCAACATTTTGCTTCAGTAAACTGCCTTATCTCAACCTATGAGTGTTTTTCCATCTAATTTTCTCCCTTCTGTCCAGCTGAATAGGAAGAGTGGTAGAACATCTTGGTGAGGGCTTGGCATCCAATCAAAGTCAATCCTTCATAGTCCTTTTTAGTGCCCAACATGAGGCAAGACAATGGCAGTTTTATATTAAGCATGCTATAGGTAACTATCAAGTAGAATGTACATGGAGTTTGTCAGCTGCAGAGCTTATCTCTTTATTTTGCTGAGTTTGGGAACATATTAATTCAAGCAATGGCTCTGTGCTTTGCCCTTACATTGAAAGCCTTGCTGTGTTGGGGGAGCTATCTTGTGGAGGTGCTGAGTGAACACATCTCTCTCCCTATACTCAGAATTGATGTTGATGGTTTTTTTATGCAGGCTCCCATGATCCTTGTTTATACTCTTAGCATATTACAGGGTTTGTGGAATATGGTGTCATCCTGGTAAAAGACAAAACAAATTTTGGGTGAGAAGAAGAAGATATGGAAATGTGTCCTGAAGTGGGCAGTCTGTGGGTGGCAGAGAGCGTGGGAGGATTTGGGCAGGTTGCTAGGGTGGTTATCACCTCCCATTACCTAGGACTTAACACCTGAACAGATGCTCAACCCTGACAAATTGACCTGACAACTGCTAGAAGGGTGACTCGCCTAGCCCAGTGAAAACCAGCAGCCTCCAGCACCGCACTGGGTCCTGGCCTGTGTGAGTCCCGGCACAGCTCAGCACTCTCAAGGCACTGCGGCTGAGGCAGCAACCCAAGCTGCGTTTGAGGACACTGTGGCTGAGATAGGGGTGGAAACAAGAACAACTGCAGCAGCTGCTGAAGAAGGAGCAGGAGAATCAGGAAAAGAAGGATCTGATCAAGCCAGTCCTTCAACAAAGAAATTGAAGAAAGTAGTGAGACAATTCAAAGAAAAAGTCAGTAATTATCCAGTCCCTGACTTAATCAGAATTCTCTGACTATTTATAGCAGCAAAGCTGGAAATTGTTTGGACAACTACAATGTTTTTGCAATTGTCTCATAATCTCACTTGCAAAATGGTAGAATAACTCAGCTAAATAGTAATTTTTTATATCCTATTTTGTTATTCTATCTTACTATCTTCATATATGACATGGCTGCCAGAACAGCAATAAAATAGTGAAAATAAACAGTCCCTGTCAAATACACCTTCAAATCTTACTATCAAATTTAGAGCAAAATACTACAATGCCTGAGGAGACTGGTATGAAAAACACTTCAACTTTTTTTTACTTTTTTTAATGAACTAAACTTTTATACACTATTTGCCTGAAGACAGAGATAGGATTGATGTCAGCCATTCTCAGATGCTGTGTAGCACTTCAAATATCTTCTGCTGAAATGCTTTTGCATCTTTTGAAGTAATGTTCATCTGATACATATGAACTCTGGACAGCACAGATGCAACATACAATAAGGCCTGTGAAAAGCCAGAGAAATGCACTATTGCAAAAGTTGCCTCTGTTCTGGCATTGTATAAAAAAGGAAGTATGAGAACTCTGCATTGATAATGAGTACAGAACCCCTGAATATCAGCAGTCAGTAGTTAATAAAAATTCAGAGTTTTGTTTTGAGTCCAGTGGAAGCTGGATGACAGAAGAGGTTATGACAGCAGGAAGAGAAGCTGTCAAAGGAGCACCAATGTGTAATGAGAGAAGACATTTCAGAAAATAGAATATGCCTCCATTTCTGCTTGTCAGGATTCATTGGGGCTGAATAGGTCTGGATTCACTGCTCAAAATGGACAGTGCACACTGATGACTAGTAGCAACCAGCCATTCTTCAACTACAAATACACCTCAGAATGGAATGCATGCCCAAGCACTTCCAGAGCACTGTGTCTGGTTGCATAAGACTCTCCATGGTGTTTAACATGATTGTCATGATTTACCAGTACTGGCCCTGTGGCCCATTTACACTGGAAAATGTTTATTATTGAAAAACAATTTCTGCCATTTTTATAGCATGTGCTCAAAAAGGAGTTAGTGCTTTCTTTTTTTGGCTTGCAAAATTGATATGGCCCTTGGAGTAAATTCATTATTGGGAAAATATGGAAACATGCAAAGAAATACACAGAACAGTTCCTAACACTAGACAGCTATAGACTATTACATGTGTCAGGAAAGTGCCATTTGAGTTAAATATAGTGTAAATACAATTTAGTTTTGCATTGTGTCTTTCAAGTAGAAATTAAGAAAGCACAATGTTCTTTTATCTCTATGTTCCTTTAAGAGACCTATCTCTGGTGAATCGTAGCTAGAGATTCTTGGAAATTGAATGTCTACAAATAAGTGTATATGATGCTTTTTTTCTGCAAGGAAACCTCCAAGGCTAATTGTTCTAATGTGCTGAATGACATTTTACAGACTCACCACAAAGATGCATGTCCTAAATACCCTGATACGAAATACTTCCTTCCCATATCTCACACACAGACCTCAAGATGCTGTTGTCTTACCTAAAATTGTTTACAATCTGTGTCCTGCTACAAAACCTAATGAGAGGTATAGAGTTAAGGCCATGCTAATTTTGTTGCTGACAAAGCTCTAAGGCCTACATTGTGTCTTGTCTCCACCAAGAGTGAGCAGAGAGCAAGACCTCTGCATTAGGTCAGAACTGCACCTAGAGGCCCGTGCAACGCACCCGATCAGCTCTAACCCTGTTAGCTCAGGGCTCCCACACAGATTTATAAAGGCCTCTGCAGAGCTGCATGTGATTTTGTATTTGGCAGCTAAAGGTGGTGCCTCAGCTTGATTAAAAGACACACTGCAATATCACTGAATCCCAACGCAGCCATCTTTCACCCCACAGAAAGAAACAGGACATAGAAGCAGCCCAAGCAGCCTGGGAACTCCACAGAACTCTCCTTTCGAACAAGAGGAAAAGGAAATGGTAGGCTTATAAACTGCAAAGACTGGGTGAATATTTGGGTAGCCATATGCTCTCTTTCATCAGTGATAAATGAACATAAGACATGCAACTACTTTGTTTGAGGGAGGAATATTTGGGAAACTTTGGATCTGAATCATATTACAGAATAAGCAAGAGAGTCCAAGAGAGTCAGCAGTGAATAATAAAGCAGAAGACTGCAAGTTCAGAAAAGAACAGGTTGGAGGTCAGCATATATCTCCTAACAAGCCTAAACCTGCCCAGGAAAATCTCCAAAGCTCTCCATGGGCTGGTCCTAGAGAAGGCCAGACACTCAAAAATGAAGCGACATGGTGAAGTCTGAATCCCACCCCTCTGAGAGATTCAGGACTCTGTAATAAGAGGCGCATCTCTGACACAATCCAGCCATATCCTTAGCTCAGGCTGTCAAGGAAATTATGAAGCTGTGAGAAAAAGACCTCAGAAGATATGCAGAGCAGCAGCAAAAAAGATAAGGAAGCTAAAACTGTAGACACAGGGATAGTGAGACAGGTTGTTAGCATTTCAAGGAGGAAAGCTCAAGAGGAAAAATATGAACTTTAGAAGGTACAAAATCTTAAAGGAAAACCCAGGGATTTGAAGAGAAGCAGCTTATCACCTCTGAGAATGCACTCCAGTGAGTAGTGAAGTCCAGCCTGTAATCACTGCCATCTTGTACTTGTGTTAGCCACTAAAGAATGATTCTATACTTGTAAGGGAATCCTATCTGCAGCCTCTTTGCATATGGTAAGAGGTGCCTGACCTGGAAAATTACAACTGACAAAAAGAATATGAGCGATTGAAAAAACCCTTAGGATGAGGAGTAGGCAAAACTTAAAACAAAGTAAATAAAATATGACCATGAATAAGCCATGGATGTGTGCCTACAGCCTATTTAGAAAATGCTACCGAGAGAGATTGCTGTGACTCCCTGCTGTGCATGTTCTCTGCAATACATGATATTTATTTAAAAATAAGTATGCCCCATCAGGAGGTGGAATTCCAATGAGTGCCAATAATACCAAATAAAATCAGCATTGCATTTCAGCTTTTCATATACATGAATTGTTAATCTGACATTAGCTATGCCTGCAGTGCATTTGCAGATTGACATCATGGTATCTTATACTGTACTAACTAACCTGAATGTTTGTGGAAGTCTAACTTCAGCAGAAAAGAAGGGCCTTTTTTCCAGCAAAAGCTGACAAATTCTGCCTATGTCCATCTACTGAGTATCATGATACTGCAGCTAGACTTCTGCTATTGTTTGAATAAAGCCTGCATTGCTGGAGCTACACTGCAAATAAATTATTTTGCTCAAAGAGGGGACAAAGACTACTGAAAAGAGCCACTTAAATGAAGCATGTAATGTAGTTGAGAATGCTGATGATCAACAAAAGGTTAGTAGAAAAGGATTTTGAGACAGACTGCTGGCACACTAGAGATGGACCCCAAGGAATGTGTGCCACAGTGACACAGAGAGAGACTCAGACACCACTTCCTGTGTCAGACTTGTGGCAAAGGAAGGAGTCAGGCTCTTTTCTGAAAAGGGGTAGCAGAAAGCCTTGGGTTCCAGCCTTAAGCAAAACACTTCATAGAATCATGATGTCAAGAAGAAAATAATAACAATCAACAAGTCTTATTATTAAAAGAAACTATGCAAGTTAGATGAAGAACAAAGAAAATTCAGAAAAGAGCTAGAAAGACTACTGAAGCCACACTACTTGAAACTTGGCCAGATGGTAGGATTTCATTTAAAAAAAAAAACAATCAACCAAACCCCAGTATAGCTACTTTCTTTTTAATAGCTGTCCCATTTTCCCTTTACCATTAAGCTGCGTGGATTGATTCTGCACAATGGTTAGCCACAGTTCTTTCATTTCCATCTTTGGACCTGGTCTGGTTTCAGCAGTGCTCTCCAAATGCTTTCCAGCCAAAGCTAGGATTCAGTACTCCCTCCTTGTTATCTTTGAATAGTCAGTCCACTCTGGCGCTGGTTTTCTAAATTTCCATGTTTTTATCTAGTCCTTTCTCTCATCTTGTAGGCTATAACCTGCTGACCTCTTTAGCTGGTTGGATAGAATGATGAAATGCTCCAGAAAAAGTAAATGTACTGTTTTTGTGATAATCTTTGTCTGGCACTTTATACTAAGAAGGAATTTAATTTATAATAACACTGTTTTCTCTATTAAAAAATTGTATTTGCTGAGGCAGGAGTTTAATTTTGTACAGCAATTTAAATTTGGGTTCTCATTACATAAAAAGAAGGTTTTTAGATGAACTATGTTTTATGTTTTTCTATTTTCCATGGTTTTCTGTTATTCCTCACTCACTGTTTCCATTCTTGTAAAGCTGTCATTTAGCATTTTTTCCCTCTGGAATGACAGCAGGACATGCTGCTTACACTGGCTAGACAGATGTCTACCCCAGAGAGTGAGTATATCAGCTTCTGGACTGCACAGCCTGTACCAACATGCTATGTATTCTTGACATTAGATCTTTGGCATTAATGTGTGTCAGTGACAAGCTTGTTAGCAAATCAGGTGGTGCAAAAGTTATGCAATGAAAATAACAAAGACCTAATTTTACCCCCTGAAAATAAATTAAAACTATTTCTGGTTGCTGTATAAATTATTGTCTGGTAATTAAAATTTAAAAAGTTCTGCAGTGATATTTAAATTGTTAAAATTTTCTTATAAACCCAGAATTACTGAAAAATACTACAGTTTAGCCTTATTTTGAACAATATTTAACAGGTGCCCAAATATTGCCATTGAAGTGCTTAGAGCACAGCATAAATACAACTTCTGCTGTGGGAGGGACTATTGTGTCTTCATAAGGTTTAATGTTTCCAGAGTCTTATAGGAACATTTTGCAGGACTTTGAAACTTTGAAAAAATGCAGTTAACCTGCTTACACCAGCATACAAGTCACCAAGAAGAATGAAGCCTCTTTGCCAGTGCTCAAGCTGCAGGGTGGCTGCAGGGTGGCTGCACCCTGACCTGTTTCATCCTAACTTGTTTCCCTCATAAATGCAGACATTACTCTTATGTCATTGTGGGTCCTCATTTCCCTCTTTCACCCCTGCTAAGTCCATTCAGTGTCAGCACAGCAATATCTTAACCAAGACTTGACATTTCTCAGAGGAAAGGAAGAAGACAATCATCCCAAGCGCTTTCAAAGGACTGTTTTGATGAAGTTCACACAATTATACCAGATATAAAAGAATTTAAAGCAAAGGGTTCAATATCACACTCAGAGTAACTTTGGATTAGATGGCATTCCAGAATATGTAGTAACTTTTGTAGATGAATACAATAATATAAAATAGATACAGGTTTCAGCTGATCCCCCACCAGTTTGGTTGAAATCACCACACTTACATAGAGGTGGGGTTAGATCCATCTGATTCACCATTATAAAAGTTTACAATGTAGATATCTGCAACTATGTTGGACTTGTAAATTTTACCATTTATAGAGGGGAAATAGGTTCTTCTGTGCTGTGATTCCACCCATCCTAAAGTATGCTTACAAAATAGATCAGAAAACTTGCAAGTGCATCTATTTCTCTACTGACTATTATGGGAGTCAAGGCTGACTACATCAAAAACAGTGAATCCCACCCTGGTGTCCATACAGTCAAAGGAGAATTGTTCAGGTTAATTTGCATTATGGTTTTGGGGTTGTTTTTTTTTGCTTTTTTATTTTTATTTTTTTTTTGCATTTCCACTTGGAGAGCAGACTGCTTCAGGTTTTTTACTTGCTTACGCCATGGTCAACCAGCACTATCTGTGTGCCATGGAAAAACACACTGTCCTATCTTACTACCAGTTGGAGAATGTGTGAATGGAACATCTTCAGACTTCAGACTACATTGTAATGTGAATTTCAAACAGCAAAGATCTGGCACAGTTCTCATTTCATCCTAGTTGGTTCTCTCCTCCTGAGGTTCAGGTAGGTTGTCAGCCTTCAAATAGGATGAGATCCATTTAAAGACTATGACATTACAGGTGTCAGAAAAATTGGAGATTCTACTTGAAACCAACATTTTTAATTACATTTGGCATTCCCATGCATATTGCTGTCACTTCTCTACCACTGATGGCAATAGGCTAGGGAATGTTCAGCATAATTAAAAGCTTTCATTTCTAACACATTCTGTGACTTCTATGTACTTTCAAACCTTAGGAGTCCTGTACTGAGCAAAGTGGAAGGGAATCTACAGGAGTCTTGACACCTCAAACACTACACAGAAAGTAAGATCCTGACCAGGTACTGCCAAAAAGTGTCTGCCAAAACAAATCATCAGGAAGCAGCTGGTTTTATTCTGTCACCTCGCTACAGAGCCTGAGCTTTCTTCTAGTGTAGCTGCTTAATTGATCACACTTATTTTTGAAACCAGGCCTGAAGGAGAGCTAATGGCATTGGTGCTGGTCTCCACATTCTTCAGAATAGCACTGTGGCACTCTAGAAAGTGAAAAGTGCATTTTAGGCTCTCTTCCAGGTGACAGATTTCAAACTTCTCCAGAAGACAAAAACAACAATAGGTTAAAATTGCTGATTCCCCTCTTTGCCAAAGCAAAATCAGTATGAAAAGAAGGCATCAATAGTCTTGGGAACAAAAGTTGATCGAAAAAGAAAGGTGCCAACACTATGATTTTGTGATCAGGGCACTCATTTAAGATGGGGTAGGAATGAGTGGTCCTGCTCCCTATTCCCAGAAGAAGTTGTGCAGCTGACAATCAGGTGGAAAAACTGGCATGATCCAGAGTGAAGAGTGTTGAACTTTTCATCCTCCCTTCTGAATTACCTCATTCAGAAGAAAGGAAATCAGCAGCAAAGGTTTTCAAGGCTCTTCTGTTCAACTTCAGAAAAAAGCCCTCCCAAACACATACATGAAGAGTTCAAATTCCTTCCTCCACCCTCTTTAAAAGCACACACCATCAATCTCCCACAATACAATCCTTCTCTCAGAGCAAAGTTTCAGATCCTGAGGATATATATTACAATATATTGTGTCAGGTACTAACTCTTCCAGCTCCACAGGACACCTAAGTAGAATTCACTTATGGTTGCTGAAAGTGAGTGGTAATATAAGGACTATGTCTGATCCCTTCCTGAAGCAATTTATAAGATGATCTGTTTGGTCAAATGGCACAGCAGTATTACTCACGAGTTCTTCTTACAATGAATTAGGGAAAAGGACAAATTGGAATGACAGTGCAACACATGCCTCCCATCCCATGATGTGACCTCCATGCAGCAAAATTTTAGAGCATCCTTAACTTCAATATCCCATCCATAGCAGTACATTCAGTGTAGGACAACCACACATTTTACCTATAGTGTTTCTATGACAGTGAGTCAAAGAACACCTAATATCATACATCCATATTGTAAAGAAAACTTGGATTTTGGTCTGAAGAACAGTACTAAAAATTAATGAAGGCATTTCAGAAGATTTAACCACTGGATTGCTAGGCATTTCTTGAGTTTCTTTTAAGTCAGTATGTCAAAAAAAAGTTCGCTCTGTGCCACTAATGTGTAAGCCTGGGAATGTCACATTTTCTGTTTCCTCTTCAGTCATGTTTATTTTAATAAATTGCAATGGTTCTGCCACCACTGAACAAGAAGTCCATAATCAGAAGAGTAATTTATCTCAATTATGAGATAAAAATAAAGAGCACCAGACTTACTGTTGGCTGTTCACTCTTCCAAAGGAGTTGCACAACAGCAACCCAGGACTAGCCTGAAAGATTACAAAGCAGTGATCCAGAGAGTTAAGCAATTGGAACATAATTTTGAATGAACTTTGCATCCTGTGATTAAAGGCCTCAGACAAAAAAAAATATGCTTACAGTAAGACATTGTCTGAGAAGTTATGAGTCACAAAAAAAAAAAAATAGCCAGTTGTCTGGCAAGACATTTAACAAAGATGCAAAGGAATAACGCAGAACAGTTTATCAGACTGTTTTGTCTAAGTAAGCTTTTAAAAGTCTTGTGCATCATCAAGATAAAATTAAACTATTGTGGACATTTCTAAGTGCATGGAATACAAATCTCTCCAGGACATATAAAACCAAGCAGAACTAAGCAGTTTGGTGCAATAAATGCTGTCATATGTCTGCTATCCTAATAATGTAATGGTTCACATGCTATAACTTAGAAGTGAAATGAGAGAACAAATTTGTTCCTCAATGCTCTAGAAAGATCTATTTTATAAGCATAAGTGATTGTTATTCACCTTATATCTATATCAATAAATCTAGACATAGTTACAGTGTTTTTGTTTCATCTGCTTTGGGAAACAATTGTCATGGCGTACTAAGAGTTCTCATTGTTTGTTCACTGGTGCTTTACTGTCTGCTTTAATCTCTTACAGTAAAAACTCTCAATTTCTAAAGGAGAACAGTAAGGGGTGGCATTTGTCATCCAAACATCATATTTGATTGGCTGTTATTTTAGCGGGCAAATCTTTCTGCAAAGAAAAGTGGGAGGGTATTTTTTTACTGCCTTAACAACAGCAGACTCTGAAACCCTCACTCAAGATTCTAAAGATGTTGAGTGGCCACTAACTCCTGAACTAGCTGCTGTGATCCACAAGTCTCTGCCTAGAATGGAAATATGGTTATGCAGTTATGAATGTCACAATCTAAGTATGTGCCAATCTAGTTTCATGTGAAAAATGGCAAACGTGGGTATGAAATTCCTCCTATAGATGTTCCCTAGGCTCAGAAAGCAGCAGGCTTCAGCTAAGTAAATCAGCAGTACAGAAAATGCTGGTCCAGTATCTGACATTAATTCAATAGCCTGAGGCTGCTTTCCTGAACCAGAAGAAACATCAGCAAAGCACAGGATTGCATCTGCAAGACATTTCAGGCAGCTTCTGTCCACATTCAGAACATTAGCATATGACAGAGAGATTTCATGTGTTTGCTGGTTAGACTGGGAACTAGAACAGACCAGAAAATGTCCAGCCTTTCTACATGCTTACATCCCTTATTTTTTATGAAATTTATAATGAAATGTATAGTTTATGTGGTAGATGCACAGCAGCAAGATGAGCTTGTTTTGTGCAATTTAAAACTTCATAATTTTATTTAGGTTTTGTTTTCAGCTGCATTTGTTTTGTTTAGGTGATGTGAACCATGTTTGAAATCCCTTGACTTAGTGCTTTTATGTCTGACACCAACAACTTCATTTGGATAGTAAGGGACTTAGTCTGATGCAAGTAGTGACAAGCCTGATGCAAGTAGTAACTACTCTCTGATAAGAAATGCAATTATTTTGAATACCAGAATTTTTAATAACATATATTTCCAATAACAGAATAACTCAAAAAAACAACAATCTAGAGGTTTAAACAAAGTTCTGTGGAGTCTTCCTTTTATTTTGTCTTTTGAATTAAATGAATAATGTTTACTTCTAACAGTCAGTTTAAGAACAGAAAAAACTTCTTCAGTAATGTGAAGCCTTTAACATTTTTGAAAAGGAGTAGACTTTTCTACCAAAATGGTGCATAAATAACACACTTCAGACACTGCAGAGCTTTTTGATATTCATATTGAATTTTTGGTTTCGAAGACTCTAATACAAAAATGAAAAGTAACTGAAGGCTTACTCAGGGCTGGCAGAGAAAGCATGAGAAAGTTCAAGGATGAGCAAGATGGTAATTCACTATATAACAAGAAGAAAGAGCAAACCAAGTTTATTGGTGAGGTTAATAAACAAAGTAGAGTGAATGCCTGAGGACAGGCTCTGCACCTCCATCGTGGTCCTGTCTCATTCCTCCCTCCCTTACTATTGCCAGTTCCTCTTGCATCAGCAAAGACGAGGACATTTTCACCACATGCAGCAATGCTTGCATTCCTTTCTTCAGTTTAACTTTTCTCATCTCTTAAATCAACCACATCTTCTTGCTTTACTACTGGGATGTGCTAAGAACATACAATGAGCAGAATATGCCAAAGGTCTTGTTTCCTTTAAGATTTAAACACCACTGTTGCTTCAAGATTCAAAAACACTTTATAACTTTCGTTGTCAAGCTGTTTTCTAATTTGCAATGCACATGAAACACTCACAGCAGGTTGGCCATACAGGCAGGTAGACACTTTTTCCTTCCTTTTGTAGCAGGCAGGACATCAGATGCCCCAGGTCAGATTCACTTCCCTGATTGTAGAACATGACCTCATTAGAGATGTGCTTTGGTGTGGCATCTCACTTGCCAGTGTCAATCCAGGAGGCCATGAGGACTGTCTGAGGTAAAGCCTCCTGCAGATTTCTTGGAAATGAAAAATATTTTAAATGGCCATTAAAAAGCATGTTTAAGCAGCTGGATGCATACTTTCACTGAGGAGTCAGTTTCAGACTGACATCTAAATTACAGTTTGGAAGGAGAGTGAGATCACATAGTAGGGCACCTGCTAAAATTAATGTTATGTGTATTAGAGTGACAAACGTATCCCCATTTCCATTTAGGGGCTGAAACCTTGCAACATTAAGGAAACTAGGAGATATTATCACCTCTATTTTGTAAAGAGTGAAGCTGAAGTGAACAGGATTAAGGGCTGGGCTTTGATTTCATGCTGGAGCAGTGTGTTTCTGAAAAACAAGCACCATGGTCTAGAGAGGGCACTCCAGCCTCAGGGCTCGTGTAATTTTCCAGTATTTTAGGACAGTACAGGACACTACATAAGCAGAAAGCTTGTGCCTGTCTAGCAGCTGTGGATATCCTGAAATTTTTCTGATAGTTATCATTAAAAGTGTTTGCTTCATTTCTACACAGTGTTGCTCCTCTTTGGACTGTTGTTGTTGAATCAATGGTGTTTTGACATTGTTGCTAAGCTTTTGAGTGTGTTTAAGTACTTACACCCCTCGTTACCCATGGTGTCCATGTCCAGGCACTTGCCATGGTGCTGCAGAGCAGCTTCTGTGAGGAGAGGCCAGGGCTGCTCCAGGTGGGACACAGCTGGTTCCAGATGGCTCCTGCCCACCTGCCCCAGGCAGGGCACAGCAGAACCCCTTGGGCACAATGGTGGTGGTGCCTCAGGGAAACAGATCCAAGAAAGGGCAAAATGCCTGATGAAGCAGAGTGAGAACCAGCTCTGCAGAGACCCGTGTTTGAGAAGGTGGTGAAGAACTACATTAATTGACAACAAATTAAATTAATCTGCCCCAAGTCTGTTTTGTCTGTGACAGTAATTGGTGTGATCTCCTTGCCCTCTCAACCCATGGGCTTTTGTTTTATTTTGTTTCCCCTGTCCTGTTGAGGAGGTGCAGTGAGAGAGTGGCCAGGTGGGCATCTGGCAGTCAGATCAGGTCTGCCCAGCGCATGTCTGTAGTGAGTGGTAGTTACACTGATTGCATTTAGGAACTTGATCACAGCAGAGATTTGATGAAAGCTCAACAGGGCAGCTGCAAGTCCCCAGATCATACTGGCTACTTCTAGTTGTTAAAAAACAATTGCTGTAGATCTATTTTCATGCACATTCCACAGGTTCCCCTGGCTTGATGTACATTCATGGCCTCACCTTCCACAAAACAGCTTTACCTACACCATGCCAGCTGCTAGCTCTGTAGTGCCCTAGAGTTGTCTCTGCTTCCTAGGCATGGTACTCACAGCCACTCGGGTTCCTATGCCCCACTTTTGCTCGTGCCCTCCAGCCCCCAGCTCCCCTTCCTACCCTAGAGGAGCATTTCTTTCCCAGCTATTCTGCATGGCAGCCAGGCAGACCTGTGCACAGGGTCTTTGACCAGTCAGAGCCCAAATTGAACAAATAACTGTCCAGATCACGTATCAGCCTGTGCAGGCCTTTAAATGGATGTTTGCCAGTGTGGGCTTTTATTCTGATGTCATTCCTCTACTCTAGCCCTGCTTTTTATGACATTTTTAAGAGCTTAACGTCTTCAAGACTTCATTTCAGTAAAATTTTGGGGAAATTGGCCAGTCACTTCAAAATATATTTGTGGTAGGGAAAATGACTTGTAGAGAGAGACAGAACAATCACAAAAAAAAAAAAGGAAAGCAGGCTAACAGTCTATTGAGCCAGAAGTCTTTTCAATTTTAATGCAGAGGAAAAATCTGCAAAGATTTCAGAGACAACAGGTGCCATCTACAGCATTTCATCTTGATCTAAACAGCGTGAAATTGTATATTTGTACCTGTGACTCCTGCCATCTGCCCCTGAGATCAGGCTGAAGCATTATATGCTGGGACTGCATATTACATTAGGAAACATTACACGCAGCAACCTTCAGTCTCCAGGGGCCACACTGTGGTTATTAAAGATGAAAGTGGCAACAATCTTCACCATTTGATTTCTGGCATAGAAACCTCTCCCTATGCAAGGGATTAACAGGATTTCTAAAAATTATTTTCTATAGCTGTTATGCCTGTATTATGTCAACTTGGTGGAATCATTTTCTTAAGGAAGAATGGAGCTATGCATCAAAACCATGTTGAAAGGACAAATTCAAAAGTTATTTTAGAATTAATGCAACTGCCTTTTATGCTGGGTGGGTAAATAATAACCTTTCCAAGAAGACTGCCTTGGGAGTATATTAAAATATGCAGCTGGCATCTCAGTGCTTCCTCCTCCACATTTGAGCCAAGAAACTATCTGTGCCCCTTAGCCAACTCATCATGCATATCTGAGAAAGTGTCTTTCTTCCTTCTGAAATTTGAAAGCAAAATTACAAATATGAACATGCTGTCTTTTTATTGACATTCCATTTCTATTAAATGCTGTCTGCAAATATTAGTGGGAGAGAAGTTCTTCCACTGATCAGGAATTTAACAACTAAGATCCTTGCTTTGCCCAAGCTCCCTCAGGCTAGTCACAGGGTCATAGACCCATTCAGGCTGTGCAGGAGCTCAGCGCTCTGTACTTAATGCTCATTAGCAATGGGATGTGTCAGCTCTGGAGAAGCTGGTAGGGTAGCAGAGCTGCATGGTTCTGCTCTCCAGGCTGGTAGAGATGGCTCCACAAACCGTGCTTAGTGCTGCACAGTTGTATCCTGAGAACCCCAGTCAACAGAAGAGGGGAAAATAGTCCTCTTCGGAAATTCATTAAAAGTCAGGAATCTAGCCTTTCTTAATGCAGAAATGTGTACCATTCACACTGCTGTATGCATGCAAAATGCAGGACAGTCTTTTCTATGGTGGCTTGACAGATGTCACAAAAGTGAAAAATGGGGATTTGCCTTAATAGTCTTGCAAACTGCAACAGAATTTATAAAGTGAGATCTAGACCCAAAGAAACACAACTTACCAGTTCCACGGGATTCCAATGTTTCAAAGACACCAACACAGCTATATGTATACTCTAATTTGCCCTTTCTCTAATTGTTTCAATTTTTTCTTCCCCATCAGAATTAAAGTTTCCCACTTTGGGAGCTGGTAGGACATTAAAGAAATTAGAAAATATCATAGAAAATTTTTAGAATTTACTTAATGCCCATTAAGTGATTTATATGTTTCCTACCTTGAGTTTAGAAATGGGAGATAAGGCTGAAAGGCCAATTTTATCACACATTAAATATTCACTGTGTTGGGAGGTAGTCTGTTCCTTTCATTTCACTGGCAAAAAGGAGAGCAAGTCCCCTGAGATTCCTAAAGCAGGCCTGGGCTAGTAAACAACCTGAGAGAGGTGAAAATGAAATGAAATGAAATGAAATGAAATGAAATGAAATGAAATGAAATGAATGTAAAAGTGAATTCCATCCAAGAGTTCCCCATCTTCACCCACATACTTTGCAGTCAGAAAACTTAGCCACTGTGAGCAAAGCAGTGAAACACTATTTTTTAAGACATGCTAGAAATTTTCTTTGTGTTTTCTCTTCCCCCCAGCATATGAGCAGAGGAGGATGCACAATGATGCACAATGCCTCCAAGGGCTGCTTTTGTTGTGCTTCAACCTGTGCCACTTCTCTTACACATGGCTGTGTCTAAAGACACAGACATGCTGGAATGTCTAGCAACAAACATCAGCATTGTAGTTAAGCATAAAAACATCAAACTAACTGAAAAACCCATGATGGCTTCACTGACTGAGATGAAAAAAATATGAACTATGCATAAAAAATAATTTAGTTTGCACAACATATTTTAATGCAACAAGACCTTTTTAAGCACAGCATTGTGTTGGCCATCACACAGGGAAAGTATTTGAAATATTATTTTCATCTTCATCCTTTTAAGCCCTCATAAATGTACTCCACTGTTTATAATAATTTTGATCCTCAGTAAAAGCTCTACTAAGATACAACTGCAAATAAGGCATAGGAACAAGCAATTCCCAACCAGTTTAAAATATTTTTTCTCTCTGTCCTCCCCACTCCAAATCTCTTCAGATTATGTGTAGTAGAAATGGAATGCAGAGAGTCTTGTGGTATGGATTCTCATTTAATTTAAAAAGCCAACACCTGCATATTTTGGCTAATAAAGCACTCTACTTTTGCCAAACTATCTGATCTCTTAGCATTCTTCTTGAGACAGATGTAGACCCTCCAGTAGCATTTGAGTGTTTTGGATGTGTGAGACCATGAATTCTTTAAAGTGTATAGATTCCTTTAATTGGAACGAGTTAATTAGAAACACCTAAAGAATTGGAGTTCAACAGGACTACAGGTGAAATAAAAAGGTAAAGAGGCTACAATATGAATGGTGTATGACAGGCTGGGTTCTTTGAAGGCTCAAATGCGAGAATGGAGAATGTGCACTTCTGCTCTCTATAAATTTGAGAAAACTAATTTAACATTTCCCTACCTATTTTAGCTTCTGCTGCACATAAATGACTATATATTATTCATAATATTTCCTTCATTTTGATTTGATCTTCCCACTAGACTCTTGGTTTTAATTAGGCCAGCTACATCTTGTAAAGTAATAGAGGCACAACTTTAAAATTATGAATTCCAAACAGTAAATGCAGCCTCACATGAAGAAACTTATCATGAAAAATAATTTGACATTAATGTTCAAAGCTTTGCATTTCTGTAATGTGATAAGTGAGAATAATTTCCTCTTGCTGTAACTCTTATAGGACACAATGTTCATTTAATACAAAATTTAATAGAGCAGAATGTGCTCATGAAATGCGAAAAGATTAGAAAAAGTTATGCAGCATGCATTTCAATGCAACTTGTCCCACACATCTATTTTAGTTATTGCAGACCACCTGTTAACTGAATGCCTCATGTGACTAGACAAAGTATCATGTATCTGCTGTGGCTGTGCCACTTTGAATATTAAGGAAGAATAACACTTGTCATTTACATCATTGACTTGACAGAAAATAGTAGTCCAATTTCCTGATAGCTGGTATGTACCACTAGGACAGGACTCACTGCTGAATTGTCATTTGTCATTTAAAGACACAATAGTTATTACATTTCTTGGCAAAATATTTGAGGGGTACCCTAATGATGTGTAAGTAACACCTAATCAACACATTGAGATTCATAATGATTCACCACAAACAAATATGCTTCAAATAAGTAATTTATTTGCAAAGGCACTCCATGCAAACTAAGACCAGTGAGCTCAGTCCACATTCCAAGGTAATCTTGGTTCAGTTGAATAAACAAGGATCCAGACATGAATAACAAGAATTCATGAATAATAACAATTAACAAACAGTATTCATTATCTATTCATCTACAAGTTGATAAAATGCAGCTAGATCTCTAAACTGCAATTTGTGAAAATCACAGAATGACAGAATAGTTAATGTTGAAAGGGCTTCTGGGCATCCTCTAGTCCAACCCCTCTGGCAAGGCAGGGTCACTCAGAGCAGGTTACACAGGTGGGTTTTGAAGGTCTGCAGGGAGGGAGACTCCACAACCTCCCTGGGCAGCTCATTCCAGTGCTCTGCCAACCTCAGCATAAAGTTCTTCCTCATGCCGAGGTGGAACTTCATGTGTTTTAGTTTATGGCCACTACTCCTCATGCTGTCACTGAGCACGACCGAAAAGAGGCTAGAACCATCCTCTTGACACCTGCCTTTGAGAGACTTGTATGCCTCAGTGTTCTCTAGACCACACAGGCCCAGCTCCCACCATGTCTCTTTGTAAGAGAGATGCTCCAGAGCCCAAATGATCGTTGTGGTCTCTCAGGGACCCTCTCCAGTAGCTTTTTGTCTTTCTTATACTGAGGATCCCTGAACTGAACACAGTGCTCCAGATGTGCCTCACCAGGGGTGAGCAGAGGAGCAGGATCACCTCCCTCGACCTGCTGGCAATGCTCTTCCTAATGCACCCCAGGATACCATCAGACCTCCCTACATAATTTGGCAAAAATATTTGTCAGAATGACAAATGTCAACATTTGTCAAATCTGCTAGAGTTGAAATTTGGAATTGTCTTTTTCTATATGACAAAATCTTTATAATTCCATGGTTTACACACAAAATACTTATCTTTGAAAAGTAATAAGAGCATGGTATGTATTGAATGCATTTATTATTGATTTATTTCATAACTTTCTTTTAAAGTAAGAATTACTTTTGTAAGTGTGCAAACATGAAACAAGACATGATTATGTGAAAACACCATGGTTTGTGAGATCATGCTAACTGGATTAAAGAAACAGATGTCTGATGTGAGATAAATCTGTTTTAGTATCACTTTCCATTGCTGACAGATCTTAGTTTCCAAAAGTGTTTCCTACTTCCATATCACTGCATGAAACTGTCAATTAATTTTGAAATTTTCCTTCTTCTATTTTTAATTACATGAAATAAAACTATCAATATGCTACCTATCACTCAGTAATGGGAACTGTTAACATTTTAAAGTTTGCTTGTGAAATTACTGTCTAATTACTTCTTACTCTAGCAGAAGAATTTAAATATGTTCCACTGTAAGTCTGCAGCAAGTCAGAAACTTTGACACAATATTGTGTAGCTATTGCAAAGTTTGAATACGTACAAAATAATTTTCTTTACCTCTGTTCTCCAAGGTTGTTTCTACAGATAAGATTCTGGCTGAGCATTGCATGAGTCTCTCCCACCCATACCTTTCCCCAGTCCAGAATCCCAGCATTTCCTGACTGTCCCTCATTTAAAACTGTTATGAGTTTGATAAAAGTCTGTGAGACTGTAGTGGTTTGACCCTGGCTGGATGCCAGGCACCTACCAGAGCTGTTCTACCACTCCCCTCCACAACTGGATGGTGGAGAAAAAACGTAACAAAAGATTCATGGGTTGAGGTAACATCTGGGAGAGAGGTCACCCACCAAATACTGTCATGGGAAAAACAGACTCAAGGATATTAATTTAATTCATTACTAACAAAATCAGAGTAGAATAATGAGAATTAAAATACATTTTAAAATACTTTCCCCCTCCCCCCATCCTTCCCAGTTCTACCTCCTCCTCACAGCTGCACAGGCAAACAAGGAATGGGGGTTATGGTCAGCTCCTCAAATGCAGTTTTCTGCCACGACTCAGGAGGAGTCCTGACCCTGCTCCAGTGTGGGGGCTGTCCCACAGAAGACAGTTCTCCATGAACTTCTCCAACATGATTCCATCCCACAAGCAAGAGTCCTCTCCAAACTGCTCCACTGTGGTTCACTCTTCCACAGGGTGCAATCCTTCAGGCACAGCCTACTCCAGTGTGGGGTCCCCACATGGTCACAAGTCCTACCAGGAAA
>JAYDZK010000056.1:25288158-25338147 GCA_034509185.1 Euphonia xanthogaster
TGCAAGCTGGGCTGATGACAGCCGAGAGCATCCTAGATGTGGGAAAAAAACAGAAAAAAACCCCAAAAAACTCCCCCTCCAACACCCCCACAAGAAAAAAAAAAAAAGACTAAGCAACAAATAAATAAGAGAAGCATCTCTGTTCTGGGGTTGTGATTGTGCACTGAGATGGTGCAGGGACTCTGTGCATTGTTCCAGAGTAAGTCTAGGCATGGGCCACCAGAAACTAAAGTATATTTACAAATATAAATCTTCCACTAGAGAAATACATAGCACAGTTGTAAGTCAATGTGTAACAACTGACATGCAACACAGCACATCTGAGATCTTGGCTATGCTCTGGCACTTCTGTCTTAATATTCAGAGTAGGGCAAGACTTACTAATTTGCCTACTCTATTCTTCAGCCAGTGCAATACTTTCTTTATGAGACAATCGTAAGGAAATATTTTTGCCTCTTTATAGGTCACTCTATTGTCAATCTTCTTTCACATGGCACAGGAAATTGTTACTCTCAAAACCTGGCCCAAAAGACAGCAATATGGAAACTGTGGTGTTTTTGAGCAAGCTGAAGAGGAACATCTGCAGCTGCAGTAATTCCTCATTCTTCCCAAGTCAACCTGCTCACTCTGCTTAGGAGCCTCAAAAATGCTTCTGACACCAGTCTCAGAATTTCCACACCTTAGTTAGTTTACTGTTCTTCTGCTCCTTTTAGACTTTTACCCAAGTTATTCCCATCTCTCTAAAAGTTGTGAGATGGCTGTGCTGTAAGATTGGGTTGCAACAGCTACCCAGTACAGCTTGAAGATTAACTTCTCCAGCTTGAATTTAAGGGCATTGCTCACCAAGAAGGGGGTAATACACATTTGAAAAGAGGAAATATTTTTTCTCAGTTCTCACAGGAGCCAGTTTCGTCCTTTTCCTAAAATTGTAGGCAAATTCTGTTGTGCCAAGAAGAGCAAAACCACTGCTCAAAGCGTTTTGAAACTCTTAATATGTTTAGATATCATAGTGAATATGTTTGAAACTATAATATATTAATGGTAATATAATGGTCATAATAGTAAGTAAAGGCTGCCATCTTTATAACTGGCTAAAGACCACCTTGGGAAATATCAGTATGGTTTTTTTCCCCCATTTTTCTATCAGTTTTGGTGGAGAAAAAATTGTAGGCTTTGGTGTAGAAGAAGAGACCAATCAACCATACTCTCCAGAATAATATATTTATCCTGAAGATGGAAGAATTAAAATCAAATCTTTTGAGGTACATCATTCGGAGGAAAGATATGGCTCACAATCTGCCACAAGTCTCCAAATGAATAAGCAATAAGCATTCATACGGTCCCCAGCCCAGGAATATTTTATTACTTAACACCAAACAGAATGGCTTTGACCAGACAGACGATAGAGTGCAAAATGGACTTTTATGGCCAGCAATTAAAAAGTATTTACCTGGGGAGTGGCTTTGCCATCAAAATAGGACATTAAGCTGGCTCTCCTATACATTTATTACAGTTTTCCCAGGGTTCAGTCTCATTGTGAAGCAGATCTAAAACATATGCCAAAGTAAGATTATTTTTTTGCCCCTCAGAATGGGATTCTTGTTTTCTTTCCAATATACAAGGCTTCACAGTGGTGTCAGCTGTGATGCCTTCCTCCCTTCTCATGGAAAACTCCCAGATCCAGCCCATATAAATAACCTGTATTAGTCCCTTCCTTCTCCTTTCTTTCCTTCAATCCCACTTAATATGTCTCTTCTGTCATCTTGAGCTGGGCTGTACCTGGGCTAGGGCAGCTCTTAAACAGAGATGCACTCCTGAGCACAAAAGATCCTAAACTTGGCCTTTGGACTCTACTGTCACAATATCAGAAGCTATAATTCCTCATCCAAGTCTAGGATGTGAGAGGAGGTTTTCTGGGTAAGAAGTGTACTTTTCATGCCTCGTCTTTACCAAGAATTTTTCCTTTTTGGTCTGTGGAACATGATTTTAACAGACTTGTGTATTGTTTTAATTAATTACTTCTTTTTGAAAGCTTCATTTCTGCTACCATAACCACTTGCAAAACAAAATGTTTGAGATGCCTTTAGCTTGTGGAAAATATAATGCCAGTTTTGTGTAAACAACAGCATTACATAATGTGTCCTTTCTTAAACAAATTATGCAAAAATCTAAACAGGACCAACAGGATTAATCCCTCAGACATTTAAAATTTCAGAAGTCTGTATGAGCTGTATGAGTGACAGCAGATTTTATCTGTAAAGTTTACCATCCTACACTGGCCCCTCTGTCAAAGTTGCACTTACATGAAATAAGACTATACATGCATATTGACAGGACAGTGTAAATTCTCATTAGTCTTTTATTTCACAATTTATTCTTCATTAAAATATCTTTCAAGCTTGTAACTACTTAACTTTTATGAGATGGTTGTGTAATATGAAATTGATTTTTTTTCCAAGGGAAATTATATTGATTCAGAAGCTGTTAAAGGTGAGGTGCTAAAAGTTGGAAACAAAAGCTGTGAAAACCTTCTCCTGCAGTCGGAATCAATTCTGTGTACGGTTCCCAGCGACCTCCTGAAGTCCAACAGTGAGCTAAATATAGAGGTGAGGCAACTACACCACACATGAGATATTAATGCCATTTTTATTATTATTCACGGTGTCACTATTGAACCAATAAACTTTAAGCCTGAATAAAATTCAAGCCTAAGCCTATGCTTACAGAGATATCTCTATTCCTGTTTGTTTGGGATGGAAATTCAAATAATATCAGCTATTTTAAAATAAATATGATCGTCATTGTTGTTATTACCTGTTTGTACAGAGACTTTATGGAGCCTTAGGCACAAAGTAGGACCTGAACTAAGCACAGAAATAAAATTATAGTTATTAATCCAAACACAAGAGGAAACATGTGGGGAAGAATGAGAAGCTATAATGGTGTAGTTTTAGGTTGGAACTCATAAGCCCTATTTTCAACAACACATTCTGCTGCAGTCAAGAGGATCAAATCTTTCCTGAAGTTTTTTTTGTTTGTTTGTGTTTTTTTTTTTTTGGTCTGCATTTTATAATTTCATTTCAATTCTTTTTTTAAGAAGAAGGCGCTTAGGACAAATGATTGAGTCATTGCTTTAAAGGTGGTCTCATTAGAGTCATTCAGGGTGCTACTGCAAATTTGAATTGTAGACATACTGATTTATAGAATAAGACATAAATCTTGAAATACATTTGTATTTTTTTAAAGATACAGAAAAATGAAATTGGAATGGGTTTACCTTTAAACTATGAAACTGTACTCTGATTCACTGAAAACTGGAGACTTTGCTGGTCATGTAAGTGTGGTTAGGATCAAAGTCTATTTAAGCTCTTTGAAGCAGGGACATCTATTTTTTCAATGTCTTTATGACATTCATCTCACAGGATCCTGGGCTGCGAATGATATTCCTATGTGCTACTGCAAGCTAAGTAAATATAAAACTAATTGGACTTATTAATATGGTAACTAGTAATTTATTTTAATATCAATTTCTTTTTTGTAAGTAAGTATTCATTTTCTTGGATGTGTCAGGCAAACTATAAAATTAGATGCAGATCTCCTTTTGGTGTAGGACTGCCAGATTTCTAAGTGCCTTGTTTCATATAATAGTACTTATACACAGGTTGCATTCAGTTAATATGTTGTATTTTTGCATGTTTGACCAGGACTAACATTGCATTCAATTAGTTCTACTCTGTAATATTTTCTTAACTTCTAAGAAGCAGATATGTGTGACATGTTTCATGCACAGAAAAGAACAAAACATAAAGGGGTTAAACAAGGTTTCTACTTGTTTACTGGCAAGGAGACTCAGAAATTGTATTCTGCCCAGCGAAGAAGAAAATTTGCTCTTTTGACGGGCAAATCCATCATTACAGTACCCAGAGGGATGAATTCCACAGGAGGAAGAGAAAAGATGGCCAAATGCATTCCAACTGACTGAGCTAGTGCTGTGTGACCTAAAACAGTTTTTCCCTGTTAGCTGCTTGGTGCTTGTTTGGTTGTTGGTTTTTGGGGTTGGTTTTTTTGTTTAGTTTTGTTTCTTTAAACTGTCAGCAAGCTAGAAGCTGGCAAGGGACAGGCTCACGAGCTTGGGAACTAAAATACAAGCATGCTGTCAACAAGAGTGAGTTTGATGTTACAGCATATTTGTGCCAGAAGGACATACATTAGAGAGAGTTGGGCTATTTTTTTTAATGTACATGCAAGCCAATATATCCACAGGCCTGTTCCGTGCACCATATGAGTAAAAGTAGGAATTTAACATTTTGAAACAGCATCTGGTAACAGTGGAACCCTGTTATCCAGAGTGCATGTGAGTGCATGCTGTGTGTGTGGTGTATCAAATACAGAGCTGTGTCACTACCAGAGCTCTTGAAGGTGAGAAATGAGTCATAAATATGTAGCTCTGTTTTCATGTACACCAATATAACAATTTCTCCACTCACAGTGCCTTATCACAGTACAGCATCACAAAATCAAGATTTAATACATATGAGACATATCAGCTCATACTTCAGTACTGATAATCTAGTTCTTACATGTCTTTGGAAATCATTACACGATTTTTTTCTTTGTTATTTCAGTGGAAGCAAGAAGTTTTGTCAACAGTTATTGGAAAAGTGCTGATCCGGCAAGATCAGAATTTCACGGGACTAATTGCTGGAATTCTTTCAACATCAATCTTAATTTTTATCTTTTTGGTGGTTTTCTTCTGGAGAAGGAAGAAGAAACAAATTAAAGGTCCATCATAGTCAATCCCATCAAATAATTCCATTATTATCTTAGATTTTAAAAACTGACGTAATTTTATGCTTTGCTTAACTGCCATGCATGCCCTGTTGTAACCTGTCAGCAGAGGTTTCACAATCAAGTCCCAGTGTTTAGTTGCATTTCAGTGCTTGGCAAGAGCCTGAGCTGGGTGAAGGGCCACATTATGCCTTAAGCAGAAGGATTTCTGAGGAACTCTGAGCTATTAGGAAAACTTAGTAACTTCTTTTCCGTAATCAGCTTTGGAAGAAGGGATGAGTAAATGACATGCATGGAATCATAAGTACTTCAGCTTCATCTGGACTGTGCATGAGTTGTGCAAGACACAGAGTGCTGCAGTCTCCTGGTCTTTTTTTCCCCCAAATCAGGAACTTGATCAGACTCCTGTTCTTCTTTGGCCCCTGTGTCTGGGTTTCCTTCCCGGGGGAGCTGCCACACTATGTAAGGTGGAAGGAGGAGGGGAGCTAGTGTATAACCAAGCCTTGTCCTGATGCACTATCACAGTCAGACCATGAAGCTGGCCCTAGAATCTTCAAAGCAGTCTTTGATCTTCCAGTATAGCTGAGTGGGTCTTCAACACAAGATTTTTTTCCAGAAAATCTTGCACTGCAAAAATAGCTCAAGTCCTGCATATCTGTCAAAGCAAGAACCTAACCCTCTTCCCAGCAGAGCAGAAAATGTAAATTTAAATAAAAAGATAAATCAATATTGGCATACTGAAAACATGAGGGTTTTCTAATATTGCTTTCTCCTCCCCCTTCAGATCTGGGAAGTGACTTAGTTCGTTATGATGGCAGAGTGCACACTCCTCACCTGGACAGGCTGGTGAGTGCAAGGAGTGTAAGTCCAACAACAGAAATGGTTTCAAGCGAATCTGTAGACTACAGATCAACTTTTCTAGAAGGTATGACTCTAATTAGGAATCACTATGGAGGATATTTTACACATCTTGATTTTCATGTCTTCACATGATAGCTATTTTGATCAGTATTCTAAGTTCAGTTTCTCATCTGATTTGTCTGTTTCTGTATTTTTGGGACTCTTATGTATTCACAGGCTTGCTATTTTAACTGAGCTTCTCAGGTGCTTCCCAAGATCAAGGTGCCTAGGATTTTTACTTTTACTCAGGTTCAATGAATAAATAAAATACAATTCGTAAAAACTCTCTATAAGTATGCTCCACAAGTTATTAGGAACTAGTGTATATAATGATTCTGTGTTGTCATAAGATCCATCACACTATGCACAAATCCCCTCAGAAAGGCTGATTATAATGATAACATCAAGTGGCTGTAGGTTTAGTGTGTCCCAGTGACTTCCTACAGTTATAATAAAGCAGTTCTGTTAGTCTGACATGGGACACGGGGTTTTGTAAACCGATATTCTTTCGTCTGTTAATGCCCCTCCTGTAAAATGGGACATTGTATAATGCAGACATGTTAATTTTAAAAATTAAGCTAAAAGGGTGTGGAGACTGTGACAAATTGAATGGAAGTCCATACGCCATCTGCCATTATGCCATTATGCCAGTCTCAAGGAAGAATAATCCTACACCAAATACATTTTTGTGCTGTATAATATGACTTTGAAGTGGGTATTCTTCAGAAGACAGGTCTGCTACACTTATCATACCATGCTAAGCTCCTTTAACACGTGTGGAGACCATGTTCTGTGATCACCATTGAAGAGCCTTTATCTATTAGGAGTTACCACATTATGATGTGTGAGATATCACAGATAATTGTTAGTCTTGGTATAGACATAGTCTTGTACTATTTCAGGTGCTGCTATATACAACTCAATAGAAATAATTCCAAATCTTTGTCCCACCTTTGCAAGCCCCAGTCACGGAGCTGTCTGAGACACAGGCCTGCTCCCAGCTTCCCGCATTATTCTTTAATTGCTGCCACCAGCTCATACAGGAAGTTTCTTGACTGAAAAATTTCCAAAGGGAAAGAAAAGCCCGTGCTACTGGTTAGAAGGGAAAGTAGTACATGAGACAAAACTATGCAAAGATCCTTGGTGGAAGGCAAATCCACAGTGGTCCTGCAACCACTGTGTGCTGGCAAAGCGCAGTGGAGATTGCATCCAAGAAGGGTGTGTGTTCATCTAATGTTCCTGTAGCAATGTTGATGTCAATATTATCAAAGAATGAAATAATGAAATAATAATGAATATTGTCAATGAATGAAATAACCTGCATGAAAACATGCAGGTTTACATTTTGCAGCTGTAAGTATTATTTTACGGCCATGGCTAGATTATTTTACTGTGTTTATTAAATAGATATTTGCCTTTAGTTACAAATAAACTCATTTGTAAGTTGTAAGAGCTGGTATTTTTGTTCCTAGAGAAAATAACAAGGTATTTCTCAGCTCC
This sequence comes from Euphonia xanthogaster, assembly GCA_034509185.1. Taxonomy (NCBI): domain Eukaryota; kingdom Metazoa; phylum Chordata; class Aves; order Passeriformes; family Fringillidae; genus Euphonia; species Euphonia xanthogaster. Next base: position 25,295,347 of record JAYDZK010000056.1, read on the forward strand.
CAGAGTGATAAAAGCACTTTATAAAAATTTCACAAGTTTTATGCAGAAATAAAGAATGTACAATATTTTTTACTTTTTGTAATAAGATACCTGATAATTTCTGTAGGTAAATTTACTCTGTTTTTTTTTGTTTTTGACCCTGGACTAAATTCACCTCATCACTCCACTGAAATAATTCCAGACTGAAATTGGTATAAACTAAACATAGTTCTTTCATTCAGTCATACAAAATATTAGGAAAAAGATTTTAAACAAAACCAATTTGAAATACCTGAACAACATGCTGTTGATTAAAAAAAAATCTCAAATAGATACTCCTGGATTTACTGAAATATTTTAGTTTCTGCTATATCAGATGGCTCATGTTATTTTCATGAGTAGCACCAACTGTAATACCTTCAGCAGTTACAGGAAATGAATCACCTCTAGGCATTTCCCTGGTTGAATATTTACCATTGGATAAATACAGCTACTCACCAGCACTTTGGAAACCTTCATGAAGTGTAAAGTTCCCTACCAAATTAGAATACGACAGTAATAAAAAGCTTCATGTTTTCAATTGTTCATTACCTCCTCCTCCAATATTGCTGTCATTTTTCTGTTTTAATCTTGTTACTCCCAATTGCTAGAAATGCTATAACCTCTCTTTGGCAAGAAGTGACAAGGCTTCTTTCCATCACTTCAGAAAAGTGGAAGTTTTGCCATTTACTTTCATAAAAGTAGAGCTGAGACAAGCATAAGTTTCTAGTGACATGGTTTTCCTGGAGGCTGGCAGATTACCAATACATATTTTCATTTTCCCTTTGTGACCAAAACTTCCGTAAAGCCAAGCCACTTCCAAACTGATAAAATCAAGTCTTTCTCACCAATGCAATAAAACTCTTCATTTTTCAAGGAGAAGTTTGAAAGGATTATAACAGTTTCTGTTCGTTTTCCAGATCAGTTTCCAAGCATGTCTCAGAATGGATCGTGCAGGCCTGCCCAGTATCCTCACTCTGACCTCTCCCCAATTCTGTCTAGTGGAGACTCAGATTTAGCCAGTCCACTTCTCCAGACTAATGTCCACATAGACATCAGTGCCTTAAATCCCGACCTGGTCAAAGAGGTGCAGCACGTGGTTATTGGTGCCGACAGTCTGATTGTGCACTTCAGTGAAGTAATAGGAAGAGGTGAGTACTGCAACATTGCAAACTGCTCCTCTTTTTGCACACCCATTTCTTATAAACCATTCTGAATAAGGTGTCTATACAGAGATTTTTTCAAGCTTTTCAGCTCTTATGGCATTGCATACCATGTTCAGAATCAAGGGGGGAATGAAGGGGCTTTCCTTTGAAGTCAGTGCATCTGATCAGTTGAGAAGACACCATCAGGAGGAATGAGTCTGCCAACTAATGAGGCTCTTTTAAACTCATGGACTTGCTGGTCCCCCTCCAGCTGCCTCACTCTCACCCTTTTCCAGGCTACAGAAAGCTCAGCCAGGGTTTCTGATCCATGAGGCTGTGGTATGGGAGTGAATCTGCCACAGGATATTATGTGAAACCTAAGGCACGCACCTAAATGGCAGGGGATGATGAGGCAGGAACTCAAGTGACCTCAAACTTGGAGCCTATTATCTGTCAGGATTGCTATATGACAAAGGAGACTACTGCAGTCATTAGGGCAAACAGTAAAAGTCTCCATGGCCCAGGTGAAATGCCCACTCCCCTTTTCCCTCCTCAAGTTTCTACCAGCTCTGAGGAATTTGCTGCTTGTTTCCTCCCAGAAAATACACTTCATATCACCTCATTCTTCTCATGCCAGCTGCAGAAATATGTAGCCTTTGATTCACTTCCCCTTCGTTTTGTCCCTGATTTAGCAAGTCTCCTATTTTTCTAAGTTTCTCTCATCACTCCTATTCCTCTACATCTTCATAAGCAAGTTCCCTTTACCTTTCATAGCCCAAGCCAGTATTTCTGTTTGGGACATTTTTAAACTCTGTATGACTGAGTACCTATTAGTAACCAAAGTACAAGCTGTATTTCAGTATTTCTGCAGATCATGCATGAGAGGTCTCTTGTTGAGTATCAGAATACTGATAAAAAATTGGCTATAAATTGTGTTCTTAATGCCTCTTCTGCAGGACAAGAGCCACAAATCACACAAGCAGTCAGCGTGTTTCACTTCTATGTATTACACTTTATCATCCCCAAAGCAAGGGTGGGCCTTTTTCTTTTCTTTTTTGTTTTGAAAAACTCCAAGTAATTTCCCATTTTTTAAACATTGAAAAGATCTGGAATGACACTGAGATAATTAGCCGTTTTAAATTTTCTCCCTTCTAACCAGAAATGGGACAAACCCCAAAATATTTTAGACACACCCAATCCAAGCTTTAGGATTTGTGCCCAGGCTCCAAGAAATCTGTGGTCTGGTGGGATTTTAGTTGCTTTTATAAAACAAACTTTGGATTAATTTTACTTCAAGCCAAAAGCACAGCAAACTGAGCTCTAACCAGAGCTTATGACTGGAACGTAGCAAAATTAATGAGATAGTCTTGTTCTCTGTAGAGCTCACACTTAAGAAAAAAAAATATGCTTTCTAACTGCAAATATTAGTATTTTAAAAGTTTCCAGTAAATAGTTCATCTGAAGGAAGCCACAACTGCACGTACATAATTTGATTTAGAGAAATTAATGTGTGAACCTGGAGCTCAAATTTCACTGTTTCCCAAACTGGTAAACCTGACTTCTCATAGTAAGTTTTGGTAGACGACATCATTCGCTTGGCAGGAAAGCACAGGATTTCTGTGTCTCTGGCAGTTCATTTCACTGCTCAGACCATGAGAAAGAAGGCAAATTTTGTTCATCATCTTTTAGTGATATTTTATATTTGGAAGTAGGCCATAGGAAAAAACTGCCAAATGGTGTCATTAGTCTGTGATCAGTAGAGCAACTCCCAAACCATCCACAGCTAGCACAACACTTTTAACATTCAACATTTTCCATGGAATGGTAAGACCTGAGCCACTGTAATCCCAGAGTGGCTGTCCTTTCCATCAGATGCATCAAGTTTGTACAGTCCAGTGGACCACTTAGCATGGGCTTGCAGATCACTGGGAACCACAATCCAGTGGTCATGTCCTAACTGCTCCCTGTGCCTTCCAGGTGTCCTCCTTGGACACCCATGGCACAGGAGATAATGGGAATGGGCTGACGTGGGTTTCGTGCGCTTAGTCATTACAAGCACTAAATGTTTGTGGCACCAGCCTTGTCCTTAGTTATACTCTCCATTTAGGTCAAGAAACACCAATTATGCTGCAAGCAGAGTTTTCATTTTATGTAATGATGGTTTTATGTAGTGGTGGCTTTATGTAATGGCGATTTTATGAATGGTGGTTTTATGTAATGGTCCGATTCCATTTATTTTAATATGTTAGTTAGGAAGTGTATATTACAAGTGTTGGGAATTGGATAGAAATGGAATGTGATCACTTTCTTACAGTATAATTGCTACCCAGTGGAAAATACCAGAAAGCTAATTTTACTTCTTAAAGCTAATATTGCTCATTTTTTTATACAGGACATTTTGGCTGTGTCTACCATGGGACATTGCTGGATAATGATAGCAGGAAAATTCATTGTGCTGTGAAGTCACTGAATAGTGAGTTACATGTTTAATAGTGAGACATTACTATTAATTCCAGAGATAACTGGGGTGAACCGATGAATTCCAGTGAAGTATACATTCACAAACAAAGATGCTTAGTTGCAGCTAAATCAGATTTATCTCTGGAGCAATTCCAATTACTCCAAATTACCACAACACATGGTCATATATTTTTACATCAAATGAAATGTCCATATACTTCCTCTACAAAGAAAAATACTTGGGAAAATAAAGGAAAGGTAGTGTCATTTCTTTATTCTACTGTGTACTGAAGATTTGGGTTTGGAAGTTAAAATGCTGAAGAGTGGGCAAAGCTGCTGGAAAAACAGGAAGATAGTATAGCAACATTTATTAAGGACTTTACTCAAGTGTTTTTATTCAATTTTAAAATCATTCAAAATAAGAAATGGAGAAACAAAATTAAAATTACCAACAGCCTGTATTTGGTCATTGTAGGAAAACCAATGCACATAACCTCATTATAATGTGGGAGGTGGAGAGCATGTTTGTAGTCTCTCATGATCACTTTGTTGTACAATGACATGCTGTAGAGAAATGAACTGTAGTTTTTTTCTGTTTCTTTTCATGAACTCATTTTATGACTTGATTTCTCAGGGATTACAGACCTGGAAGAAGTAGCTCAGTTTCTGAAAGAAGGAATAATCATGAAAGATTTCACTCATCCCAATGTTCTGTCACTCCTGGGAATCTGTTTGCCCAATGAAGGATCCCCATTAGTTGTTCTTCCATACATGAAACATGGAGATCTTCGAAACTTCATTAGGAATGAGACTCACGTAAGTACCTGGTGAGGTATAGAGGGAAATGCAAGTCTGGCCACGCCCTGCTCTAACACTTACAGACTCTCATAATTACATTACGTCTGCAACATGCTGCTGTTACTACACCTCAACCTTTAGCACTTGCTTAGTCTGGCATCAAGCCCAGCCACAGCAGTGCCACTCCTTCCCCTCCCCCTCAAATTCCTCTCTAGGATGTTTCCCAGAAATTATCAGCAATAAGTATTTCTCATTTCCCATCCATAATCCTCTTTATAAGCAAATGTGTTTATGAGATCTACGTCCAGGGACCCAACCATCTGCTGGTTAAACTGGCACATCTCTGTTGACCCTAGCACAGCAGTGCCAGTCATCAGCATCTGCTTTTCCAACTCCTAGGTAAGGGACCTCCATGTGCAGCTAGTGTCACAGTATATTTCTTATCAATATTTTTTCTTCTTATCCTAAAAAAGAAAAACAGGAGCTGTTATACAAACTATGCATACTCTTTTATCAGCAATCTTCCCCATTTCCATTGAAAGACTGTAGATTCCTCAAACTTGCCTCACTGCTTTCTCTCAAGTAGAAGACTACAGATCTTACCTCAGGCAGTGTAAGCCCACTTTACACTGTAGTATTTCACCTATTTCACAGTGTTAGAACAATATAAAGTGACTTCTGAGCCAATAGGACTTTGTCCTTGCAATCAGCAATAGCCAGTACAATTTAAAAAAAATTAATTTCAACAAATTTTTGGAGGAGTTAAGTTTTCTGAGGCTGGGACCTGCTCCCATTTGAGCTTCTTTCATTCTACATTCTACAAGGCTTCTACAGAGCCTTTGTCTGTAAATAGTGCCATGGTCCTTCCTGAAATAAATAGAATAATGGCCACAGTTGAATCAGATTGTTCCACAGAAGAAAACTATAAGGAGCAATGTCAAAACCACAAAAATTTGTAGGATCCTTACTATTACAAGTCATATGGTTGCCATAAAAGATTTACAGGTTTATGTCTATACTTATTTTGATATTTAACATTTTGAGTATCATCTCACCATGTAGGCAACAAGAAAGAGTTTATGATCATTGCCAAAAATCATCGTCTGGTAACTACTAAGGCCTCATTTGCCTTTTTCATGAAATCATACTGATGCACCTATTTTGTGCCAAATAGGACTTTCTCTGCTCTTGGTCATCTCCAGCTGATGAGCTCCAAGTTCACAGTTAGTACCTTCTACTGAGTTAAATGCTATCACCCTTAAGTCCACATATGTGAATTTTGTGTATCATCTGTGATGCTGAAGTTTCAGCATACTGTTCCACTTCTCAGGTCAGGTTATGCTGTTTATGCTGCAAACTCTACTCTTCTGGAGACTGTCAGCTCTTCTGTTTTCTTATAGTGTGTTTTCTCACTGGGGGTAAAAAACTGACCTAAACTTAAACCAGTTTCACTGCAATCACCAAACTTTCTTGATCATTCTGGTGGCAGGAGAGGTGTATAAAACCTAGAGTCACAGCATAAAGCAGTCTGATCCTTAAGCTTCTGCATTCATTTTATCATAAATGTTTGTATTTTACAGAATCCAACAGTAAAAGATTTAATTGGATTTGGCCTTCAGGTTGCAAAAGGAATGAAATACCTTGCAAGTAAAAAGTTTGTCCATAGAGATTTGGCAGCAAGAAACTGTATGTAAGTACAAACATCTACTTTCAGCCACATTACCACGCTCTTCTGTGTAAAACAGTGAGATGAGATGAGATAAACTGAAGTTTCCAGGATTCTGCTATTTTTTAGTAAAAAGATGGTGTTTTTTTCATTGCTCTGCAATTATACTGATGTTTGTCTTGCATACTGATGAGCTACTCATCTTGCTAAGGGCTCATTTCTAACACATAAGCTCTTTTTGAGTGTGAGAAATAAGAAAGCTGAGGTGAAAGTGTAGCCTCTCAAAATCATTGGTTAGAGTTTAAAAGGCATCTCCTAAGGGAAGTTAAACTGCTGTTGCCTCAACTTGCTGTGCTTCCACCCAGCCTCTTCAGAAGCAGCATGTCTCTGCTGCCACACCTAACCAGAAGGGAGAGGAACACAGGGGAGCTTTGTGAGAAAAACAGGAACACAAAGAAACACCAATGAGACCTCTTGACAATAGTCTTTCATTACATGAGTATGAGCTTACTTTGGCTCAACCAGGCACACAAATTAGCATTCAAAGAATCTTAGTAGTGTCTGGGAAGCCAGACAGTTCAGTTCCCACAAAGACAAACTGATACAGGATTTGCCAATATGATTATGCTGATTTATCACTGATGCTGTGAATTAATGAGGCACAGCCTTAAAGTTTATTTTTAGCACATCCTAAACTGGAACTCTGGCTGCAAAAAGGTCATTAACCTGTGACATCAGATGTCTTACTCTTTTTTCAAGGGCGCACACCTGTGCAGCTGAACAGCCTCTGAAAAAGAACATTTTATTGCAGGTATTAGGTTTTTTAAGGGATGAAAAAAGCCACAAGCAGATTTTCATATTTCCTAAGAAAAAGTGCATTGTGTTACTGAACAAAAGACCTAGTTCATCTAATCAAAGTCCCAATGGGTGCAAAAGGGCATTCCCCTTGGCCTACTGTCTCTCCCTTGGGTGAGGAAGGAGCAGCTCTCAGGGTGTCTCACACGACCACTGAACGTACTTCCATAGGGATCAGCACTTCAGAGCCTGGAGAGCTGCTGCCACCAGAGCCACTTTTCCCAGTGGCCATGTGCAATCCAACACTCAGTACAGGCCCTGCACTGGTGATGTCTGCACTAGTGATGTCTATCAGAAAGGAAGCCAGCATGCAAATACAGTCCTCAGGGACTCTTTCTTTACTCTATTCCACTATCCTGGAAGAGGTGCAGGAACCTGCTATGGCATAAACTGTTTCCTGTTGATCCATCATACTTCCTTCCTACTCCCTTCATCAGATTAAGTTACAACATCAGTAAATACAGCAGATAGTTCTGTCCCATGCACTGACTTCAACAGACCAGAGCTGTCCAGACAGAAACCTTATAAATTCAAGACAGGGAAATGTCATGTGCTGTTACTGAGAGAGACAGGATCATTTAGCCTAAAGAAGGTTCAAGGGGATCTTATCCATATGTATAACTGATATGGTGGATTAAAGAAGAGGAAGGCAGATTCTTCTAAGTGGTTCCCAGGGACAGGCCAAGAGGCAGTGGGCACAAACTGAAATAGAGAAAATTGCATTTAAACATAGTAACGCTTTTATTGTACGGATGACTGAACACTGGCCCAGGTTGCCAGAGAGGTAGTGGAGTCCTTATCCTTGCAAATATTCAAAACCCACCTGGTCATTGTTCTGAGCAACCTGTAGTAGCAGACCCTGCTTTGAGCAGTGGAGATAGTGGTGAACTAAACTTCAGGGGCCCCTTCCAACCACACCCATTCCATGACTGCGTGATGCTGTAAAGAAGCCCAAAAGGAAGTGCTTGCTGTGACTAGGTCTGCACTTGCGCAGGATAGGCTTGAAAATGCCCACACCCACACTCTGTTTGTTTGTAACAAAGATACCACTTATCAGGACAAATACCAAGCTTAGGAGAAGCAAAGCTAAGGAGGTCTTCTGGTATGGCTCAGCTGTAACCCCAACAGAAAATTTGTTATGCCATAATTTTCCCCTGGAATACACACCAAACTCATCCTTAGTTACAGGACTACATTTTTACATAAAGGCAGTCACTGAGATAATGATGGATCCCTCCTTATCTAAACTGAGAGTAAGTAGGAAAGGTGGTGCATTAACTTGGAAATAAAAATGAGCAGGATTTAAGGATACAGAAGAAAAAACAGCTGTGGAAGAAATGATGTAGAACTCGATCAGGATGTATAGGCTATTACCAAAAATCTTTTTATACATAGCAATTGTTTTAAAATAACTGTAATTCAAATTGTATTATCAAAACAATATCAGTAATTTCCTGAGTTCATTCACTGTGTTAAATGGGTGTCAAATGTACTTTGCTGCACTTTTGTTTCAGTGTGACATTAGTTCATAGATGCCAAATAAAGTACTGCCATCCAAAGTCACAGTCTCAAAAATGCAAGTCAGTCATTATAATCCACCAACACGGTAAATCTGGCCCGCTCAGTTGCAAATAATACCTTTTGTCATTTCTCCAGGTTGGATGAAAAATTCACCGTCAAGGTTGCTGATTTTGGTCTTGCTAGAGATGTCTATGATAAAGAATACTACAGCGTGCACAATAAAACAGGAGCTAAACTGCCAGTGAAATGGATGGCTTTAGAAAGTTTACAAACTCAGAAGTTCACAACAAAGTCAGATGTGGTAACGTACAAACATATTTGTATCACCTATTTATTTCTTTTATATTGCCTGAGGCATCTTACTAGTATTCAATTAATGGAACAACTCCAAATGAAAACTGATATTTGAATCTAGCTTTTGTTCACGTAAGAACAAAAGAGTCTTTCTACATCCAGAAAGTGTATTTGTCCCAATCACTGAGCAAGAAGTTGTTGACCTGATTATATGTTACTGCTCAGGAAAGAATTAGGAGTTAAACCCTGTTCCAAGGGAAACTAAGGACATTCCAAGAAGCCAAGAATCCTGCTATAGGAGGGGCTCTGGAAAGCTTGACAGAACAGGTTAACTTGGAGTCTCGTAAAAGTTAATAGTTCTCCAGAACACTTTATTTGCTTTATAAATACTTAGTGGCTGCCTGCATCAATCTCAAGTATTACCTGGCCATTTACAAAGAAAAAATTGTTACAATGAAGTCAGTTGGCTGGATTGTTTTGTATTTTAGCTCTCTGTTCAATCCAGATTCAGATTGACCTGTGATGCATAGAATTTTCACCATGTATATTGTCTTCAGCACATATTTACACAGAGTTAGTCAGATCATCAACTGGCAGAGCTCCATTAACCTCAAAAGAAGTCTGCCAATTCATACCAGCAAAGTAGCAGGCCTATAGGCTTTTATTTTCTTTCATTTACTTAGTTGAGATTCTCTGGCTTGTATTTAAGTGGCTTCTCAAGTCCCTACAACATTTATTAGCCCACTTAAAAGAAAGCTGAATGCAGTAAAACAACTTTTCAAAGGGAAAGTCCATGCAGTTGAATGCTTAAATCTGTCAAACCATCTTCTAAAACAGGAATGTAAAGCCCTCCAACCCTTTAACTTTTTATTTATTTATTTGTTTTCTTAGTGGTCCTTTGGTGTATTGTTATGGGAACTTATGACACGAGGGGCACCACCTTATCCTGATGTAAATTCTTTTGATATAACTGTTTACTTACTACAAGGAAGAAGGCTGCTGCAACCTGAATACTGCCCTGATCCACTGTAAGTAAATAGTTTGCAAAGGCTTCTGCAAATGCTGCTCATTCTTGTGCTATAGTAATTGAGACTGTGGGAGGAAAGAGATAGTTGGGTTTTTTTTCTTTTCATGTGATTTCATAATTGAACACTTCTTCTATTTGAATGGCAGGTATGAAGTCATGCTGAAGTGCTGGCATCCAAAACCTGAGATGCGTCCAGCATTTTCTGAACTTGTTTCAAAAATATCAACAATCTTCTCCACTTTTGTTGGGGAACACTATGTTCATGTCAATGCTACTTATGTCAATGTCAAGTGCATTGCTCCCTATCCTTCTCTTCTATCATCACAAGACAACACAGACGTGGATGTTGACACATGACGGGTATGTCTGAAATTAAGGAAAATCTATTCTTCGTTGTATGAACAAAAAGCAAAACATTTTGTCCACTAGTTTTTACTGCCCAGTCTTTGTGAGAACACTGTTGCACATGTTTATGTTGTTGCCCAAGTTGCACTAGTACAAGGACATAATATCATATTATTTAAGGATACAGGATTCCATAAACCATCACAGTAATTTCCAAGTATTTGGAGAACGCCATCAATTGACCAAATGGAAATGTAGTGTGCTACCAACCAGAATTAGTTCCCACAAACTGTCATTAATGTGTGCTCAGACCCAAGAACAAATGCCATGAAAGTAGAATATCAATCAGTATGGCTGGAAGGACTGTTACTGTCCAGGTACTTTAGGATAACGAGCAGTGCAGAAATGGTTTTCACACAAAAGGCCAAGAAATGCAATGAGAATTTCAAGAGTTTAAAATGTATTTTCATCCCACATGAGGAAAACTTTGGATTTTTGAACTACATCAACAAGGTTTCTAAGAACTTAGGCAGCCAAGATAGCCAGCCTCATGGTGTCTTAACAGAAATCAAAATCAAGAAATGGTGTGCAGTAAAATAAGTATAGAAAAGTATGACTGAGTAAGAAGTGGATGAGGAAGGCCAAGACAAAACTGGAACCGAACCTGGCAAGGGATGCAAGGAATAACAGAAAGAGCTTCTACAAGCTATGGTATGCTAATCAGAAAAGTAAGGCCAAAGAAGGTGTTGCCCCCTTGTTAAACAGTGCTGGTGGACAAGGAGAAGTCTGAGGTACTTAACTTTCTTTCCTCAGTCTTCAATGGCAACATTCCCACACCTCTTGAAAGGATGGACAACAGGATTAGGACTGGGAGAGCAAAGCCCCTCCCACTGTAACTGAAGACCAGGTTCATGACCACGCAGGGAACCTGAATGTGCACAAGTCTATGGGACCTGATGAAATGCATCCCAGAGTCCTGAAGGAATTGGCTGATGCAGTTGCCAAGCTGCTCTCCATGATATTCAAAAAGTCATGGCAGTCAGGGAAAGTCCCAGGTGACTGTAAAAAGGGAACAGTGTACCTATCTTTAAGAAGCGAACAAAGAACAAGCCTGGAAACTACCAACTTGTCAACCTCACCTCTGTGCTTGGGAAGGTCATGGAACAGATCCTCCTAGAAGGCACATGAAGGACAGTCCTTCACCTGGATTCAAGACACCAGCACAGCTTCTCCAAGGGCAAGTCCTGCCTGGCCAGCCTAGTGGCCTTCTGTGATGGAGTGACTACACCAGTGAACAAGGGGAAGTGTACAGATGTCATTTATCTGGGCTTCTTTAACTTTTTTGCCACGGCCCCCTACAACCTCCTCTCTAAACTGGAGAGAGATGGATTTGATGGGTGGACTGTTAGATGGATAAGAAGTTTTTTGGACAGTCACATCCAGAGGATAGTGGTCAATGGCTCAGAGTCCTGATGGCCATCAGTGACAAGTGGTGTCCCTCAGGGGTCAGCACTGGGACCAGTGTTGTTTAATATCTTCATTAATGACACAGACAAAGGGCACGAGTGCACCCTCGGCAAATTTGCAGATGACACCAAGCTGAGTGGTGCAGTTAACACACCTGAAGGATGGGATACTATCCAGAGGGATCTGGACCAGCTGAAGAAGAAGCTGGTGACAATGTCATGAGTTTTAACAGGACCAAGGGCAAGGCTCTGCAGCTGAGTCAGGGCAACCCCTGTATCAGCACAGGTTTGGGGATGAACAGATCCAGAGCAGCCCTGCCAAGAAGGACTTGGGGTGCATGAGAGGCTGCACACAAGCAGGCAAAGTGCCCTCCCAGCCCAGATATCCAATTGCATCTTGGGCTGCATCAAAAGCAGCGTGGCTAACCAGTCAAGATTCTGCCCCACTGCTCCAGTCCGGTGAGACCCCACCTGGAATGCTGCATCCAGCACTCTGGCTCCGGAGCCCCATCACAGGAAGAACATCAGTCTGTTGGAGTGAGTCCAGGGGAGGCCACCACAGCAGTTGGAGCACCTCTCCAGTGGGGAAAGGCTGGGAGAATTGGGATTGTTCAGCCTGGAAAAGAGAAGGCTTTGGGGTGACCTCATTTGGGGATCCATTCCAGTACCTGAAGGGAACATACAAGAAAGATGGAGAAGGACTTTTGACAAGAACCTGTAGTTACAGAACAAGGGACAATGTCTTCAAACTGAAAGAGAGTATATAGATGTTAGGAAGAAATCCTTTACTGTGAGGATACTGAGGCACTGGGACAGGTTGCCCAGAGAAGCAATAGATGCCTCATCCCTTTAAGTGTTTAAGGCCAGGCTGGATGGGGCTTTGAGCAACCTAGTGTAGTGGAAGGTGATCCTGCCCTCAGTAAGGTGATTGGAACTGGATGATTTTTAAGGTGTCTTCCAATCCAAGCCTTTCTATGAGTTTATGACTAGTAATGTTATGATGTTATCATATGTTATGTTCTGACTGTGCACTTGGTGAAGAGGCAACAAATGCATACAATGCATAATGCTATTTCTTGTAGAGAGCTTAGTTCTGAAGACAATACCCCCATGGAAAACCAGTGGAAAAACATAAGAATTCATTTAGCCACATATCCTTTTTTTTTTTTCTTTTTTTCAGTCTTGGCCTCATTATCTTGTACCTCAATCTATCCACAGAAATATCTTTCCTATCGCAAAACATGTAAGATCTCAAGCTATACTTGTGTTGCAGTAGTATCTGCAGGTGTGATGTGGTTCCATAAATAGCTATCTTATTCTCCATGTCATTCATTATTTAACTGTTTCCCAACTCATTTTGGTGGGAATCTATGATTAACAAAATCACCCCTCTCCACATAAGCCAGGGTTTCATAGTTTTAATGATCCTTGATGCTCAGATCCTAATCAAAATACTTCAGTTATTCCATTTATTTGAAGACCTGAATAATCCTAAAACAGCCACTCTCACCCAGTGTTTTTTACAGCAACTTTGCTAGTTGATGCTCTTTTTGACAATTACTCTGTGTCTTTTTAAAGAAGGTCAAACCATAGCCATCATTTTCTTAAGAGAATGCAGGGATTTTTGAAGAGAACATTACCTCCTGAGTAATCTAAATAAAGGTGGAAATACAAATCAAAATCCTCACATGCCGGTGCAGAAGCACCCACTGAATTTTCAAAATACAAGACCTATGTATACTTTTCATGAATGAATATAGATGTTTTCACTGGTTCACAGCACCATCGCATTAAATGTCAAGACGACCTTATTGTTTATCATCAAATTTTCTAAGTGCTCTAAAATCCATATGCTGGCCTAGATTTCCTTGAAAATCTCCAGACCTTAAGATATTCAGACAAGAACATCTGAGCAGCCCACGATGCAGTCAAATACCACAGTAAAAAAAAAAAAAAAAAAAAAGTGCATTCATAATTTTTTCCTCCATACCCTGAAAAACTGTGTCTTTGTCTCAAACTAGGATGTTGAGCTTTTTTGGGGAAAACATTTCTTACGACTTTTTTCATGGTTAAATTCTGAATATCTACAAACTTCAGGTACAGCTTAGAAAAAAGCATTTTCCATGGGCAATTGGCTATTTTAAAGGAAGCCTCATGATTCTACTGCTGCATGACTACTGTTAATGTGCATTAATCACAGACTATCTGTCAGATTCTGAGTCTGGATCCCCAAAAGTCTGTTTACTAGGAACATGTAATTCTCCATCTGTAGCAGTACATCTCTTCCAAGACTAGTACTTCTGATTTAAAACATGATGGGTAAGATTAATTTGCTATAATTTTAGGTATTTAAAATTTTGGACATCACAGTACGAGCTACTTTCCCAATGATCAGTGTTAGAAAGAGACATTTATAAAAAGATGTTTTCTCTTATCTCAAGAAAAAGGTCTAGAAGATGTTGAATAACTTCTAGAAGAGCTCATTTCCTCACTTTTGAGTAACTGATGACAGAGTCAAACTGATGCATCATTTTGGCACTGGTGAGGTAAAGAGGAAACAGAAGGCCCAGGTCAGAGGAGATGGAGGAAACCAGAAGATGGCACAGTCCTCACGTAGGAAGTTATGCCTCACTGGACAAAACTGAAGCGTTGGCAAGTGAAATGCAGCTCAATGGATTTGGAGAAAGAATCAATATCAAACAGTTAATTTTCTTCTCCAGATGTCATTCTCAGTAAAATGGCAATCCAAGATTAGAACTTCTCCTGGATACCAGTGTTCTGTCCTGTTTTTTGCAGATACCAAAATAGTAGACACTGTCCTATACTTAAATACTTTAATCTTATTTTCACTGCATTTTCCTTGATACTTTATCAAGAAATTACTCCTTCTATTTCAAGATGAAAATTCTCCCACTTTTACTTGTAAGTTCATTTAATCTTTCTTAATTAAAAACCCTCACCAAATTGTAAATGGTTCATTTCACTGAAATGTTTGGACCAGAATTATAATTAAATCACCATAGACAAAAAAATCCAAAAGGAAGATCTCCCAAAAAGTACCATATTAGAACCATTAAAGAAAAAGGAAAGGAATAGGAGGCATCTTAGCAACAAATGTAGCATATGAAGACCTCCTACACATAGTGGTTACATTATTTTGTAATTAATTTCAACACTTTTAGATATTTCAGCATTAAATATTACCAATTCTAATTTTATTTTTCCCATTAAATAGTGTAACTGACTTCTACAATCAGTTCCAAGAGAAACACATACATGTGGTTTGAGACTGAGCTCTTTGCATAATGCATGCATTTGTGTTGGTTTTCACACTCTAGTAATACTCAAGCAACTTGCCAACATTAACCTTACTTCTTGCCAAAAGCCCTGTTCTAGTAGTAATCAATCAACACTTGCACAAGAGCAGATTAAGTTCTACAGAAACATTCAAAATGTGACACAAAGTATAGGAATATACTTGTGAGGAAATTGCAGACACTATTTTCATACTTAACTACATGACTCTTTTCCTTACCAAATGTGACAATGGTAAAAATAATGCCTTGAATTCTGCATTAAAAAAAAAAAAAAGAAAACATTAAATTATAATAGGTGATAAGCAGGCAATTAAGCCTTTGAAATAAATTCCTTCAGAGTGAGGAGGCGGGCAAAAATCAGCAAATGCTTACTAGGCAACAGAAGAAATGTTGTCAGTTGAAGGATGACCTCTTTACGGCTATGGAGATTTGGGCTTACCAAAAGTAAAAGATGTATCTGCCTTAGAGAGGAAATGCTATGGAAGAAGATACAAAAAAGGAGGTCACCAACTTCCAAATTAACTATTGGACAAAAGAGCACTGAGCTGAACTGTGAAGAGTATAGTTTTTAACAGAGATCCTATACTAAGAAGCCCAGACAAAGACACCTACAGCCTTGAAAGAAGATGCCCATGTCTTTTGAATACTGAGCATTTCTTTCAGATGATACATAAGAGTATACAAACCATATATCAACAGTTACGATCCTCTAGGGAAAAAAATAAATACAATAAATAAATGCAGAGTAGGAGGGTTGTGATTTTTTTTCTGGTTTTATTGCCAGATAATAACTGGCCACTAGAAAATTCAGAAAACCTGACATAACTTGTATAGTAACTTATTTAAGTGTGCTGATGATATTAGGCAGAGAAGCAACAGCTTGCTAGTATTCAGGACTGATTGAGCTTAATAAGCAAAGCTTAACTTAAGCAAGAAGCAGAACAAGGTAGTTGCTATTTGATTTACCTGACAACATGAAACATAAGAAGTACAATGGGGAAGCTCTCAAACAAATACTAAAACACAGGGTAAATATGTACATTCAAAAGCATATGTATACAAACTTCAGAGACCGAGGAACAACAAAAGAAATGCAGAAAATTCTAGTAAGTTCAAGAGATATATCTGCCTGGTTTGAAATAGACACAGTTCCCAAAGACTCATGGTACTATGAGGGAAAAAAATTTAAAACTTTTTCAGCTTCTAAGAGAGCACACCAGTAGTTGTATCTATGTCAGAACTGCACAGCTGAGGCATACACCTTCAGCAGCTGTAAATTACTCTGAAAAAATAGCCCTATCATTGCCTCTTTATGTGTTCTGAATTTAACAGCAGCAATGAATGAGACTGAAAGAAGATTACTGTAATATTGTGATTGTTGAAATGAAATCTATTTCTTGTACTCAGTCTTAAGCTATTACAAGCACAGTGGGAGGAAACAAGCTGTTCCATTGAGAAAATTGGTATTGAGGATCTGGGATCCCTTCAGTGGGTATAACGACTCCCGTTAAAGAATGAGGTGGCTGCTGGCCATGATCAGCCTCAACTTCTGCCACACAAACATATTTCTGGAAGCAGATCATCACTCTTATGATCTGCACATAGAGTGTGTGTGTCACCTGACTAACAAGTGCACATGTGTTGGCTTTTCCTAGAACATCTGCAACTTGTGACTTTTTTGTCTGGACATTCAACGTGTGGTTGCCTACAAGTATGTCCATGCCAAATATGCCAACTCTGTCCAGCGAAACAGTCTTGCTATGTCTTGCTGCTGTAACTGCTTCTGCTAGTGCCATATCTGAGCCAAGCTTCAGCCTCTTTGACATGCAGCAGTTCTTGTATCACATAGCATGTGAATCCAAACTATTTTGTACAGAACTCCTTAGAAAAGCCAGTGTTGCGTTCAGGTACAAACAACTGTACCAGAATTTCTCAAATATTCACTGTCCTCTGTGAACTAAGAGAAAAATTTTTCTCTCTCATAAAAAACATTTCAGAAGGAAATAAAATATTTATCCATCTTACTGCATCATTCAAGAAGTTAAAGGGCAGCATGATATCTTAAACCACATCAGGTCAGGAGGGAAACAAACTTGTCTTTGCTTTTTTTTTTTGTATTAAGAAACTTTCCCAATACTTCTGCACCCTATTTCTGTCCCCACCATAAGATAGTACACAACCACAACCATAGTAAATGTTCCCAGAGATGGTATCTGGAGAACAATAGCAGGAGTTTTGTGGGGGCTGCTTACAAAATGTCTTCATGACCATCTTCAGATTGCTCTTACTTAGCCATATCTCCAACATACAGTATTTATTATGACTGAAGAAAAATGTGCCTGCACAGCTTTGCTCTCTGCATGTGTCTACATTCCTGCTCAGCAAGGCACTGATGTAAAGACCACTACTGCCTGGAAAGCCCAGGAAAAGTTTTACACATCCCCTTCCTTCACACAGGCACTTAGGCCCTGACACTTTCTGTCACCAGCCTGTAGGGCCCATAGTGCACGCTCCAGCCCTTCCTGCTATGATGTGATGAACACAAGCAGGGATCCAGGGAAGTCAGTTTCTTCACCAGGCAGGAAAATAAAGGCCCTTTTTCTTCAGTGAAACGAACATATTTACAAGGGCAAAGCCAACACAAGACAGAGAAGAACCACGCCTAGATTTGTGCTTATCCACTTGTCTAAAGCCATACATGAGAAAATGGTTTTATTGTTGAGAATAGCAAATGCTGACTTCTACAGAAGGACAAAATATTACATTATTATATCCTTTGTACCATATTTTTTGAAAAATAGCATGAAAAATGTAATTTCTAATATCTTCCAAGAAGCCTGACTTCTTAGGAAAAAACTGTATTTAAGGTAGCTTAAAAATAAGAATAGCAGCAACGAATATATGCTCAGAGCACCCCTCCAAACCTGCTAATAGACACACAAAAGAAGCAATGCTGCCCTTGCAGATAGCCATAGCAGAAAGACAGGCTGCATAAGGCCTTGAACAACATGGTCTAGTGGAAGATGCCCCTGCCCATGACAGTGGAAATTAGGACTAGATAATCCTTCCAAACCCTTAACACTTGATGACTCGATGATTAGCTTTGGGAGATGTCTCTGCAGTGGCTTATGCAAGAGAGACCCACCTGCAAACCTTCTAACAAGGAAATATACAGGAAGTGCAAATCCAAATTATTCATCTTGTGCATTTGTTTTACCAGAACTAAATTAGAACAGAGATAAAAGCATCTCACGACCACACAGCTATTTAGTGTGTAGTGATACCTTTGACATGCAATTTGTCTTTCAGAGGGGGAAAGATTATTCAGCCTGACATACCTTTGTGTTTCCTGTCAGATCTGAGGTAGTAGAGTCGACAGCAATGTTCCTTGGTGTCACAATCTGGCTGCAATCATCAAGCTGCCCACTTCCAGAGAGGTGAAAATTTACCATGTTGACATATTCTTACTGGCAGTGGAGCTGTTTCATCTCATGTAGAAGGAACATACTGCCATGTTAGGTTTTGACAGGTCTCCAGAAAAATAAATGCACTTAGCTGGCAATTTCTCTGCAGAGACACTGTGATACTTTAGCCCACTTTCATGAAGATCAACAGAAACATTTCCATTATTATTGACAATATAACCAGCATTATATGGATTTTCATTATAGTATTTTCTTGTTATTAGGCTTTTAGAGAAGCTTTAAAATGAAAAATATTGTTTTAAGAGTATCTAATCTCTAGCAAGAAATGAAGGCCACAAATTTGAAGCTCTAATGACTAATATTTTCTCTCAACCATTAGTTCCTTCCTCTCTGTCAGGAGCTGACTGGAAGAAGTCTAGACATTGTTGCTCACTTCATAGAAGACACTGGCATTTGAAACTTTAAGTCTAGGTTGTTGCGGTGCATGACCCATTTACCTGAGAGAAGCTAAATAATTTCAATCCCCTTTGTCTTCATGCTGGCATCAGAATTGGTATACTGTTAAAAAGCAATGATCATTTATTCTTAACTATAAACATATTCTGTCTTGCAAAAGAAATTCATTCTAGCTCATCATGGGTTTCTAGTCACCGAAGTAAATAGGATGTTGCCATAATTGGGGGATAAGTATCCTGTCCTGCTGCATGTCCTCTCCTCACTTGGTTGTTTCTTCGTGATGTTTTCCTCTGGCTCCTGAGCCAACTGTTTGTCCTGAGTTATCCTTGGTGTGATCTCTAACATACTTCAAGCTTTGCGGTACCACCTGTGCTCCACTTTTGGTTACTAAATAAGTCTGACTCTTTGGGGTTGTAGATGAAAGAAGATATTGGCTGTAAAGAACAATAATATGTGGACTACATTAAAAACAGTGACCAAAGATTACCAATTAATTATCTAAAGCTATTTTAAGGGTTTGTAGGTATATATTTTGCATACTACCTAAGCATAATTATCACTTTATGGTACAGAAGCAAAAACAGCACAGGGGATACGAGGACTGTCACAGCATACCCAAAACCTTAGTGGTGTTGCCAGAATCAGAATAGCCCAGGGGCAGCCTGTGTGGCAAGAGTGAGGTGTGTTTTTGCAGTTACTGAGAAGTATTGGACCACTCAAACATCTCAACACAGTGGGGTGAAATGAGAAGTAACCCTCTTAGGCTGGTAGCATCCACATACCTTTTTTTTTCCTTACATTAAAAATCCCCATTTGTTCAAATAATGGTGGTTGAAATCATTCCCCTCAATCATGTTTCCTGCTTGATGCTGCTCATACCATGCAGGGTCATAATTCCCATAGGATAGTACTGAATCTGTGTTACTTTTGTGAGATTATGTACAAAGACAATCCTCATTTCTAGAACTATCCATACCAAGGAAAAGCCCTTTATCTACTGCCAGCTGGAGCAGCAAGGCCTTGGGGTACTTCTCATCAGTTAAAGAACCAGGATGGGTTTATCATAGCTCACAAAGGGAGCAGAAGAGCCTGTGGTAGGACAGAGATAAAAGTACATTGGTTAGCTACATATCCAGAAAAGAGGAACCAAGATCTAACCAGAAAAGAAAAATCTGATCAATTAGTTCGGGCCTTTCACTAACATAAACCTTCAAGTCATCCTAACAAAGCAGTGAATAGAAAGGAACTTGTGATTCTAAACTCCAGTTACTTGTCTTGTAAACGCTGCCTGGCATGTTATAGAACCATAGAATTTTTAAGGTTGGGAAAGACCTCTAAGATCATTAAGGCCAACTCTTAACCCAGCCCTGCCAAGTCCTCCTCTGAACCCCATCCTTAAGTACCACATCTGCATGTCTTTTAAATACCTTCAGGGATGGTGACTTCTTCCCTGCCAGCTCATCTTTCAGCACATGGGGATAGTCTGCTCCTGTGTCTGAAGATTTGATTCCAGAAGAATGCCCAGTCTTCCTGGACTCCTTTGCCCTTCAGGACTGCCTCCCAAGGTACTCTCACAACTAGTCTCCTAAACAAGCCCAAGGCTGCCCTCCTAACTTCTACAAAAATCAAAAATTATCATTTAATGATCACTGTGCCAAAATAACCTCCAACCATCAAAGCACCCACAAGTCCATTATGGGATCCAAACCCCCCCCCCAAATTTTTAAATTCTTGAGTCCAGAGTCCTGCACTGTTTTTTTTAATGACTTGGAATCCAATCTCCTGAATCAAACCACTTGGCTTCCTCTGCAGTGGTGCCAAAATGATTTTCTGCCTTTTCTTTTATATACCTTTTATATAACTTTTACATATCCTCAGCATTCTTAACATGCATACTTGTAATTCCTTAAGTCTAATAACTTAGCTTAACCCTCGTATTTTGTTAGGCCAGGAGACAAAACATCCTAAAGGCCTCGTAGTAAGAGTCTGGAAAACCCTATGCTATCCTGGGAAACCAAGGTCCTCTCTAGAACATATCCCATAAACTAAAAATTTGGCCCATCCAGGAAGAAATTCCTCAAATGAATTCCACCACACCATTCATCCAGGCCTCCCATTGGAGCATCTTTATTAGGTATGCTAATTTGTAAGGTCTACAAATTATATACGCAATATATCTTACCTGTGCCTTGTGGTGCATCCCACCTTGATGAAGTGGTGCACAAATAAAGATCCTTATTAAAACACCAAAGTAAAAACCCCTTAACCCTTAACTGCGTCTGACTCTCAATTTTTTAAGACCAGAAAAAGGCATCAGCATTACGCAGGAGACCTGCAAGCCAAGGACAGGACCCTTCCCAGGAAATTAACCAAGGAAGATCTGGCTTAGTGCCAGCCCTTTCACATGACTTGTGTTTCATTTGTTTAACACAGGTGTAATATGTAAATGTGTTCTAGTCTGGTTGCTGCCTCCAGACCCACTTCAGAGTGAGAACTGCTGGCAGAAATCAGCCAAGAGTGCTGAAGGCAGCCCCGCCATCCCAGAGCAGTGCCAGGACTGCATCAGCAGAAACTGGAACATGGCATGTGGTGGTGGTTGTGTACACACCTTTGAACTTGCCCTTACAAATGCAAGGCATAGGAAAACCAGGCATAGGCAAAAGATAGTTTGAAAAATACTACCTTAGTACAATTCAAATATAACCCCCCACTGAACAACAATTCACAACCTAGGACCCTTGTGTGTGCTTTCAAAAAATAGTCTGTAGGAAATTTAAATTGCAAATGAAGCTACTCTAATCTTAGCTTCTTTAAATACCTTACTACATGGCTCCTTCAGGGTGACAGATTACTAGATTTAGATTTCTTTCAAGTTAGTCTCCTGACAACCATTTGGGAGATAATATAATCTCCCTTTCTCTGCAGCTCTGAGGTAGGCTTTGGCTGTTTGATGCACAATAAAGATAGCTTTGTTCCAGCTCCTTGATACCCTGCCCCACAGAAAGCTCAGCTACCCCTTCATTCTTAGTCCAGGGTCTGTGTAAATCTTTGCCTGTTAACAATAACAAAAAAACTCCTTAGAATCACCAACATCATGCAAACTATGGCCTAGCATATAGCTATTTTTCATTCATGTGGACAATTACAGCATTTCTAGTGACTAAACATTTCTGGCAGAGTGATTGAGATTTCTCATGCAGGGAAAATATTGTCTAAAGCTAAAGAGTACTACAAACTATTTATTGGTTAATCACCAAACAGTAAAGTTCTTGGTACAATTTCTCAGTAGAAGAATATTAAATTCAACTGAAGCAATTAAGGGAAAGAGATAATGCTCTGTGCTCTAATAGTACTTTATTTAGGTGTTTACTATTGCTAAATTTTGTTTGGACATATAATCTCAAGCTGCATATTTCAAGCCCACAAATCTCATGCCAGAATTACTAGGGAAAAATGTTCTCTGTTATTCCATATCTTGGTAGCTACAGTGGGATTAAGTGGAACAGCGGAGTTCTAAATTGAACCATAACTATTCTCAATGATGTAAATAATACAGTATTTCAGAACTAAACTCAAAAAGGAAAAATGCAAAACCAGCTAGATAACATCATAAAAAATTCCTATATCAATATCAACATCTAGAAATTGACCTTTTCCTTTGAAAATCTCTTTTAAACAGTCTGAAAAAACCCTGATATTCATATTCTTAAAGTAAAATTAATGACCTATGCACAAACCCCAGTATTCCTTCCATACCTTAGAAATAACTCTGAACTGAATACTTTCAAATAAAATATCCACAGCTACGTGGCCACAATGGACATTTCTAAGAGGGCATGAGACTGCACCTAAGGACAACTGCAATAAGAGTAAATGACATTTATACCGTTTCCTACTCCTTCTACAGATTTTGTCAGAAAAATTAATATATCTTACACTGCATTCTGTACTTGCTGTAGTCTGTCTCAGGAACAAATTATCACCAAATTTTAATGCTTCAATACTGTGCATTTTTATTCTCATTATATTCTCCCTTTTTTCTCAATCTTATGAGAAAAATTATAATAATAAAGAGAAAATAGCAGAACATTTATCCATTTATCCGTTCCCTTGACATCCTTAATATTGTAACCAGAACAGAAAATTATATGAAAATGATTTGTTCTTATACTAAATATAGGCACAAGGAAAGAAATATGTTTAAAATTAATCAGTCCCCTGAAGAATATGAATCTCTGGTCCATCTTCAGTGCCCTAAAATGTACTTCTACCCTGAGCATTGTCATCAATTAAAGCTACAGTCAGTATTAAACATTGACATCTGCTACTGTGATGTGGGCTGCTGTGAAGTAAGCCTGCAATTGGACATGATACCATTTTGGTACAGTGAGGCATAGAGAAAAGAAAGGCAGAGCACTAGATCTCTGAAATGTTTTATAGAAGCACAAATGTTAGGAAATTTGAACTCTGCAAGTCCTTGTCTCTAAACTGAAGAGGATCACATTTCTGCTAAGCATGCAGAATATGTTATATTTATGTTATTTGGTCATTCCTTCTTTTATAACAGAATGAGATACAAATACATAAATCATTTTCTTGGTATAAAACATTTCCAAGGAAGAAAATAAATCCATTCAACAGTGTCTTAGAGTACCATTTCATAAGTACAATCCATCTTTAAGTACATATATATTTCTTAAATACACATATATCATTACAATATCTATACACACATACAAATACATATATGATATTCCAAGTAATGATATTCCAAGTAAAAACAGCCAAACAACTTTTTGCAAGTGAGCTTAGGATAAGCTTGCAGCTAAGTAAGTTGTCAAAACTGTCTTCATGTCTTTACCAAGGAAGAAGTGTAAAGAAAATTATTGTGGATGCCTGAGAGTATGTGTATCCTCAACAGCAGTGACCATGATCAAATTCATATTGCATCTCTTTTGGACATGACTAGTTCACCTGATCCTCTCACTGTCAGGTCTGTCCTTCAGGGTGCTCTACTATCATGTAGTCAAGAGAAGTCCTGTCCCAAAAAGATCATCAACTGCCTCAGTAAGAAATGGGAGAAGAAGCTGAGGCACAAAGACTTGCCATAGGGATGGGGAAAAAAATCAGTGACAAAGAATATGATTTGAGTTTCATGACTGTCATGCCAATATCCTTTTTAGGAGTTATTCACCAATCTGAAAAGCAAGACAATTTAATGACTGGAGCTAATGTGAAGATTTTTATTTTGATATTGGTGGAATACATCCAAATGCACCCGATATTTCAACTACCTTTACTTTATATGTCATAAAGCTCATCTAAAGAAGACTAAACATTTTACAGGCTACAAGTACATGTATTTACCTACTTGAATCTGAAATCAAGTTCAGATTAGAAGCAGTGTGAATTGAGGGGCTGTGAATTCCATCATGGGCTAGAAAACCCAGAATCCCTGGGGGATGCTGGGAGGGATGCTACAGGTTGCTTCCCTCTGCTGATAAATCTGTACATCTGTCCTGTCCCTGTGCTCTCTTGATAGTATTTCACTGTGTTATAAAGGACTGCTATTTACTAATAATTCATTCTTTTGCCCACAGTACCTTCCAACAAATTCTAAGAACATGAAAACATATTCTTATAACTGAGAGAATAACTAGTAAACTAGTGTGTTAATAAACTCTTCTTGATGAGTTCCCACTAAAACAAAGGCATCCCCTGGTTTTAAGGTAACACAACACAAACATGCTAGCTTATCATTCTTTTTGATCAGATAAACAACTAGTCTTGGGTAACAATCAAAATGAACCTTTGGTTTGATTTTTAGTAAGCATAAGGATTTATCACATGCTATAATTGGCCTCCTCCCTACCTTAAATGCATAATTTTGCTTAAAAAGAAATTTCTCTTATTTAATTTATTTTAAAAAGAGAAGTTTCTTCCTGGCACTAAATTATATAATCTCGTCCAACTCTGAGTTTAGGAAAGTCATAATAAATTAACTCATTATTAATCCGAAATGCACTTCTGTGGATATACACAAAAAAATCCCATTTTTGACAAGAAGAAATTAACTACAAGCCTTAGCAGAGTCTTGGGGTACCTAGAAGTTCACATTATTTGGAAAACTAATAACTATATCTGTTAGCTCTGTATCTGCATTGTAGGTAAGCTTTACCACTTCAAAAGTCAAAGAAGATCTCCATTATCCCTGAAAAGCAAGTAAATTATTTTCATAGTCCTAATATAGTGATATTATTATGGTAATGTAGTCAAGGTCTTTTTCTAATTATGCACTCAATAGTGAACACAAAGGATCTACCAGGATGCAGCAAAAAAAAAGGAAAAGTTAATGGTCAAAGCCCATGAAGATGTTAGATCTTGTGGGTAAGGAAAACAGTTATTTTCAAAGATCATGAATTATGGAAACATGGGTCACATGGCTTAAAATCATAGGGAAAGAAATCACAGTTTAGAGTCTCCTATTTTCTTATTTGAATTTGTGATGAACAAACTGCAAATTACTGCTTTCAAGAGTTCTTTTCTGTGTCAAAACCTTGGCAGAACTATTTCTGAAATAGTTCTTCTATTAGAAAAAATATTCTTCTGAAACTGCCAGAAGAACTTCTGAAATGTCAAGAAATTGTATGTATCTTATGTGTTGGCAGGGCATAAGAACAGCAAATCTGGGAAATCTGAAAATTAAGGACAATATGAATGAATGAAATTGAATATCTGAATTTAAAAGAGCAAGCCTACGGAATTAAGAATTTTTAAAATATACAAGCTTGAAAAAGAAACCAGGAGCAATGTAAAGAAATACCTTGGCATTCAAAAAGTAAAAAGGTGTCTTAACTCCTTTTTCAATCATCTGAAATGACAGGAGACTTGAAAAAAGTGGCAAGAATAACAAGATTTCAGATTGAAGAAGATAAAAACAGATTTGTGCTTGTAAATTGACAAAAATAACTTGCTGAGGTTTATGTAATAGTCAATAACCAGGGATATTAATGCAAGGATCTTAAATACCTAGCAGCATCAATTATTAGTAGCTCTTGAATTCAGAAACATAGTAGGACATGAGAATTACATTTTTGTCCACTCAGGTTCTGCTTAATTCTGATAAACACCAAGAAGAACCAATTTAAAGACAGCTATGCACATCTCCTACAGGAGAGCCTCTAGATGTAAGCTATTAAATTCTACAAGAAGTAGGTAAATGAGCACTGGAATGAATTTTGGGGTTAGGAAGAATGATTAGGGTGTTAGGTTAAAAGATTAAGAAAAGATTAAATAAGTGTGGAAAGCCTCAGAGAAAACATCTGTAGCGCATACTGAGAAATTCCATCAGCCTTGATGGGTGATCAGTATCATGAGTGAAGAAGACATGAGGTATGCTCTCCATGAATGTGGATTTCCCTCTCTTAGGACTTTGCAAACTGTTTAACTACCTACTTCTTTCTGTATGCTTTGGAGACCTCCTGCAGTTACCATCATTTTGTCTAAAACAGGTCAGGGTCTCTTAGTAGCACCTTTCTCTGTTTTTCTGCTGTGAAATCAATAAACTGTATTTTACTATGCTTTATTAATATTAACAAGAAAGATGGTCTTAGAGGAAAGTGATGCAGTGAAATAATGAGAACAGAGAGGGATCTTCCAACTGCACAGTTTCAGCATGCCAGGAGCCAACCCTGCTAAACACACTCTCTAGCATAAGGGGACTTTTGGTATGACTCCTTGTTACCTCCACTACTGGCCATGGTGGCAAACTGCTGGTGTCTCCTCTTCAGTTCTCCTCCAGACTAAACCACACACTGTCTTCCTGCTTCTCCATAGCCTGATGTCTAGAAAATTTACAGCAGTATGTCATCATTTTTACACAATCATTTACTTAACCTCCAGTTTCATGCTCCTGGCTGTCACAATCTGTTTTGAGGGGCAGTTTATCTGGACACCTTCAGTTTGGCACTGTCTTTGCAAGTAATTATATATAATGAGTAGCTATTAGGCATTAGTATGCTTACCAACCCAAAGTCTTTGCAGGTGGGAAGGGCTCATTCCCTGCAGCTGACTGGAAGTGCTCCCAGTTGCAGAGCTGCTGTGTCCCACCAGCTCCATTGGGACTGATAACAATGATGTCATAACTCAATGACTGACTCCTAGGCTTACTCGACCAAACTTCTTGGTTTTTCCTTTAAGATTTTACACTTTTTCTTGTTGCGTTTTCCTCTTGAGTGCTTCAGCTGCTAACAATCCTGTCTCAACAATTTCATTTTTATCTCTAAGTTTACATTTGTGACCGTTCTGCATAATTTCTGACAGGTGTTCCTCAGCAGCAAGAGCAAAGGTGAGCATGCTCAAAGCATGAGCAGCATGATGCAGTGGGGCTGTATGAGAACTAGGACTTAGAGCTTGTGACACAGGTGCAGGACTGCTGCGTTCATCTGGGTGCACAGCCCTTGCTATTCTTTGCCAAGCTTTGGATCCTCACTCCCACATTCTTATGAAAAGATTCTCCTCATCTCTCCCAGAGCTGACCTAAAGCCACATGCAGACTGAACAGAGAGTAGATCCCCACCCATTACCAGGTCCAGCTCAGGGTCAATCATCTGAGATGTCAAAGTCCTAACAAAAAGAATTTTTTAAAATAAAGTGAGATCTATTGCTAGTTCTGGGGCAGAGATTGTGTCTTTTAAGGCCTGGATTCTTTCTGAGGGAGCTTTGATGTGCCACTCAAAGCTTTTTTTTTTTTTTGTTCACAGCCTACTGTACTAAGGGACCAAAGTGCAGCCAGAGAGCAGACATGGTATAGGAAACATGGCAGGCTTTTAGCACTATGATACTTCACAGCTGGTGTTTAATACAGCCGTTTGCTTGACCAGCTGTGACAGAACACATCACTGGCCAGATGCTGCCTTCTTCTGCAGGACAGCTGGGACAGGGTTGGTAAGCTTTTTCTCTGTTCTAACAGAGATTTATACAGTCCAGGGATCTTAACATGCATGACCGACTATTCATTCTCTTCAGTGGTCATGGGAGCTTCATTTATTCATGCCTGACCAGGAAAGGAGAGTCTGCACATTAATCACTGACTCCAGTGTTATTCCAGGTAGACATGATGGAAGGTTATAACACATAATGTAGCAAAGCTGCATTTGCCAGGCTTGGGTACAGTGCTGGAAAAGTTCTCTGAAACACAGGAAGCACCCAAGCACTCCTCTCCTACTATGACCATACTGGGAGAGAAAGAGGGAGCAACCATTGATCACTCTGGTTATTTTTTGCTCAAGTGCATAGACAGTGCATAACCTTTTGACTACAAGCGATGATAAAATCAGGCCACAAAACTTTGCATCATCGCTTCCTACAGTTTATAAAATATCAAAGAAATAGGACTCATACTTTATCAAATTTATCCAACGTGTCTATCAAATATTTTCTCTGAGGCATTTGGAACTCTGAAAGTCTAGCTAATGGCCTTAGAAGTGTCAAATCTTGTTGTACAAGTGTTAAGCATCTTGGGAAGGTGTTGAGTTGGAGGTGGGCACCTAAGACTTTTCAGTAGAAAGTATAATATTTTTTTATGGTGGACCCTGCATAAAGGGCATTTTCATCTGAGGGAAGACGCAAAAACAGTTTAAACTACTAAACAAAAGCAACATATAATTTTCATTCTGTGTTTTGGAATTAATGAAGTAAATATTACAGAATGCTAGGGTACTTCATAGTAATCTAAGACTATCACTGTGCCTGCTTCAACAGAAAAGATTCACAAGAGTTTCTTGCAAGAACCACTAATGTTCCTTTTCTAGATGGCTGTAGTGGTAAGCTGAAAGTGCAATTACAAAAAAACACATAATGTATATGAATAGTGGTGTCAATAAAAAGTTTGAGAATTTGCACAAGTTGCCTAAAAGACTCATCAGCCTGGATGTACAATGACAATAAATACACCACAAACTTATCTAGAGGGAGCACTTGACAAAGACCTGTTACCACAAAATTATCCAAATGAAGGGCTGAAGTTACTGCCATGATATCTGACTAGTTCAGATTTTTCAAGCTTTTATACTGATTGGCAAAAATCAGGTATTCCTACTGCATTTCCCCACAATACCTACAACTGCAGTTCAGTGAGAATTTTTTTGCTGTCAAATCTGCTTTTGCCAGACATGCTATAGACAGCAGTGTCTGTCAACGAGCTTATAGCTCAGAGGACATTTTAGGCATTTTAAAACTATATATGTGACTACCTATAGGATATTGAGTCCATGTTAATTCTCAATACAGAATAAAACATGTTAAAATAATAAACCAATATCAAGGTGGTTGGTCTTTCTGTGTTGGGTGATACAGAAGAATAGGGATACCAGCAACTGAGTCCTCATCATGTCTTCAAGGGTCTTCTTAGGTTACTGATGACATGCTGGTTTTGGATGTGCTTTCCTGTACTTCTTAGGAAGGGAATGCAATTCAATTTTCTTTTCCATCAAGTCTTAGGACTTACTCAGTGTCTCTTGGTTTCTGCTCTGGGTATCCTGAGAAGCTGTACTTAGATCCTGAAGACCTGCTGGTACTGGTGTCTGCAGTACATGCCAGTTTTCTGTTGTTCTTTCTGGTGCTTCTGCATTTCCATTCACCATGCACTCATATCAGTCTTCATGGTTCTTTATAATTCCTTTCACAGATAATATAATCACAAAATTATATCAATGAATCATCTGCTGACAGCCCCTGACATTTTGCTAAACAAAAACAAAACCCCTGCACAGTAAGAAAACAATGTCAGAGTTACTGAAGAACTGCAGGATGAGAAAAAGACAAATTTGGGGTTAAAAAAGATCTATCAGTATTGTATGAGCTGCCACCACCTCCTGAAAAGGACACTGTTCATCTCTGGGATAAGAAACCAGTAACCAGCATATGTTTTTCAGAAGATTGACTGAAGGCTTATGCAAGATTTTTTCTCAACAAATATGAGAGATGGAAAAAAGCATTTAGGAGACTGGGGAAAAGGAAGTACTGTGAAATGTGCCAGAAAAGGCCACAGATAGGGACTAATCTCATCAAACTGGTCATGATGGCATAAATGGGTATCTGCAGCTGCCACCCTCAAAAGTAGTTATGCTAAGAGACCACAGACATGTTCCCCCACGAGCAACTCAAAGATTAAATAAACATGGTCAGCATAGTATTTGTTTGGTGCTATCTTAATTTATTTATAATGGCATGACATATTACTGCTATTTTTAATACTAATCATCAGCAGGAAGAGGAAAAAGACACTGGACAATGCTGCTTTCAGAGACTGAGCTTCCCAGGCAGAATGTCTGTGAGCATCACAGCAGAGCCCTTGAAGCTCCGCACCTCCTACTGAATCAAACATGGACTAAGCCTGACCCCTGGCAGGATCCCCAGCACTGCACAGCCACAAACAGAGGATACTACATGTTTCTTCAACAGTGCCCAGCTCTGAGACATTCTCAGTCATGCCTGCAACCTGAAAACCAGACATCTAAGCCCCCTGCTACTACTGCCAGGTCACATGGGTGCATAATTCCATGCTGACATAGCCTTGTGCCTGTGCTTCAAGGGGTGAAGAGAAGCCAGAGACCTGCTCTATGAGATCCTCAGAAGCTATGAAAAACTTGATTCCATAGGAAAAAGTTCGGGTGCAAGCAAAGCAGCTCACCTCTCTGAATTAACCCACTCATTTCTGACTGAAACACTCAACTGTACATCTTTCTGTATTGAAGGACACTTTGCCTTCCTAAGAGGCAGAGCAGCTTGGCAGCCAGGACACTCCTGCCTTATGTCAAAAATGCAAGTTTGAGTTCCTACTTTTAACCGGGCCCAAGTAAAGATGTGAAGCTGAATCTTTTGGGCTGCTTCCCACAGTACACTATTGTGTATGCATGCTGGCATGGATGCACTTGGTTTCTAGGCTGTGGTGAATGCTACATCCAGCTGATCTGCACCGTGAGCTCAGCCAGAGTCTGGGGCTGCACTTCCACAGTGGAGATCCCTACAGCCGCACCGAGGATCCCTTTCACAGAGCTGCCAGTTATGTCTCCTAAACAATCAACAGGAAGCTTGTTAACCATGTAGCAGTGTCAACTCACAGGTGGTTCTGCACATGCCTAGTGGCATGATTGTAGACACTTACTGGTTAAGAGATTGATGACAGTGGTATCATGTGGAGATACACTCAGGAAATAAGCCCTCTTGATGAATTTGACCTATAATTGCCAGGGTTATGACTACAGGGCTTTCAGGGTATGATAATGTGAATTGTCTACTGCTTTTTCATCAATAAATTTCGACTGCTAAATTGATACAGTCACCAATACTTTTATTCAGATTCAGTTACTCATCATCTGATGTCACAACTGAAACAGTGAAAACAACACTGACTTCAGTTCAGTAACTCATAGAAAGAGAAAGCATATAGCAAAAAAAAAGGTGCTATGCCAAATTTCCTTATATGATCACAGGGAGGATTATACAACATTTATCCTCTCATTACTCATCTCATAATAAGAGAGCCTATTGCATCCAAAGGCTAGATAATATGCTTTTCTGTAATACTGCTTCTTCAGGGAAGCATGACTTGCTGCAACTTATCAGCTTGGAAATATCAATTGGAGGAAGTGAACCAAAGAAATCAAGAAAGTTCATTCTACTTCAGAATTATCCTAAACTCAGAGCAGATGCCTTTAAAAAAATGTTAGAAAGAAAAATAGTAATAAATACATTCCATTCACACGAATAAGTTATGTTTCTAGTGTCAGTTAAATGGAGGAAAAGAATTTATATTTAATTTCTTCAGCACATTAACTCCAGATGCAGACAAAGCACTAATCTCTCCATTAGTCACTCACTGGGGTTTACAATGCTAACAAGTAGTAATATTTTTCCTACCACAAATCGACATCAAGGGCTTATCATTCATCCTTCATGTAGACAGCATGAAAATTGACACTCCACAGAGACATTATAAATAAAGCCATAAACTATTGGATTATTAAATAGTCCAGGTAACTTCCCTCATCTTCCAAAGAGACATTTTTGCACACTATAATATATTACAAATATACTACTGTCACAAGGACTTGCTTTTGAGGTTTTTAGACCAAGCACAGAGAAAAAAGCATTCCTGTGCAATCTGAAGGACTACAATGCGGAAAACTTTCAGTAACAGCCATTGACCTTTCACTGTAGAAAACTGTCAGAGCAGTGAAACTAAGAATGAGGATTTTTTCAGTGGCTGCTGGGGTGTCATACAGCCTTTCATGTGTGTAATAATTCAAATCCTGCCTGGACCACTACTCTTCTTTCAGCCACACTCAACTGAGAATTACTCTGCTAAAGTTAAATGACTGCCATCAGCTTTCTCCTGAAGAAAGCAAACAAAGGAATAAACAAAAAGTTAACTCTTAGCCTCTTTCTCGTGTTCTCCATATAATCCTAGTTTTGTGAGACTTCCCCAGAGAGCCTCAGAAGCAAAGCACAAGGTGCCTGTTCTAGTTGCAATTAAAGTTACAGAACTGATCAGAAATTATTGCTTTACAGCAATAAATTTAGATGATGACCATATGGCTTCACATCTGAACACTCACCAAAACTAATCTGTTTTCTTTCCCATAGTATGAAGAACACAACCACTATCTGTAGCTCCAGCACAATCTTCTATCCATCAAATCATTCCACCAGCACTCACGTGTCAATTGGCCTTGATATAGCTTTCTTTTAAAATGAAAATCAAACCTTTTCACTCTATACCTCCTGTTAAAATACCAGTCCATGCTCCTATCATCTCTCTCTTTGACCGATACAATCTTCTTCTTTATGTCCTCCCCACGATCTGCATAAATCTTTTCTGATGCATTGAAAATAATAAAATAAGCGTGAAACAAAAGGACAATATTCTTAATGAAAGCAATGTTTAAACCAATCTGCATACAGCTATTGTGTTCCAAAACACACAGCCTAACGGATATAGGCATTCTAGTTTCCTGCAATAATGGATAAATAAGAGGCTACATTACTACAAGCTAGGAAGAGAAAGTGTGACCTATTATCTCAAATTGGACTGCAAATCATAAGTCGGAATAAATTTTGAATCCCTCAGTACTTGACACTTCCAGAAGATGACAGATACTGAAAAAGAAGACCCCAGAGACCATGAATATATGCAATTAACATCGCCTATTAAATATTTTCAAGATATTCTGCAATAACAATAAAAAGGCAATCATTTAGTTTATCATAGGTTTATCATTTAGTCAAAAGCATTAGAATGCAGATGCTCAGACAAAATGGGTTTCAAATTCAGTAGTCTCCTGTCATCCCTTTTTTTAGGAGTTTACTCTCTACATCCTCAGGAAGCATTACATAATAGAACCTTTTTTCAAATGGTCTTTATCATAGATGCCTTTTCTACATGTTTGCATGTAATCACAAAGTTTGTCTGAAAGGCCTCTGTTTGCAGGTATGCAACAGTACATAACACTGAGGCATAAAGCTCAGCTCCTATACACTGAAAATCCAACCTTAACAGCTGGAAAAGTATTATCAAAAAAGCAGCATACTAGTTGAAGGGATTGAGTGCCTTCTCTGTTTGCTGGGATTCACATTCAGGGCTTGATCTGGCAAGGTCCTAAATGTACTGCTCCTGACACTGTGAGCAATCAAGCACGTGAGTAAATTTAAACAGCTGACTCATTTCTTTGACTCTCTGTGTTCCATGTACATGCATTGGGTAGCATGTGACTGATGAAGGGCTTCATGGGATGTCAGCCAAAATGTGCAGACTCTCATACTGCACAGACTAAGGGGGAAGTTCAACATCCTAAATACTTCAAAAGAATACATGTATTTATGCACAAACATACTTATGCACATACACATACATATGTTTATATACATATAAACACAATTTTCTGTATGTATTTCATACAGTTATATTTTCATGGTATTGCGTATTTTATCTAAGTGACAAAGTTTGAGTCTTGTCCTGCTGATACTGATGAGTTTAGAGCCACAGATGAAATCTTTGCAGACCATATTTCTAGACATTTCTGAAGAGAACTAACACATCCTTAATGCATAAAATGTGTAATTTTCCCTAGTACTGCTCTAGAGTTACAAAACACAGCAAATATCCCTCTAAGTGAAGTAGCCTTGATCCCATTTGAAATTTGAGCATTAGTAAAATCAAATATTTTGTAATTAAGGATGCTACAAATAAATTCTGAAATAGTGACAGAATTATATATCTATATTACATATATCTTTACAGCTTCCATCACATCTTTGTGATCTTTGAATCTCCACTAGAACATAAGGCCAGTCAGCTCAGAAAAGATTGAACTCTGTAATTGCAAAAGACATTTCCTCAGACATTCATGGGCACTGTGGTTTTGGCAGGAAATTTCATACATCCTGACAGAGATGGTGCATTTTCACAAAAGTATTTTCCTCTTCTGTTCCCACATAAATCTATGGAAGTTGCCACCAGCTACAATGCGAACAGAAGTGGGGAAAAAAAAGAAGGCACAATATCCTTCCATGACTTTGCTGTTGAACTTCTGCAAGAATTCCAGAAATTAATTTCATCTTTCCATGTCTTGATGATCTCAGATGTAAACTGGGGATAATTGTCCCTGCTGCTCTTCATAACACACCACAAAATTCATACAGGAAAGCTAATATTTAAACACCACCCAAACTGTACTAAATCTATGAAAAAAAAAAGATTCAACTACTTTGGCTAGTGAGTTTGGATTGAGTGCTCTAATACTACTCTGGCTATCATTATTATTGTATTATTTTTATGTATATTATTACAAACATACACCTCTATATAGCTTCCATATTTCACACGTCTTATGTTTTTATCACCAGGGTCACTGAAGTAATTAAGGTGAGATTTATCAGATTTAATTACATATATTTAGAACCGTATTTCTCAGTTTACACCTCCCCAGTGGTATTTCTTATGGCATGAATCTTCAGACTGGTAATAGAAGCTAAATAAATTTTTCCTTAAAAGTTTGTGTAACATGTGAAACACAAAGGCATCATGCAGTTATGTTTTTCTGAATCACGTTGTTTTTTGTAAGAATAGCTGTGTATTTAGTTCAACAATGAAACTCAAACTGTTGTACTAATGAAAAAGGAGCAGGCTATTGAAAACAGATAGTTGGCTCATTTAATGTGCCCCTCATGAATGATGCCACTTCTCTTATGACTAGCATTGAAATAACCCAGACTTTGCATTCTACAAAGTATTTATAGGACCTTTTATGATAAAGATATAGGAAATACATTCCACAAAGAAAACACAACTTAGCTTGCAACAGCAAAACTTGAGCATTTACCAAACAATTTTATGTAGCTTCTAGGATAAATTACTTTAGATGAAATTATTTATAGGTTTTCCCATGGGCTTACCACTACCATTGGACTGCTGCACATGCATCAGAAAATTTATGAAACTTTGCTAATATTGGGAAGAACAATTATTTGGTTTTAGATACAGGTGGATTCTTTGGCATACTGAAGGAAATAGGAAAACTCCAATATCAGACAATAAGACAATACTTTAGATAGGGAATTCAAGAAACCTTAAATAAAAACATCCAAGGCGAACATCCATATTTTAATTAGTTCTCAATAGAGTGATCTGTGCCTAGGACTTCTCTCTTTAAAGAGTAGTTATAGTTTCATAATATACCTCTCAGATATTTTTATTCTTTACCGTTTTTCTTCTTAGGGCTTTGTTAATTTTTAATTCTGTGTATAAATTTAATTACTTGCCTTAGATATAATTCCATAAAAATCTGTGTATCAAGACTGTTCAGTCTTCATGCATAACAGTTGAGCAGGCTGGTCCCTGAACAGGTTCTTGACAGTGGTCCATGACAAAAGGGTTCTGAAAGATTTGAGTCAGTCTTAAAAGATGGTTTAGAAAAAGTGCTGAGCTGATGACAAGAGCTTCATTTTTAAAGACCCATTGCAAGAACTACACAAAAGCATGTTACAACCACTGACCCAGAACCACAGAGTATTTAATGTGTGGTAACTTTAAGAGTCATCAAGAGGTGTATAAATTCCTCCCAAACCTCTCCACTCCTCAGATCAGTGTAGAATTTATAAGGCATAGCAACATTGTAGGGATGATGTTTCTGCCAACAGCATCCTCAGGTGTGTTAGGAAAAGTATTGCCAGCAGTTAAAGGGAGGTGATCCTGCCACTCAGCACTTTGAGACACAGCTGGACTGCTGGGCCCAGTCCTTTGCTCTCCAGTACAGAGTGACATGGATATGACTGGAATGAGTCTAGAAAAGGGCCAGGAAGGTGACTAAGGGTCTGAAGCATCTGGCATGTGAGGAGAAACTGAAATTAGAGGGATGCACTAGCTTGGAGAAGGCAGGCAGGATGTTACCAATGCATATACATATATGCAGCTGTGAGTATACATACCTGATGGGGGCTTAAAGAAAAGAAAGCCAGTCTCTTTTCAGTGATGTCCAGTGACAGGATAAGAGACAATGGGTTCAAACTGAAATAAAGAAAACTCCATTTAAACATGAAAAAACTCTTCACCCCGACAGCAGACAAAACACCAACAGGTTGCCCAGAGAGGGTGTAGAGTATCCATCCCTGGAGCTATTCAAAACCAGGTAGTGGGACTAAGTCATCTCCAGAGATGCCTTTCACAGTCAGCAGTTCTGTGATTCTCCTTCCCTACGTAAGGAATTTTGGCATGTAGCACAGCTCCTCCTTCTGAATTTTGTTCCTTTATCTGACAAAGATACACCACCTTCAGCCTAACTTCAATTTCTTGTTTTCCCAAACCACCTTCTAATTTCAGCAAACATTTCTTGGGGCACCAATCTTGAATAAAACATATTTTAGGCATGAAATTCTGAGGGACAATTTGTACAATGTCTGGTTTTTTTATTTATAAATGAATTCATTCAGGCTTATATTTAAATGGCTCAAACTCCATAAGAAGGTAAACTTTATTTCTAATAATACCTAAAGATTGGGGGAAAAAAAACCCCACCACTGTGGATATTTTCCTCTAAACAAGTAGCCAAATGCTGATTATATCTAGATTTGAAACGTATGATTACACAAGTTTATTATGTTAAAATCAATTTTAAAAATTGATAAATTCATAAATTTTAATAAAGTTTTCAAGAACTTCCTCCTATTTGTAACAACCATATGCACAGAAGTCAAGAAAATATCTGACAGCATAGCTTGGAAAAAAAAGAGATGTACTATAGAAAATAATGTGATGTAGATGACAGCTGCTACTCCCCCTTTAACTCTTATTCAACCTCTCCTATGTTAAATAAGATCTTCTTTTTTTTACCATTCAATACTAACAAAGTTGACATCACCAGGCCCTCTGAAGCTGAACTGTTTCTGCTGTATACATTTTTCCTGGCTAATATTGTAAAATACATTTTTCTCAAAAAGAAGCAGGCAAACAATATAAAATATTCAAACTACTTGTGGAAGAACTCTTGAAGAATGCGAGAACATCTCAATAGCTTACAAGAGTACAAACACTGAAATCAGGAAGACTAGATTCAGACTTTACTTTCTCAAGGCTGAGGGTAGTTTGGATGCATCATTCTAGCCGATGTCTACCTCCACTTTTGTTATGCCTCTACAAAACCCCAAGAAACCTGTTTCTTATAATCCACAAATAGCATGACAGTGTTCATAATAATCACAGGGAATCCCCAGATTTGCCCCTGTCGAGGAGAAGCTCTCACGAATTCCCCTGTGGAGTTCAGTGGGGAAGTCAATCAATGGGTGTTTAACTCTGGCTGGCATCCTCTGCACTCTCTCCTGCAGTCTGGCTGCTCCTGCCTCCTGCCAGCACCAGCTCCAGAGCTTTTTTTATTGCAGGGCTGGCAGCTGCCTGCATGTCTCTCTGCCCCAGCCAGCACTGCATAGAGACATCTCTCAAGTGCTGGCAAGAGAGCTCAAAGAGATTCCGGCAGGCAGAGGAGATCCCCTGCCAGGCTAAAGGACTGAGGGAAAAGGAATCACTGGGCTTTTTAATCCTTTTTTTCATGTCTGTATAAAGGACAGCAGGAAGTATGTGACCCCAAAGGAAAGAATTTTCTATCAAAAAACAGCACCATTCTTTCTGTAAGCCTTTCTGTGCTCTCAGAAAGAAGCAACTTCTGCTTCTTGAAGGGATCAGAAGGAGTCTGCCAGGGTGACAAAGAAAAGGAGAAGTTAACCTCCTGACAATGATAATAGGTTAAGCCAGTATGAAGGAAGCTTATACTGCAAAGATCTTCTAGGACTGAGAAGAAAATTGTCTTTGGTTCAGCAAAAGAGGAAATGCAGCCAGAGGATTAAAAAGAGAAGGAACACAGTAAAAGTGAGAAGCCAGAGAGACACCCCTTTGCAGCAGCACTTTGAATAAACCAAGCTGCAGGGGTCACAATGAGTGACAGGACATGACTAAGTCATACAGGCAGAGAGAACAGTTAGTAGGCCTGTGCTACAAGCAGTAAGACTTCAACACAATCGAGTGGGAATAAAAAGAGAGGGAAGATGAAAACATGAGTCATGGATGATATTCAAAACTATTTGTCAATAGGAGCATCCAAGGCACAATCTCTAGACAGTCAAAAACTGAAAAAAACACAGATGGAAGCCTAGCACATCCCCAGCAGCAGAAGAGAAGCCAGCACTAAAGATTCAAAAAGCAAAAGTGAAGAAGAAATGAGAAAGGATGGGGTTTTTTTTTGGAAGTGCACTGGGGGTTTTTTAAGTGTTTGCTGGATTTGGGAAGAGGAATGAGAGTTTCTAAAGCAGTCCATCAGTAGGAGCCAATGATGAAACACAGGCCTTTATGTCTAAGTTGTTAAGTGGAGATATCCATGTGATATCCAGCTGATGGAGGAAGGACTGAGCCATACTGAAGGAGATGTAGGATTAGAGCAGTTTTGAACAGCATGTTTGGAGAGGTTAGAGATGGCAGGAATAAAACAGATGAAGTGATCTGTTTCCCCCCTGAAGCAGGAAGGGAATCCATTGTGACAGGGATGATTTGTGACTACCTACCTTTATTTGAGAGGAAACTTAAGGACTTCGAGAAATAGAAGAGAAAAAAGGCAGGATGAAGCAGACACACAGGATAGGAGGGGAAGGGATAATAAGAGAGGAAGTAAGAGAAACAATGAAATCAACATCTGTGTGGCAGCAAACCAAGAAGCAAATATGGAAAAGGTTAATGATAGAGGTAAATAATTCCGTATTTAAACTTTGAGGTTTTTTTCTGCAGAAGAAAATGAGGTAGTTGCAGTAGAGCCTATTTGTTCAAAGAAAGAGAAAGACATGGTGAAGTCCAAATAAAGAAAGTAATGTTTTTTGTAGGAGAAAAACTGGATGTAGATCTATGACTGAAGTGAAAAGATGAGGACATAGTGATAGTCAGCTAAAATGTCAGATTAAGTATCATCAGAGAAAAGTAGCTCAAGGGTGAACATGTGCATGCAGAAGTGATAATCACTGCCCCACTGTCAGCATCTTATCTATAACCGGAGTTAGCCTTTTTCATTACAGCAGTGCAACTGATGTCCAAAAATTATTCAGGAAGCTGCTCAGACATGCTCATTTCAGCCAGGGTAGAGTTAATTTTCCTCACAGTGGCTGGTAGGGGGCTGTGTTTTGGATTTGTGCTTTACACAGTGCTGATAATGTAGGGATGTTTTTGTTGTTTCTGAGCAGGGATTACACAGAGCCAAGGCCTCCTCTGCTTTTCGTACTGCCACACTGGCAAGGGAGCTCAGGGTCCGTGGGAGGCCAGGAGGCAACACAGCCAGAGCAGGTGACCCCAACTGACCAAGGGAACATTCCAGACCGTATGACATCACGCTACACATGTAAAGTGGGGGGGAGAAGGAGGAAGGAGATGACATGTTTGAGTGATGGCATTTGTCTTCCCAAGTGTAGTGCTTGGGGAGGTTGAGCTTGGCTGGGTGTCAGATGCCCCCCCCAAGCCACTCTATCACTCCCTCTAGCAGTTTCTCACAGAAGCCATCCCTGTAGCCCCTCTGCTACCAAAGCTTGGCCATGCAAACCCAATGCACCAAGTAACTGCTATGTGTGAAGATGTCCTCCTCTCCTGGGGATGGCTGAACACCTGCCTGCCCATGGGAAGCAGTGAATTAAATCCTTGTTTTGCTTTGTCTGGAAGTGCACCTTTTGCTTTCCCTATTAAATTGTATTTATCTCAACCCATGAGTTTTCTAGCTTTTACCCTTCTGATTCTCTCTCCCAAGCCTGCTGGTGGGGCAGGGAGCCAGTGGCCAGGTGGGGCTAGGTTGCTGGCTGGGGTGATAGTATGAAATCAGATCAGTGTGGTCATGCAATAAACAAATGGCTCTCAAAAAACTAGATGAACCAAGAAGTAGGAAGAAAAAAACAACCCAAAACCCCCACAAATACCCCCTTCAGGGTGTAGCTGATTATAACTTTTTCCGCTCCAGAAAGTACACTTTATTTTCAATTTCCAGTCTCACAATATACCTACCTCCTTAGCGCTGTGCTCAAAATTTACAAAGCTTTAGCTTGTCAGCTCTGGGAATTCTCTGACTTTCCTCTGAATATTAGTTACATAATAGCTTGAGCAAAGCAATCAAAGCAGTGATAGGTCAAAAGGAAGATTTGCCTGAGGTGATGCAGGAAGTTGATGGCAGAGCTTGAAGCTGAATACACATTTCTCTGCTATTCCAACAGCATAAAAACCAATAGAGCCTCCTTGACAGTGGATTTTGTTGGTTTCTTTCCAAAGATACACTGTTTCTGAAGCCAAAGCTACAAAATGCAATGGCACTGAAGGAGCTAATAAGCCAAAGAGCTATCCCCAAATGGCACTGTTTTCTAGCTCTCAATGGCCCTTCCATGTTACTGATAAATGATACATCTTACAATCAATATTTTCTACATGCTTACTGTACTTTGTGTCATTTCAACTGCCTGCGAATGTGTACAGTTCTTGAGATACTAAGTGCTAAGCACAGTCTTTCTCTTGGATTTTACACTCCTCACCTTCAAAGTAGTTAGCTCCAAAAATGCCACAGCTTTTAGGTACTGATATTTCTAGTTACAAAAGATAGACTTGAAAGTCACTGTTCAATCTCTCTGAGTCTCTTTTGTGGGACTAAATGACAGCTAGTGAAAATTTTAGTTGGTAAGTGGTGGCATCAACAAATACAGCACCAAAATTTAGAGGGATGAATTCAACATTTTTTGACATTGCAGAACAGTGTAACATTTACTTGTCAACAGTGCAGGATGCAGTAAATAGACTGACTAAGCAAGGAACTAAAAGGGCCAGGACTCCAAGGCCCACTCTTCTAAGGTGACAGCAGTGATTGAGATGACACATCCTGCACTTCAAATTGCATTCTTCAGGTTCTTTAGGGGTTATGATTTATCTGTGACTGATTAGAGAATGGGCTAGGCATCATGGTGTTACTCTTCCCCATATTCTATAATATTCTCAGAAATTTCCAGATTTTTCTCCCGTGAGTTTATCTGGCATCAGCTTATTGAGAAAATGCCTTCAGAATTGAACATGAAGAATCAAGTATTTAAGATCTGAAAAACTGTGAAATAGGCATTTAATAATAAAAAGAATGGCTATGAGTTATATTGATATTCACTATTATTTGCATTATCAGAGTCTAGGCACTGCTGCTTATAAAGATGATGGTACCTGGAATAAAGGACCAAAAAGATGTTTTTATCCCTGGAAATTTATCATTTATGACAATTGATAGCTGATGGATACTGACTAATGGAGAAAAGAAGGGCATGAATTAAAAATTATCATTGGCACAATAGTAACATCCCACCTCAGATGTGTGAAGTTCCTGTAGCCATGAGGAATGGCTGCTCAAAAGCAATTTTATAAAGCAGAGGCAAAGCTGTATGTATGTTGAATAACCCTATCTGGATCTCCATTTCTCTTTAAAGAAGCTCATCAGAAACTGTTTTGCTAAAGAGAAGTGTTTATAAAAGTTGCTTTTTTTACAGAAGTCATAGGGAACATTGTGAAGACATGGGTTCTTAGTCATGAGTTAAGGCTTGTCATAATGAATTACAAATTCTATACTGATTTTGACATTAAATTAGCACAGTTTCTTTGGGTTATTTCTCTGAGCACTCCAAAGAGACATACTAGGAACTTATAATAATTGCTCACTGGTCTTTTATCTAAACTTAGGCACAAACCTTTGCCACTGAAAAATGACGGGGCTCTGCTTAGGAACTAGATAGTGGAACAAAACAGCCTAATATGCAATTTCTACAAGCAGCCTTATCCAAAGAATAAATGAGATAAAAATTGGGACAAGCTAAGATCTTGGGGAGTGCTCTCAATTACCTGTTAACACCTCCCTTAGTTTTGTTTTACAAGGCCACAGGCTGCTCTCCACCGTATAAAACTGCTTCAACTGCTTTCCTCAGAGTAGGCACTGGTTATGATGGCACATACTAGTACTGTTATCACAGAGCCTAAATCTGAAATGATGCAAACTCATGGTGACTTCTTCTACTCCTTTATTTGTAGAAAAAAGATCAGCGTGTTCTATACGTTCACTTCAATGCAGCCGCAGCGAGGGCAGGTGGCCGCTGCTCTCTCTCTCTGACATTCTCACGGTCCCGTTTATCGCACCTCGGGCACTCCGGGGCTGCGGCCGGGAGCCGCCCTGGGGAGCAGCCGGCACCCCCGGCCGGGGCTCCCGGGAGGCGCCCGGCCCCGCCGCATCCCTCCAGACCCGGGCTGGCCTGGCGAGCACCGCTCCTAGACCACCGGCGGGGCCTGGGGCCGCCCGGGCTGCTGGCGGCGCCTGTGCCCCCGAGGCGCCCCGGGAATCGCGGTGGGCGCGGCGGGGAGCAGCGGGCGGGCGGCGCAGCGGGAGCGGAACGGAGCCGAGCGGAGATGGCCCGGCCGGGTT